>JAOQGH010000002.1:32658826-32804342 GCA_025769975.1 Gallinago jamesoni | reverse complement strand
CAAAACATTTTGCAGACAACTGGCATCTAAAGTCCTATTAGCAATGGCTTACAGAAGTCACTGTTCATAAACAAATAAGTATTGCCGGAATATCTACCTAATATTTAAATAAGAGGTCAAGTAGTACTGTAAATACTGATGAGTGGCTGAAACACAATTTTAGCATCACATTTTATATGCTAATAATAATGCGTATGTTAATAACACGCTTTTATAATACTCATGGTCCTGAAGGGACAGCAGAAGTTGAGGGATTAGTCTTTGAAGACTGATCCTCAGGGCTTGACTATCATATGTCAAGGCCATTTTGGTACGACTCTAGGAATATAAAGAAGTCTTTACAGAAGCTACCTTTATGCCCGGGCAATGCACACTGAAAGGATCTTAACTGAAAAAACATGCCTTTAATTTTCTGCTGGTCTCGAGTGGGCATCCCAAACTGTGGCACACAAGACTCCATCCAAGTCTGCCTACATCCTCCACTGGTTATTTTTAATGCACATTTGAGATTATTTCATCAAGTTGCCTTTGGGTTTTGTGGGCCAGCTCACATATAAGAGGTGTATGTTTTGCTGCTATATGTTAACACGGAGTTGTTTGGTGATGTGATTTCCCTGGAAGCAGTTTAATTTTCCCTTGCATAAGCACCTTTAGTTTGTCTATTGTGGTGTCTCTCTCTTTTATGCCTTGCAATTGGACTCTATTTTATCTGCAGTGTTTATCTGCAGCTGATTAATGAGCAAAAAGAGATCATTGCCTTTTATGCCACAAACAATAATAATCCAGAAGTTACAAAGTATACTGAAGATTTACAATCTATTTAAAAAGCAATCAAAAAGTAAATCTTATAAAAATAAAACCAGCTATCATCTAAAATAGCAAAATTAAGAACAGTCTAAAATTTTAACTTCTTATTCTTGACCTCAAAGTAAACTGGGCGACTGGCACAAATCCAGTAACTTTGGTGGTGTTTGGAATGCATTTCCATGTATTGGGTGGTTCACAGGCTGCTGAGATGAACTGAGCTGATAGCTTCAAATTGAAAGGAGCCTGGATAGTATTTGACATTGTACTAGGCAATAAAAGCAGAAGAGACAAAGCAACAAGTGAAGAGACAAAGCAACAAGTGACTCTAGAGCCACTGTGCTCCTTTGGAAGCTGGTTTGGAAGCTGTAAGGTCTCTTGGAGGAACATACAGAGGCTATGATGTCTGAACCTGGGAAGTATTAAGAAATTTTGTTCATCTTTAGTGTAGGTAACAGAAAATATTTGTCTGCAACGCTTCAGCATCAATGATCACTATAGGAGACCAACCTTTTGAACAGAGCTGTTGAGAATCAAGGTTATCGCCCTGCTACAAATGCTAAAGATCTCTGAGGAGTTTTCCTTCAAACTAGAGCTGAGAGTCAGTATTTCAAAGTTCTAGAAAATTCTGATTTAAAGACATTAAACCATTTCATTTTGATAACATTTGAGTCATCTCAGTTCTCTAACGTCAAAACATTATCATAGAACATATCAAATAGAGTATTAAGATATATTATATCATTGGAACAAAATGGGTACTGTAAATTGACATCCTTTACTTTGTTAAAATGATGCTTCTATATTGTCAAAAAGAAGCTAGAAAAAGCAAATCCTTTTTTTCTTTTAAGTAGACACCTTCCTGCAAACCCTTTCATTTTTGACAAATCTTCATTCTTAGAAAGGAAGATTCTTTTGTCAGAAATGTTCTCAACCGTCACATGTTTTGAAGCACACAAGACTTAAACAAGAAACGTGGCCTCCCCTTATCTGAATGTTCAAGTGAATCTAATTCCCACATTCCTTACCAGTTCCCTTAAGTTAATTTGCACAGCTGCAATTTACATTGACTGTAGGAGACCTCCTTCCCATTCTTCCAAAGAAAGAATGCAAATCCCTGCTCCAGAAATCCTGCTTGAATAGGACTTGATAATATCTTTCCAGGAAGGAACTCCTCTTTAAGCAACGGCTTTTTAAACTTATGACCTGTTCTGTATATTTATTACCTTGTTTTAGTGACACGTATGCAAGCTGTTAACCAATGCCTCCAATCCCAAACCTGCAAATGCATCGCATCACTCATATATAATCCATGTGTTGCCCATTACCCATGTAGGTTGCCCAGGAGCATTTGTAGTGCTCCTGAATTCAGTGTCTTCAGTGTCTTTCCTCAAGCAGCCCAAATATTCTTACGCTGGTCCCTAAAGCCAAAATACCTTGAAGGGACTTCTGGGTCATAGAATAGTTTGGGTTAGAAGGGACCTTAAAGATCATTGAGTTCTAACCCCCCTGCCCTGGGCAGGGACACCTCCCACCAGACCAGGTTGCTCAAAGCCCCATCCAGCCTGGTCTTGAACCCCTCCAGGGATGGGGCATCCACAGCTTCTCTGGGCAACCTGGGCCAGTGTCTCACCACCCTCACAGCAAAGAATCCAATCTATATTTCCCCTCTTTCAGTTTAAAGCCACTACCCCTGGTCCTATCGCTACACACTCCCTCACTGAGAGAAATGACTACACGTCTAAGAAGGCTTTGCCAATTTGTGGCTCCTCATTGTGCAGTTCTGATGTTTAGCGACACAACGAGCAGCATAAGACAGGCAGAAAAAGCACACAAGGAAGCCTGGCCCTGGTACAGGCAATACATGGGGCTCTTCTGAAATCTCTGGTGCCGGTTCTAGAGGGTGAACATGAAAAACCCAGTCTTGAGCAGGGAACGATGTGGGTTCGGTCTGTCCTATGTAAGAGCTGTGTGGGCTTTTTCTCCTGCAAATAGTTCTGCAGTCTCTAAAAAAAGAACTTAGCCTCTGTGTTCCTGACATTTGAGTTTTATAAGGAGTATTTCTGAACTGTGGGGAGGCGATCCAGCTGGATGGGAGGTGAGAATTCAAGTGTGTTCCCATCAGCAGTCTGTAGCCAAGCTCTGAGTATTATGTTCTTTTCTGTTTTTCTGCCCTCACCTAAATAAACTTACCAACAGGGCTAAAGAAAAGGATTGTAGTAAACGTCATGAAAAATTAATGATTTTTTATTAGGCTGTTTTATTAGGCCTGACTGATTTATTAGTTCTACCTAATTGGTAGAATTGGTTACGCTTCGAGATGCTCTGATAAGAACCCAGAAATCCAGATGTGTTTTTCTTTCCGTACATAAATAACAGACGCTCTTTCACTTTAGATGGTTCATGTCTGAGTCAGGAAAACAGCCACCAGAAAAGCAAGAAAGAAACAGTGTAGAGTCTCCACAAAGGAGGCAGAAGAGCAAGTCTCTCAGGCATCTAGATTGTCCACCTGAGTCCTCAGTCCTGCTCTCCAGCAGGCAGACGGGCAAACCTCAAATGTTTAGAGATGGGACACAGGTGTCAGCTATACGGAGCCTGAATCAAAGTGACTCTGCAGCCCCTTTGTGCTGCCTGTGCCTACAAATACTGTGTCAAATCGCTGCATTACCACAGTCTCTCCTCCCACATTCAACCCCACCAGAGAGCCTGGCCCAGCAAAGGTGCTGATGTGGACGCTTGAGTAAGGAGGGAATGGAGGAAGTGTTATCAGGTGCCCAGTACATATTTATCTTGTGTGTTTCTGTATTTTTGCAGTGGTCTAAAGGACCATTACGTTATCTTATGGTGGAAGAAGATATCCCAACAGCCATAAGAAGTATCCATCAATGATGCCTGGCTTGATTCACCCTTCTCTCTCAACACTTTTCAGTTAAATATTGTGAAAACTAGGCTGGGAACTTCCTGAGAACATGTGTATAGGCTACGCTGCCATAACTGTTTTAGAGGAACATCTCTTCTGTGATGCTTCAGCCCTTTTGCTTCCCAAGTCAGCCAGGAAGAGAACTACAATATCGTAAAATGTGTTTCAGATTGGGCCACTTTCTGTTTGAGATCAGGAAAGCGGTGTGACTGGTGCCAGGAGGATGGAAGGGTTAAGATCACAGGGGCAGGGAAACAATGGGGGCAAAAACAAGCAAAGAAGCTTGACTCTGCCTTTTATCTAAATTCTCCCCCTTAGCTACAAAGCCTGGGTTTGGCCCCATCATCTTGTCCAGCAACAACATACCAACAGCTCCTTTCTTCGGATCTCGCTGTCACACCCTTCTAAACCACCCCCGAAACCATAGAAAACATTGTCCTCAAAAATCACTGACAGCCCAAGACATGATGGTAACACAATTGTATGCATCAGCATTTAGGATCATTATTGTAAAAGGTTACAGAAGGGATCCAGGTTAATGGAGGTAATCGGTGATTATCTGATGTAACAGATTGCTCTGCCAGTGACTCATTCCTTCTGCCACAATATATTGCGGGTTGCAGCTGCAAATAGCAAGCAGGATGGAGCCAGCTCCCAGGCTAAGACTGTCCCTGTTGTTGGGAGAAACCCCTTTACGAGAGGGTGCCAGGCCACTGCAGGCGTGTGAAAGCCCGGTAACACTTTCCCGAGGGGAGGGGGTCGTAGCAGTGTACTACAGCCACTCATCCCCCGGTGTTACTATAGCTACCAGTTGAAGGACCCAACAAGGAAAGCAGAAATAAAAAAGAGAAAATGAGGAGGTAGAAGATGAAAAAAAGAGGAAAGTTGCCGCAAAGCAAAAGGCAGAGGGTTCCTCCAATGAGCTAATGAAGTGCTTCAAAAGCAGCGGCTGAAAAACAAGGCTTGAAGGCTGCATGGCGTAAGCGTCAGATGATGCAAGCAGCTGGCCCGCTCTTCTCTCGCCTCTCCCACCCACCCACCCACCCACCCCGAGAGCTGGCGGAGGTGAGCACCATCTTAGTAAACACAAAACAGCAGCTTCGTGCCAGGGATGGATTAACTATTTCCTTATTGCCCATAAACTCCCACACTTCCACTTGTTTCCCCCCCTGCAGCCCCAGGGACAGAATTAAAACAAGGTATTGATTTGGGCCAACGACCCTCCGGGAGCAGCATGGAAACAAGGCACAACTAACAACGATCCCACCGCCGGGGACTCCAGGAGACAGCAAAACCTAGGTATTTTCGTAGCCTGGAAGATGAAGGAAGGAGAGGAAAACATCACCATAGAGCGATCCCACACCATCCACACCTCCCGGTGTGAAGACCCTGACTCTGGTTCAGAGTGGTGCCGGATGCCCAAGCTGGCCCAACGCACCAAGAGTAGCTGCAGCCAGGGACAGACACTTCTAATACATACATAAATCTAAATAAATGTATAATTCCCACTCACAATGTTTTCCTGACAGCCAGCTGTTCCCTTGGCTTTCTGTTATCCTCGCTTGGAGATTAATGTCGCTGTCTGGGACAGCTTATTAGCAATTTTTATTATGAAGCATATGTATTTGGCTGGTGGTGGGCAAAAGCTAAGCCTTTGAGTAAATAAAATACTAGGGCAGCTCACAGGGAATGACAGAGAACAGATATCTGTGGGGTCTTTACCCTAGCTCTGAAAGCCAATAATGGCAGGAGGTCAGAGATCACTAGCTTAATTGTCCGACGAATTAATGGTGACGAACGTCTGTTTCCCCTCTTGTTAAAACTGACACCAGATATTTCAGAGAAAGCAGAAGGGCACTTGGCCACAAAGGAATGTTTTGATGGCTGGAGCTGAGAATGTTGCCAGCCCCAGCCCGTCAGAGCAGCGCGGGTCAAACGCAGTCAATGTAGGAAAATGCTGCTGACTCGGGCACAAAACAGAGAAAATGCTGCTGACTCGGGCACAAAACAGAACCTTCTGGGCCCAGACGAGCAGCCACAGGTTGTCCCGCTCGCTTTGTTTTCTTATATTTAAAATAAAATCAGATCCAGAATGTAACAAGTGTAAAAAAAATTGAGGGATTGTGAGTTGCACCATAAAAAACAGTTGGAGCCTGTTTCTTCCTGTGTTGAAGAAAAATCAAGAGCAACAGAAAAAAATAATAAATAAATACCGAAAGTTATTATACAAAGCAAAATTTTTCTTTACTTTCCCTCCCCAGTAAAGGTTCCTCTTTCATTGTCCTTTATAACTCCTGTTCAGCAATGCATCTTTGAGCAGAAAGTGTCATCGTGGGGGGAATAATGAAAACAGGAAATACTAGGGGACCATTTTTACCCAGTTAAGTGGTATTTTGTGAAGCTGGCTAACAGTTTTCTATTGAAACAACTTCTTCCGCAGTGAAGAATAAGGTCTACTTAGTTTCTTTCTGTTGCTCAATCTCATTTCAATTCAGATTTTGAAGTGGAGTTGTAAGAAGAAGGATGAAAGCTTCCTTTTGTTTTCAGGTGGTTAAGTTAGTTTCAAGCTGTTGTGAAACAGACTGACGGGCACATCTTTCCCCTTCACCCTAATATCCGTGAACCCCTCTGGTGTTTAATTTAAGCTGCCTAAACAAGGAACAAGCACTTTCTGAATTTTAAAAACTAGACCATCGACCTACCAGTCAGTTTCTGAGATCTATAGTGACTTCTTATGTCGTAAATCTTTCCCTCATTATGGTACATGCTGATACCTGTAATTAATAGTGGTAATATGTAACACTGTCAACAAGGATGTATAACACTGAATTAGGTGTCTAAAGTCTAAATATTCTTTCAGCAGTGTATTTCCACGGAGGTCACGTCGACCAGGGAACAGACACACTGGTTTTCAAGTAAATCTATGTGCTCAGTCTCTGACTGAGCTAATTATAATGGTGCCTTTAGCATTGCTGTCTTTAAGTGTCTGCCAGCATGTCCCTAACAAACCACCAGGCTCATGTTTTTCTAGCCCAGATGGAAAAGTCTGATTATCAGGTCAGAGTCAATTCTAGCTCTAAGGCCGGTGTACTTATATCCCGCGTGAATCCGACTTGCTGAGCTTCAATTAACAACGGAGAAGCCAGTGACAAGCTGTCATTGACCCGTATATTTGCTTGCTCCTCGCTTCTGCCACTCGTCAATACCCAGGGGAGGAAGGCTGCTGGGTCTAGTGGGGCTAAACAGTCTCCCTGAAGACTTAACGTGGTCCTAAAGGGCTACGGGGCTTTTAGGCAGTCCCAGTTTGCCTGACGTGCTGCAGAGCAAGTCCTGGTGGGAGAGTGGTCTGACCTGCAGGGAGGTACCAGCCCACTCGGCCTCCTTCTGTTCAGGTGTTTTATAAAATCCATATTTTGTATTGTTACTATCACTCCTTTCAGGGCATCAGGGAAGAAAACAAAATAATCAGCCTTTGCTTTAGATAGTATTCTGATTTTAAACTCACGAGAGCAAAGCCCCAAGCAATTACACAGAAAATCCAAGCCTCCTTATCTCTCTCAGCTTCTCCCACGACGCAGCAAGCTCAAAGCAACCCAGCAGCACACACAGATCTTCATGTCTAAGCATCTAAGCCCAAGTGGCACATGTGCTATTTTAGCACCTCTTGGGACCGCTCTGGGAGATAATGTAATTAATATTATTTTGGTGACAGCTATTTACCACATCCCACTGGGAAACTGCAATCTGTGCTTATGGAACTTGAACCCAGTTAATACTCGCTTCCTACCAGTTTCAGGTGTCTCCTAATTTAAAGCTACGTTTACAGACAAAACAGGTCAGTAACTCTTCCCAGTGAGCCAAACAGTATCTTAATCACTTGTGTTTAATAGGAAACAAATGACTGAGCACTGATAAAGCTCACCATTATGCTTTTGAGGAAAAGAAAAGTGACTACAGGACAATCTGATAACGAGAGAATTTGGTTCCTGTGTAACTCGATATTTATAAACCTTCCCAGTAAAGGGGCAAAATGGAAATAATTTCAGCTGGCTGAAGTTAACATTCTAAATTACATTTTAAAATGACAACAAAAACAGGACCCCAGCTGAAAACAGTCATCATGGGAAAGATCTGCAGATGGGCATGGACCCACGCTCGGCCTCTCCCACAGCAACGGGGGACATGGGGTGTCAGGGATTGAAGGTTGAAGCAGGATTGTCCTGGTTGTCTTTGATGGAATGACTAGATTCAATAGCTCCTCCTGTCCCCTCAGAGTACAAGTGACTCATAAGCATGAAGACACGGGATTATTTTTTTTTCAAGTGAAGGGCTAGACTTTCAGCCGTACCATACTTTTGTACATTTAATCCTCGTGAAACACAGACAATGATTGCCCTACAGCCTGACAGTATCTCAAGAGCAGAACTAGTTCTCAACCATAATAGACTCAAGTCCAGCTATGTCAAGCATCTACAGCTCCAGCAGGTTTTAGCAGGAGCCACACATGCCAGCAAGCCCTTCAACAAGCCCCTTGAGAGAGGGTGAGATAAGGATCTGAACTGAGGAGTCCCCTCCGCACAGAATTATAAGTGCAGATTGTGTCTGGAGTAAGTGCTGGTTTCTAAGGCTTCCTGGTATGGAAGTTTTTCATGGGAGAATAACATGGGAGATGTGGAAGAGTGCTTACAGTAACAGCAAAAATAAGTATAATTTATTTGTATTTTATGCCTAAAAAAGGCAGTGTTCTCAATTATTAAAAAAGAAATGTTTATCTCCCAGAAGCACAGACGCAAAGTCAGGGGAAAAAAGTAGAAAATGCACCTACTTCATTTCACATTTTCCATGTTAATAAATGACAAAGTGGTTTGCGCTTTGCTGCCTTGGCTTCAGGTATCAAGTAAAATATTTCTGAGCTGCTTTTAAAGTATATTAATAAAAATAATAAAACCAACACATCCCTCGGCTTTTCAGCAGTGCCCTCTACTTAAGGACCCAAAAGCATTTTGCAAACAAAAATAGCAAAACCTTTTCCAGCCTAAAGATGAACTTCTCCCTCACATAAATTAGCATGACTTTTACAGTCCTGTCGAGACACTCCACATGTACAACTGGGAAAAGAAATTATTGTAGACACTTTAAATACACAGTTTTAATTAGAAAAAAGCAAAATAAAACCAGAGCCATTTTTCTTGAAAAGTTTTCCAGTTGATACTGTCAGAGGAGCTAAGATAACTAGGACTGCTAGACACTAGAGGGAAAAGCATTCTTTATTGTCTATTTACTCCATTTGTTTTAGCCATCCCAGATTTGTAGAGAAAAAGCACAGGGTGCCGCTGTGTGTGCTGCTCACAGGCAGGTGTGGTGTGGATCCCCCCCACCAACTCCAGACTCTTGGTCACTTCTCAAGGGAGTTGCACACCACCTTCCTACTGCTAGGAGGAGAACAAGCAGATGGAGAGAGCAAAAGGACTTACTCTGAGAAAAAGGCTGACACTCATCCTTTACCAGACACCAGAGAATCCAATGGCGCCAACGTTTTATTACTCCCACTGCTCACAGGACAACTTGTTTAACATTTGCTTTTTTGCAATGCCTGGAGGCCAACAAATCCAGGGCTTCTTTGTACAAGGCAATGCATGAACACAGATCCCATCCCCAAAGAGTTTCCAGCAGCCAAAAGCACTCCCTGTGGCATCCTGGGCCCATTGATGTCGCTGGGGATGCTGCCTTTGCTTTCAGCAAGGGCTAGGATTTCACATTTCTGTGGCTCCAAAGGGTCACAATTTTCCCACTCATCAATGCAACTGCTTTCTGAGGAAGACCCATTTTTCAAAAGAGGATGGTATTACTGAAAAACCATAAAAAGTTGCCAGGAAAAATCAAGGACTGTAAATGCACTGTTGTCCAGAGCTGACTACATTTCAAAGATATTTAATAAAAACATGAAGATGGAAAGAACACTGAAGAGTAAGGGTGTGTCAAACCAGTTGTTTTCCTTCACTTTTACCCTGCTAACTCCTGTCTTTCTGTCTTCCCCACTTCTGTCTATCTCTATCATGTCAAGCATTAACTACTTGCCTCTATTTTCCAGGTTTGTCCTCTTTTCACTTCAAAACTCTTATTGACTCAACATCCACCAGCCTTTGATGCCACCTTCTGTCTCTGACCTGTTGCAAGCTCAATTGCTACCCCTCCACATCCTTCCAACTCTTGAAGGCAACTCTACAAATAAGGGCCTAGAGCCTCTTGCTCTTCTCTTCCCTCATTTGAGGGAAATGCCTCTAGGAGTGGACTGTGAAGTCCTGCTCCCTCTCACTTCTTCCTTCTCTCTCTCTAGTACACCCTAAATTCTCTTCTGCATACTTTCACACCTTCAGCAAGCAGGAAACCCTCTCTACCAGCACCACCAGCCCAACCAGCCATCTGGTGTCTAGGACATCTAGGCCTCCCATCAGGATGAGGCAATGTCTCTTGTTTCCTGCATGCAGGCTCCAACAACCAGGATACCTAAGTATGGGGGTTTTAGAAACAGTTCCTGGCCTATATTGAACAGTCCCTGCATCAAGTTGTGCCAAAGTCCTATATGGACCTGATATAGGCCAAAATTGTATCACAAAATGTCCTAACAGTGGGGACAACTGTGTGCCAGTGCTCAACCCTCCTGACATGGCTATATTTAATTCACTAAGATAGACATCCTCTGTGATATAAAGAAGAAATCCTTTGTTGGTGGACTTGATCATGGTCAAAGTTTCATCATAAGCTGCCACCAGGACTTGGCTTTGGCCAGAACCTCCTGCTCACGCTGATGAGCTCCATCATATCTGGATGTCTTTCACCCAGTGCTGACACAGGCATGCATCCATCTCTGAAGAATAAAACAGAAGGGATGCAGCCTGGCATTTGAAATCACTGTTTACAGGCCTGTTCATCCTCTTCAAGAACCGAAACATTAAGACAACTGAAAAGAAGGAATTCATGGCAATTTGCTCACATACCCCCAAAAAAAGCCAAGAATAGGACTTAGTCTTCTCCTGAAATTCAAGATACAACAACAGCTGTCTTTCATCTATATGACCTTTTCTACTAAGACAAAAGGGAGACAGGATATTAAATCACAGTTTAAGATTTTTATGACTCTTGGCAAGCATTTATTTATTATGGGTTTGTTTGTTTTGGGACTTTGTTTTTAGGCAAAGGAGTGTTATTCTTTGCACTTTTCATGGAACTTCAGCTGAAAAACCATAAAAATGTCTTAGACAATTTATTTTGGGGTGATTTGCACATTTTTGAAAGTCACAAGCTGACTCGCCGTCCAACTCGCATTGCTCAAACCGGTGTGTTTAAACCAGGACAACCATGTGACATGAAGACAGGAATTCACTTTTCACAAAGTCACGGGAAACCTCGATGGCACATGCAGTTACGTTAGGCAGACAGCAAATCCTTTAACTGGCAGATCTAGATCAGGAAGCATGCCTAAAGGCCATAACACATCCAAAGCAAATCCCTCACTGACTGGAGTGGAGACATACAGTGACAGCAGGACACAGCACAAGGAATGTGGGAGAAAGCGCAGATTAACTGCATTTGTCTCCTTAATTTGCTTATTCCTTTCCCTACAGAAGAGCTCTCCCGAGCATCCTCACCTTACCTTACAGATGACTAAGCAGATGGGAGGATAGAGATGCTACTAAGAAAGATAATCCAGAGGAAAGGACATTAACCTTGGACCCAGGGAGAATTAGTTTTAAATCCTTCCTCTTGCACAGATTTCTCACATGATTTTAGGCTAAGAGTTAGGCTGTATAAAAACCCTGTGAAACTAAAGGCTCTGGCTCATGATCACAGACAGACTCAGGTGAGATGGCTGAAGCAGTTATGGGTCTGATCACCCAGCCCCTCTGCCAGGGGCTATTACCCTTGAGGAACATGAGATTTAATGGGCTGTGCTCTTAATTCACAGCTGCTGAAATTCACATTATCATACCAGGCTATAGACCGTGACTGCAGACACATATCGTCGCGAAAGCTACCTACGATCTCAAGTCAGAGCCCTTCATCTTGCCCTCAAGCAGTTCCTAGCAAATAACATGAACCAAGAGTATTTCCTAAGCTTCCCTTTGATACTGATGGGTCTAAATACATTAAAGACTGGGAAGCCCTAAAACCAGATGGAAATTTTCAGTGGAACATTTTTTCCTCAGAAAATACCAATCAGCCATAAGTAAATGTTTCACAGATGTGTCAATTCTGATATTTTTTTTTTTAAAGGGAGAAAATTAGAACAGTTTTCAATAAAGTTAAAATAGACTGGTTTAACTTTTGATTCCAAACTATTTTTCACCCCTTTTAAAATACTACATTATATCATACTGAATAAAATAAAAATGGTGTTATCACTTATTAGCAGATGAAACATATAGGCTGAATTAAACAATTTTTTTCAGATTTATTTTTCACAGCCAATTAGAAATGTTTCCATTCCCTTTCTCTTAGAATAGAAATATGTTTTCCTGAAATCTGAGAATAAAAATAAACAAACATACAAACAAAAAAACTCCAAAACAGGACAACAGCAAAAATTTTGGCCCTCAAAACCTCCCTAAGGCCCTCAGCTCTCGCAATCACAGGGGCAGGTGAGGACAGGCTGGAACTCCGCGTGTTCTTTCTGAGTGACTAAAACACTACATGGGCCAAATGCAACCACATGATACTTCCAAAAGGAGAACACATATGGCAGAGAATTTCTGAAAAGTCAAAATCTGCTCGCGCTGAAATCAATGGGCGTTTCGCTCTTGACTTCTGTGGAAGCAGGGTTAAGTCAACACTGGATAAGATGGGAAAATCCCAATTAGAGATCAAGCACAGTGTTCCCCCTAAAGATTATTCATAAAGTGTGTGCAGACGTCACAAGAAAACAGAAGGTGCTACAGAGCTGTTATTTTTAAGCTGAGGGTGAGAAAATAGGCAGTGAAGCATAGACCATAACTTCTTACGTTGCTTTGTCACCATTCTTGTTAAGGAGCACAGGGAAATTATTTTAAAGAGAAAAAAATCAGTTATCTCTGCTTTATCGGTTCAGAATAGACTTATTCTTTAATTTTATGTGAAATTTTATAGATTTTTTTAACACCTCTCAATTTTCTCAAACTATTTCTGACTACTATTTTTCAAAGACCCACCCAATTTTCAGAACCACTACAAATGCCCAAGAGTATTTCTTTAAACTACCTAGAAGACATCAGAAGATATGTTCTCCAGTCCCCCATCTTGTGCAGAATTTAAATCAGGTCGTAGCTGCCTGCAATGCTTTTGCAGAATTGGATACTGCGTCTGCCTTCTTTGGCAAAGAGCAATCAATGTGGAAAAGCCGAGGCAGACACTAAAGTGGATCACAGGGAGCATCAGTGCACAAAGACAGAGACCAGTTCTAATCATTGGCATTGCAGGGCTGTAATCCTCAAATCCAGGCATGAGCAATTATTAGTGTAAGAGCATAATTTATTCCTTGTAGTCAGACACAAGATGGATATCCCATTGGGTACCAGTTAGATTGTTATACTTATTTTAGAAGGCTTAGCAAGACCACTTATCATATTTGAAACAGTACCTATAGCAGGCAGTCTGAGCCATCGGATGAGCTTAATAAAGGGCTTCACTAGAGTTAGCAACGTGTCGAAAATGCTGGCACGTAGATGTAATTATAGCAGCTTCTTGGACTTCTGATACTGTAACATTCATACATTTCAAATCTCTCACCCAACTATGCACCCTCATGCATGCAGACTTTTGGCGTATGTCGATTAGTTGACCAAGGAAAAGAAAACACAAACAACAAAAATGTAGGATTTCAACACAAGCACCTTAGATTAATATTTAACTGATGGCACTTGGAAGTGGTCCTGTCTCTATTCTTAATAAACCCCACAACTCACCCATCTGACAATTAACAAGGAAAAAACCCAGAAACATCTGTCTGTATCTCACACTCTGAATTACAGACACCATTTCTATAAAAGCACTTGCAGTTTACTATTTGTAAGAAACCGAGTCTGAGCTGGGACCTTCACTTGTTGCCCACCCAGGGTGATGCTCTCCAAGCACCATCCCTTCCTCTCCTCTTGCTGCATTTCTCACCCAAACACTGACCAGCTTCAGCTGCCCAGTTTTGACACTGGTCAAAAGAGGCCGCTCAGTGTGGCTTGGCTGAGGTGTAAAATATATCAGAAAGGAATTTGGTTTTGCTTAGCCCAGCAGTCCCAAACACAACTGCGACACCCGTGATTAGGGCTTGCAGAGAACACACGTCGTTACAGCTTCACTCTTGGGCATTCACCAAACGAGAGATTTGCTTTTCTAATTGGCTCAATATTTTGAGAAGGTAAATGGTGAATAATAACAGTCTCGGCAGCAACTCGAGACGGGATGAAAGCAACACAAACTACCCGTTTACGCTCCAGGTTTCATGGCCTGAGCCACACGTTGATTGACTTCCAACCCCAGGAGAAAACCGTCCTGCAGAAGACATCCTTCCTTGCAGCGCCACGGGGAGTGCCCAGGGACACCTCTTTTGGCTTCGGTCACCTCATTTGGCTTTTGGCCTCGGCGAACTACAGTATATTTCTGTACAACTACAAACCTCATTGGCAGAGCGATACGTTTCCCGCAGAGTTAGGAACTCACTTCCTTTATTGCAAAGAAGAAATAAACAGCTCTTTGAGTGAAATGGCAGTATTTCATTTGCATGAGCTGGATGCTGTTCCAAAGTTAATGTTAGGTAAAATGTTAATTTCTGCAAAGCACTTTCTCAACAAAAGCAGCTTTATAAGTGGAATTTGATAATAGCAACAAATCTAATATTTTTTCAGATATGCTTAAACCTATATACTTGGTTGTCTCAAATAAAAGGAGAAAAAAAAAAAAAAATCAAACCAGCAACATCCATCATTAGGTTAAATACAATTGGCCACACTTAACCTCTGATAATTTAACCATGCAGAGTACCTTTTACTCATAAAAGCTGCAGCAAATGTAATGCAATCTATTGATATTACCGAGGCCACCGATGGCTGAGCTGTGGAGTTTGACCTCTGGGTTTCTGATGTAAATGCTCTGGGTTATGAGCACAGCGAGCTGCAGCCATTGACTGCTGCTCAGGTTCAGCGCTGACAGATGTCCCCTTCCAGATCTGCGAGGGGGAATGAATGAAAAGCCTCCACACCATTCATGGCTGCCAAACAGCACAGTTTTAAACGCAACTGAGAGTCGCATCCTTCTACAGCCTGCTGAGACAGCTCCAAATATCTCCCCTGCAAGCAGTCTACCTTTTTATTTTTCTACACGTGCCACTGTTTCAAGCCTTTTTGCTTTCATGCAAAAGCATAGAGCCTTCTCGCCTCAGCACCGGGGACATAATTCTCCTGGTTGCAGGGCAGAGTGTGACCTCAGTCTTCTGCTCCCCCCGAAAGAGCGTATCTTCCATTGACGTCAAGGGCTCTGCGCACGGAGGGAGGGAGATAAGCACATTGGAGGCAAGATCTGCTCCGTGAATGAGAATGGAGAATTTTGCTGTAGGAATTTACAAGCCTCTCACAGTCTCCTCTCTTGATTAAAGCCAGTGGGATTATTACACAAATTCAGCTGCTGAGTCCCGGCTATCGGCAAGCTGCCTCATGCAGAGCTCTCTGCTGTTAACCCATCCTGATTGTTTGGGCAAGACAAAAAACACCATTATGTGAAAAAAGCAGGTCAGACGTAAAAAGGGTTGTGTCGGAGGGGAGTCGCTGACAGTTCTCTGTATGGTTTGTCACACCTGTGAGCACTGAGGAGCTATTAGAAAACCTACATCCTGCTTGTGGTGCAGAATTTAAGCAATACGGACCCGTGTGTTAAATTGTGTGTGTAGAGGTGAGGTTATACCCAGTTTTAATCACTGCTTTACTGAGAATTAGCTAATTAGCCTGGGCACAATGCCACCTTGACATGGTACCGCTTTTTCTATGTCTGCAGCAAACCTGGTCCGTGCAGGGTCAGGAATCTTTGCCCCGTGCTCCACTCCACGTGTGGACGTGCCCAGAGACAGCAAAGGGACAGGAGCCTTGACTGCCAGCGTGTCTCCCTCTCAGCTGAGCTTCTCAGCCTCACTTTTCTGCTCCTGGTTCCTCTGGGACCCAAGAACTCGGAGGCAGCTTTGAGTTGCCCAGTTTAGACTAACCCAGCACCCTCAGAAATGCACCCAGAGGATACGGCACTCTGCACAAACACCAGTCTTTTGAGAAAAGCTGCTTATTACAAACATCATTACAGCAACAACAGACCAACGGCAGGATCTGATAACACTATGGTGTACATTTAACCAGGATGATCTAAAGTTAGGGTTGTGTGTAAGCTTTCCCCTACTCTCACCCACAATGCTGTTTCACACTTACTCTTGTGCTGCTTTGCAGCATCGGCCGGGGATGTTTTATCTTCATCATGTGCCACCTTTACAGGCGCTGTAGCTGTAAGTCACTAACGGCTGCACATCATCAGTGAGTTTTGGTTGCAAGCAAGAGACAACAGGAGTTAGAAAAGATGCATGTATAATAACTCAATCCCAGTTTTCTGTAGCAAAATAGAGGGGAGGGAATGCTGTCAATATGTCAGCAAGTACAGCCAGTGATTTTCATGGCTGGACTCCTGTACCTGGTGGAATGTTGTACTAGGAATTTCTGTACATGAGGCCTGGGTAGGATCCCTAAAGAAAGCGATGCCCATCTGGGTAGAGGGTGTATCCCATTACAGAATTTAAGAAATACTGTATATTTAAACCCCAAGTGAGGAGGCATAGACAAAAGGCATAGACCTGCCCTCTCAGACTTTCTGGTGCCTCCCACCAGCACAGCTAACCTGGCACATGCTGCCAAAGACTGTAAGGAGCAGGAAGCAGGGCTGGTTTTCGGGCTCATGGGTACATATTCCACAAAACTAAACCCCCCTTTGCTTAGACAAAAGGCAAACATTGTGAATGAAATACAAATGGACAGAAACATAAATGCTCTTACCAGCTCAGCCTACTTCAGGGTCAAAGCTCATTCATAAATGCTTTGGCATCTCAAAGGAACAAAATACTCATTTACAGCCAAGAGCCTCCTCCTTTCCTGTTTTCCTCCAGCCTAGCCAGACTGGGGCAGGTATGTTAGAACAATATAGTAAATTATCAGCTTTGATATACATAAGACAATGCCAACGTGGCTTTCAGATGATTCACATACCCAGCTGTGAGTTACCGGTTAAGGTTTCTCAGCTTCGATCACAACAGTCGTTCATTGTTTCTGCTTGATACTTCAGAAAACAGCATTTGAAAATGCCTACTGAAGTGTTTAATGTGAAGCTGGGGAAGAGACAAATGATAGATCATATCCTGAAGTACAAGATCTCATTTTCATTTTCTTACTCCTCCTACGCAAAACCACAAACTTTATAAATCATGATAGTACCAAGGTTTTTCAAAATCTTCCTACAAAAATATGACTCCCTGCCAAAAAGCAGCAGCAGCGAGTTCCCCGGGTTGACTGCTCTTATGTATTAATATTTTTCAACCATTAAGTATTGCTTTTTTCTTTTCAGCATATTGAATATGTTTAGAAGGTCAAAACAACAAGGAAAAATGTAATGCTAAAGCTTCAGTATGATTTTATGCAGTAATTTTTCTATTCTCTAGTTACCTCCTTTTCTAAAACTGGGCACATATGAATTTCCAAAATATATTCCGATCAATTAAATTAAGGCATTTCCTCCGGTTCTCCTTTTTTCTCCCTCCCCTTAGGATTTCACATAAATTGCTGGTTGTCTAGATGCCAGGGGAAATCAAGAATTAAAATATAGAGCCATCCAAAACATCCTCAAGACCGTAGTCTGACACTGTGGTTTCTGTCAGCAACCACACTTTCATCTTATTGGGATGCCCTTGAAAAAAACTGCTGCCTTCGGAAGCAAAACCTGTGCCCAACTCATGGAATACATGAATGCAATATAAACCCTCACAAGCCAAGAAATTCCACAGACACCACACGGATTAGCTGTGATAACATCTTTTCCCCTAATACTGAACAGCGACAGAAATAAAAAACGAATGTTTTGAACGTTTAAAAAGCCAGGGCCAGCCCAGCCCCTGAAGCGGTGCAGTGTGTGTGCCGCTGCCTGGGAAGAAGCCGCCCGAAAGCTGGCCTGCCTCATAGTGGAAAATTCTACCTCGCATATGGAGATCTTTGGAGGGCCCAGAGCCTTCAACAGCAGCACAGCATCAACTCTTTGACACTTGCTCTTCTTGCACCTCAGCTGATAGAGACCTATGCTTCGGACGTACTTCAGCAGAGCAGCCCTCGGGCTTCTCTAATTTGGTCCTCAGGACTGGACCAACACAGTGCAGATCCAGGGAGGGGAAGCTTTGAATCCACGTTGTACCCATCTCCCTTCTGCTTTAAAAACCCCTCAGCCATAGGTGAGAACCTGTTTCCCAAGAGCACGACAGATGCAGCCGTGATAACTGGAGGGATGAGGTGTCAAATGCATTCCTTGCTGATTTAAAGAAATCCAGTAACTAACTTGATTTGCCAAGTTATACTTTTTGTCTTCCATTTCTCTTGTCTACTATCAATACCTTGATCTAGGTATTGATCACGAAAATCCTTTCTGCAAACCACATGCATTTCTCAGGCCTTCAAAAGCTAGAGGTTTAAATTAAGATTCGTTCTCTACTGTTCCCATAAATCAGAGTGCAATGTAGCATTGTGCAGCCAAGAAATAACTGTCTCAGAAATTGGGAGCTACAGCACTTCAAGATGTACCTGGCTACAGAATCAAATGGGTATTTCCAAGCATTCTCATAACGCACCATGTCCCAAACACCTTGAGAAGCATGAACCTTCAAATACCACCAAGAAGGTGGGACACAGCCATTGGGATGGCCTCCAAAGCACCTCACTGCAGGATATCAGTGGTGTGATGGTCAAAAAGGCCAAAGGAGACAACATATTTGAGGAGGTAACTTTGCTGGAAAGCATAGCTCAAAGCAGAAGATGGTCTATCAGTTGCTCCCAAGGTCTTGCTTTCCAGCTGGCAGTACCCCTTCCACATCCTTTGGGCTTGCTTCAGGGGACAAGCCTGAAGGACCAGTGCAGAGATGGATGTGTAAAACCCCTCAGCAGTGACACCTTCCACTAGACACACAAGTATGCTCCTCACAGCATGTTTATGTGAAACCTTGCAGGGCAACATAATTGCACTCCTGTTAATTTCTTGTTCATCATTTATTAGCATCTTGTGTCCCATAGAGAGCAGTTCATATCCTGAAGGCAGGATGTTGGTCAGTGAAGGGAGGAAGCTTCCAGGCCACCATAATCTATCCCTGGCTGAGACTCTCCTGAATGCTCTGACGCAAACCCAAGGAGGGCTATTTCAAGAACGTGTGTGGTTTTATTTGTTATTGAATGTGGAGATGACACTCATCTCTGGTGCTGCTCTCACCTTGGCTGATTGATGGTCAGGGTGGATTCATCCCCAGCCTGTCCTTGTCTGAGACGTGGGTACCACACACAGATAATAAAGAAGCTGAAAGCTCTTCGGGGCTCTGTCCTCACTATATGTTAAGCAGTGGTGTCCCAGCCCCTCCCAGAAGCCCTCAGGAATTTTCCACACCCCATTGATCTCTTCACACCCCTCTCAGCCAGGCCACAGCAGCCAGATGCAAAGAGACTTCCCACAGCAAGCTCAAAGAGCCTGGTGAAGAATTTACAAGTGACTCCCTCCTGCAGCCCAGATAAACCAGGAGGGAGAAGCAGCGACTCACACAGTCACCGGACGGCAGCAGGTTCAAACAGGCACCTGATGGGCCACCGCCATAAAAGACCGGGAAGGAGAGACATGTTTCTAGCCTCAGGTGTGAGCTCCTTCCTCAGAAAACAGATTTCACGCTCCTCAGTGGCTTTTTGGCAGCCTGTGCTGAGGGCCTGCCGGTGAGAACGGCAAGGTGCCTGGTCAGGAGCTGGCTCCAAGTCTGTCCCCGACCAGCCGTGCCAAGTTGGATGTGACTGCTTGTCTCAGACAGCTCCTCGTTCACAGCATGGCATGGCAACAGCCCTTCCTCCACACACACACAGCAAACGCACATCATCCCATGGAAAGATGCAACTTCAGGCCTCCCAGGCTAGGACAGATTTGGCAATAAGGGGGTTTTCAAATGCAGGACTCAAAAAACCCAATAAAGTCTCAGGTCTGAAATGGCAGGCAGGATGAACGCAGGTTGACCTTATCCCTCTGGGGAGGTTTCAGGTTGATTATGAAGAATTGGAGCATGTGGAGCAAGAAGCTCAACCTGCTAAAAGGGTCCAGGGATTTGTCTCTCTAGGCAGGACAGTCGAGTTACCCCACAGAGGTTATTTTGAAGGAAAATGTTATTGGCATATGAAGGATACCAGACAGGAGACTTGCAGGAGACAGGCCATTAGGCTGTTCCTCAGCAGTTGTCTTGGGAAGGAACACCACTTCTGCTGATTTGGTGAGCCCAAGGAACAATGGTGCGGGTCCCCTATTTCGCTGTAGGAACAGGTCTCAGACAAAGGAAATGTTTTTCCTACAGTGCTGCCTTCAACCCCTGCTGAGATTTCAGCATGGCATTCCTGCAGCAAAGGCACACACACTTTAGGAGAGCTCACGCACCAGAATGAATACGCAGCCATGGGGAAAGGGCAACAAGCACTTCATACACCGTGATTTGCGTAGTTACAGTCATTGTGTGCGGTGACTTCGGCACTTTGAAGTTTAAATCTCGGTGACAAGGAGGGGACGCAGGCTCTCTGCCTACAGAGGCACTTTGAAAACGTTGCCCAAAGCCTCAAAGATTATTCTTAAGAGGACTGGATGAGTCAGGGCCACAAGTGCTGACACACATCACCTTCACCAGTATAAATCCAGTTTAGACTGGCATACCACCAATTTAATGCAGAGAGACTGCTGCTATTGTCTCAGTGTAATTTAGAGAACCCGGGCGCTAACTTCAGTGCTCTTAAAAGTCTTATTCAACAACTGAAGGTTGTTATTTTGAAATAAACAGGAAACATCATGAAGGTGCTACAAAGAAAACACCCTAAACAGGCTTTAAGAGCAGGATTACCTACTGAAATGAGCTAGATGGTACTTGTTGTGGTCCTGGTGTGTCACTCCTGGCCCTGTTCTGGTCTCACCAGGACCACCACCGCCCTTCACGAGCCCACTCGTGCAGTAGGAAGGGAAAGGAGGTTTTACTGTTAAACCTCTAGTGAAGACTTACAGAGAATAACTGGAATAAGGAGAAAATTCACTCACTGACTGATAAAGCACTAAAAAGCAATAAACTGTGATGTGCCAGTGGTAGGAATTAAGGGTGGCTGAAGGAAACATCTAAACTGCAGGGAACGGAGCTAGGGGAAGGAGACAGATCCTCTACAAAGACAGCGGCAGGCAAATTAGAGAAAGAACACAGAGGAGGATGTTAGAAAAATATAATGTTCCTGTGGGTGTATCACTTATCAGCCATTCTTGCACATAAAACACATTTTTTTCAACATTTAGAAAAGAAAAAGAATGACTGATCTGTAATTAACAGAAATAAAGGCCTGGCCCGGATCCTAGGCTAGAATAACATTCTTGCAAAAGTGAATTTTGCTGAAATATTGGCATTAGACAGGCCAGGGCTGCTACAGGAAGAGGGCAAATCTAGAATAACTGGACCAGTCTGCCCACTAAGAGCTTCCCAGCTGGAGACTCCATTTAATAAGCCATGTAAATCCTATTTAACAAGTCATTTAACAACAATATGACCCCACTGAAGGGAAATCCTGGGGGAACAATTTTGCATGTTTGATACGGGCACCTTTTGCATATCCTGTAGCCAATGTTTCCCTCCAAGTCCTTCTTCCTGGGGCTCACTAAGGAAAGAAATCCCACGGCACACACAGCCAGATATGCTGTTTAGAGTTTTAATTGGGGATTTCCTTGACAGTCTCTCTTGTCCTCTTCTCTCGCTGGCACAAACCCACACTCCATAGGAAGAAGATGCCATGAAAGTCTCTACCATCAACCTGAATCTCCTGATTCTGAATTACAAACTGCAACCCTCAACACTCATGGCTCTAGAGGACACCATTGTTGGAGCAGCACCCTTTGTATGGTACATCTTGAATTAATGCACCAACTTCATCTCTTCTACCTTCTCCTCCTGTCTCAGCCTCCTCTTTTCATCCCCAACCTGTGCGAGTGGATGCAAAGCCAGGAATGCGGGCAAAACTACCACCCCTTTAAGTGGGTTGATTCTTCAAAGCAACTAGAACAACAAAGGGCAGCAATTTATCAGGAAAATATCAGCTGTCAGGAAAAGCAAATGCAAATCATTTCTCTGCTGACTGTTCCTTTCACGACCGCTGCGCAATTGTCTTGTTGATTCCCACAGCTGGATGCTGTAGCTTTCTCCTTGGCATACGTAATTGAAAGTGATGCTAGAACAACTTGAGTAAATTGAAATTGATTTCATCAACTGTGTATGTGTGTGTCAATGACACGTGTGCCTTTTTTCCCTCCCCTCTCATTGTCCACTAGCATTTTCTCCAGCCCAGCAGCTGTTGACAGTCTGTCCGATGGCACATTTTCTCGCTGGGAAATGGTGCTTCCATTAAACCCAAGTGTTCCATGAGAAGGTACACATTTTGTCAACATTTTCACCAAAAATGATCAAGACAATTCAGATTTGACTGGTATAGAATACTGCAATTTGATAAGGTCAAAATGCATCATCTTAGCTTCATCATTTAGATTTCTACGTTATTATAAAGTCATATAACTGAACACCAGCTGATACAGGTACAAAGCTAAAATCCTCAATCTCATCAAAATATTTCACTGAAATACTGACCAATGACAAAATGTGAGAGAGAAGAAACCTTCTCTAAAAAGAACAGTCTGTGTCCATGAGGAATTTCACACCTTTCAGTATTTGTTCTAACTGGAATCTCATTTGCTTCAATACTGCCCATGGAATAGGATTCCCATGCCCCAACCAGACCAGAGCAGCCTGCAGCCCTAAGCACAGGATTACTAGACAGGGACACTTGCAGAATAAATTGCTGTAGAAACTTATCTTGATACCCTCACATCTAGACACAAATATTCATTACTTCAAGAAGAACAGATGGACTCTACCAGTGATTTTGGGCTTTGCTGCAACCAGTTTGCCTGGTGTCACGCTGCTCTCATCCCCCTTTTGCCTCCCCATTCATCTCCTCCTCCATCTTCCTGTTTTGCGACCAAGGAGCCACACTCTGTACTTGATCGTTCTGTTCTTTTCCAGCTCAGAAGTATGCTGGGGGTCTTGCAACTGGGTTTGTTTGCACCTACACTTGCCTTATCCCACGCAGGATGAAGAGTGGGCAGCGTAGCACAGCCACATGCTTGGCTTACCATGCCTAATGCTCAGCGAGCACCATGTATTTAACTGTGCTCTCTTGCACCAGCTTTCGCTTCTAATTTCACCTTTCTATGTCCATTTTGCAAATTTTCTGCCCCTCCAGAAGACATTTACAGATTTTCTAACAGCTTTGCAAAACTGTAAAGAATTTTCCATTTAAAACAGATTTACAGGCACCTACCTGCTGCTCCATTAATCTTTAGTGCCCCCATTTTCACTGTGTTTTGGGAGTGTACACACTGGTCTGGGCAAATGAAGCCTGAGCGACTCTGAGCTGTGGGAGTCTTGTATGGCAGTGTCAAGAGCCTACCTACCTTGAGGGTCCTTCAAGAAATTTGTCAGATATGAACGTTTTTCTTACAACTGACATTTTAACATGTATTAGCTTTATTTAAAGCAACAAGTAAACAAAACATCAATTGTTTTGGTGCACCTAAGCAAACAGTTGAAGTATAACCTAGATCAAAAATTTTTAATTACAGTATTAAAAAAGGCATTATCAACTAAATACAGCAACCGGAGAAATTACAGCTCATGAATATGCAAATTACCTGACAAAACCTTTCTGTAAACGCTTCAGTAATTTTCAGAGATAAACCTCAAACAAGCTGCCTCTTTCATTTGCAGTTCTATTTGTTGATAAATACCCAGTGCTCTCTACTACATTTTTAGGAAATACTTTTAATGCAGTCATCATTTAAAAGCACTTCTTGTAGATGAAATGCATTAAATGTACCCAAGGTCCCTCTCCTGCAATAAAGGGCATTTTAAAGCCTGAAGTACAAGAATTTTTATTTCCTTTTAATGTTCAACATTGCAAGGGAAGCCAAGTCACCTCAGCCCTCAAAGTCTGACCGTCCACAATATAGCAAAAGTCAAAAAACCAAACACTGAAATTTTGTGGCCATCTAGGACAAAATTTGGGCAAGTAAAGACCCCCGAGAATTTTAAGATGTGGCACTGATGGTGGCCCACAGGCTACAGCTGGAGCATCACCTTCATGCTCACCTGAAAGAGTGAGAGAAACCGAAGATAGGAAATATCCAGCGTCACTGGTCTGCTCAAACATTTTACAAAGGCACTCCAGATTGTCCCCGAAGATGAGCATCAAGCTGCTCTCAGCAAGGAGGTGTGCTTTTAAGATGTGAAATGACTGTGTATTAAGGTCAAGGGGAATCCTTCAATGTAGACTAGTTCCTATCTGACCTGTCCAGAGAGTCCCAGCAATATGGTCAAGCACTATATGTCCTGTCCTGCTACCGAAGAGGACGCGGATAGGCTCCCCGAGATCACTTGTATGAGATGGCATCTCCCCACACTCACCAACAACTGTAATCATCTCCGCTGTCGACACAAGGTTCCTTAGAGAAGGAATTAGAAAAACGTGACCAATTCATATTGTTCCAAACAGAGCTTTGCAATCACTTTTCTTCATTTAACAGGGCGCCTAGCAGATCCCCACCCGCAGCAGGAAACCCGGCGCTGATGAAGAACCACTTCTCGCCTCTTGGCCTGAGCCGCTTTCTTTTTAGCTGCTGGAG
Source organism: Gallinago jamesoni (assembly GCA_025769975.1). Classification (NCBI taxonomy): domain Eukaryota; kingdom Metazoa; phylum Chordata; class Aves; order Charadriiformes; family Scolopacidae; genus Gallinago; species Gallinago jamesoni. The sequence continues at coordinate 32,779,597 of JAOQGH010000002.1, read as the reverse complement.
ACTTGGTGGGGAAGTGAGAACAGCCCGAGTCTGGCTCACGGCAACAGCCGCAGAGGGCGAGCGTGGATCTGATCTGGATTTCACAACACACCTATTTTCGATGGCTGTGCGTGCATCCAAAGCAGAGCCCCCTCGTCCCCTGCGTGCTGCCTGCCCTTTTGACAGAGTAGCCCTTAGGCTGGGATTGCTGCGCGGGGAATACTGAATCCATCTGGCCTGGAAGCACAAGCAGATTGCCCAGCACTCACCTACCAGCAAATCACACTGGGTTTTATCCTGATCACTATAAGCACTGAAACTTTAACTAGGGGGAAGGAGCTTTAGAAGAGTTAGTTTGCCTTAGCACAGAGACTTCCCCAGTGCAGTCCCAGGGCCTCCTTGGAAGCCACTCAAGGGTCTTTTGTTTTCACACTTCCTCTACTGCACCCCGAGCAGCCGTCACAGACGTAATCCCAGCCTGAGACCCAACACATGGATTCACATCCAAGGGTCCTGAGGGCAGCCAAGGCCAGGCTGAAAGGCGTGGGAATAATTTAGGTGGGATCTGCATGATCCCAGACTGTGGACTTTTTCATCTTTAGGCTGTAGGCACACAGCCCCAGCCTTAATTTAAAAGGTGACATCACACGATTGATTATTTTGCTATGCACAAAATCATGTTTTATCATATATATACAAAAGGCCAAGTATTTATTGTTAGCATAACTGAAGTCCTAAGACCATAATCATTATTAATCCAGATCTATTTTCTTATTTTATTTACAGAAAAAGAACGAACCACGGCATGGTGAGAACTGTTATTGACACACACTTAGCTTCTACCCCATTTCCTGGGGCTATCCTCTCCTTTTGGGGGAGGATCCCTCTCCTCTCTGGGTCCCAAGGCCAGAGGTTTCATTCTGGCATTTTGGGGCGTTTCAGTGAATCCTCACCACCTGGAGTGGATTCCTCCCCCAGCAGGAATATAATGTTAATTTTAATGTTTTCTTCTTCCTCGTGCTAGGATCCACATAGGGTCATTTTTATACATTTGCTAACATGCCTTTATACATATATTCTTTCTTCCCTGGTCTGTAGCTCCCCATTACATCTGCATTTAGCATATATGATGGGTATTATGTGTGATGTCATTTCTTTGTATACCCCTAACACCAGTTTTGTCCAGCTCCAAAGGTCTGCCTTTCTTTAAGGCACCACAACTCACCATTGGTGAATTGTTAATGGCTGTGGGGTCTCCAGTGCCTCTCCTGTGCCCTGCCACTTATCTTTCCCCCCCATTACTCCTCTACACCACATCCTACGTCTCCACTTCCCAAGGCTCCTGTTACCACACCAGGACTGTATTTCTCTACACTACATCCCTATGGTACAGTCATCAAACCATGGTGGTATCATCCAAAGATGATATCCATAGACATGTGGCCCATTAGAAAAATTGCTGTTACAACAAAAGCAAGTAGAAGAAAGCTGCGAGCAGGTCAAGAAAAGTTCGAACAGAGCAAACCTCTGCAAATTCAATGCATTTATTAGGCCAGCTCAGGGCATTCGAGGGAAGCCAGAAGAGGTTAGTGAAGCATTTGAAAACACGTGTCCTGCCCCAGTGTCCCAGTGAGGTGAGCAAGAGTGGAGAGAAGGACATTTTGAGTCAGAGGATGGTATGAAGTGGCTGTGGATAAATTCAGGTTAGAAAAAGAAGGAAAGCCTTTAGGATCTGGAATAATCAGAGCAGTGAAGGCAAAAAAAAACCATCTAAGTAGTTTTAAAATGGACTGATGTTATGTTAGACAGGGAATGTCTGGACATTATGTGGCCGTGGCAGGGACTGGATGAGGTAATGCAGGAAAGGCTTCTCCAGGCTTCCTGATTTGGGAATGAGGAGAGGATGGGAACCAAAGACAAGATCTCAAAAAACATTTGCAGAATGTAAGTAAAGGTTTAGCTCCCTAAGCTGGATGATTTTCAACACACTCTTTGGAGGTTTATATATTCTGCATACTATGAAGAGCTATAAAAACATAGAAAAGGGACAAAACTCAAGCACTTAAAAATGCAATTGAAATTCCTCAAGCTGGGGACTGCTCTTCTGCAAGCAGGTATCAGGTACTAGCCACAGTAATAATGTATTTCATTTCATTAACTATATTTTTGCATAGAGGTTTTCCACCATTTCCCCTAGCATTCCCTCTCACGGAGCCCAACTCACCTCATTGCCTCCAACAAATGCATTAGTAAAAGCATCAGTGCAGCTAGAAAATAGCACTAATCCCCCACATAAAGCTTTGTCAAGGAGCTGCTGGGTTAGGCTGTTGTGGAGCTGAGATACACAGAAAAGGATTCCAGATAAATTACCCTGATTTCTGAAAATCTGTGTCTTCCTTAGGTGCATTTCTATATGCAACTATTGTGCACGTCAGAAGCTTCAAACATGTTTGTTTGAGCTGCTGTTTTACAGTTTGACCACAGCCTCACTCTTTACAAGAGGAAGCAAAGCTTCAGAAGGTGGCAATTAGCTCTGTAGCCCCAAGACACAAGTGGCTTTGGTAATTTTGTGGAAGCTGGCCATGGAAATGCCTGTAGTGTGTACTGAGGGGGTGCAATTCCAGCCCTCATTTTGGGGGTGGGGAGGGAGAAGAAAAAAAACTCTGGCCTAAAACAAGAATGGTAAAGAATGCTTTGGGATTTGAAGAGAGGACAACGTGTCACCTTGCCCTGCCATGTTTCCAATCTTTAGAAAATTTAATTAAAAAAAAAAGACAAAAAGACCATATTTACAATGCATTTACAATCTGCTCTTGCTATATGTACACAAAGCATGTACATATGCACAAAATGCACAGACATATGGATGCTTGAACAGATCCCGCCCCTCTCCTCTCCGTTTTTATTTTTTTGTCTTGCCTCACACTGCAAACTATTTGGTCATAAACAGTTTATTCCTCTGGTTTTCCACAGCAGCAGGTCAGCGGGGCTCCAGTTCTGTTTAGGTCTTGGAGTGACAGCTATGATGAACACGCTACACCAGATAAACCCCCCCATAATTTAGTAACACGGCGTTTATGCAAACACCCATGTGAGATGCAGAGGAGACTGAGGCAGAGCCCATGATATCCCTATCACCGGAAATGCAGAATATCCTGGCTATGTGTAGTTTCTCAAGAAAAGAATGTGTGCGTAATTGTCATCCTGCCCAGTAGATTTATTTGTTCGTTTTCCATCTCTGAAGTAGGATGTGCATTTCCCACCTCACAGAGATGGAAAAACCCCCCAGTGACTTTCTTTTCCTGCTCTGACTGCCAGGCGACTGTCAAATCGAGGGATTAAGATCCATTTTCCTCAAAGTCCAGCCAATCTCGTCTGGCTTCACACAGTTATTTGTAATTACTTTTCATTTCCCTTAGAGCCAATATTACTTTTCCCTGGAATTAGAGTCAGTTATACTCCCTAATGCAGAAAACAAATGTTTTTTAAAGTAAGGTTCATTCTGCTCTTAAGAATAATTAATTTTCAGCATTGAAGGGAGAGCAAATGACTTCATATCAGTGTGATAACACAACAAAAAAGGACTACAGTGCTGAGGCAAAGGTCTTGAGCAACACTTAAAAGACCAGAGTTGATCTTTACATTCAATTTTAATACTTCACATCTTGAGGCAGCACTTGGTATAGGTCTTGAGACCTACGCTAAACTTAACAGGACTTAAAGACCCGGCATGAAGTAGAAAACCCTGAACGTCTCCCAGGGAAGAGAAATTACTTTTCAGCCGTCTTTCCAGTAAAGCCATCCCAGCCTACACACGTGACTTTTTATCAGTGCAGTGAGGATGTGGCAGCTGAAATGCAGAGATATTGATGGGTGATTTTATGAGTACTGCTGCCAATAGATGCTTTTATGATGTAGTTGATGGAGGGAGTGCTGAGCGATGCTGACCGTCTGCGACAGCCCCTCAATTTACCAGGATGAAAAAGCACTCAGGACCTCTCAGGATGGGTCCTCACTGACAAAGAGTGAAATGTCCTTTTCAGCTTGCTGGGAAGAAAACTAATAAAAGGCAAAAGCAACCCCTGTAACACAGTGAGGTTCAGAGACTGGCTATACGACTGTTCAGTTGCAAGTCATAATTAGCAGATGAGGCCTTGGCATCCTCAAGCTCTGACTCCCTCTGATTGTAGACACTGTTGTCACTTAGTCGTGACTCATTTCCTAATATGGAAAAATAAATAATACTGGAATCCCCAAATACCTATTTTCAGCCTTCTGATTAAACTGAGGATATGGAAGAAGAATTGTCTCTTCTCTTGAAAGACATCAACAAAGGAATGAAATGCTCAAGTATCTGATATGGATCAGTTCTTCAGAAAGAAAAAAATTGAAAGCTGAATAATAAGCAGGTCCAGCTGTCCCTGTCCCAAGAAGTGGGGACCTGCTGGGCTCCAGAACAACCTGAAGACCTATTTCTGCAAGCAGAGAATTATTATTTTTTTTTACAGCTTTCCTAAAAATTTAAACCACTCCTGGATGGAAAGAAGAATGTGCTACTGATGTTACTGTGCTTGTGGGGATGAAGGGGGGAAAGTGTCAGCAGAGAGTGAAACTGGAGGTCCCTGCATGCCCAAAAGCAAAGGCAGAGCCAATACACCAGCCTGTAGAAGGTGTCTCCACACTGGTGACTGCACTGTGGGTCCCTCCACATAGCAACAGATCACACCACACCAGCTGGGTAAAGTTGTAACCACCCCAGTTTTGGGGGTGGGGTTGGGAAGGAGCAGGGTGAGTTTCCTTATGTACCTAGACTTGAAAAATTGAGATTATTCAAGCAAAATTTGGATTCCAAGTTTGAACGCTGAATCTCAGCACTGACCTAAATGAAAGGCATCCAAGCCTCTAAATTCACCTATTGCTGGATACAACATTGCCTTCAGGTCTTTTAAAAAAGGCTCTACCACAAAGCAGGAAAATGGAAAACACTAAAAAAAAGTAATAAAAAGTCTGCAGATGTTCTAAATTACTCACTAGCAACACACATAACCCTTCCCAACTCAATCTGTGGGCGCCATAATTTTTGTTCCTCCTTCTCCCCCTTGGGTTCTATAACGCTTTGTGTATTTATTTTCACTGAAGTCTGGTAGCAATAGAATTAACCCTGGGCCAGGCGACCTTTATGTAATGTGGAGCTGGTGGTGGCCAAGCCACTTGCACCTACCAACTTAACCGCAGGCAGAACCACGCCATATCCAGACCCTGGCCACCACGCATGGGCGCTGCCTCTAAACAGCGCTTTTCTCTCTCCTCCACCCTCACATTCTCATTTTCCAGTGGTAACACAGAAGAAAGCACAAATAAGCATTTAATACTGTCAGCTCAGCCTCACTCTGAAGAACTTGAATATCTTCCTCCCACTCTTTTTTTTTTTTGTTAAATAATACTGAAACGTAAGTTCACGAAGCGCTATCAAGCTCTCACCCAGTGCAGTAAATGAATCCAGACAAAAAGCTCACAGAAAGGAACTGGGCATTTGTTTTTCCACTCTGGAGAAAGAATATGATCGTGGATTATGAGGCGGCGTAGTATAAAGGAGCTCTGGCAGGGAGCAGGGGACAGGGACAAACAGCGGGGTGCACTCGTTTTCTACAATGTACAAATGCATAAAAGCACTCCTGTAGGTACAGCCTAAATCCCACCGGCAACGGTGGCCACAGAATAAACACAACAACAAGGACTTGATATTATGCACAAGCAAATATTTCTGATGTTATAAAGCAGTATCAGAGAGTAGCTGTACTGAGCTCAATCAGCACATACCACAAAGTACATATACATACCGTGCACTCACAGGGTACGGCACATCCTGCACCTAAAATACGGACCATTCAGCTGAAAGAAGTTTTTCAAGGGGCTGAAGATAATGAGAGAGAGGAGTTTAACATGGCAGATGCCAGTCTGGGTCCCTGAATACCTGTAAGTGTCAAGATAACCCCTGGGATGCTGGTGGAGATCAGCTGGAGATGATGGGGATGGGAGCACAACCTCATGCGAAGGCTCAGGAAGGGTCCCTGGTGAAGCATCCCAGGAGCATCGATGGAGAGCACGGAGCAGCAGAGACACTGGTCACTGGAAAGCTGAGCTGGCAGGAGGGGGACTTCTGGAAGCAAGGTGAGTCAACAGCTCCGGGCTTTGAAATGCCAAGCTCTCCATTACAGGAGTGGGGAGGAGGAAGGATTTATTGCAGCTGGCATTTCTAGAGGAAAATAATTTACCTTAGCCTTTTAATGTTAAGCAATGCATACAGAGCCTGATAAAAAAAACCACCTCAAAATGACATGAAATATCATGGTATTATCTTTAGGAGAAGATTAGTTGACTGAGCCTCTGCCGTTTTGTTCAGACTGTTAAGGTCTGGATGATGCATTATGAAGTACACTTTTGAAATATTTTTTTTGCTCAGGCACGACATGTAAAGGTACGTGTAGAATGTATGCCTGTGGATGTCTCCCACCCTCACATTATCAACACAATGTACCAAACTCTGTTTTTTCCCTTATTTATATCTTTCTTTTTTTTTTTTCAGTGGTGATAATGTCAAGGAACTGAAGCTCTTAGATTCAGCATTAAAAGAAGCACTAACCACGATCTCTCTGAGCTGATCTGGCTTCCTCCTGACAGCCCTCTAAAGTTAATATAAATATGAACCTCACAAACACTGAAATACAGACTATGGAGAGGATCCTAAACCCAAAATTGAGCTATGGATCCCCTCCAGGCTCAGGAATGTTTTGTGTTTCTTCCAATTACTGAGGCCAGGTCTTCAGCCACTGCAAAGAAGCTGAAGCTGTGCGCCCAAGCTCCCGTTCCCTGTCCTCTCCAAGGAGAAGGCATGAAGCCAGGCCCCACCGCTGGTCAGGTCCAGCCCACAAGCCGCCAGCTGCAGCTCGGCGGTCTCTCCCGACCACGGAGCATTCCCAAGACTCTCTGGCCGAGCTTCCTGCCATGCCAGCAGGGACGGCGGGGAGGCAGCCGGGCTTCCAGGGAGCTCACAGAGTGGAGCCCTCCATGGGGCTGGGGGCTGCGCCAGCCCCACCGCAGGTCCCAGTTGGTGCAGCAAAGGGGCAACACTGAAAGCCAAGGTACACGGCAGCTGTGCACAGACAGACAGACAGGCAGGGAGAAGGGGGAGCCGTGAGCAGTGCTGTGGAGCCAGGCAGGAGGAAGGAAAATCAGCTCCAGGTTTCTTTGCCTGTGCCAGTCTCGCACGCCCCTGAGACGTGCAAGCATGGACCACCTCCCCCTCGCACAGATCAAGTCCTCAAAGGACTTAAACATCCACTTCCTGGGGAGGTCCCCTTAATCTTTGTTTATAAAGGGAGTAAACAGAAAGGTTAAGAGAAATGCCAGTGATTGGACTTTTCAGAAAGGCAGAAGTTAGTTGCTTCAGAGGAGCACTGAAAATACTCACACTCTTCTCAAAAATAAACAATCGGGAAAATTAGGCTGTCATCTGTCAAATAACAAACCAGTATCAAAACAAAAAAGTTCAACTCGGGGCCCTCAAGTCCTTCTCTAGCTATCTGGTAGCACTTAACGCCTTCCCTAAACACCATACATACACTAGGGATTTATCTGTAACATACAGAGTCTGGTGTGCAGTGGACCTTACATATCAAAGATTCAATAACACACAAGTCTCAGAAGGGAAAGCATTAGATGGACACTTAAGAAGTTTAGCTTCAGACATCAAAGCAATTTAAAATTAAAACCGTATCACCAGTACTTTTTCCAAGAGTGGCATATGAAAGTATGTATCTATCTATGCAGCACAAAAAAAACAAGCTTGAAGCCTATAAACATCAAGTCAACAACTGCGTTAATTCTTCCTCTCACTACAGACGTGAAAACATAACCAAAAACCCATGGGGAAAACATCAGCTTCCTCTATATTAGAAGGCTATGAAACTAATCCACATATTTGAAAGAATGTGGGAAAAAAAAAATCTGTAGAGAAATCTGACTGCATTTGCAAAGAACAAAGCAGCATTGCAAACAATGGAGATTAAAAAAATGAAACTTTTTCAAAAGAAAGTAAAGGTTCCAACTCTACAGGAGTTTTAATCCTAGGCACGTTTGGTTTCATTTCATTCAGAGCTTAAGCCAAGCCACAAAATTTGGGTTTGACCATTTCCCAAAGTTGAGAGCATTTTGAATCCAAAGATTTTGGTTTGGACCCAACGCTAATGCTGTTATTGCATGGGTCAAATATCTTATTATAATGATAGTAAACAGCAAGAGAAAGCTCTCAGACTGGCCAGGGCCCCCTTTGCCAGTTAATCACAGAAAACATTCTCAACAGCAGAGTGAAGGATGATGCTGTGGATACCAGAACTGGCCACAAACACTGCAGCACTTACACAGCACATCAGTGAAGAAGTATCTATACCTTTGGTTGAGCAAATTTCACGGCTGAAGCAAAAACGCCTATTAGCTACTGCTGTAGAGGTGTCAAAAAGAGCCTTCAAGCTATTGCTGTATTCAACCCTATTTCTGATCCCATCACTTTTGGCCAACTGGCTTTCAGAAGTTCCCAATCATAAATCAATGCAGAAGAAGATACCTTCCATCCATTTCCCATCGCCTTACCAATACTGAGTGGAAGGGAGTGAAGATCACGCACAATTGAATTAAATTTGAATTAAACTGCATATAAACTCTAGGGTGAAGGGAATGACTGTCACATGTGAATGTCCCTGTTTCTTATAAGGACATAAACAGGAGAAACAGCTACGAGCAGGGAATGCTGTAAAAAGCCTAAGAACAGTACAGAATGTAAAAGCTAAAGAATGTATCACAGCAACAACTACAGACAGAAGTAAATGCCTTTTATTCTTCTGTAGAAGCATAAGCTTTCCTATGAAGATCTTAAAGCACTTCAGGATGGATGCATCATAAGATGCATCATTTTAGGTGGGAACCTAGGTTCATTGTCATTTTATCAATGGGGAACCAGAGGCAAAGGTGACAACACACCTTGTTACAGGTTCAGCGGGGCACTGATGGAGTCTGGATATCAAACAGAACTGGACCCCTCCCCAGGTCCTTCACTCCACACCACCACTACTTCCCTGGATGAGACCTAGCAATAATATAGGTAAACTACAAAAATGTCAGTTGCCTGAAAACTTATCAGTAAGGCCAAATGACTTCTAAAGCCTAATCACTTGGCTTTTGATTTCATTTTTTATGCATTAGCAGGAGTGCAATTTTTTCATCTTGCTTTAACTCATGAAGCTATCCCTGCACTAAGCTGCTTCAGGGGAGGGTCTCTGCCCTCACGCTAACAAAGAGCTTGACCTGTCGAGGACAAATGAGCGCTGGCTTTTGTCTGCAGGAACAAGCTGTTATGGTTCATTCTAAAACCCTGAAGGAGGCACAGGATGTCTAAGGAAAACATACTGTAGGGCTGGATGAATGGGGCATCAATTTCCTTGACAGAGATGTCCTGCCCGGCTGCTTTGCTCTTCTTGTATTTTTGATACACAGTTTGGTGCCTTCATTCTGTGATAGTGGGACCTCTGCCAGGTGCTGCTACAGACGTTCATAGTGAATGGCTTCAAGTGTGAAATCAACCCAGTTTTCTCTTTTTACAGAGTAGGGAACTCTCTTTGTGATCCAAATAAACCTTGAAGAAGGCTTCAAGCCAACTTCGTCACTGTTTGTTCTTACGTAACTAGACTAGGAACACTCAGTACTCAGAAGTAACAACAATTCTATATACCTAAAAAACTACATTTACTTTGAACTTATCAGCAGCAAAAGCCTGTCATCTTTGGACATCATCCACTAGAACTGCCCAAGACAACTTATCTATTATTTTTGGGTGCCAACAACAATGGACTTCATATTGTCTGCATTTATCAAAACGGATTTGTTACCCAAGATGCAGATAATAAAAAACAATTCCTTGCCTAGTGGGTCCAAATATTTTTCTGCTGAACTGAAGTGACTTTTTATATTATATCCACGCATGAAATCCCTGGCTTTAAGAATCCAAAGCAGTAGTACTCTGCATTAATTCTTCAGGACACAGATAAGCACAGCCAAAACCTGCCTGCACGTGTCAGCTTCACCCTTTGCTTATGGTTAGAGCAAACAATGCAGGAGCCGCAGTCCCCTCTTGTCTCCACCACTGACCACATCCTAAATTACTGCGTTACCCTCAGCACTGGAATCATACCCAGTCTGCTTCAGGACGAGCACCTGAAGATTTCAAGCTCGAGCACCACGGGACCAAGATCCTCCAGGAAAAGCTCCAGCACGATGGATCCTGCCAGCATCAGCCCCAGCCCTGACACTGCTGCCACTGGTGGACTCCCACAGCCAAATCCCCTCCTGTACCCAACGGGGTCATCCTGCCCACTACAGGCTTAGCCTAAATCCTGGCTGGCATCCACCGCTAAAGAATGTAGGGGAAATAAAAATAATTGCCACCCGTGCTGTGGAGTTATCACTGGAGAGTTATCTCCCCAGGGAAGGAGGGGAGCAGAGGAGGCAGGTCTCCTTGCTCTGCAGCAGAGCTCTCCCACACCCAGCTAAAGGGAGGTGGGATGAAATGGGCTCAGGCACCTCGGGGGAGGCTTCACACCCCCTGATTTAAGCATCTGACTTTGGGGTCATTGGAAACACACTGAGGGAACAAGCTGTATTTCCCGTCGGGGAGTTCCTGGTACGGGAGTCCCCAGCGGGGTGGGTGCTTCAGAAGACCTCACTGGATGTCTGGCAATCCTATGGCAGACTGAATGCCCTGCAGCGAAGCAGCCCTGATTTCAGACAAAAGAGAGCAGCTCTTTGCCAGGTATCACAATTGTTCTTAAATTGCTGGTTTGTTTTTATCCCCTTAGTGGCTTACTAAAATTCGGACAGGCATCTGTAAGTGGCTGCCATCCTGAGCCAGCAAAGGGACTGCAGGGCGACCCCCAAGCACAGGCTGCGGAGCCAGGCTCTCCTCCCGAAGCTGTTAACAAATTTATAACTGCTCCAGAGCAGGCACAGAGGGAGAACTGTAACACGTACTCACCGCCGGGTTACGCATACACAGCCGAAACTGCTGGGTGACAGTCAAGCACAAGTCCCAGAATGTTTAACCTGCATAAAGGGCTTTAAGTTTAAAATGAAATGAAATAAAAACAGCATTTAAACTGCACATACAGCTTGCTACCACCTCTGGTGGCCAAGCCAAAAGTATTAGGTAGAGTTAACTTTGGCTGACACCACAGCATTTACTGTTTAATTTCCTGATACTTAAAAAATAATTTTTTAAAAATATCTGTATCTTGAATATATCTGTGTTACTGGGAACAGCTCCTTATTTCTTTAACAACAGCTGTGTTTTTGAATTCACATTTCACAGATTTTTCTCCTTCTAAACTCAACTCCATACAGCAGCACCCACAGCATCTTGGCAAAAACCTCCCTCCCTTGGACAAATATGTCACCAGCCATTTCTGGCAGGCTGGCCTCTCGCAGATATCTGGCATGCCGAGCTAAGAATAGGATTAGCTGCTTCTCCAGCTACTTTGTCCAGGTGCCTGCAGAAGGTCACTTGGTGTGACAGTTCAGCTTCTCAGAGGGACAATGCAGGACTGGGCTGTACCTCTAGCAAGTTACTAGGAAGCATGGGGAAGCAAGTATGGGTGTTTGGGTCAAACACATCCAAAGTAAGTGCGAAGCCTCATACCTCAGATGTCCAGTGATCCCTGGCTGGTGTGGCCAAAAAAACCTTCCCAAATGTTTTATTATGGGACGGTCAAAGCATTATACCTTCCTCAGTCATCCTGCTCTAGCTATTGTCACAAAACAATACCCAGATTATAGAGATCAGTAGTGCAGCCCAAGACCTGACTTCTTTTTAGACACAATCCCCTCCAATTCTTATGTGCCTAATACAATACACACATGGTCCAAATTATATATATATAATTAAAAAGTAAAACATTTAAGGCAAACAAGTTAAACCTTCATTGGAGACCCAGATGTAGTGCAGGTGTACTCAGAAGATTCCTGAGTAGTATTTATCATAAAATATTTACAAGAGGTCCTAAAGCTTCATGGTCTTTTGTAGCATTCTGCAAAACATCACCTTTTTTTTTTCTTTTTTTTTTTTTTTCTAAATTGTGAACATATCAAGTGGCAGGAGATAAAAGATCACATTCCTTGAAGAGACGCCTGTGGGGAAATAAGGAGAGAAGGGGGTTGTACAGGAATCAAGCATTACAAAAGGCACAAAGCAAAGAAGGCGGCAAGGTACATGTCAGATTGTACTGTGCGGCAAGTGCAAGGCAATGGCCCTGGGAGAAGAGCTCGTGGACCTTGAGATAAAGAAGTAAGAAGCGGAGTTTACTGCAGCGAGGCCAGCTGAGAGCCCCAAGAAAGGCTGCAGCAAAGGAAGAGGAATCACAGCTGGGAAAAAACTCTTGCTGTCTCCCCCAGGAATTTCATGTGGTTTCAGCCATTAGTGGAAGAGGACTAATTCTCTGCAGCTACCCATTACCCTGTGCATTTCTGTGTGTGTAGGTATGTATGTATAATGCACGTGTCATACACAGAGGCAGTATGGAAAATACAGTTATCCAAGGATTAGCCATTTTGATTCCTTTCTGTAACTTCACTTCCTCTGACTACTTTAGCAGAGACTGCAGATCTCTTTAAATACACAGGGGTGAAACTGGAAGAAAATAACTACATGCAAAAATATCCACTTTGTCAAGTGGAGGCTTCCTCTTTCTGTGTGCGTGTGAGTACGTCACTCCCCTCCCATTGTGTCCCTGGGGACATGGATTGTCCCCCAGAACAGCCGAGTGGTCAGTCTCTGATTAGGTTCCAGCCACCTTATCAGCCTGCCAGGCATGCACAATTAAGATCTCAGCACCAGCCTACGACCTCATCTTATCCCTGATCTGGTGTTTCCCTGATGCTTTTTTCTTACGTGACTGCCTGCTATGCTTTAGATCTGAAGTTCTGGTGGGCACAGGAGCCCAACGAAGAGAGAAAACAAAGCGAGAGCTCCCTGTTGCTTTGCCCTGCTCCCAGCCAAGACAAGGGTCCCGGAGCTGCATGGGGACAGACGTACCCACGGTTGCCCTTAGGGGCCACTTCTCTCTGCTGTGGCCAGCGAGGCTCTCCCTCCTGCTGCTGGGCTGCACACCAGGGCAGCTCACGATAAATATGTGGCAACAGCTGTTTCCACATACACAAAGGGACCGAGGGCTGTGATAAGGGGCTGAAATTCTCCAAGCCAAAAGGGAGACGCAGACAGCACAGCTCGAGGGGGCACCACTTCAGATGCCCAAACACACACAGTTAAACAACTGTTTCCAGCAGGTAGGAGGAAGGGATAGAAAAGTGACCTTTCCCATTAAGAATTACATATTTGTTTTGTTTCCCTACAAGTTATTTTTTCTGGCATTGTGACATATAAAACATTTTGAACTTTCTAAGGAAACTGCTATTAAAGCACTGAACATTACTGTGAGGGCGCGTTTGAAAAACAGAACAATTAGGCATTTCAAAGTTTATCTAACTTAGTCACCAGTACCTTTCAGATTTGTCACCACTAAATGCAACCAGTTTGAGGGCCAGTTTAATAATTCCTGTATACAGTCCCCCTGCCTATAGGAAGGAGGGATCTCTTGAAAATTTATCATTATCTATAACCTACCCTCCACCTCCCCGCTGCAGTCTACGAGTACACATCCTGGAAAAGGAAGGCTTTTCGAGTCAAGGGCATTTTTTTTAAGCCTCAAGAGCCGAAACCTTTAGGGACTCACCAAGAGCAGCTCCGTGGAGCTGGGGGTCCAGCAGCCCCAGGTACACACCCAGAGCCACAACGCTGGCAAAGTGACAGCAGAAAACAGTCTCATGGGGAATAACGTGATGTTATGTTCTTTGCTTTCACTATAATTCACCATTTCAGCTCAACTTCTACCAAGTTCCCCAGAAAAATTTTGCAGGGCTACTGCCAATGTTTAAGGCTCTCCAAAAATTCAGCCAGACAGAAGAGGAAATTCCACGCCGTGTGCAGAAAGTCTGAAGGAGGGGTTTCTGCTAGATAACGGGAAAGATGTGGCTAAGCTTGGGTTAGCACTTCCCTAACCACTTGTGTGAACTCCTCAAAGGTGTTCAAATAGGAGGTTTCCTATTGATGCCAAGGGACTGCCTGGACAGAAAGGAATTGTTAAAGTACAGAAGAATTAGAAGGGAAACGTGTTTCACTAAATGAGAAAAATATTTCCTTCTGACTTGCTCTATGAGAACAGTAACGGGGAGTTCGTTAGCTTGCTCTTACGGGGAGGGTATTGAAGGGATTCCGCCACATTTCATGCAGACTGTGTAAACCAAATCCATTCTGACTTATCTGAAGCCAAACTGCTTTTCCTCCTTTAAAAATAAAATGCAGAAAGTCTATTTAAATTGTATTCAAGGTCTTGAAGAGCACAGGGCACCATGGTGAGGATCCTGCTATGCCTGGAACGTGAGGCATCTCTGACCAGAAGGGCTATGGAGGCCCAGAGATAAATGCCATGGCTTCACTGCATTGCTTGTTAGTTTCTGAAAACAATAAACTCCAGAGTAACTGTAGGTGAAGAAAGGACAGAGGATGTGATGGTATTTGTCACAGAGAAGCTGGAGAGAAGAGAATAGGCATGACTGTCAACGGCCGAGACCTGGTGTACAGCCAGGTCTGCAAGCGGGTGGCTATTTTAGCTTGAGAAAGAGAGAGGTGCAGGTGCTGTGGAGGGACACATGGGTGACAGCGCGGTGCTGAAAGACCCAGCTCCCTGCCTGCCTAGCCCCTCGGGAAACACTGGTTTTAGGAACTGAGGTGAGAAGTTAAAACGGGAGGGAGATAACAGCAAAAGAATCTGGGACTGAACTTTGATCTTAGGGGTGGAAAGTCATGATTCACAGATGGAGGCTTGCATGAGGAAGAGGAGTCTTGATTCCAGAACAAGGGGTGGTGGCTGGAAGCAGAGCACACCGGAGAAGCAGCCTGAAATCCACAGCAGGAAAAGGAGGATTGGCACGTGGTGGGGCTGCAGCTGCCTGTTGGAGTATCTGTACAAAGAAAGGTTTCTCCTGGAATTTTTAGGTGGAAAAAAAGTCATTTCGCTCCCAGGTTACAGTATGTTCAGAAAGAAGATAAAACTCATTTCATATTTGCAGCCAGCTAACTCACAACACTTCTTCAGCCCGGCAACCCCTATCACAGCCCAGGCTGGGTTGCTCTTCATGAGGCTGCAGAGCTTGGCTGGCTCCACTGCAGCCCCACCAAAGGGCTAGTTGGATGCTCCAATGTAGGGGTGGGTAATTCATGGCCTCAGCCAGCCTGGTGGTGGTTCAGCCCCCACGAGGAGCCAGGGTTATCAGTGAGGGCTCTTTAAACCACCACTCACAGGCACAAGAATGAAGTACCTCCTGAAAGAACCTGGAGGCAACTGATTCATCTCAGAATGATAATTTCAGGGTATTTGAGAGCTGGTATTTGCCTCTAAGTTTTGAGAAGGCTCAGGTTAGGGTTTTAACAACCTTAGCCACCTAGAAAAAGGAACTTTAACATAATCATACATTTTTGCAGCAAGTAACATGGCTACAGAAATCCACAAACAGGATCCCATCTCCCACAGGTTTAAACAAACACATAAAACCGTCCCCCGCCCCCTGCCTCAAGCAAATCTATGGAGACTATGAAGGGCTTTAGAGCCCAAAATCCTAGCTGAGAACCCAAATAACTAGGATTTCCAAAGTATCCTATTGCTTCCATTCCCATTCAATGCTAAAAGTCTTTTCCACACAGGAAAAGGATCTATTTATGTTTCATTAGTGCCAGTTTTGTGTATACCAATAGAGTGTGTGTGTATAGGAGAGAGGGGAGTACGCTATGCAGCTGTGAGCTTTCTTGGCTAATTACTTGTTTTCTCTTTCTGAGCAAAATAAATACAACAACAAAATTCAACAGGGCATAACAGCACATCTATTAAGGCTGTACATTTTCCAGCAGACTCCACTGGTATTTGTCTTAGCCACGCTTAGGCTAAGAAACCCAGTCTGTGGTATCATTCATAAATAGGAGGTGCAATGACCTGCACAAATACATATACTAAACCAAATAAAATAATACCCTGACTCGACATGGAGCGATGCATGGTAATGATGCCAGAATGCCAGTTAAACAGACGTTAAAGTATTTAAGAAAGAATTCCCTCTCCAGCACCAGCAGCCTCAAAACATTTTGTCCTAAATATGGAAGGTTACATTCCCTCAGCTTCAAAGATTTTATAGAAAACTGTAGCCTGAGCTGTGTTACTTTAAAAAAAAATAAGTCACAGTTTATTTCAGCCTCAATCTTGGAAATTATAAAATGTTCCATGTTCTGAGAATGCTTTTGGAGTTCAAAACACCTAAAAAGCATTAAAACCATGCTTTTAAAACAAAACCATCGCAGCACTTAATACCCTCAAGCATAACAACACTCTAGGCAGCAGCTGAATTACAAAGTTTTATGAGATTGAACAAAAGAAAGTTTTCACAAATGATTTGCAAACACTAACTTCTAAATCACAGACTGCAGCATGGTGTACTTGCACTAAGAAGTAACAGATATTTGGGGTCCCTGGCTGCCAAATTAGCAAAACCTACCAGTGCTCATACACTTCGGAAACAGGTCCCTGACTAGTCCTTAAAGCAGACTGGCTTGGGAATGACTGCCTGCCTCATGGAACAATGATGTCAGATGAATTCTTGAAACTCTGACAGATTTTGCTTGCAAGTCACCTTTCAGGGGTTGACTCTGAAGTCACATATGTTCTACTTTGAAGCTAGATGAACATATGAGTTTCCCCATGCATAAAGGTTTGGGGAACAAATTCATATTTGTAGAAAAAAATGAAATATCTTTAATAACCTGCCCCTACAAAAGTTATTTTCCTTTGCAGTAAAGAACATGGTCCCTAAATGTTTAAATTAAGTTATAAATCAGAAAACAGAAAAGGAAATATTTTCCATATGTTTAATTTTACACCGTAATTATTTATTAACAAAGTCTACAGATACATGTTGTTACCTTCATGGGAATTCAAACAATATTCTTACTATTTAAAATATGTTCTTCAATTTGCTGCTAACTGGAGACATTTATTAGTTCCACATTTCACTAGCAGTAATTATTGCTGGGAGCCATACATCCACGATCTACACAGATCACAGGGAGACACCTGTGAGGATTTAAAGCTTAGCTATCCCTAACACTACTAAACTGTCTGAAAACATTCAATCCATTCAAAAGAGCAAGCTGCAAATAAAACTTATTATCACCACTTTTTTTTCATTGTATGCCAGCGTTTGGTACCACCTCATGGAAACCAACACGGTAATTAACTGTAACTAGTAACGAGTCGTAGCCATACTTAAAAAGAGGGAAAACCCTTTCACTGCTCTGAGCACAGGCACGCTCCACTAAATATGGTGATGCTATTGAACCTCCCAGACCAGGAACAAGTAGAGGCTTGAGTTTTCTTGTTTGAGAACAAAGGCCCCAAAACTTTCTTTCTTCCTTCTGTCCACTCCCTCCCCCTGACACGGCCAGTCTGACCTCACTGGGGAGCTGTGACCTGTCCCTAAAGGGATTCTACTGCACAACTGAAGCACATAGGGCACAAGGTTATCTCCCTCAAACCCCAGGGGATAGGACAACCTACCCAGCACTCAACCTTTCTTCACCTGTTCCTCTCCCGGATGCCACAAAGGCCATCGTTGATCCCCCAGGCCCACTGGCTGTGCTTTGCTCCAGCACTTTGCTGGGGAGCAGAAGAAAAGCACCACCAGCAAAAGTGGGGAGAGCCACAGCTTTCTGCAGTAGATACTGGCACTGTCCAGACTCGTAGGTTGGGCCATAAGATGGCGAGAAAGACCAGAGCAGGGGAAGCTCAGTGCAACTGCTTTGTTCCATACATCCTACTGCAAGAGAAGGCAGAAGCCATGCATCATGGATCAGGAGACAGCCTGGCCACGTTTGGAGCTGTACTGTGTTGGGAATATATTGCCCATCACTAACTTCTAAGTGTCCCATAAGTGCGCAACCACAGTATGGTTACTGGAAAACACCATAACATCTGCTGGAAGTGAAGAACTTGTAGCGGCTTGAGCCAGCTATGGTAGAGGTGATGTTATTTTGTCCAAAACCTTTCCCTAGGACTTGCAGAGTCCTGGCCTTTTCCAGCATCCCTCCAAACGCCTTGTGAGAGAAGAGGCTGTTAATGAAGCCAATCTGTTAATTTCCTTTTGCACCTGATGCGAGGGGTCACCACTGAATTCAGGGCGAGCAATCAGTCACCTGCTGTGACCCGGAGAAACACCCACATGAGTGAAAAACCATGTCACAAGTGTGATTCACTTCTGCTTTATTTATCTTTAACTTCTTAATTTTGCCACCAAGTATTTTGACTGCAATTTTTAAACACAGCTGAAAAGCCAATTTATGCAGCATGAACCCAACTGAAGATGTAGGGATTTTACTCCAGCTGACAGCGAAAGCTTATAGTACTATTTCAGTGTGTGACTTGTGCTGCTGGAATGCATGCACACCATCAAATTATTAAGTTTAGCTTTGAAACCATTTGTTTTAAATAAGGTGCACATTGACTTTTTTTTTTTGGCTGGAGTGGTGCTATTTCAGCTGGCCTTCCCATTCACAACAGTGTCTCAACGCACTACCCATTTCTGCTACCCTTTATAAAAAATTGAGAAGTTTGGATAACATTTTACCTGTGTTTCCTACAGAGCCAAAATACTTAAGATTAAGTTGATGGGAGGAAGTAGCAATAACTGTTTGGAGCATAATATCACAGATGAATGATATACTTGGATAAATGTTTAGGTATGGGTAAGAGGAGGAAAAAAAATAAAACTAAAAGGTCCTGTGAAGCTGTGGGTTCCCACACAACAATTACCTCTTCAGTGTTTTCCAGAGAAGTTCTTTTGCTTTTTATGTAAATCACTTTGTTTTTCATCCACAAGCATTTGAATCCCACTGTTTTCATATGGGGTAGCCAGCATGTTCCATCTCACTTTAGCTGTAACTTCAATAGGCAGCTACAGTAGCAGGAACCCTTGTTTTCCAATGTATTTTATCATATTTATTTATATTTTGGAAAGTCTCAGATCTTAATCTGCTTGGGTAAATTGTCTGTAGGAAACAAGCAGCTCTCTACAACCAACAGACATTTTTTTCCTACTATGTCACGTCAACTATGGTAAAATGCTTTTGCAGTTGCAAAAATATTTGCAAGAATTTGAACGAACAGAAGTTCACTGCGCAAGGACAACCTTCTCTGCAGGTTACAGTCAAGAAGTGAGGTGATACAGCAGGAACTAGCTTCATGGACTACAAATGCCTGCTGCAACAGGGAGGCCAGATCAGCGAGTGACGCTTAGCAGGTCTCAAGGGACCTGTGTCCTGCTGCCTTCTCTTGCCCAAACCACGTTGCCCATGCAACCATGTTCAAGGTGCTTCTCCTCACCCTGGGGCCATGCTTACCAGGGTCCACAGGGTGGTTAAACCCTATGTGGGTCAGAGAAGAGACTGCACCATCACTCACCACGCTTGCCAACGCTGAGCAGCACTAAAGGACTCTGCCTCTGCAGCACTACTATCATCAGGAGTAAACAATGAATATTTTTAAAGTTCATAAGGAGGGCAGGAAACGCTAATGGCTGCTTCTGTGAAATTACTGAGCTGTCGTCACAGCTGCTGGCGGCTGACTTTGGAAGAGAAGGTTAAGTGCCTTCATAAGGGTTTTCATACCTATATGCTTTTTAACTATTGCTGAAAGCAAAAAAGTTATGCATTTACTGCAAGATCATAAACTTTGTAGTTGATGCTATCAACTACAAAGCATGTACACGTTCACATGTAATCACAGAGCAGCCCAAACTTAACAGGCAAAATGAGATTTTCAAGAGCTTTCAGAACATTTTTCAATAATCAAATTAAGCCATTCCTATTTTAAAAAGTATAAATTTGGGTGATCAAGTAAGGATAATCAAGAAAACGTGAGGCGTGCTTGCTATTCAATATCTCAGAAAGAACATGATATGCTGCATAAAGAAAGCAGTCATGTCAAAAAAACCACAAACACATAATGAAGAAGTATAAAGCATTCACTAAATTAGTGACATTGCCAAATTTTGTGAAGAAAGAAATCTTAACTGATTTAAGTTAATCCTTAAAACTTAATCCTGAGGTTCTCAATCAGCCAAAGTCTACAGTGACTTCAAGGGGAAATTCGCCTCAGTGTCAGCTATAGGACTGTTCCTTGATCTGCTTGGACATTACTGTGGTATTAATCATGACTGCTCCGTAAGATAATTAGTGATGACATGCATTTTTTACTTTCTTACATAGCACAGCTAATAGAAGAACCAGGCTGAAAAATTAGTCATAACAATTAAGTACAGGATAATTCCTGAATAATTAGGGTAAGTTACCTGGATCAGTGTATTCTACAGTATTACAAATTACTACAAAACAGAAAATAAAACACATGCAGCTCTATAGCAAGACTTAACTGCATATTCTGTTTTCCATGGAACAGAAACAGCTGCATTAATATCCACTTTATTAGATTCTTGAGTTCAACAGCTTTACAGAATATAGGTCTGTTGCAGAAGAGATTTTGATCATGAAAGATTAAATAGTTGATTCAGATGTGCGAAGCTAACTGGTGGTAGAGACCATTCTCCTGTTCTCTAGCCTTGTCTATTATGACTTAAAAGAGGAAAAAAAAAAAACGAAGTCTTTTATGCCAGGGCTGGGATACACAACTCAAAATGGTGCTTGGTGGCCTGCTCCTACTCCAGTTTCAGTCTCCCGAGTCCTCTCTTCTTTCCAGGTGTAGGATTTACTCACGGGTAATTGCTCACCTTCTTATTGATCCCAGCCCCCTCTTAACCAGCTGCAGATCCCTGCTATGTGTCCCAGGTCTGGAAGTTTGTTCTCCAGAAGTTGCACCAAGGGGCCATACCACTGAGCCCTCTCACCTTGCCCCTTTTCCCAGGATGGCAGCGCCTCAGTTGCCAGGGAAGGGTGACGAGTCTGTGCCAGAGGGAACATGGTTGTGGTGATGCAGCAGAGGGAAAGCAGTTTCCACCATTCACCCTGCCCAAAGCCCGCTTACAGCATCTTCTCAAGGAGTTTTACTCAAAATCATAGCAGGCTGCAAACATTCGAACAACTCAAGGCACTGGGCAACCTCCATGCAGCTCAGCTTGCCTTCCAAGCCAAGCCAGGATGAAGAAAGAGGAGTTAGATCCACCGAAGACTGGATCCCAACTATTCGGCTGGAGGAAGGAGCAGAAGCTGTACATCTGCTGCAGACGAGGACAAGCCCTGAGTCACACCCCGGTCTTTCCTAATCCCTACAGAAGCAAGAGGGGCTCACCTGAAACTGAATTTTCTCTGCCTTGTGGAGGCAAGGTAGGAAGCTACCTGTATTGGGCTTGCTTCTCTGCAAGGTAACAAGCACTCAGGAACACCTTATAGCCCGTGCTATTAAGTGCTATAAACAGGATCATTTATAAATGATAGTCACAATCATGGGTCACATCCTTATGGAAATTCCCTTCACTTCTCACTACATTGTAATGGTTGGTATGTGGAATACCCTTGTCAACCACCACCACCACTTCATTTTAAAAACAAGGTAGAGTCAGAGGACAAATTATCATCAGGTCTAGTCCAGTTGTTAAAGATTTTGTCATAGAAGTGTAGGCATTTGATATAGTTTTAAATATCCAGATACTGGTCTGGTCAACTAGACTGATTCTTCCTATAGGCAGGTTACTGTATAGAGATGAGTTAATGGATTCTTGTCTTTAGTATAAAAATAGAGGTTTGGGCCCCTGCAAGAATGGTAAAACCAGTAAATAGAAGAGTTGAGGAGAAAATTCAATGAACTTCCAGAAAACACAGAGTTCTACGGCTCTGGTTTTATCTGCCCACTTCCCAAAGGAATAATAATAAAAAAGTATACTCAGTGTTTTAAAGAACGTCGAGTATACAAGGCAAATAAGACAGGGCTTCACAGAGAGCCCAGAGCCTGAGTGGCCAAGACTCGTGCCAGCGCACATCATCAGGCACAGCCCAGGATGGAAAACTTGCAAGGATCTTCATGTTGCTCATGACTTCTGGCTTCCAAAGAACTTCAAGTGAGCCTCTACACCCAGTCTGTCCCACCACCCACTTGCTCCAGCCTGGGAAGGTCACTTGTACAAAGTGATTACTAACATTCCCGTGTAAGCAGCAAGATGGGCCTTTGGTTATTTGTCAAAAGTAAAAGGAGCTGGCTCCCAAATATGCTTTCTTGTGCTTTCAGCTTAAAAAGAAAGACACTCATGGCCAGTGGGTCCAATAGAAAATGATGGTGATTTTGCAGTGTTCCATTAAATAGAATTTAATACCATTGAGCTTGAATTAAGCCTTTGGCTCCTGCCCAAATTTTGAGGCTTCCTTCTTTTGAAAGAAAACAAATATACACCTCATGCAGAAGATCAAGACAGTGGAATACGACAGAAGCTTTTGGGAAGATCACCACAAAGCTGCATCAAGCCAAAGAAAGCTTCTCCCTGATACTGAAAAGAGTGAATAAAAATTACAAGACCTGAGGTTATGAAAGAGAAGAGGAAAGTCATTCCCCTTCCTTCAAATCAAGAGTGAAATGCAGCATCAGATTAAACCTTAACCAGAATCAACACTGGGGTGGGGGGGGAAATACTCACAAGATCTTTTTAGTGACTCACACCAAAGAGTACTTTCTAGACTGCAAAACCCTGAGGTAAGCAGGTAGAAAAGGAGGGGCACATCAGCTGTGGCTCCTTTTACAGTTGTTATTACTAACTGACTGCAGGGTTTGTGGTGTAGAATATGGCTTAAAATGGAAGAGATTAATATTTCATACAGTAAAAGTATCATATAGATATTTCAAAGATGGACAGGACACGCAAACAAAAATGCAACTGTGGCCACTTTGAAAGCCTATTTAGAAATCTATTTAACAGCTGAATTTGCACCCGCTGAATAGTGTCATGAAGAGCAGTGGCGTTATTCTCAGACTAAGACAAAGAGCATAAGATTCTAGTCCTAAAATTAATGGCTGTGTTTACAAGCTCTTTAAGATGCTGCCTATTTTTATGCAGTGAATCATTGCCCTTCTTTACAAAGTATATTTCATTAATCTTAGCAATGCACACAAATCTCAGAGGAGTTG
Source organism: Gallinago jamesoni (assembly GCA_025769975.1). Classification (NCBI taxonomy): domain Eukaryota; kingdom Metazoa; phylum Chordata; class Aves; order Charadriiformes; family Scolopacidae; genus Gallinago; species Gallinago jamesoni. The sequence continues at coordinate 32,756,294 of JAOQGH010000002.1, read as the reverse complement.
CTCTGCTTACATACCAAATCTGAAGTTCTAAGTCTAAACTATTTGTCATGGTATTCAACTTTAATAAAATCTGTATTTATTGGAAGATGCCATTTCCTTACATTCTCTTAAATCAAAACAACTGATTCCTGTCAAGCTCTTTCTCTCCCTTTTCCCCCTCCCCTGAAGAAAACAGTAAGACTTATAAAGAGCAAAATTCACTCTTTTGCAAAATTATGCAATACTAAAAATTTGCTTTATCCTCCAGCTGAACCTCATCTACTAAGATCAAATGAAACTTCATCTGCAAGGAGATATTAGAGAAGTTAATGCATCACAAACACACATTCATTGCGATTTGCAATCAACCCAGATTAAAAGATTCAGTGGTAATAGCACAGATCTATGCTAGTAAAGTGTCTGCAAACCTCATCCTGTTTTTAAGGGAACAAGCACAACCTCCTCAAAAAATGGTCTTCCTACAATAATTTGCCAGAATTAAGTGTTAGGCTTATACAAAATGTGATTTTTGTAATTTATTTTTTTCCCCCTGCAAGCAGGCAATAGCCTGGGATTTGAAGCATTTACTTTCACTGATGAGCAATTGCTCAAATTGCCTCTGTCAACAAATTGCTCACCTTATGGGACTAGTCACAGTTGAAACGTATTTACCTGCTTTAGTGTTTACAGGATGGCATCTTCAGCCTGCACCTGCACTAGCAGATTCTCACGGGCAGCATCACAGCCTTCTATGCCTTCTATTTCGAAATGCAATGCTGAATCCCAACACCTGAGCCATCACCTCAAGCAGGGAGATTAACAAAGGGCAGAGATCAAAGCTTCACTGCCTGCCCTCCTCCGCATCTGGCCCTAGAAACATGCCATACCTCTCACATTTGGCTGTTCCCTGCACCGAATATACATTTGAACATCCAGGACTTCATTCCCAATATTGGAATCATAAAATTGCCTAGGTTGGAAGGGACCTTTCAGATCATCAGGTCCAACCATCAACCTAACACTGACAAAAACCATCACTAACCTATATCGCTAAGCAAATTAATTCCTTCTCAATTCATTGTGTCTAGAAATCAAAATATAAAAAGAAATCACTAAGCATATTTGAAAATATAGGTCTGAGACTCCAAACAAAAGCATGCTCTGTCCTCAACTGGTGAAATATTTCTGGGCTTCCAAACAAGCCAAATGCCTTCACACAGCTGGTAAATGTTTGCTTAAAACTATATTCAAACAATCCCCTTGCAAATGATTTATAACATATAGACTTGAGCTTCATTTTGGAAGGGTCACTTACATAGCACATCCATAAGTCTTAAAAAGCTGACTTCTATTTATTCTAAACTTTCCAATTACCAGTTTGTTTATACCAACCACCACAAGGAGGTCTTAGAGAGGTCATTCAAGAAATAATATATTTCTATATCTGCTTTCCCAACTATGCTCACAAAGCCAGAGTTTACTTCCTTGAGTTGACTCCATGAATAATCCCAGTGTCATGGTATTATTCAACCTGTCAACTACTAATGAGCAAGAATAAACTACCAGCAACTTGAAATCACGGCAAGATTAAACATTATGGTGTTGTGCAGTCTTATTATGCCATTATTTTTAGGCAATGTGTGTGTGCAGTGCAGACTACCACAAAGGGGTTGTGAGCAGAGCATGGCTCTTACCTGGGCTACACACATTGCCAGTCACTCGAGGTGCCTAATATTTCTGATGTACAGAAAAAATACATTCCCCATGAGAGCTGAAGGCAAACAGCATCCCAAAAAAGGAAGAGAAAACAATATGCTGAATCCATCGAAGTTTGTTACTTCATAGACTTTTCACAGCCAAATAAACATTTTGCAGCTGGAGGTCTGCATGAGCCAGAATAACAAACGTCCCAAGACCCACTAGAGATTTCAGATTAGGCTGCCTGATGAGAGGTTGATCCTGAGCATGTATGTGTGGACAGGAGCAAGTATTTAGTGTACAAGTCCTGAAGAATAATTACCTGAAACCACCTTTTTTTTTTTTTTTTTTGCCCCTGGGATTGCAGGGTTTGGAGGGACATTTGGGTTGGGTTTTTATATATATTTTTTTTAAGCATGTTGTGGACATACTGACATGTCTCACATTCCTCTGTGGCTTTAGAGGTGATCACTGACTTTACAACAGCTTCAGATGGTCAGAGATTTGATGGGTAAATTCAAGCCCATTTTAACAGTATTCACCTGGGACCTTGTCTTTCAGCCCTTGGTGCAACCCTAATTTTTTTTGCCAATCCTCAGATGTCACAGGGATGGCTCCTTCGAATACTGCCATCAGCTGGCAAATTCCAACATTTCTCATTCACAGGTTTTCACTTTTCTTCTCCACCCCTGGAACAAGTTGGCTACAATCAAAGCTGCTCAGGCAGGTGGCTTTTGAACAGTGGTTTTTTGGCATTGACTTCCACCACCAATTCTTAAGAAACTAAGCTCTTTCTGGAGAGGAGACCCTGTTGTGAGTCAGCAGCAGTTGACAAGATGGGAAATCAGGGACAAAAATTTGACAGTGGAGCGAGGCTGCTAGTGGGGTGCTGCAGAGATCTGCAATAGGACTCAGGCTATTCCATGTGTTCGTAAATGGTCTGGAAAAGAGATAAATAGCAAGATGACATTTGCTGCCAAGATGAATTTCTTCAGGACAGTTGTAACAAACAGCCTGCAAAGAGTTGCAGGATCACTTAAGAGTTAGGGTGAAAAAAAGGGAAGAAAAAGAAAAGAGAGATTAAATTCTATGTCAGAAGCACGGTGTTTCATGGGAACGAAAATGACTCTTGCTATGCACAGCAAACGACGGGCTCCAAATTAAACGCTGCAGCTCAGGAGACAAATTTCTGAGGTTGCTGTCAGTAGGCCTAGTAATGAATACTTATGCCAGTGGGGAAAAAAGCAAACAAACATCAAGTTAAGTTTGTGACAAGAACAAAGTATGGAGCAGTCAGCATCACTGTGCCACTGCCCACACAGTGTGTAGTTTTGGTCCTTCAAAAAGGATACAGAATTAGAAGATGCAAAGGGACAGAGATAACAGACTTAGACCTTTCTGCCTGGAGAAAGACTATGAAGGGCACATGGTAAAGGGTTACAAAATCATGAATGACCTAATAGAAATTAGGGCAGAAGCAATGAAATCAACACATAAGAAAAACAATTCAAACAAACCAACCACAAGAGAATTGTTTGATTGATTTGTGGATAATTCCTTTTCTTTCCCCTCCAAGACACTTCCACGTCTTCCCAATGATCACTTTCTGAAGTTGCCAAAACCGAAGTCACACATCAGCTGAGAGTCCTTCATGAAGAACACATGTGGGGAAGTTTGCATGCTTTTGTTACATGATGCAACTCATCACCACAGAAAGCTGCTCAGGCCAAAATTATAAATGTGGTCCAAAATGGATTAATTCATAAAGGGTAGATCCCTCCATTAAACACCACAGGGCAACGCCACCTTCTGCTCAGGAAGTCCCTAGTGTGGGAGGCTGAAAAGATAGGCTTGAGGAAGGATCATTCTATCCATACCTTTCCAAAGGCACCTGCTGCTATTCAGTGTCAGTCAGTAACACGTGGCAAGAAGGAAATTTACTCCAAATGCTTTTCTATTCTATTACGAGTTCTCCAAACCAGAGAGCTGAAGTGGTCGGTTTTTTGTTTGTTTGGTTGTTTTGTTGTTTTGTTTTGGGTTTTTGGTGGGTTTTTTTTGTTTTTGTTTTTTTTTTTTAAATCCTGAACCATTCCTATGTCTCTCATTGAGCAATAAGAGGAGATGCACACTAAATGCACAAGGCTTCCAGGAAAGGTGTACTGTAACCTTGAGAGAAGCTTACATCATACATAACTCTTCTGGATAATTCTTCCTAAAACTTGACTGCTGGTGAAATAAACAAAGTACAAACTTTCCCAGATGTGTGCTTCTCAGTCAGTGTACAATTTATAACTTGGCATCCTCAGAAACACAAAATCATGATTCAGAGATGAAATATAGACGTGGAATTGCTATGGAGGGAGATAGAAAGGGTTTATTCACAGATTAGCCCAAACTCCTGTATTTGTAAGCTTTTTCACTGCTTCCAAATATTGCACTGGACGACTGTTCTTCCTTTAACAGTAAGAAGATTAAGGCTGAGTGTTCAGATCCTCTTAATTTTCCGTATCTGTTAGCCAAATAAATTTGATTATCAATAAAATTGATAGTGCGATGTTATTCCACTTATCACTGCCATGCTTATCACGTTTATCACTAGAATTTCTCCTACTGGACCAAATGCAACCAACTTCATGAAGACCCAGAGAACTGAAAAAGAAATAATAAAAAGGAAATTTATAACAACCAAAACTAAAGATGGAAAAAGGCTCACAGGCTAAATGGAATTCCCAGTGTAACCTTAATCCCTAGTAAGAAACAAAACCAAACCTATGAGGGAGCAGGAAGAAAAGCACTGGGAAGATGTAATCAGCAGAAATCCAAGACAAAAAAGCATTGACCAGCACTAATATGAAATTTATATGTACAACTTTCACATATATTTTGGCAACCTTGGCTAAACAGTGATTTACCCTGGCATCCATTTTTCCCAACTCATCTGCTTGTTAAAGATGTCAGTTCCCTTGTGCTGTCTATAGGGGTTTTTGACTCACTGGCGATGCTTTCACTTGGCATCACTGACATCCCTTTGTTTCTGAATCTCCTCTTCTTCCAGCTGCATTTCCTTCTTTTTTTTCCACTTCTTTTTTCCACAAGATGAGATTCTCCACTAGTGCCTTCTGCAGATGCAGCCAAGTGAACACAACTGCAACGTCACAGAGTTCCTCCATTCAGGCAGGCAGTCCCTTTCCTGAGACACACTAGATGGCCAGATAAACGTGAGGGAGAGAGGTCATTCAGGAAGAGTTTAAAGATTTCATTTGGAATAAAGACCTCCTATAGAATCATGAAGGTCCCCCCTAACACATGAGGAGAGGGGAAGAACAGTTTCAGTCATTTTAGATAAGAGCCTTGTCACACAGACTAAACACTGACCAAAGAACACAGAAGGATAATACACAACAGAAAATACATAAAGAAAGAAAATATATACAATGTGTCCAGTAAACTGACATTTAATCCAATCTAATTAAATATGCTTTAAACAGTACCTCAAAGACTTCTCAAATTCAAAGGTGGTGTCAGAAACAGAGGACAGGGGAAAAACTAGAAAGATTAGAAAAGTGGGGAGAATAAAGTATGTGAATTTCAGTCCAAAAAATTTAGACTACTGCAAAAGAGAGAGGAAACGAAACCATCCAAATTTATTCACTGGAAGAATGACACTAGGAAAAGGGGAATAGTCCAGGAGCATTGGGTGCTAGTAAACAGCATCCTAGTAGTCCCTGTGGACATGGCAGAGATTGGCTCTGAGTAGTTAAGCAAAAGAAGTACTGTACCAAAAATAAGATAAATTCTGGAACTTGTAATATAACCTCAGCCTACCAGGAAAAGCCAGGCTTATAGTGAAATCATGCATTCAACAGGACCCAAGAGAACACTCAACGAATGCAAAAATAGCTGCTGCTGCTTATTAATCACCTCTTCGGCATCTTCAGGGCAACAGGGAACTCCATAAACAACCTCAAATGGAAACTACTCAGAAATACCCTGTTCGGTGCTGTCTCTGCCCCAGGGTCCCCTCTCCATCTGACCAGCTATTTCAGCTGACTTTGAGGTGGACGAGGGTGAGGAGCGGATTCAGGCTGCCTGCACGACCACCAGCTCCGTCCCCAGGCACACCTCCTGGGAACCCACCACTGTGAGAGGAGTTGTCCTGAGGAGTGACTGCATGAGATTTGAGATGGACCATCCAAGCTGATGGAAGACAGAGGAAAGAAGGAAACCCATTGAACTTGGCAAGATTATAACTGACGGGAAAGAGAAAGTACCTGGAGAATGAAAACTGTACAAAAGGGATTACATGAGTACAGAGATGGAAGTAAGGAAAATTTAACTAGAATAATCAAGAGTTCTTGGACTGAAAAAAACCCCAAAACCCTCAAGGGAAAGAAGCCTGTCTCAAAAAATTGAGTCATTTTTATAGCAAAACTGTTTAAAACTTTAAGAGTGCATGAAGGACAAAGGACAAATGACAAAGCAGACCTTTTCTGATCGCTGCTAATAGTTTGTTTCACTTCAATTATATCGGTGCAGCTTTACTGACTTGAACAGCATCACATCAGGGAGACCTGACTGATCCCCAAGGTCCCAGCCTTGCAGACCACACACAAACAAGCTGCATTTCCCATTTTCAACCCCCAAGAAGTCCATGGTACTACTCACACATATTAAGCCTACTTCCAGGTGCTGGAAGTGATGGCTATACACATTTTTCAGTCTTTGCTGTGCCACTAGGAGGTTGGCTGTGAATAACTATTTTCATCCTAGAGCACAGACAGCGGCCCTTCCTTCATTAATATTACTTGCATTATTCACTCCCAGGTCTGAACTGAGTATCAAGTACTTGTGAGTATTTCTACTCCTTTTAGCCTGCCCTTCTTCCCTGAATAAATGCTTGTGACAGTTTTTTCAACTACCTGTGAAAAGACATTATATGAACTAGAAGCAGCAGAGACAGTTCTACAGACTTCGCAGCCTCATCCATCTTCCCCCTTACCTATGTTTTGTTCCATCCCTTCATTTTAACAGGCAATTCTATGGATTATTTTTAAAATGAAATAAAATACCCATCTTCTACGCAATATTTTCTTCCAAATGTTTACTTTAATTTTGGTTTCCCTGCCTAATCTCTCACGAAGCAGTATGCATTTTGAAATCCTCCAAGCAAAATAATTACAAAGATAATCCAGCTGAGTGTAATCAAACTGCAGGGTTCTTTATTTTCCTGGCCTTTTAATTTAATTTCACATCCTGTGGTCTTAAAGAAATATTAGGATTATATCATCTTGTTATTGTTTAGATTATGTGCCTGTAGAAATGAGAAGCAAACAATTCTCTTCTTACCCGCTGCCACACAGAAAACTCATATAGCTTATAGAATATTTTTGAAATAGAAATCCAAGGTAGGATCTCATAGATGAGCATCAGTTGGATCCTTAACTACCATTTTCACTAACAAAAATAAAAGAAGAGAAAAAATGATGGAAAGGTGGTATTTTCTATCCAGCTGTAAAGGAAGAGGAACCTTGTTTATTTGGTTGGTTTTGACTAATATTTTATGAAGACGGTAACTGCTTTAATGAAATAATTTTCTTTTAGAATTTTTCAATACACCAATATGGATTCTGCTGTGATTTTGTGGATATTTTAGCCATAGAAATAATCCCATTGACTTTAGGACCACTACTTGTACTTCAATTATAGCTTCAGTAGCTTTCTTTGGATCAATAGAAACCAGAAGTCATTCACAGAGTACCACTGGCATACAAATAGTGTAGGAGAAGAATCATCTACATACTTTTGTCTCTACACATGCAGAAGGACTGTGCCTATATCCTAGCAGTCAGCTTTGGACTTTATGAGGACCAGGGCATATCTGTAAGTCTGAACATACAGGGGCTTCAGATCCCTCACCGCGAGCATCAAAGTCCTCAGCATGCAGCAGTTCATCTTCTGAGTTGGGGAAAGAGAAATCATTAGCAGATCTTAGTTAGCAAAGCAGTACCTGGAAAGGGAGCTCATCTTACAAGAAGTAAGATTGAAATGATACAGGGGTGGGTGTTTTGGCTTCTTTTCAGTAGTAACCTATTGTACTGTCCACAGGTATAAAAGAAAAAGGAAGCAAGGTCAACCACCATACAAGTGTAACGTTGCTGAGAAACAGCAAAGTCATTGCTGTGAGAGAGCTGTGGCATTCCTCTTTGGCTGTTTCTTCTTCATTGCCTTCAAAATGGGGCAGCATACACTCCACGTAGGTGACAAAGCCATGGCTACATGCAGCAGGACCCATCTCAGGGCAAGACTGCAGTTGAGGCTTTTATTCTGGAGTTGTTTATCACACAGACACAAGTTAGCATGGGCCAAGTGCTGCTGGACCTGGTAACACTCTCAGCAGAGCATCCCTAAAACCACCTCTTTCAGACATTTTTGCTGAAATTATCTCAGAACATTCCTAAGTAATACAGAAATCTAGATACAATAAAAAATATATGCCTACCTTTTGGATAAACAACTGAAAATTCTTTTCTGAATGGACAATTTCAGTGACACTAAGCTAAAACCTTCTCAGAAAAGAAACATGCTGATAACAAATACAGGCAGCCTCTTCCTAGATTTATGATTCTGCACTTGAGGAAAGCAATCACACAAGATTAATGGAGCAAAGGTAAGTAGCTCTATTCAAACCTCCACAGTTAACATTTGTTCTAGAATGTGTTACTAACCTGAAAGACCATCACAGCTCAATACTAAATATTTTTTAAAGTGTTTACAAACCCAACAAGCTAGATAGCGATTAGGCTATAAAATCACAGTTCCACAGCAACATCACACACGAAGGGGCATAGTCCTCTCTCATCAGTTCAGAAGTTTGGGTGGAGGAGCTCTTGGTTTCTCCAGTATTGCCACATCCCAAGACCTGCTGCCCATGACTAGTGGTCTAGTCAGCAACAAAGGAGAACTCCAGAAGAGCAGAGTGCCCATCAAGAGCACAGCTACAGCAGCTCTAACTTGCTCTGCATCAGCCCTGCTATGAAAAGCAACACATGGAAAGGGATTTAAAGCCAGTTCTACACATACAGAGACATACATACACACTTGCTCAAAGCCAGGTATGGCTACAGAAATAGGTCCCTTCTGTAAAAGGAGATATTTATGTCATTCAGACTTACGCATGCTTTTCAGAAAGGCCTGAAGACTCCGGTTTTCTGAATTTCCTTGATTAGAATATAATCAAGTATTCTGGTCTCTTTGGGATTATTTTTTTTCCAGAAAGAAATGGTTACAGGCTTAAAAAGGAATCTCATTTTTTTCTTAAACTACTGGTTCAAAAGCATCCTGTTGCATCTGAAGTAATGGCTGATTCCATTCTTGGAATTTATTTTTTTTAAGCTATTGCAGCAGTTAAGAGCTTCTCTTGAACTCCAAAAACAAAACTAAACTGAGTCACTGCATGCAAGCTTCCTCTGCTTATAGAGACAACATTTGTGTTACAAAGTACTTTATTTTTATACCAAGGGATACAGGACAGGACCTTGGATTCTGCATTCAAAGCACTGGTTAATGAAGCTGCTAAAGTTAAGTTACAATAATCATATTCTCCATGGGGTTTTGGCTGTTGCTATAGTCACCTTTTTTCCTTCAAAATATGCTTTTCATTGTTCTACTGCCCTTTTTCCAATTGCTCTGCAGCCAAGTTCTTGGAAAGCAATCACGCTTCTTGTTTAGGATTTATTGCTACCCTTTTGCCAATAAGGACATGCACAAATCTCTCCTGTGATCATCCTGCACAACCAAGCTAAAAATACAGCAATTTATGAGCAGGCACATTTTGCATGTTATATGACATCAGCATGCACTCATCAAAAAATTCTGAGATATAGGAAAGAAGGTCATCCCTTTTGGCTAGGCCTATCAAAGGCTCTGCTTGGGTGCCATAAATAAGTTTATTTTAGAACCTCAGACTACCTAAAGGGCAAATAAACAATAATTTAAAAAAAAGGCCATTTGCATTATGTTTTAGTGGTTGAGGTTGTTTTTTTCCTTTTACCAAGTTTACATGGTAAACTTACTACATTACCCCAGGTCTCAGTAAAATAATCACTTATCTTCCAATTTAGCTGTTTTAAAACTAACCACAAGGACTAATTTAGTTATCACTTAAGCTTTAAAGTAGCAGGAATTATCTGTCTGGTTTTACAAATGTGCAAAGGATTTTGCAATTTATCAGAATCAAAACGTATTTTGGTTTTGAAACGTGTTTCAGGTTACGTGAGAAAAATCTCATGCACACAAAAGCAGCAGGTGACAAGAGGGATGACTGCTGTTATGGCTAGGAAGGAATGGATCACGATGAAGAGTATCTAGGCAATCACGACACCATGGTCATGCTTATCTGACCATATTGTTTGTTTTTCATACAAACAGCATAATTTAATCATCAGTGTCTTTGAAAAGACTTGTCTTTTATCAGCTTATTGCTTTTGACAGGCAGGGGTAGATTCATGGCTGTAGGGATGTCCATTAAAGCTTCTCTGGGTTAGAGCTGTTTAAGTTCCTCTGAAATGTTGGGTGACTCAGCCTTTGGCCTCTCCTGGACCCCTCCCATTGGCTCCTTGGTTCTGATGGTATTCTCTGTCAAACAACCTTAAATTGTGAAAATTAATTGAGATTCATTCACCAACCCGGACTTACTGCTAAGAGCATGATGTATCTCCATTACTAATGGCTGAATGAGACTCGCAAACAAGAAGGCTAATGAAAAGATCCAGATAAATGTTTCACCACCTCATAATTTGGGGTTCTTACTCAACCTGAAATGACTGCAATTGTTATTATTTTGCTTTTCTTTTTATGATTCTCATCTTTCTTTTCTTCCCTTCTCTGCTTATTCTTTCCCCAGGCAATACAAGACAGCCCCAAATACCTATTTGGTTCCTATAATTAAACCAAATGTATTTTCTATTCAGTCCTACAATAGACTAGCGATTTGTGAAATAGGATTTTGCATCCAAGAAACGCAAAATGATAACTGAGGAAACAGCATAAATTCATTCCTAATAAATTATAGATGAACTTCAAAACGCAATAAAACTCTTTGTTACATGTTCAGACTAGCATTCTCTTGAGTATAACAAGCAACTTACATGTAATTTTGAGTCAAAAACTTCATATTCTGCAAAAAAATAATAATTAAGATTTCCTGAAATTTATTCTCTGCTCAAAATTATTTGGTGAAATACATTTTTGTATGTGAACTTCATTTACTCTTTTTGTTGCTCTAATAAGATTACTCATGTATCACATGGCATCAGTTAATTCTGGGTGTGCTTCTCATTGAAATCACCAGGATTTGAGTGCAAGTATTGGTATAACAATTATAAAACTTGCTCCCTGGTATTTCAGCTAAAAAGTTCACTTTGCATCGGAGTTGCTTTAGCGCAACTTAGTCACAAAGGAACTTACACAAGGGACCACAGAAAAAACACTACCAAGGCCAAAGCAAATGAGTTGCAAAATGTAAACCAATATTTGCTAGAAAATGTTTGTAGTGGTCACTCAGCTCTACTTGTGAGTCCCTTACAAAAGTCCTCACCTCTGGACTTCACGTTGTAGGTCAACCTAAGCCTCCCTTCAAAACTAACCTGAGGTTTCCCTTTTGCTACTGATATTGGCTTTGTGTTCCCCTTGCAATTGTGATAAAACTTCTGCTTTTCCTAACGTCTGCAGAGTGGATCCCATCATTTTCCTTCTTCTGACATTAAGTACCGCATCGCAGGCGCCAACCTCCATGTATTTGAGCTAACGTAGCTTTTACTTTTGACTTAAAAAGTGGAAACACACACATGTGCTCGGCTTTGGCTACACATTCTCCCAGTTAAATCTATTGCTGGAATCTGCAGGACCCAGAACAAACTTGTATTTAGATACCATCACCCTCAATGTATTAATTTGCCTTTATTCTTGGTCTTCCATATGCTGCCCATCTTCTTCATCTGCAGTGACATCCACCTACATTACTCCTTGCAAATGTTAAAAACACTTTACTCACAGCAGCTTGCAATGACAACTGAAAATGTGGAAACATACACAACACAGACATAATACTTGTGGCTCTGAAGTCAGGTACGAAACTTGTCCTTTGTTCCTCAATTCAAAAAAATTTCACACCCCCTCCAAAAAAAGCTTTCAAAATAAATAAGCACCAGGCCTCAAAAATGTACTGTTGGAGCTGCATACATGCTTAAAAGAGAAGTTGGAGTCTAGTTTGGAGTAAATCTTGATAAATTTCTGCCATTTGGATCATAGCTAACAGCTTCTTTAAAATGACTTTAAGACAATAAACCAATGTTACTGTTACCATCTTGCTGAGGATGGTAGGAAAAGACCATAAAACTGAGTGGCACATTTAAAATTACTTGCAAAATATTGGCTCTCTGAAAACAACACACAATAACTGTAATTAATACCAGTCTTTTAAAGTATTCCTAAAGTCTACTGAAATCTAAGCCAGCACTGTACTGCTGGTAGCAACAACTGCATCCAAAACAACATTAAAAATGGCAACAGAAAATAAAATTTCTCCATCAGAAGTCGGAAAGTTATAATTCACTGATCTGCTGAATGGAATAACACCTTTGCCCTTATTATTTATAGAACTTTTTTGGGAGGATCTCAGGACTTTACTCTTTAACTAAGCCCTACAAGTTCAACAGCCCGTGAGTTATATAAACATTATTTTACAATTTGAACTATTTTCCCAGCAAAAGGATCACTCCAGGAGAGGACAATTTGAATGATTTCTTTTACAAAACTAATGTTGCTTTACTTGTACACCCATAGCTTCAGAGTGACCAAAGGTGCAGTCCACCACAGTGGTCCCCAGCCTCGCAAGGGAGTGATTCCAGGCACTTCAGAGAACAGTGGCGAAAAAAGGCTGCAGGTTGTACCACACCTAAAAATGCCATGTCTAGCAAGTGTTTTCAGGGAATAGAAGTTTGAATAAAATCTTGGAAAAACGTCTTATTTTAAACAGTAAGCAAGTAAACAAACACATATGTAAAACCGAGTCGCAACCGACAGAAAACGATTGCGTTTGGCAGTGATGCTGCAACCGTGATACGTGTTGCTTTTGCGTGCCGCTCATCCCCCGGGCGGGGGGGGGGGGGATGCTCCCGGGTGGCCGGGATCTCCGCGGGGAGCCGGGGCGAGCCCTGAGCCCCCGGTCCCGCCGCGGGGAGCGCCCGGCTCCGCGCCCGCGGTGCGATGTCCTCCCTCGGGCACGCACCGGGAGAGGAACCACCTCCCCTTCCCGAAGGGAGGGAAAAAGCCCTGCGAGCCCGATCTGCCGGCGGTATCGGGGTTTGCGGGTTCTTGGGAGCGGAGATGCTCAGGAGAGCCCCGCGGCCGGCATCCCGGCGTATTTTTACCGCGCAGCGCGCCGAGCAGCGGCTGCTCCGTGCCGGCGGCACCAGCATCTCCCGGAGCATCCAGCTGCCGGTCCCCAGCGGGGGCAGCCCCCGGTTCAGCCAGCCCCCGCCGCTCTCTCCGGGGCACCGGCAGCCCGGGGGCTGCGCCCCCGGTCCCTCTGCCCGGGGACTCTCCACACTCTCCACAATGGGCATGTTTGCAGCAACATGATATCACCTAATAACGCCGAATAAGGCAATGACTGTAGGTTGTAGCGATACGATCCTGCCGGTCTCACCACACGGCGCGGAAAGCTATTTGCAGATTTGCTAAGCCCTTTTGAATGAATACATCTGCAGCTGACCTTTAACAATAGACGCTGAAATAGCACAATCTATGGGACCAGATTTAAGGCGGGTAGGGGGAGAGAGAGCGGGAAGAGGGGGAAGGAAGAGATGGGTGAATATTGTAATCCCTGCAATCTCATTCACTTCCTTTCCCAAACCCCCGCACGCAGACGGGAAAGCGGTATTTTCCTTTTAACCGGGGCTCAAACGAACCGTTTCCAAAGCCGGCTCGGCCACATGGCACCCCGAAAGCCGGGACCGGAGCGCGCAGCCCCGCCGGTGCCCGCCCGCACCCCCGCGGTCATCGCTCCGCGGAGGGGCGACTGCGACAAGGATGCTCTTAGCCCTCCCTCCCCTCCCGCCGCTCTCTCACCTTCCCTAGCTTTCAACAAGACGGTGTTGGCAACGATGTTTTCCAGCTCCATTGACGAGCTCGGGCAGCGTAGGCAGGCAGCGGCACTGCAGCAGGACGTCACTCCCGAGGTGCGGAGTCTCCGGGCGACCCCCCGCCTCCTGCCCCCTTAGCCCGTTATCCCCCGGTGCATGATCCCTGCCTTCCTCCCCTCTCCTCCTGCCCCCCCCCCACCCACCCACCCCAGCGCCGGGCGGAGGCGGCGCTCCCCGCGCTGTCTTGCTCCCGCCGCGCCTCGCCCCGTTACTCCATCCTCCCCCCGGTGGTTTGAGGGCTCGGGAGCTCCTGCCTCCCTCCCCCGGGGGTGTGGCACGGCGGAGCGGTCCCGCAGCCCCGCGCAGGCGCCATTCCCCGCCGGCTCCGCGGGGCCGGGCACGCCGGGACCTGTAGTCCTGGGGAGGCCCCGCAACCTCCCAGACTTGCTCGGCGGAGGGGACGGGGCGGTGGAACCCCTGCCCAGGGGAGGGCGGGGGAGACGGGGGCGGCCGGCGGGAACCGGCGGGGAGGAGCGGGGCGCGGGGGGGGAGGCCGCGGAGCGATGCGCGGAGCAGTCCTGGAGCCGGGCGCCACCCCGCGGCAGCGGCACCGGGGACACCGGGCACGGGCTTCTCGGCTCGCTGGAGGTCTTAAAAGTCGCCGAGGGAATGGCATCTGCTCTGCCACACCGTTGTTTTATCCCGATAGGCAGCGGCGTGAGGCGTATCAGCCGCTCGGGGAAAGTTTGTGCATTTTAAGCGCGAGGTTCCAACATAAATTCTCCCTCCTGGCTCCCCAGGAGAGGTGCTGGTGTTAGCGCGATGCTGATTTTCCTGGCAACAGGGCAGATCGATTGAGCAGTTCAAGCAAAGAAAGAGGAATAAACCCGACCTGTTGCTCTCACTAACACTCTTCCCCCATCTGTATTTGCATTGATTAAATCCACGTGAAGCAAATCAAATTAACGTGCACCTTCTTGTAAGTGGAGCAGACACTACTTTTCCTTTTTTTCTTCTTTTTCTATTGTACCAATCATACTTTTTTCCTACAGCCAGGCAGAAATGACTTGCAGGCTGCCTAGAACACATTTTCTGAACATAGGAAATAAATGAGAAATGCATTTAATGAATAATACCTTAGGCATTAGGATGAAATGGCTGTAATAAATGCCTTTTGTACCCAATCAAGTGTCAAGGGTTAGGATTTTGAAAGTTACTGTGCATAGCAGGTGGCACCACTATTTACAATCTTCCACATCCTCTCTCCTATCGCTTCAGAAAATGTTCAGCCTCTGGTAGCTGTGCCATGTTGTGGTTACTTTCTTTGTAATGCCAAGTTCTATATAGCAGCAGTTGTGTCTGTAAGTACCGGAAAATTTTTCTCTGATTAAATAATTCTTAAGGGAAAAATTGCTTCCTGGAAGCCAGAGCCTTAGCACCGAGATGAGGTTCCAAAAGGAGTGTCTGCCCTGCTTGTTGTTTGACCACTTCTGTGCAAGGACTGATGCTCGCTTGTAAACAGAGCAAATTATGCTTAGATTATAAGTGCATTTCACATCCCTGCCCAGCCTCTCGCTAATGGTCATCACATGGACAACACCAGCATCAAAACAGGGCTGATGTTGGAAGACACAGTTACGCCTTTTATTAGGTATGTTTTTAATGCTACAAGCAACCCCTCTCTTCAAAGGAAAAATTAAAAGATGTGTCTCAGTCCCCATTTTGTGAATCAGCACTTGCTGCAGCAGCAAGTGCAAGTTCTGCTGACAGCAATGGGGTAAGAGTGTGCCTGTCACATCCCAGGGGCAGGCTGTTCAGTGGGGAGGGATCTGCCTTCACAGGAGACTCCACAGTGAGCACTGACTGTGTTTGGGGTGTAATTTTTATGCAGGTGCCCGAATGAAGAGGGCAGATCTTGAAGATTTTGAGTTGCACTTGGAAATCAGCATATGAACCCCAGATCTCTACTGCTCCTCTTCTATTCTATGATCCTATGTATCTATATGTACCACTATATACTCAAGCAGTAGGCACACAGTCACCTCCAGTGTCACCCTGCGGGACTCCAGCACGCTGATGTTGTCCTGTATACTTTTTGTGAAGGTTTATTTAATTCTTGAAGGGGTAAATAGATTTATCGAAAGACTTACAACAGATCTATACGGTGTTCGGAAATCCCATGGAGCTACCTAGTGTTCACGAATGGTGCAGCTCGGAAGCACTTCACATTCCTGGCAACCAAAGGCACAACCCCTTCAGAAAGAGGGGCAGCAATCAAACGGGGTGTTGTGCTGCTGCCAGAGTGGTTATTTCAACTGAGCTGGGTGACTTTACGTGGCAGTGGACTAGGAGCAGTCACAAAACTTAAATGCGGCTGGGTGCCGGGAGTGGAAAGCTGAGCTCTGCCACCGAGATTCTGCAGTAACATGTTTGTCTTACACATGCACACGGAGAGCAGCAATTCTGACTTCATGTTTATCAGTTAGAACAATGGAGCGGGTTTTCTTAGTGGTTCTTACAGTATTTCACAAAATAAAACTTGTTTCTAATAACTTGTTTCCACTAAGACATGTTTCTGAGCCAATGTGGCACACCAGGACGTGGAAGGAGGAGGTATGCTCACTAGCTGTGAAAATGCCCTACTGTGAAAAACAAAACAGTCAGTCTTCACTGCATCTCTCTTTTCTACTACAATTTTTGAAGCCCAAATATACCACTGATATATGACAAGGGTCTGCTTCAGCGTAGGCCTCAAATGGATGGTCCCTTTCACATGTGGCTCCCCATGAATCACCAGAGGAAGCGTCACTGCCACAGACCTACTTGCCCTAAAGTCCATCAGCTGGTCTTTGCAAAACCCACTGCAGCATTGGGAGTCTTACCTCATGACTTCTTCATAGCTGTTGGTATCTTCATTTTTGTGTCACCTGGAACACCTGGTTCACAAAACCAACAAAAATTAAAAAATATTAGCAAGAGGTAAATTTATTTATATCCATTTTCTCTTGTGACAACACAGTCCTTTAATTTCAAGGTATGTCCACGCTGAATTTAATGGAGCAGTCAGGTTCTCTCTGAGTGAGGGAGAAAGAAGCAGGAAACCTGTGTGTCTGTTCCACTGCTTATCTTATTCTGGTCACTGAACTCTGCTGCTGAAATACTCAAGCATGGAGTCAGATAGGGTGGCAGGGAAGGAACACAGGTCTTTTTTGCAGGCCTAAAGCTTCCGATTCACTGCTTGCTGGGAGAAAAGGGAAAATTTAGTCTGAATCATACCCAGAAGCAGCCAATTTTGGAAGGAAAAAAAAAAAAAAGGCTACCAAAGAAAAGTTAAACCCTGAAAAATGTGCTTTCTAAGGTGCTTAATGTGTTTGGTTGTTCTGCTTTTAAATAAAACATCTTCATCCAAAGTCATTCAGGAAAGGCGCAGAAAAAAACCCTTTTTGAGTGCTGAACATCAGGATACAGCAGGGCTGGCAGCCATCTTTCCTTCATGGTAAAAAGAGAGGTTTGTAAATGAAACGCCAACACCGTGCAAGACCCAAATGCAT
The DNA here is from genome assembly GCA_025769975.1 of Gallinago jamesoni. NCBI lineage: Eukaryota > Metazoa > Chordata > Aves > Charadriiformes > Scolopacidae > Gallinago > Gallinago jamesoni. The sequence goes on along the minus strand of JAOQGH010000002.1, from coordinate 32,738,923 downwards.
CAGTGTAATAAGAATAGGAAAGCAGCAAAGGCAGAGTGTGATATTCTGAGCCACTCGAAGGGATGAGTCATCAGCAGGGTGGGCTCGCGCAGCTCCAGCCAGAAACGCAGCAGCAACACACCCTGTTTTATCCTGCCACCAGAGAAAAAAACCCACTTGGCCTCAGTACAGCTACAGCCTGCTGGAAAGGTCAGGATAAGACCCCCAGTCAACGAGATGTCAACAAGGCTTTTGCCTATACTTATCAATTGGAAACGCACCCCAACAGCAGCTACCTCCTAAATCCATGTTATAATACGCAATTAATGCAGTAAAGCTTGTTCATGATTAGCTCTGAGCTGGATTATGTTTGGAATTGCTTCTGAAACTTCTTTCTACAAATTCTTTCGTCTCCTGCTGAGGTTCGGCATCAGCAGGTGGGATCACAGAGGCCTGTGAGAAAGCATCTGGAGGCAGCTGTAACCTTTTACGGAGCCCCTTTGCGGAAGGACAGAGGCTGCCATCTACCAACAGCCACGGGGTGATGCATCGTGTTGTCTAAATCAAACTTTTTGCTTTGGGTTAGATAAAAATGTTTATGCCTCTGTTTTTTCTTTCCATTTCCAAACCTTTTTTTTTTTTCCCCAGTTATCTCTTTCTTCAAGGTAGAGGACAAATGATTGTTACAGTGTTTGAGCACATGGAATAAAATAACCATCTAGAAGATGAGCAGATTCTCTTTTTTAAACAAGCAGACGAACTCATCCTGTACTCTGTACAGAATACACTATTCAGTGACCCACGGCAACAAATCTGATCCGGGATTTGCTTACAAGTTTAGAGAGAAGCAGCTGCTTTTTCACTAATATTTTGTAGTGTAAATTATGATCTTTTAAAGAGCTCTTTAAAAACTAATTCTCACAAAACAATAATGGTAACAACACACAAATATTATCTAGCACTTTTAATCAACATATCTCAAAGTTTTTCACCAGAAAAATGTATTTAATTATTCCCAGATAGGGAAAAAGAGGCACAAAGTGAGGGCAGACAGACAAGTATTCTAAACAAAAATAAAATTTCTATGTCCCCTTATCTGTTCCAGTGCCTTATCCACTGCTCTGCACCTTGAAACAATAAAAACTTCTCCCTAAAGCCTGCTGAAATCCCTGGGAAGTCTTTCAACACCTTGAGGGATATCAATTTGAATCAGGCTTAAAGACTCTAATCCTTCACATGCGAAAATGTCCAGTATGGACCAGCAGTCCCTCAATGCAGAATGAGATATGAGACTGGGGCCTGTCCATCCAGGCAAAACCCTGTGGGAGCAAAGCAGACAAATGGCAAGATTTGGAAAAAGATGCACGTGGTACTGCTCGGTAGATTTATTTTGAAGTTTGGATGGCAAGAACCCGGCTTAGCAGCCGCTCTAGCCTGTGCCAGAGCCAGAGCTGAGGAAAAAGGAATGACTCTTTGCCAGGTGCAGTTTGGCAGTGACAAGGTCCATCTTCAAATTGTAGGGATGCCCAGTCAAAAGCGAAATGGAAAATAAAGCCCCTGTTAAATGGCAGTAGTTCAAGCTCTTGCCCAGAAGTCTGAGGAGCTGAATTATGCTGCCTTCATAACAAAGCATGAGCAATATTTCCCCACCTGCAAGCCAAGTATTTAAACAAAGAGTTTTAAACAAATATAACTTTCCGGGAGGGGGGAAGGACATGGTTTTAGAAAACATCAACTTAGAAGTTGTGAATAATCATCTGTGGGTGAGACAACCATCCTCAGGAAATCCTAGCAATAGCCCTTTTTTTTTTCTGCCACAATACAGCTCCTGCAGCTGAGGGAAAGGACCCGCTGTGGCCCAGCCATCCCCAGGCACACAGCTTGCTGGCCAGCCGTGGGGGACTGTGCTGGGCTGGCAGATGTGAACGCAGATGTGCCATTCGACCCGGGTAATGGATGATGTTTCTTTCCTACTTTCTACCAACAGTCACTGCACTGCAGGTGTTCCAGGCTTAGCTCACTGCTTCACTGGCAGCTCTCAGCAGTGGCATGAAGACCTCCCAAACCTCTACTGCTGACACAGCTCTCAGCAACCATTTCTTCCTTCTTCATCTCCCAGGGCTGCAGGCCACAGCACGGCTCACCCACGCCGTACCTGACATATTTTCTAACATACAAATAGTTAACTGGCTTCCACATTTAGGCTTTGAGGCGTTTTTAAGTAAGAATGCCCCTTATTTTTAGGTACCAGACATGCAAATAAGCTGAGTAGCTCAGCCAGCTGCCCCCCCCCACTCAGCCAGAGACCTTCCCAGCAGAGTCTCCCTCCAGCTGGCACTTTCAAGCAGCCCTGGTTCACGGGCAAGACTCAAAACTTAACTTCTCTCTCAAACACTTTCAGGTTTCCCTTAATGAAGCGCTAAGGAGAATTAGCGGACAAAGGGGCTGTAAGGTCCCATAATTCCATGTCTGCTAGGTCAGTGACCAAGCACTGCGCTTGCACACAACTATGCACACATACTCAAATGCCCATGCAGAGCTTGTTACAAGGTGTTAACACTTGACAGGAACAGCTTCAAAAACAAGAGCAATATCTATTTGAATTCAAGGAAGTTAGGGGATGCAGGAAGCAGTCAGACTACTACGCTGGTGAACCCCATCCGTACTAGAGTATCCATATCCTTTAGTGTCCATGTTTTCTTCCCCCTCATCTCACCATGGCTATAAGAACAGTTTTCCTCTGCACCCTCGTGCAGGGTACTTTCATCATCATCTCCTTCTGGGCACCTCCACCTTCATCACAAGCCCAGCTAGCTGCCCAGAGACTCTCTGCACCTACGAGTATATAACGTTATTCTGACAGCTCTGCTGGGCACTACAGTTTTTGAGAAGATTATCAGAGCTGCATTTCCAGCTGTCATTAGCTACATCTGGATCAATAAATTCAGGAGTGACACAGAAAGGAACCAGCGAGTGAAACTGGTAAAAATGTTACATGCTCAGAAAGGTCTCAGCATGCTTTTGGACAACACCAACTAACACTGCCCCAAACAGTTCCTGGGCATTTTAGAGAGTTAATTACCAGCTAATGACCAACCCTAACAGGCAGCTGCACACAACCTCACTCTTTGGAAGGCTCAGAGAGTTTACTCTCACAGAGGTGACCGGACCATGCCAGTCGGACCTGTACCAGGAACAAGTTTGCTAATTTGTTTAGAAGTATAGATGCAGTATCCATTGAGTTCATCCCAGGGGCCAGGGATGTAGCTGACAGTGCTCTGGCTGCCTTTGGCTTAGGCCCCTGGTGGCTGAGCTAATTCTGACAGTGGAGCCAGACTTCTCTCTGGTTCACAAGGTGGGATCTCCCCTCTGTAAAAGGCTGTGGATATAGATAGATATGAATATTAAAAAGAAATTACCAAAACCCAGAAGTGAAACTGGGTTCAACTCAATTAGATGAAGAAACACACAGAAAAAAAGAACATGAAATTGCACTTTTAGAAAGTGATTGATTCTGGGTTGGACATGCTGCTTGTGCTACTCCAAAGCATGTGGCCTAAAACAGGGTAGGAAGCTGGCAATTCTTGATGAAGGTGATCTCTGTTGCTGCCACCATCAGGTGTTTAACAAAAATAGCCTGAGAGAACCTTGTACTGCTCGACTGACTTAAAGTAGCTCCTTTATCTTGAGTTGTGGTGGCTTGGACTGCAACAGCAGGTTATCTGAAGCCCTCAGCTTCAGGGAAACAAGTTTGTATGTCTCAGGTGTCATACAACAGTTTGGGTTGGAAGGGATCTTTAAGGGTCATCTAGTCCAACTCCCTTGCAATAAGCAGAGACATCTTCAACTAGATCAGGTCACCCAGAGCCCCGTCCAACCTGACCCTGAATGTTTCCAGGGCATCGACCACCTCTCTGGGCAATCAGTGCCAGTGTTTCACCACCCTCATCATAAAAAAATGTCTTCCTTGTATCTAGTCTAAATCAATCCTCTTTTAGTTTAAAATCATTACCTCTTTTCTTATTGCAACAGGCCCTGCTAAAAAGTTTGTCCCTATCAGTCCAGCTAGATGACATCTGTAGGTCTTCTTTTGTCCACTGATGTAGTCACTCCATCACAGAGGGCCACTAGGTTGGTCAGGCATGAAGTCCTTAGTGGAGTCATGCTGGCTGTCTTGACTCATTTCCCCATCTTCCACATGCATTAGCAGAGCTTCTAGGAGAATCTGTTCCACAATCTTCCCAGGCACAGAGGTGAGGTTGACAGGTTGGTAGTTCCCACGGCCTCCCTTCGACCCATTTTAAAAAGGGGTGCAATGATTCCCTTTTTCCAGTGACTGAGAACTTCACCTGACTGCTGTGACTTTTCAAATATCATGGAGAATGGCTTAGCAACTCCGTCAATTCCTTCAGGACTCTGATGCATCTGGTCAGACCCCATAGACCTGTGAAGGTGTGGTCCATTTCACAAGCCGTACACCTTTCCTGCGCTGCCTTTATCTGGCAGGAGACAGGAGTCCTGTGACAGGGTTTTACAGCTATCCAGCCTGCCCAGATCCCTCTGTAGAGCCTTCCTACCCTCAAGCAGATCAACATTCCCATTCAACTTGGTGATGCCTGCAAACTGACTGCGGGTGCACTTGATCCACTTGTCCTAGTTGTTGATAATTACATTAAACAGAACCCGGTACTGAGCCCAGGGGAACACCAATTGTGACCAGTCACCAACTGGATTTAATTCCATTCACCACCACCCTTTGGGCCTGGCCATTCAGCTAGTTCCGTACCCAGCGAAGCATACTCCCAACCAAGCCATGAGCAGCCAGTTTCTCCAGAACGCTGTGGGAAACGGTATCAAAGGCTTTTCTAAAGTCCAGGCAGTCAACATCCGCAGCCTTTCCCTCATCTTGTCATGGAAGGAGATAGCGCCCTAATTGTTTAACTGTGATTAAGCAACTATAGCCTCAGTTAGTTCCAACAAACCAGACCCGCCCGCGGTGGAAAAGCCCGTACCCCGCAGGTCTCTGAGCACAAGGCCCCTCCTCTCCCTTCCCCGCCCCCCCGAGCCCTCCCGCGCCGCCGGGCCCGCTCCGCCCGCTCGCCATGGCCGCTGCGCTGGGAAGGCTGCTGCGCACCGCGGTGAGTGGGTCACCCCTTCCACGGGCCGCCCCCGCGCCCCGGCCCCGCCGGCGCTGACCTTCCCTCTCCCCTCGCAGGTACCCGCCGCCGCTGCCGCCGCCGGGAGGGGGCTGACGGCCCGGCCCCTGCCCTGCACCCGCCGCCAGTTCAGCCTCGGTAAGTGCGGGGAGCGCGGCCGGGACACAGGCGGGAACGGCCCCTGCGGCGGCGCCCGGGAGGAGGCGGCCCAGGCCCGGCCAGGCCCAGAGCTGTGTTTTCTCCCCCGCAGGCTCCTGGCGGTTGGCCCCAGCGGTGACACAGCATGCCCCCTTCTTCAAAGGGACGGCCGTGGTTAACGGAGAGTTCAAGGAGCTGAGCCTGGATGATTTCAAGGGGAAATACCTGGTCCTCTTCTTCTACCCCCTGGACTTGTGAGTGCGGGCTTCTCTCCCTTCACATGGGCCTCCTGCCCTGCTGAAGGTCACCACACGTGCTGGTTTTCCCTTATCCGGGCTAGTTCTCCAAGGCAGATGTGTCTGTTTGTAGAGGCAGAATGATAAGACTTGGGTGCAGATGGCCATTGTGTACTAGAGCAGTGCATCTGTGGCTGGAGAGCATCCTCCGGCTGCCAGGCTTCAGGAGGTGGACGTGACCTTGTGGCGGTTCCTTGAGGTGATTCCTCTCACGGTCAGATCCCAGGGGTGAAGGCTTTGCCTTGTAGTCCAGGGTCACGTTGGAGCCAGCACAACTGCAGGATGGCTCCAGAGCAAAAGGTGGACAGGCAGGGCTGAGCCTGTCCAGAAGACTTGAATCACCAGGAGCACCCTGGTGTACGTGGGCACATGGGGCAGAATTTACCCCACAGTCCCTTCTCTTAGTGTTTCCGAGACCTCTTTGTCTTAGAGAGTGTGTAGCAGAGACAGTTCCCTCCATCCCTGCAAAACATCTGCCTTGAACCAAGCGTTGAAAACTGATGAGCCAGCCAGGTGGCTGTGGCTGCCTCTTTGAGACTGGCTGAAGCTAATCTTCAGCAGGAAACATGGTTAAAATTATCAGGCAAAAGAAAACACACTGCGGTGTTAGTGCCTAGAAGTGTTTTCTAAAAAATTCTCTGGAAAGATGGCAGACTCATTACAGCCTGTTCTCTCTTCCCGCCCAGCACCTTTGTCTGCCCCACAGAAATTGTGGCTTTCAGCAACAAAGCAAATGAATTCCGTGATGTGAACTGTGAAGTGGTGGCAGTTTCTGTGGATTCTCATTTTTGTCATCTGGCCTGGATAAATACACCACGAAAGGTACGAATTGGGGAGCTGTTTGGGGCCTTTCTGTGTTGGTTTGTTTCCTTTTCATATAAAGCTCCTGAGAAGAAGAGCTGAATAACCAATTGTGCAAACACCAATTCCAAGAGACAGCCTGAGGTGATGCGTGATTGACTTCTACATTTGATGATATAATTCTGACCTCAGTCTTCATTTTCTTGCCCTTCTCCTTACTAATTTCAGGGTTTTTTTCATCTTTGTTTTGCTCTCGTGATAGTTTTGTAGGTTACATCGTGTCCTTAGATGTTTATCTCAAAAGACAAATACTGAGTGTACATGTCACTGTCCTGAGCTGCTACTTAGAGCTGGTGCTTTGTGTGCACCCTCACAGAAAATCAGCAGCAGCTGTTTAGTCCTTAGCGTTAACCGGTACCCTACAGGGGTGGCTTCAGGGTGGAAACAGAAGAATAATGAGATTATTAGAGCACCTATTAACTCTTCACTTGCTGAAATAGTTCCACTTCTGCAATACAAACGGAGGTGCTCAGTTTTCTTCAGGGAAGGAAAGTGATATAGACAACCTTTTACGGAAGAGGAGCCTCTTCCAGATGCATATAGCAAGGCCTGCTTTTGATCCCATCAAGCACCTCACTGGTTTGGTTGATTGTAGAGACTCAGAAGCGTTGCAGGAGCTCCTGGGCCATCGGTCTTTACCGGCGTGGTCAGGTGGAGAGCAGTTTGCAGGCTGGGGTGCCTCCAGGTGCACGGTCCTGCCCTTCTCACATACAGGGGAGGGAAGAGAGTTTGCCAGGTTTAATATGGCCTGGCTGAACCTATTGGGAGTATTTAATTTTCTGCGTGCTGTGTTCTAAGCTCTAAAAGGTGATTAAGGACTGACTTCATTGCTTCATGCGAAAGCTGTTCAGCGTGTGCCACTTGGGCACTGCTGGGTGCAAGATGGCCTGCGAAGGGCGGAAAGAATTCCATGGTGGTGCAGCCAGGAAACCGACACCCAGAGAAGCTGGAGGCCTTGGTTTCTCCAACACCTGCGCTCAAAGCTCTGCGTGTGAGAACTCCATTGCGGAGAGGCATTTGCAGGATCGGGGTCTGAGCGACTGAGATTGCACAATGATTCACTGATGATGCCAGGAATAGAAGAGCTAACAAACTCCAGGCTTGTTTCAAGGATAGAGAGCTTATCTCTCTTGCAGTTCCAATATGTTGCAAAACTGAAAGAAATCTTGGTTGACTCTCCAAATAGTATTTAAATTTATTTGGGGGAGGAAAAAAAAAATAACAACCCAAAAAGCATGCATTAAATACAGAAAGCAGCAGAACTCTGACAATCCTAGCATGGCTGCAAGCCTTCTCTTTTGTCTGCTGATAGTACGCAGGTTTGTCTTCCCTCCTCACTGTGTTCATCTTGTTTAATTTTGAACACTTCTATATGCAGTAGAAATTTTTGTATTCAAAGTTCCTGAATAGGCCACAAACGGAATCTTTCTGAAAATTGAAAACTGTTGTCATAGGTAGACTTTTACCAACAAAAAAGCAATTCTAAAATTCTAAATTCTGGATGCAAAAGAAGTTTTCATGTTTTAAAGAAACCAAATGTTCCTGACAACTTTAAAATACAAACAAACAAACAACCCACACCAAATAAACCAAACCAAACAAACACCTACCCGCCCCACCCCTCCATGGTTCCTTTCATGAAGCAAATGCCATAAATGTGTTTTATTGTCAGTATACCTTCAGGATCACTGAACCCAGTGACTCGAGAAGGATAATCCTAAAAAAGCGTTTTGTAACAAAGTGGAATCTTACTCTTTTCTCTAGAGCGGCGGTTTGGGCAAAATGAATATTCCAGTTTTGTCAGACCTCACAAAACAAATTTCCCGTGATTATGGCGTGCTGCTGGAAGGACCTGGCATAGCACTAAGGTAAGAGGCAATTGCAGGTAACTCAGTTATGACGCAACCCAGTCTAAAACAACGTGAGCCATTCTGTTCCCCCCCTGCAGGGGAAACCGCACAAGGATCAAAGGAAGACTGTAAGGTGTTACTTTTTCTGCAGAACAACTGCTGGATCCCACACTAAGAAAAGTGCAGGTGGCCATTAAGTTGAGAATGGTTCCAGGCCTCTCTGAGAACTCATGCAAGGGAAAGCCAACTATTCTGTTAGTGGGGTAACTCCATGTCACTAAGGAAAACAAGACTAGGATAGAAAAACAGTTTTTTACATTTTGTCACAATTTAGGTCTCCCTCTTTCTTCTCTTTTTTTTTTTTTTTTTTGGTTTTCTTTCTTCTGAAAGGAGAAGAAACTGAAGAAACTGCCTTAACTTCTGTGCAAGAAGTTTCTAAAGCAGTATTCCTAGAGGCGACTACAGTCAATCCCTGAATTATCTAGAATTTAAAAATTGACATTTCCTTCTCCACCATGGAAATACTTATTAAAAGCAAACAGTGGTCCCTGAGATCTGTTGGATTAGGCAGGAGTCTTCTGGGGACCTTTGGTCAGAAGAAAACTTCTGATATTTGTTTGTTGACAAATTAAGTTAATATGGTAAGGCTGGGACTTTGTTTTTCACAAATGTTTATATGCAACAGGATTTAATTTAGTAGCTTGATGAGTAAGCAGCTTTTCAGTCAATACCTTTAGATTTTCATATCAAAAAGACCAGAAGGATACCAGCTACCAACTTTGAAATATAGGTGGAATTAGACATTCTACCTTTGTCGTACATCTGTCTCGATTTAATATTATATAGTCTTTATGCATAGTTTGTAATTTCACAATACCACACCAGTTGGCTTTTGATCACTGCACTAACAATATATCAAACACTGTATTGCTACTCCTAACTCTCATACGTGCATCTAAGAATAACTGCCTTCCTGAAATAGTTCATCCACTTTCTTGTGTTTGGTCTTGGGACGTGATTTGCATTCCCTGAATTCTTGCTCAATTGCAGAGGTCTTTTCATCATTGATCCAAATGGGGTCATCAAGCACCTAAGTATCAATGATCTCCCCGTGGGTCGTAGCGTGGAAGAGACCCTCCGCCTGGTGAAAGCATTCCAGTATGTGGAAACACATGGAGAGGTTTGCCCGGCAAACTGGACTCCAGACTCCCCTACAGTAAGCGTCTGCTAAATACCACTTTTCTAAATATAGACACTGGCATATTTTTGCATGTCTGAAGGGCTTAGAGCCACTTTAACATGAGGTGCTTGGCTGTGTCTCTGCCTGTTTAAATCATAGAATGGTTTGAGGCTTTTATTGGTTAGAGCAATTCAGTCTATTTGTATGATGTAACTAAATATGCCATTTCTGTGAAGAAAGTCACTGATTTTCTTTTAGAAGGCACAAATTGTGTTTAAAACTCCAAATTTGACTTGCACTTTCCACCAATTGTCTTCATATTGTTCCCTTATGTAATGTCCTGCTTAATATTTAGCAGGAAAAAATGTACTTTATGCTTAAAATTTGCGAGTAGGATCTTGTACATCGTTTAGGCTTTCATCTTTCAGTCAAGTGCAGAAACAGAAATAACCTATTGTTTTTATAAAGTATGTATGGATTTTCCTGGATAAAGTGTCAGATCTGTTTGGCTGGTTGTTTTTTTTTAATCTCAGTTATGGCATATCATAACTAAACTGTCTTTTCTTTACAGATCAAACCAAGCCCAGAAGGTTCTAAAGAATATTTTGAGAAAGTGCATACATAAACACTCAAATAGGTGGACAAAACTCCTACTTACAATAAATGGAAGATATTAGGACAGCAGCTGTGATTGTATAAAAAATATTCAAATCAAAGTTCTCGTTTTCTCATGTTTAAGAAGAAATTAAATGATTAAATACTTACTTGCCTCCCTTGTCTTGCTTTAAATAAAGGTTAATAACGAAAGCTTCCCCCCCCAACCCTTTTGCAACTTCAGTTTCATGAATTTTAGAGTTCTCCCTGAATACAAGTACACAAACTACAGTTGTTTTCCACTGGGTTTTTCCTCTTTCCTGAACTAGTTTTGGACCAGCAAGTGTCCTGTGTTTTCTTTTCTCATGTGAAAAATTAAATTCTGTAACAACAGTTTGAAACACTGGGGACAACACAGAAAATGGAAATTTGATATGTCATTTGTTTTTAATGAATTTTGGAGAGGAAGAGATGAATGTAACAAGTAAAAAATAATTTTAAAAATCCCATTGTTTTGATGTGTAAATGCACTATACCTTGAAATGAATGTAAATATGTGCCATTTTAATCCTGCATATACTTAAGGATGCAGTGCAGCTACACAGGAGCGTTAACAAGCATGAATAACTTGCATTCTGCTTGGGAGATAATAAAAACTTGAACCCAAATCGTGTACTTGGTGGAGCTTAATGACAGTCTTCTGTCATTTAAAGCATCGCTTATTTGCTTGAATCTGTCTCCCAGAAAAAGGTGAAATTGTACTGCTTGAAAACAATGTAGTGTGTGTTTACCTATAGTAATAAATCCTCCTACAGTAATAAATGTTGACTAGCAGCAGGTGTGTTGCTTTTCTTTCACCTTTTCCCCAAAGAATCCTGTTTCTCAGAGTTCTGAAGAAGTTGGGTAAGTTGCACTGCCTTAGAAACTATTTTCTATACCTCTCTTCACAGCCAGCAGTTAACAGCCAGCGCTGCCTTTGTGTGTGTGCCCTGCTGAGTCCCCCATAGACAGTATGTCGTGAGTGTGCTGCTGCTGACGGGGTGGGATAAATAACACCCAATGGCTTTGTATTTTTCACCTTCTCCCTTTTCTAGCAGGGGAAAGGACCTAAGCAGAAGCACGAGGGAACCACCTCGGTAAAGTGTGTCCTAAGTTATGTTTATCACAGCTATCAATGCTGCAAAGTGAAAGGATGAAAAACGGAGCCTGATGTTGTGTGGTGCCCGGTGACGCGCCAGGTTTCAGCACCTGCAAACCTCTTTTCAGTCTCAGTGTTTTACTTCAGCTTTGTGGAAGTCCACAAGTATCCATGCAACTTTTCCAATAAACCTGATCTCCTGAACCTACAAGGTGTGACATTAAACCCCTGCAAGGCTCGGTGATGCCGAATAACATACTGGTGGTGTTGGTGGCAGCAGTTTGTGCCTGTGAAGCCGCACTGATCTGTTACCTGGCCGAATCCTGTCCTTACCTCAGTCACTTTAAGCCAATGAGGAGGAAACAGGAGGTTTCCCTGCCTTCCGGCTCCTCGGCTCTGCCTTCCCGGCTGGCAAAGGGGACACTGCTGGAAGGGGAAAAGGCCACTTTTCCTAACCACGATTGGCTTCTCTCACCCTGGGGCCTGCCCTGAGGGAGATCCCGGGCTGCTGGCCCCGGCCGCCTTCCTCTCTCCCTGGCGGCGCCTCAGAGCCCGGCGCGAGCCTGAGGGCGGGAAGGCGGCGCAGTCACCAGGTCTACCCGCGGGTAGGGCAGGGCCAGCCCGGATCTCGTGGCGGCGGCGCGGGGCCTGGGCGGAGGGTGCAGCAGACGGACCGCTCCGCGGCGACGCTTTTCCGGTTCCGCTCCTCCATGGACGCCAACCTGCGGTTCTGGAGGGCGGAGGGGCAGGTGAGGCGACGAGAGGGGCCGGGGCGAGCTGGGCTGCCTCCCTCCCTCCGAAATAACGCCTTGTCTCCCTCAGTCTTTTTTCCAGAGGTTTCTTCTCTGGGTGGACGTCTTGGATCCCCTGCTGCTCCTGAAATCCTCTGTGAGTACTGGCCTCGTCGCCTGGCGTTTCTATACACAACTGCATCAAACACAGGGCATTTCCAGGCACGGCTGTTGCAGCAGCCCTGCGTAGGCCATGGCTGCTGTGCCAACAATTGAATTAACCCAATTAAGAATCGAGGAACTCCACCACCACCACCAAAAACAAGAGAGATGAAGTGAGCCACTGGCGAGGCAGTTCTTAAATAATAACCTGCTGCTGGAGGACTCAAGGTGTGGGGCTGTTGCAGAGGGCAGCTTTGCTGAACTGCACAACAGGGACCCAAAACCTCTGCAGGCCAGTCCGTGCACCCATCCGTGTGGTGCAGCTTCACCTGAAGGTCATGAAGCTCCTTGGTTCTCCTCCAGGTGGCTGTACTGAAAGGAATCCTCCCCTAGGAGGGAGCACACCTGAGTTGTAAGTGCTTTTTGTACCAGAGAATGATTATTTCAGTTTCCAAAAGAATTATGAACCTTAAAGCTTAGGTGCATTTATGTAATGAGTTGAAGGATTGATACATAAAGGGACCAAGGGGGGCTGAATAATCTGAAAGCTTTTTTATGGCTGTGAATTTGTTATGTGTGTCAAGGTGTGTTCTTGGTTTAAGTGCATTGGCAAAGGACAAGTGCATTAGCTTGACATTGTAAGTTTGTTTTTAACGTGTCTTATAACTGATATATTGTTTTGTAGAACATTGAAATCTGAGTTATTTTTTTCTGATTGGTTTGCCTTTTTCTCAAATACAGGATGAAATAAGAACCGCCAGGTTATTAGTACAAGACAGCGCAAAGACGCTAAGTGAGCCCAAACAGAATGATCAGGTATTGCGGAGTGCAGCTTATTGAAAACAGACATGTCTTTTTTAATGGCTGAAATGGTCGCTGTTAGCATAAGATCTGGCAGAAAGAACACAGAGATTCAAATTCACGGGATAACACAAGAAGAGCTCATTACTACAGAGATTTTTCTAATCTATGAATCTGGTAGAAATTTCTCAGGATGACTGCTGATGCCAAATTGCATTATTGCCATCCTGAAGAATGCGAGGTTGTGTATCATACAGCTGAGTTTAAATGATGCTCTTGGATCACTCTAGGAATCATGGCTTTAAGTCTGTCTGTCCTCAGCTGGGATGATGTAGGTAGTTGATAAATACATAAAATGAGCTCATTTTGAATCTCTGATGTTGTATTATCATATAGAGGGCAGGTTGGTTCAATTTCACATCTCATAATATGAGCAGTAGAAGGAATTGGGTGGGAAACCTACTCATGGAATTGCTGGAAAGTAGTGGTGAGCCCTTGTTTCATTAAGAGGGGTCTGTCTTTTGATTCACTGTGAACTCAACTCTTCCCGTGTGGCATTTAGTACCTTGTGTGTCAAAGTCTAAAAAGAAAAATAAAAACTTTTCTGATTCCAGAAAACCTGAAGTCTTAACGCTTTTAGCTGTATTTAAGAATTGTTGTTTTCTGTTTTAAAATATCTACTAGCTTAGCTTTTTAAAATTAACTTTATGTTCTGCCATAATATGTTCTTTGGTGCTGTTACCCAGCACATGGGATGTAAGTTATATTCAACATGGAGTATATGGAGAGAAATTTTGGGGAAAAAATAATTAAGGGGGTGTATATATATACAACATTCCATATAAAAGTAAGTTATTGGGAAACAAAGATGTAATAAATATAGGTATATTTTTACCCAGTCACTTCTGAAACTTGATTACTAACTTAATTTTCAAATTGTTTAGACAAAACAAGCCTTCCTGCTAAGCCTGGTAAGTTTACAAAATATTTAGAAAATTTTTTTTTCTTCTTTCTTATTTCAAGTATAGCAAATGTGATTTAATTTGACTTTTTTTTTTAAGTCCAGTGTACATCCTGATACAAACAAGATAATTCCTGTTGTGTTTAGACCTCCAGGTAAGTTCCCTTAAGAGAAATTTTGTGCGTGTGACTGAAGCATCAGAGGGGAATAGCTCATAGTAAATAGCCACTGCGATACTATAGCAAGCTTTCTTACTGAAAAACAAAGAGTGTTCTGTCAGTTGCATTGTCATTTCTGTTGAAGATTTGTTTATTTACTCCTACCGTCCTATTGAGGAATTTTCCCCACAGTTCAGCTGCTCAGCTGGGTGAAAAGAGTCTGACCAGTCTCTGTTTTTTGTCACTACAGAATGAGTTCCCAAATCCCTCCACATGTGAAACAGCCTACTATAAGCTAAATTTTCACTAGATAGATGTGGCTACTGTCTGAATTTACTTGCTGTGGTGGCAGATAAAGTCTGCTTGGGGTGATGTTTAGGGAACCCCAGGTTGTTAATCAGATAGAACTACACTTAGTCTATTTACTGATTACCTTGTATAACCACTCCCAGCTGTGACAGCCTTTGTTGCCACCTGTCTCTTTTAAATAGAAGCAGGAGAATGAAGTTCTGTTCAAAACTTGGTTATATAGTTTCCAAGTAGCCAGGTTGAGTGCAGTTCACAAGGGCTGCTTTAGGCTATAAGCTGTGCCTGGGTATTTTGGCTTCTTTAATAAGGAATGTGAGACAAAGGCGGGGAGTTTATGGACTAATTTTTTACTTGGAGCTGAAACTAGAGGGGGGGAGGTTAGGGGAATTTTCTGCTCAAAATCTAGACTCAGCAGTTACTTTTACTGAAATGAAATTTTCTTTCTTTTTAGCCTTCCTGCCCATATCTCTTCCACTGGTGAGTAATCATGAAAGATGCTGGTGTACCCCAGGGCTTACATTTTTCTAAAGCCAGGGATTGAAGAGAGGGAATAGAAGGTTTTAGGTTTCTTAGTTGTATTTTCAGCACAAGCTGAGTAATCTAGAAATGGAGCCCTTAGAGAATCTCATTGGAAGTTCAAACCTTTTCGCTGCCTTCCGTCAGTGGTATCCAAAGAGATTGTTCATGTGTGAAGGTCAGCTCTCTGCTGCAAGGTGAAATTTGCTAGGCATTGAGAGCAAGGCCTAGTTTTGGTCTGTTTAACCTCAAGAAAAAAATGGAACTACAGTAGGAAGGAATTAGAGCCTTTTGTTCTGTGTTTCTGACCCAGAATATGATTTTTTCTTATGTAAACTCTGCATTTGCAAGTAGGAAGTGGTGTTGTCAAGAAATTACAAAACATATAAGAATAATCTCTCATTACAGTGCTCAAAATTGCACCATTTTGTTTCATAAAATTTGTAGCTGTAATTATATGCATGCTTATTCATTTAGATGTATTTGTCTTTGGTTTTGACATGAGTAAACATACTGAGATATGTCATTCCATCTAGATATTACAGCGTGAGTTTATGTGGCACTAGTAGAATGTATAATGGAAGTCTTAATGACTGTTAAATTCATTACGAACAGTAATAGAATTAACAGAAATATTGCTTTTTGGTATTTACAGCTTAATGCACTTTGATAGATATGGTTGGATTTGGCACTGCCATTAATAATGAAGGTAGTTGATCCGCTAATGTTAAATGAATTATTGATCCTTCTCAGAGGTGTTGGGCATTCCCTGCCCTCCTCTTATTCAGTATTTGCCTTATCTTGTTTGACTCCTTCCTTTGAGAGTGCTCCACACCTGGCAGGCCAGACCTCAAGAGAGGCTGTGATTTATTAAAAATGAAGTTCTTATTCACTGTCTTGAGTTGGGAAGTAAATCCTAGAATCTTTGATCTTAGATCAGGTAAATCTAGTATTTATATCCCAAATAGCCAACCCTTTCTCATTCACTACTTCAATTACATTTACATTATCTTAGTTATTTTATTTGCATCTATTTAAGCTTCACAGATATAAATGCATTTTTGATTTTGGGTAAGAAAGCATCGTGCCCAAATATTCTTGCACGCAGTGATTTAATCACTGTGTCTCTGTGTTTTATATTGGATAGAAAATGTGCGTGTGTCACACGTGTGGCAAGACAGTATGTCAGCCTAGGATCAAGGCAAATGGCTTCAGGTGCTGACTGGAGCTTTTGGTGCTGCTGCAAACAGTAACGTAGCAGTTCTCTCCATGCCCACCACTGCTCACCAAAAACTTCTGGACTCATCCAACCTAATTTTCTTGTGTGGTTATTTCTCTTAGGTTATTGCTTCCTCGTTTCAGCTCCAGGCAAAGCAAACTTTTTTTTGTCAGGTAATTACCTCTTCCTTTCTACATGTACAAGTCTTCTGGTCTCAATCTCAAACTCATTTTTGCTTATAATCTCTCCTCCCTGCAGTTCGTGTTTCACACTTATACCACAGGATTCACCCTGTTAAATGGAAACGGTACCACAAAGGCTGAAGTACGTGTCAATTTTAGTTTTGAAATCATCTTACTTATACAAGACCATTTTGAACATGATTTACATGTGTTTTACAAATGCACTTACAGAGTATGTTTCTCCTGTCCTTCTTAGGAGTACTCAGTTGAACAAAAGCAGATCTTCTATGGCTTGGGAGCCATTTCCTACGCAGCATGTATTGGTGTATGTATTTGCTCAATGATTGCCTTCCTAATAAGCTCTCCTGAGAAGGGTTAGGTGCTGAGATAATCACACTGCCGGATATCCTTCAGAATTGAGCTTTAATGCTGTGCTCTGATGTGTTGCCCCCAAACTGTTGAGAATAAGATTTTGGCTGATCATTTGTCAGCCAATACCTTGCTTGGCTTCCTCTTCTGTCCTTTCCTTTATTATTCTGTAAATTTAGAAAATGGGTGGTGAGAGGAAATGGCCAGGGTTTATAAACGCAGAATAACTCACTGGGTTGCTGTGGTCTGGTTTTTTTGTGGTTTTTTTTTTCTGATGTGGTGCAGTGGAAGAGATCTGTCTAGCTCTAAAAAAAATTGGTGAAATTTGCAGGTGTCTGTATTGGATAGAGTTAGCTCAGATCCCAGAAGTGACATAGCCATGAAAATACTGCATGGAATGCAGGTTAATTAGCATTCCAGGAGGGCTCATTAGCTGTGAGCTGCCTTGCTTGCTCTGTGCTGGAGTAGAAATTTATGGTTTTCAGAGTTTGCTGTACCAGAATGAGCTCTGGTATCCCCAGGACACTTGTTGCAATTTTAGGTGCCCATATAACACATTTCCTTACTCTCCACACCAAACAGTGATTTTTCATAAGCCTTCTGGATGAAAATTATGGCTGTTCCTGCTTTTGTGAGATGGACTTTCACCTCTGTCCACTGGGCAGCACAGTTGGGCCAGCATCGCTCAGGACTTCCCAGAGGTCTGAGGAGGCACCTATGCCCAGGGGTGACTGTGGAAGTATCTCCCCTTTGTCCTCCAAGGGAGACTCTGAGCACTAGCTGGTGTCCTGGCCACTTAATCCTAAATGGAATTTCCTGCCAGTGTATTATGGGAATATAGAAGCTGCAGAGAATTGGGAGCAAATGCACAAATGCCCCAGGTGTCCTGGCTGGGGGAGAGAGCAGTGTGTGTCACAAGGCAGTTGGACAGGTGTCCAAGGAACATTAGTCAGAGGTAATTGTTTTCCTTTTTCTCTCTTTGTATTCATACTGCTATTTCCTATACATAACAATGTTTACTTTTTTTATCATAATATTTTGTATTCTTGTCTAAAAGAGTGATTGCAAATACCTTCAGTGACTCGAGAACATAAGTATTCTGTTGGAACGTTAAACCAAGGCATTTGTATATTTTTATAGATGGTAACTATGTACCAAGTCACAAATTTATTAAACTGTTGCACTTACTGAAATACTGCGATTTGTTTTTTTGAATAGAAGGTGTCTGTTTCCTCCCAATGCCTTAGGCTCTTCCTCTTGTCTTCATGAATCGATACACACTGAAGAGTTTGTTAACACAACTCATTGTCAAAAAACTTCTACCTGCCCCTCTTCTTGGTGAGTACAAAGAAACCATATGTCCTGCAGCTGGTCTGAGGGCCGTTTGCTGCCCCCATCTGACTGTAGCATTTTCTTGCCCTTGCACAGATGTGGTCTGGCTGTTCTTCTCTGGCTGCCTTTGCTGGGTACCACCCTTCCTCTGTGAGAGTTAACACTCGCTGATCAGTGTAGCTGACCTTTATTTGGTGCTTGCTGGTTTTTAGTTTTACTGCTGCAGAGCACTCTTCTGACCTTTGTATGCAAGACATACAACTGTGTCTCCAAAGATACCCAGAGATGGAGTTGGCTTTTTTCTTCTGCTTGGACACTATACCTGAAAGGATCAGGAGGGCGGTAGCACTTGAACTGGCATGCCCTGGTGTGGCACATACATGACACCAGAGCGTGACACGGCTGTGGGTGTGTGCTGGTGTAATTCCCTACTCAGCCAGCAGCAGCCCCAAGCTACCTACCTGCTGACAGTATAGAAAGTGGGAGTTGTTACAACAGAATATTATTAGACTTACAAGGTAATGGGGCTCATTTCATTACTGGAACAGCTCTACTGACATGGTGAAGTTGCACCAGGACAAGTTTAACTATTTGATGTCATTAACTGTTTTTCTAATGCCATTTAAAGACATTTTTGGCTTTTCCTCAGAGGGAAACTGCTAAAATTAAAACAAATGTCATCTCCTCTCTTCCAAGTTATGTGAGGTGGCTGCTTACATCTTTCCAAGCATAAGAGCTTTCTGACTTGTTTTCCTTGGAGCAGGTGTTAAAATATGCTTCCATTTTCTTAAGTATAGAGAGAAACCTGAGGGTAATCAACTAGTATTAGCCCAGCAATTGACAAGTGCCATCTGTTACTCTGATGTCTTTATTGAACAATCCTGCCAAAACCAAACACAAACCCCTCCCCTTTCTCTTAAGAACAAGGTACTCTGGGTTTGAGCTGGATGGCAGTGATTGAAATCTGAGTCTGTAATGATAAAGCACCTTTAGGATTGGGGCCTTAAAATCTCGCTTAAGCTTCTGAAACAAAAATTAAGATCCCAAATAGATTTTTATGGGGCGTGTCTCTTCTTCAGCTACCAGATTATTCAGTTGTGAACTGGAAATGTGGAATACACGTAGTTACAAATGGTACTGTTGAGATAGTCCTTTTGGATATTTCAAAGAAAAATCCTCTTCAACTCTGCAGGCTTGACAAGTGCGTTTACTGTGGCCGTTGTAAGAAGCCCAGAATTTGAGAACGGAATTGAAGTGATGGACAGGAATGGCAAGGTTGTAGGAGTGTCACAGAAGGCTGGTGAGAAGGTAGGCCAGGGGGTGGAGGCCCCTCTTGATTTGCCTTTCATTCCCTTCTTAGAAGGGAATGTGATGCTGAGAGTAGATATTGTTGGATACGTTGAAATGAGGAGTCCCAGATCAGGTGCTGGATCTTTGGATGGGCTTGTACTAGGTCTCTGGAACCAGGTTTCACAACCCTTGTGTCTTCAAGGGTTGGCAGCCTCCTCAGACCAGTACACTGAGTGCTAGAGGTGAGCCACAGAGACACCAGCCCAGGCATTTCTGCTTTCCCTGGTCACCTCTGAAGGAGACAAGACTCTTGGACCTTCTTGTGATGGGACACCTCAGAGAAAAGCCCTGTATCGTACATGTCACGTGCATCTTCTATAGTGGGAATATTACTTAAAGGCTGTGCCTCCCAAAGGGCAGTGCCCTGATCTACAGCGTGCTCCTGCATTTTATCCGTGGGCTGCAGTTGCTGATCAAGCTGTCTCTGTATTTGCTCCTTGCTTCACTCAACATCCTGTGTAGAGCCTGGCACTGGAACTAAAGCAAAGACTTGTATTTTATGTGCTATCAGTGACCCTCCCTTTCTGTGTCACTCTCCAGAGGGGAGGAAACAGCTAGATGAGCATAAGGATTTGTGAGCAGCTGGAGACAGAACTTCAAATAGTTAGGATGCCCAGAAGGTATAACCGTTTGGAAGAAGTTCAGCACAGCTTAAAAAAAGCAAGCCTTAGCAAAATTATTATCGTGGTAGGAGAACTTGATATGGCATCAGGAGTTTCACTTCCTTTTTAAGGTATTTGTTAGTCACCAGTGGAATATTTGCCACTTGTAGGTGTTCAGTTTCCATTTAAGAAAGAATTCCTCGAACCAATACGCTTATCTCTCATTTACCCATTACTCGAAACTCCAGAGCACTAGACGAAGAAGTGCTCCCAGAAGCATGTGGTATTTGAAGCTGCACAGGGCACTGCTTTAACAACATTTATTTGTCTTTCTCCCTGGAGGCCGTTAAAGAAACAGCATTGTCCAGAGCGGTCTTGTTTGGGACAACGTTCTCCCTGCCAGCTGTGCTTACCTACTTTGTGGAAAGGTAGGAGCTACTGCAGAAGGGCTGGGGGTGCCTGCTCAGTGTTCATTCTGGTTTTCAGCCTGGCTGTTACCATTTGCCAGGTTTTTTTGGGGGTTTGCACCATTACTTGCCTTGGCAGAAGGAATTATCTGTGACGTTTCTGTTCGGCTACTGTGATTCATTTAGATAAGTAAAGGAATCTGCTGATGTCCGCATCCGTGCTGTGAGGGTTTGCAGGCGGTTGTGTAAAACTCTGAGGGTTTCCTTTCTGCTCCCATGCAGGAAACGTGTTTTTGCTCTCCCCACGGGCTGTTTTCCAGCACCTGCATTCCCTGGTGTCTGGTGTCAAGGTTGTTCACAGCACTTAGCTCAGATTTGTTATTTCTGAAGAGATAATACCATACTTAAACATGCAACTAAAACTGGATCCTGACTTCCGAATAGCTTTCCATGTATTGTAAAACATTTTGTTGCTTTTACAACGTTTAGAGACCTTGTATCATAAGAAGAACTCATTGTATGTGTTACAGAGAATTCTTACCCTGCTCTGAGCTATTGGTTGGGATTATCTATGTCATGTAAATAACACAGGTAATTTAGTATCACCTAAATCAATTCCCTGTCCCCCTTAGGCTCCTCTTGGGCTTCTCTTCTCAGAAAATATACATGCAGATGTAAGCTAATATTTTAAAAATATATCAAGTAATAAATTTTGCCCAAGGCAAAGTGGGACTGCTAAGAGGAAGTAAATCTGAAATGAAAGAGAAATCTCAAAGGACTGAGACACTTTAAAGCGCTAAGCCCCTTCTTTCATTATTTTGATCTTGCTGCTTATTTTCTTAATCTTGTATTGACAGTCTGGGCTTGGAAAATGCTGCAGCTAAATACAAATCAAAGGGAAAGAACAGGAAGTGAGGAGTAAGAGCATAGGAAAGAAAGTAAGAAAACATCTTTAGGATTTGTAAGCCAAGGTTATTATTAATTTCAACCATTAAAATAGTAGCTAATGCTCTTTGTCTCGCTGTCAGATTATTTTTTGAGCCCAAACTGACACTTTTTCAATGTCTTGGACAGAGCAAAACTGGCAAAAACTCCACGTGCTTTGGCTTCAGTGAGACTGCTTATGATTACATCAGTACTGGCAGGGATGCTGCCGGTCTCACTGAGCATGTTCCCACAGTGTGGGGAGGTAAGTCCTTTCACAGGAATTGATTTAGGATTGTTGTTATATTAAATAGTCATTCTGTAACTATGGCTAGCAGTCTTAAGGCCACGTAGAAAATATCAGTAGGATTACTGTGGCTGTGCATCTTAAATGGGGCAGCAGAGAGGGTGCTTGTGAAGGCAGGACCCAGGCAGAGGCTGTCGGGACTTGCTGGCTCTAAATTGCATTGTGTGTTATTTATATTTACATTTTTCAATGTAGATTTCTCTGATTTTCACAGCAGTCTGAAGCAAGCAAGGTCAGGAGAGCTGTCTTAAAAGATTAAAATGAAGGGTCTCCCAGCACTATTTTCAGTCCTGCTGGAGGAAGGGAGGGATGTAGATGAGAATGTTTTCTTTCATGCAAAAATCAGTGTGAGCTCATCAGAGAGGTAAACCCACTCGCATGCAGCGTCTCCTCACCCAGCCCTACTGCACTGTGATGTGTCCTCTGTTCCCCGGGGAAGGATGCCTTCCCAGCAGGGCTTAAATGGAGGATGTAGCCCTGGAACCCTGGGCTTTGGAAAAGACCAAGTGAGGGAGGAGCCTGGGGCTCCTTTCTGCATTTATTTCCTCTCCCTTCTCAGCGCTGTGAGAATATTCTCAGAAAATCACAGACTTGGCTCTTGCAATGTTCACTGGCTTCTTTTATTTGCTGAAACTTTCTGGCATTGTAATCTCTTGGCTTTAGATTTTTTTACCCTTATTGCCATAAGAGATTAACTGGACGTAAATGAGGGGATTTGTAAGAAGTTATGTACTGGGTGTCTGGCTGTGGGTTCCCTTTGAGCTTCCCCATGGCTCAGCCCACAGCAGACGTTCTGCTGGGTGAGTCACCCAGATATTTACAGTTGGACTCGATGATCTTAAAGGTCTTTTCCAACCTAAATGACTCTGTAGTGAATGGAGATAATGTCACTAATGCTCTGTTTAGATCTCTGGGATACCTCTAATTTTAAATAAAGCTTATTTCTTCCCCTCTGTGTGTGCATGTAGAAAATGTCAGAGAATGAAAAAACAACCCCAAATCCCATACAGTCTTGCTTCTGAATACAGTATCTCAATTTGTGCAGAGTTCAGTGCAGTAAAGAGGATTTAATGTATATATACCAGGATATGGTGGTGCTGATTCCCTTGTTCTATACATTGCAGATAAAGCGAGCAGACCTCGAACCAGAAATTCAGTCATCTACAGAAGAAACGGAGCTATTCTACAACAGGGGGATGTAGAGATTGGCCATAATATATAAAAGTGTGCTCGGGATGAAGTGAATTCTGAATGAATCGGCAAATTCAATGACTGACCAGATCATGAGTTTAGGGTGGTGGATGTACCAGCTCTGGTGTGCGATGGTGTGGTCTGGAAAGACGTTGCAGAGCGATGTTGCGGGCTCCAGCTCCCAGGCAGAGTTGTGCCCATAACTTACTGCCGTCAGTGACAGTTGTACCAGAAAGTGCTGTAACACAGTGTTGTCACAAACTGTGTTCTGTATGCTTCCTCCCGTGGTTGATTTCTTAATTAAAAGACTATTGAATACAAACGTTTGTGTTGCTGGTGCTGCTGATTTTGACACGCTGCTTTCCAGGAACACAGCTGGCAAAGGCAGGAACATCAGGAGTCCTTTGGGTAAACTCAAGCTGGTTCTTCCCAGAATCCTTACTTTGTATGTTTCATTGTATTTAGTAGTGCTTGTCTCAAGGGTGAGACAGGAGTGAGGTCACCATTAAAGTGATATTTGACAAAGCCACCCTGATGGCAATATAATATTAGTTAAATTTAGTTGTTTAAGTTCAGGAGCTGAGTGTCAAACTTGGCTCCAAAGTGACTCCTGGCTTTCTCCACATCCTTGAAAGAGTTATAAGGCCTGATGCCTCTTGAGCTTTAGAACTTTTTTTTTTTTTTTTTTACTGTGAAGCCACTGGGCAATCCTGTGGCTTTCTGACCTTGTGGGTGGACGATGAGGAATCCAAACTTTTGCAGGTTAATGGTGTTTAGCCAAATTATCCAAATAAATAGAAAAGCTGCCCTTTGAGAAGGCAGAAGGTTTAGCCTGTCGGTTGATGTGGTGATAAATTTTGTTGGTGATATGAAGTTGTTCACGGGAGCAGGGCTGTCTGTGAAGAGCTGCAGAAAGAGCTTACAATGCCAGATGTAAAATCAGGTGAAATAAATACCAACCGAGGGGACAATCCAGCCTCACGACTGGGCTCTGAGCTGACTGTTAATACTAGGAGTGGATTTACAGATAGCTCAACATGCAGTTGAATTCTGAAGTTCTTACCAAAGGGCATTATGGACACCAAAAGCTGACATTAAGAGGAGATTAAGGGCATTTCCATCAAAGGGAATCCATTGAAGGATACCACATTCATGGAAACTACATGCTAAAAAAATTCAGCAGGTCCACTGGAGGGTGGAAGGAGGAAATGGCTTATCTGCCTGCCCTCTCTCTTGACTGCATTTTGGTGGCCACTGGGATATGATGTTTGGCTGAATAGGTCTGTGGTCTGGCCCAGTACGGCTGCCTTCCTAGGGCTGGCTGACCTGCCACACAATGGAGATCAGACCCTCTCCTGGGGGGATGAGGTAGAAATCAGCCCCACAAGCGTGGTAGGAGACCCTGTGGTTGCGATAACTCTAGGCAGGGGTCGTAGGAGAGATGGCTCTGAGGTCACTTAAGGTATGTGGTGCTGCTAAGGCTGTGCGTGACAAGGATAAACATGCACTAAACATAATAATCACTTTCACAGAAATAATCTTACAGCTCCAAAGTCTGCCATAATTGAACTTCCTTAGAGCCCAATACGCAGGTCACTGCTCTGCTGCTGCTGGAGGAGGAGATTTCACAGTGTGAGGGAACCAAAGGTTTCCCGGTTTCACTCCATCCCAAGAAGAAGACAGCAGCACGGAGCAGAGTAAGGAAAAACAGCCGGCAGGAAAAGGGTTCCTGCTGTGCTTTTGGCACCGAACAAAAGCAGGAAGTAGGGGGTCGAGTTTAGTGTTTTGTTTGAGTTCTGCCTTTTTTGAGCCTTCCTCTGACAACTGAGAGCAGGGAAGGGTCAGAGAAGGGGAGGACAGGGGGGCAGCAGCCCATCCTAAGGAGCTGTAGGAAGGCTAAGGACCAGGCTGTGAGACGGTTCCAGGAGGACAGTGTGGGTGCTGGCTGTGAGCTGCCAAGCCTCGGGGTGGGAGAAAGTTTGCTCTACCCCCCCTGGGGTGAGTTTTTAAAGGTAAAGGGCCATTTACACCTACTGAACTCAGCGGGGGACACTCTTGCCTTTATGAGGCACGTGTTTAACCACACAGTAAGATCCCATTGGGGTCAACAGCATAAAAGCTGGGTGGGACCAGGGGCCTGCCAAGCCAGGTGTCATCTCCAACCGCGCCAAAAGGAGACACCAGAAGGAAAGATAACACCAGGGGAGGACAGTAGGGACAAGGAGGCTTTTTTTTTTCCCTTGGATACCACAGAGGCTCACGGTCTCAGCCTGCCTCGCTCACCGAGGTGTTCGTCTCACATCCTGCAGTCAGGTTCTCCAACCCCCTGTTTCTCTATTAATCCTATGCCAACAACATACCAAAGACAAACTCAGAAGGGGTCTAATTCCACTCTCAGTAAACATTAATTGGTGCTGCAATGAAGACCCCACACCTCTCCCCCTGCTCCTTTTTTAAACATGATTTAAGAATGGCTAAAGTAAATGCTAGTTACATGAACCACAGTGGAAACAGAGGGGGAAAAAAAAAAGCAAACCAGAAAAAAAAAAAAAACCACAAAAAACAACAGCAGAGCAACGCCAACAAATTGAAGATAACACATTCAGGAACTTTGGATCGCCATGGTAACTAGACAAGCTATAAATTCTCTGGCACCACACTTGGATGTTTTAAGCAAATTGATGTCATTACAACTCTGAGTAAGGCGTGTGGAACAGGGCTGATAATAGTCTCTGTTATTACAGCTGCCCATTATCAAACGCCACCACCACCTCACTGAATACCCCAGATGAAATTTGCCATGTTAAAAACAGCCCCCTCAGGGTTATTAAATGCCTCTTTCCTTTCCCTCCTCCTCAGCAACATTTCTATTGCCCCAACCAGAATTTTCCAGAAGAGGAGGGCAGGCACTTGCCATTTGAGTTGTCAGCCCCAGGTGATTCAGCTGCTTCCCATATCAGGGCAGGAAAAATACATTGCTAAAAAGGCCTTGGCATCCTTGGTCTTGAAAAAAAATTGTCATGAGACTTCATTTCTGGACCAGCCAGGACCAGTAGTACAGAGGGATGAGATAAGTGAAGGGAACAAGTCTGGGACAAGCAGCAAAGCATCACCTTTGAAGGACTTGGGGGGAGAGTCCACACCTATAGGAAAACCTTCCCCTTTGTAATTCGAAAGATTAACAAGATCCCAGCCCAAGGCAGGTCTGTCTCCTGCCTTTAGCCTGGCTGGTGTGTTCAGTGACAGTGCATGAGTGGTGGAACCAGTTTAAGGTGTGGTAAACTACAGGAGACGGAAGCTTTTGGCTTCAAGGAAAATCCCTGTCTGGGTACAGCACAATTTGGGAGCAGCTCCCTACCTGCGGGGCTCATCGTCTTGACATTTAGGAATATGCAATGAGGCTTCCACATCCCTTTCATGTTGCTTAGAAAAAAATTTCTATATATAAATCAGCCACTCCCACGTTAAGGAATAGTGAGATCAAAGCGTTTCCCCAGCTGGAGCTGGTGTCCCTGTGCTCCCCCAGGCCCCAGGGGTGGAGGAGGAAGGATGGAGGCAGGGAGGGAGCCCTGAGCTGCGGCTCCAGCCCCGTCAGACACCCAACACCAGGAGCTGTTGCCCGGTTTTTGGAGTCTCCTATCGTTCTGTATCTACGAGGAATGACCTCACCTCTGGCTCGGACCCCAGCCAGGGAACTGCCGAGGGGAGGGTCCAGCAGAACGAGGCAGCTAAAAACCTCCTACGCTTGTTTTTTATGACTCAGCAAGATCACAACTGGAGGGACCGACTGTTCATGCCACCTCCCTTTGCTCTGTTCACATCCACCTTCCAGTATCTGCAGACACTGGGCAAGGTGTAGGGCTCATGGAGCAACTTATGCCTCAACTCGGGAAGGAGCAGGCAATTTTCACTTAAATTCACAGCTTTTAATTATTCTACGCACTGCCTGCTGTGTGGGGGCACGTCTCTCAGCAGGTCAACGGGAACCATTCGTATTAATCTACCATTCACCATTTCGTATTTACCCAACAGAAAGGCTGTCAGATGAGAACGTATGAACGAACATTTCATTTCACACCGTCTTTACTTCTAGAAGGAAGAAGAAAGGGTGTCATCTGATTTTGTGTGCATCCCGGGGAAAGGGAAGTGAGAAATAAACAAACAAAAAAATCTTTCCCTGTCCTGACCTTGCAGATTTTTCTATTTTATTCTAAACCTTTTTTTGAGAGGAAACAGCGGCAAAAGTCATTAAGAAAATGCAAGACCATTAGGACAATCTTTAGGATGTCCTGAAGCTGGGGGAGGCCAACACGTCTTTCTCAGAGCTGACAAATCAGCGCGGATGACAAAGCTGTTTGACTGCGCAGCACATTTCTGACTGAAACATCAAGCTGTAGCTTAATGGCAGTATTGCAAAACTGAGAGCCAAGGCCCGTGACTCAGTGGTCACAACTATTCAAGAATACATTTACATAAATTAAAGGGCAGACTGTTCAGGATTTTTTTTTTTTTTTTAATAGACGCAAGCGTGCTAGGAGTCCAGTTCCTTAAGTGCAAAATTACATTTCATTTGCTCTGCACAAACATCAGGGTACAAGATCTAACACAACACCAAGATTTTCAACTTGACCGTTTCCAAAAGAGAAAGCAAAGCAAGCGTTCGATAGTCAGTTCGTAACTGAGCTCCTCTGCTCTTTGTGCTTGTCCCCAACACCCTCCTTACCTTAGTGACACACCTTAAGGCTTTTTGTTAATAAGAAACTACGTGCATTTCTTCACAGTTACACCGTGGCGTTAAGAGAGCTGACAGAGCACCCTCAGGTTCTTCTTGGTGAAAGACTTTTTGTTTCAGTAAACTTTAAAGTAGGTCCCAAATGGAATTTTCAGCATAATTTTGCACTTGTACTATTCTGACTGTTGAGTCCCAAACCAGAAGCAGCAAGACTAAAGAACCATATAAGAAAAAACATTAACAGGCAAATGGGGGTAAAAAAAAAGCTGCAGAGCAGTTAGAGGTAAACAAAGGCAATTGCAGTATTTTTCCCAAAGTTAAAAAAAAAGTACATGCTTCTGTGTTCAGAATTTAAACTGCAGAGTAAGTGTTTAAGTAGAATTTTACACCCCTGAAAATAGGGGATTATTCTGAAGTACTTTCATTTACTGACTGTAATAACTACCCATTTTATACATAGATACCACATTCCTTATCCACATTTGAAAATAGATTTCCTTAATTTATGACACATAGCAACAGGCCAAGCCTTTTTCCAACCAATATTGTTTGCACACAGTTATTCATGAGCTCTGTGTCAGAATAGCAAACATCCAATCATTTACCAGTATAAATATTGGCTACTAAAGTTTTAATCATATGTATAAAATCTCTATGTAAAACCACATGCTCCAGCCTATCTGTACATAGGCCAGGAAAAAGGTTATTTATTTTTTTCTTATAACAAAGTGCTGCTGCAGAATTGCCTCATTTACCGTGGACATTTCTGAAAAAAAAAAAACCAGTTTGTTTGGCTCAAGATTCTAAGTTCTTCTCAGAAGACTATAAAGCAGTTAGTTTCAGGTTGCTCAATGAAAAAAATATTAAAATAAATCTCTTGAGTTATGGCTATGCAACCAAACAAGTAGGCAAATTTGCATTTTCTCTAAACTATTTCCTAGTTTTTTACTACTACTTCCAAAGTCTCCATCTCCATATAGTTCACACAGAGCACCATCAGATAGTACCTGTGTTACAGCTCAGATAGTTTAAGCGGTTGGCGCTCTACCTGTGGTTCCTGCCCACCTGAACATTTCTGCTCCATTAGGCTATAACTCATCTAATTTTCTATCAAATGGACCAGGAATGAATGGCCAGGTCAGCGGAGAACCCCAACAACTTCTTAAAAGACTTCAGCTGTAAAGCAGCACTTGTCTGTGATCCCCCATTTTAACTACAGCAATCCTGTCCTCTTTTCCCTCCACCAGAGGCATGGGACGGAGTGAAAGGGGGAAAACCTCTAAGGCAAGAGTCCAAAAGAGGTGCTCAACTCCCACTTGAGCTTTAAAATACCTCTTCCTTTATATAATAAGGCTACCAAGTCAGATTTTCCCAGTCATCCTTTTTAACACCTAGACACTTTCAAGTAGAAAGAAGAGAACTTGTCCATTTATTTGGAGTTTCAAGGTATCCAAGTGGCTGAGACACCTGGAAGCCCAGAACGAGTGCTCAGACCCACAGCATGCTCAGTGCAGCCCCGTGCAGAGAGTGGCAGATCCAAACCCCGCTGTTATTACAGCCCAGATGCTGCAGCCTGTATCCCAGACCCCAGGAAGACAAGGCTGAAGAAGAACAGAGCTGGCCAACACCTGGAACGTGCAGGACAAAACAGCCACCACCATAGTATCTGGCACAACCTGGACACAAAGGCCCACACTACCTCTACATGCACCCACATTGCGATTGGAAATTCAGGAGCCACGTATACTAAGTTATAGTTGGGGAAGATAAGGACACCAGGAATGTTCCCAAGTATTACCTCCATATGTTCCAGGTCAAGCTCTGATATTCTGCATTATATCATAGTAAATCTGACATTCACTCTTAAACTTTTAATTTTTTCCCATATAAAATATCAGATATTCCTAGCTGTATGGCAAAGACAGTATTTTTGAATTGGTCCGTAACACTGCAGTGCATCAAAATCAGATTTTGAGCATTTGTTCAGCAGCTGCTAAATGAAAAAGGAAGTTTTCTGTAGCTGGTGGAAACCGCTTTTGTTTCAGGGCCTCAGAGTTAAGGGTTGGTTTTTCATTGCCGTCAGAAACTTCAGTCAGCGAGGCTAAAGTAGCCAATATTTCTTTTGTCTTCAGAGAAATATCCTTGAAGAACAGAAAAACAAGCAACCGTAAACATAGTATTAGGTATTATAACATTTTAACATTGTTACTAAAAGAAGATAAATCAATACAGAACAAGAAGAAAATTATAAATAAATTGTTCATTTTAAATAAAGACGCCATTTTAAGGCAAACTTAGAACAGCTCTTCAGCCTGCTCTTGTGCAGTGTTGAATAAAGCCACTCCACAGGCTCCTTTCTCTGGCCTCACTGACCTCTCTTCACTAACACCCTCAGTTGTGAAATGTCTAATAGTTTATTAGACAGGGGAGGAAGTGAAAAAACCTATCACCATAAAAATCAGGCTTTACAACTGAAAAAGCCATTCCTTGATACTTTTTTAAAGGTACTAACTATTATTGAGAAGGTATTTAGCAAATACCTGTTGTGTAGAATAAAACTGGGAAACTAATTTTACTGGAAGCCTTATAATCAATACAATTTCTAAAGTTTCTTCAGCAATGTGGTTACCCATGAGATAACATAAACCAAGCATGTCATCCTTAAAAACCCTTACAAAGAATAAAAATGCTCATTTGTAAAGAGGCAGAGGGTAGAGAGACTGATTCTCAGGGATAATCTTCCTCCTACTCCCCCACATCTACCAAGGTTTAGCAATAGAACCCATTCAACTAGATTTAAAAATAAAATATTAACCTTAATGACTTGGCTGTCTGATTTATCTGGATCTTCTGCAGATTGAACAATTAATTGTCCAATTTCTTTGTGAAGTTTTCCCATTGTCATTGCCTCTGAGTAAGAGAAGAAAAAAGAAAAATCACATATTCCCATAAAATGACCATTTCTGTGATATCTAGAAATGCATATAAATAACAACCCAAAACAAGGAGTCTTCTTCATAACTGCGATGTGAAATCCTGGAGCCTGGATGGAAGAAGGATCAAGATTACATTACTTGACCTACAGCGAGGTTTCAGCAATTACTATCAACTCTCAAATACACGATCTCGAAGTCCAAAATACAAAAAGCAACCAACCTTTTACTACAGGGGAAATAGTGATCTCGCTGTCTGCCAAGTTCACGTACACGTCGTAGAGGTCTGGTCTGCTGCTCACTTCAGAATCTGTAAACCCAGCAATGTAACCTAGAGAGCAGAATGTTGGCAAGATTAGGATCTTCATAAATGAAACCAAACCAAGAAATTGCAGAAAATCAGTCCTAAAGTCTGTTCTAAGAGTATTTGACAGTACTCATTGGATCCAAGAGATTGCTCTCTTCACATTATCAGTCATTAGATGAGTGTGTCCAGCAGAATGTTTCACTTCTGATGAGCTTAAAAAGCAGCTTCTAGAATTTCCTTGATCATGGATGAATCCCTAACACAATGTGTCATACAAACAGGTTATGAATTTAAAATTTTAAACTCTCTACCTTGCTACTAAAATTATTCATTTGCAAATGAAAAAGCACTGAACTTCCTCTTTAAAAGAATCTCCACTGAGGAGCCCCTTGTCACTGTCTAAGTGAGTATTAGACTGGAAAGGAGCCCTGTCTATAATAAAACCAGTAGATTTTATTATTTATGGAACGCCAGGAGAGCAAACTTAAGAGCAGGTTTTCTCTGTGGAAGGTGTTTAATGAAACGAAACAAGCTCTATCGGTGATGCAGCAGAAATACTGAGGATGACTAGTCCCCTTGCTCATCATTCCATACAGAGAAGCCTCGCCATTGCCACTCGATGCCTCACATTAACCTCCGCATGCACCAAGGGCCTCTTCCTGGATCCTGTGTTAAGTACAAGGCACACACAGCGATGTGTCACACAGATCAGACTCCTACGCAGCTGGGAAAGTCTACCTGAGGCTTCGCTGGCAGCAGGCAGAATAAAAATTTGGAACTTCAGAGTTAGGAACTGGAAAAAAAAACCACCTAAAAATTCAGTTACTAGCCAAGGGTAGAAGTTGGGGGAAAAAAGTGGCTAATCTAAAACGAGCTGCCTCTGTACAACAGTAAAACTTTCAGTCCCTCTGATCAGAATATCAAAGAAGTCTCGAAGCTGCTTTGCATCTGCAATTAGGGGGAGACCGATGTGAACGCAGCCAGAAACACCAGATGAAGCAGTTATCTTCTGACATAGTTGTTTAGATCCCTTTTCTAAAGAAAATGATGCTATTTAACAGTAGCATGCATAACAAAGTAACCATTATTTTCTCCCAAAGAGCACTGATGCAAGACCTTGCAGCAATAGAAACTGAAATGAAACTTTCTTTATATTTTCGATTAATAAATTATCACTACCTGTGCAGGCTTTTAAGGCTTCCACTTCCTCCTCATTTAGATGTACATATGAATGAAGAATTGACCAGTCTTGTCGATGCCACACTAAAGCAGGCAAAGTCCTAGAGAAATGAGATCGGTATTTGACACATGGTAGATTTTCACCTGTGCTAATTAAAGTTTCACAGTATGAAATGCACAGCATAAGAAAAAAAAACCTAGTAATGACAAGGTCTCATTTGGCATGCATAAACATGAACTACAGACACTTCTGCTTTAAGTACAAGCAGAGTTTACCACTCATTCTACAGTTAAATTTCTCTAAGTTGATGTAACGTGGCTAAAGCATTAAGAGGGATTTATCAGGATTTCAACAAACAGGTTTAAGATTGTTTTTTTCCCCCCTAACTATGGGCATTTCTGTCAATGAAGGTTCAAAATTTGTTGGACTTTGGTGAGCGGGAAGGTAGGGACTGACAAAGTACCTGGTAAACTCCTGGATAGCTTCTATTCTGGGATGGTACACTACAATTCTCTTCTTTAACATCAGTGCTGTATATAGGATAACTGTTTCCATTCCAAACTGGGATACTATATCTAGAAAAGAGGGGAAAAATACTTTATAGAAGATACACATGCTGTTACTATAATTTATTTTTTGAAGAAGCTTAATAGTAACAGCACAGATAATACTGCTAGCACTATTTACTTGAAAAACGTATGAAAACTAGATTCTATTTTATATTTCACAGAAGAAATCAGAATAGAGACTTCTGGTATTAATTAACCTTTGATGGAACCAGCAAGATAAGCCTTCCGGGCATCAAAATCCTTGCTGAGGAAAGACCCATTCTCTTCGCTTTGGCAGATGCCCTTTGTAAGGACTGCAATGTAACTCTCCATCATTTTAACCGGACTTCCATGCTTCAAGTAGATTCTGCGTGAAAAGAAGAGAGTCTGGTATTCTGACTGCAACCAGTACCAGCAGGCACATGGAAAAAAAATAATTAATCACAGTATCACAAATAGCAGTATTATTGGCAGGAATTCTTATTTTGGACACCTGGTTGAGGTTTTAAATACAAAACTAGAAGTCTTTCAACATGCACATAAAAAACATATTTTTTAGGATAAGAAAAACTACCTTGTATTTTTATTTGAGTTTCCATTTTTATGAATGAACTAACATTTCCAACATAGAAACATAGCACAAAGATATAAGCAGGTGTCCAGACTAAGGATTCTTTGCAGAGTTGGAAGGTGCCTGCTTTAAGAAAAAGCAACTAAAAACTAAAAAGTAAATCCTGTTATTACGTGCAGGACGGGCGACTAGTTAGCTTTTCATTTTTTATCCAAGACATTCTTCTGTTATCTTTGCTAAATGATTAAAGAAAAATATAAACATATGTCCTTGATAATAATTAAAGAAAAACCCACCCAAACCCACCAAAACAAAACAACCACGCAGCAACAAAAACCATGCACGTTTTGCTGTCTTCCAGACAGCAGAGAGACACCATAACCTATTTTATTGGTTTAAGGTACTTCAGGAACGGCGCTGAAGCTCTCAGTTCTCTGTTTTCCATATCAGCTATAGCACGAAGCTATGACACATTTGAAACCCAATTATCATCTTTTGGAGGAATCCATCCTGGATTTGAAAAGAATTATTAGCTGATATGGCAGCATTAATGTGATCCACAGTAATGTATCAGTGAAAAAGAACAACCTCAGTTTTTCTACACCCTGCAGAACTGGTCTGTGACACGATAACCTCGCAATTGCATCCAATTAGCTACAAAATCTCAGGGAATATTCTTGGCATCAAAAACCAGGACCCAACTAATTTGGGAACTGAAGGAAAACCAGAGAAAGATGCAGAGGGAGATCATGGGGACAGGAGAATGGAGATGTAAATGAAAGCAGGCAAACTGGACAAGGGAAGGAGAAGATGGTAGGCTGGTTGGAAGAAGGCAGAAGGCTCTCATTTTCCTCGATGAAAAGCAAAAATGTCCATGGGTGCTGTGCCTTGTTCCAAGGGGCTGTGGGAAGTGTGTGTAGTAGAGAGGTTGTGGAGGGATGCAAGATGTCCACCTTCGACTACACAGCACTGACGTCCTCCTAAATATTTATGCTTTTCAGAAATATGTTCTCAGAGAAAATGATGTGGTGGTGTGTGTCTGGAGAAGACACATTAAAACCTTCTGGGCATCTGACCACCCAACACTTATTGCACAAACTCAAGATAAGCTCAAATCAAGGATTTAGACTCATAGGACTGAGTTTCCAGCAGATTGCTAGACCAAACACAAACACAACACAATGAAATTTAATCTTCTGCCTGGCGAGATCTAAAAATGCAAACAGCAGTGCCTCAAAACAGCTTTTATACAGACCTACACAGTATCCTAGTGAAGGCTGCATATTTCTCTGGGTTGAAGTCTTTGGCCGTCAGAACAATGGAGAAATGGGTCACCTGGGTAAGACACACACACACAGAAAAATATACAGTTTATTTAATGACCCCATATGAACAGTCTTTTTCGCATTATTGAATTTACTGCAGTCCTCTGACAAGGTGTTTCAGTTCAGAAAACAATGAGCCATAGCAGCAGATCCAAGTTATTAACTACAGAAAAGATCTGGTTAACAGATTTCTGATGTGACTCATTTCCACTGTGCCAGAATCTATCACCTACTGTCTTTTGCTTAACCTACTCTATAGGAATTGCTTTCCTTTAATCTCATGAGATTATTTTAAAAGAGAGAAAGGCATCTTTTTTTCCCCCCACAGCAGGTATGAAACTTTCAGAATTTGTTGCCAAAGGAATCTGTGGAGGCAGACAGCATTAACGTATTTTGGAAGAGGCTGGAAAAAAATGCACAGATAGCAAGGCCACAAACAGAAATTCTCTTTAACTTCCTTAATCGAATGACTGTGGGCTGGGACAGTATGACGCCAACAGTCTGCGGACAATGACCAGGCTCATGTGTCGTCCTTAAATAGCATCTCCCACTGCCACCGTCGGATACAGCACTGGGACACATTATTTTTCTTTATTTACACCTTTAAGTTTCATAGGAGATGTAAGCGAGGAAAGCCAGGCAACATTCTGCTGTGGGAATGCAAAGTTATGACATTATCTTTCTACTTAAAAATATAGCATGATATATGAAAACTGAATAAACTTAACAGACAATTTAACAATCTTCACAACAGGGAAAATATAGAACATTCAAGCATATTTGCAGTTATCAATACAGAAGAAAAAAAAAGTACCTATATGACTCAACCCTTTGGGAAAAAAAAAGCACCAAGTTGGATATGAACAAGATTTTGGACATTGTGAAAGACCTTTTAAAGTGCTTTTTTGACAAAAAAAAAAAAAAAAAGAGGGAGAGAGAAATTGTGATTCTGTAATTGCTGAATTTGAAGTGCAGACTAGAAATAATGGTATGAAACAGCATCTTTATTTTAATACATAGAATCTAAATTGTGCAATGAGTATCTTGGTCTCTCTGCACCTCCATCCAATACACATCTTGGTGAAAACCTGAATACATGGACTGCTAAATCCGGGCAAAAGCTGCATTTGTGAGCACACAAAACCTCAAACCCCTTTCCCTTCTCTCAGCATACAATGGGAAAACATCGCTTAAACTGCCAGAGGAAGCTCCACAGAAGCCTTCCCTGTGTTCTACCAAAACCCAATGGGATGAGTCCTACCTTTTTCAAGGCTGGAGAATCTTGAACTTCTACAGTTGTGATGTAGAACCATGACCTTTTATACTGGCCAAACACAAATGTGTGAAGCAGTTTATTTTCATCTGTAAGGCAACATTTTCGCAGCAACAGACTCCTCAGTTCAGCTGTTACGGACGGATAACACCAAACCCACAAAGCGTCTCCGTTGGTGTCTTTTTCTATGGTGGAAAGATGTTCACTGTGAGAATGCCAAACAGCAGCAAGGAAGTAAATCGATGGGTTAATGAGGTTTGTTTCCTGGAATCAGATTAAAATTCCACCTTACTCTGACCCTAAACACCCAGTTCTGCCAATACAGTTTAAGCTGTAGGGCAGCACTTGCGCTACGAGTTTCATTTCTTTAAGTGTTAATAAATATCCACTCCGGACCCGCTTCATAAGGGCAAAAAAAGTACTAGGAATTTGAACACACGTTCATACGAGCAAGGTATTGATCAACAAGCACCCAGATCATCTGCAATTACCCTGACCATTATTTATGATTTTCCCTGCTTTTCCTATTTCTGATTTCATAACGGAAACCTCGGAAGATGTGAATTTAAGACATTTCGGGCTAAGTCGTGCCCGCTTTCGGTCTGTACCAGGCAGACCGAGCCACCCCTTGGCACAACGGCCGACTGCCGAGCTCCCGGCCGGGACAGGCCCCGCAGCCACAGCTCAGCGTGGCGCCGCCACCTGGGCCCTCTCTCCCGCCGGTCCCGAGCCCCGGCCTAACCCCCTCAGCGTCCCCCTCCCTGCACCCCATCCCTTCCCCAGGCCCGGGCGGGCCCTCACCGATCAGCCCCACCGCCTGCAGCAGCTGCGCCTCGGGCTCTGCCATCTTCCCCGCCCGGCCCCGCCGCCTTCCGCCCGCCGCCCCGCCCCGGCCCGCCCCGCCCGCGCGCTGGGTCCCCTCACAGCCCGCCGCCATTTACTGGGCGGTGGGGCCTGTAGCCGGCCTGCTGGCACACCCGCGGTAACTAGCCGGAGGGGTGGGGGAAATAAAGATTTTTGGAAAAATATGGGGTTTTTTTGGTTAGAGAGTGGTTTGGATTGGAAGGGACCTACTGGGCAGGGACACCTTCCACCAGACCAGGTTGCTCAAAGCCCCATCCAGTCTGGGCTTGAATCCCTCCAGGGTATGGGGCAGCCACAGCTTCTCTGGGCAACCTGGGCCAGGGTCTCACCACCCTCAGTTAAGAATTTCTCTGTAATACCTAATCTAAATCTACCCTCTTTTGGATTTAAAGCTCTTCCCCCTTGTCCTGTTGCTACGCTCCCTGACAGAGTCTCTCCTCACCTCTTTTTTCAGTCCCCCTAAGGTCTCTCCAGGGACCTAACAGCTATTCCTGATTAACTCCATACGACGACACATTTATTTGAAAGTTAAAAGATCTCATTTTCAAGACTGAATGAACACAAATACACATATGGAAGCCACAGTGTGCAAACACCACCAAGGACTCAGAGCTATCACTGGCTGGGGAGAAGACCCTTCCAAAACACCTGGGATCACCACAGGAGCACCAGAAGCTGCTGAAGAAAATGTGCAGTCCTGGGAGAGAAGGACTGGGGAACACACTAAAGAGTAGCCTATCATCTGATTTTCATGAAGGCATGAAGTTAAAGCACGCACATTTAATATATTTAGCCACTGTGCAGAAAGAGATGTGAGGAGTCAGACCATAAGAGCTGCTCCTGACACAAAATCATCTGATTCAATCCTGGAGGGCTTTTGGGAACTTCAGAGAGATTCAAAGAAGCGGGGTTACTCCCAAATAGCAAAATCTGCTACAAATTAGAAATAAAGGGATAACCCCCACCCCAGGAAGGCTGCAAGGTCTCAGGGGTGGCACTGGCTCCAGCGACACAGTGGCCAGTGAGTTCTGGGCAGCCGCCGCTGGCACTCCTCTGACAGACTTTTAAATTAATTTTAGGAAGACAAGAAAAAGGACTTGTTCAGCACTATAAATAGCTTAATGAAGACTCTACTGCATGTCTAACCATGGCATGAAACCAGAACATCTAGGCTGCCAGAGACATTTCACATTGCAGGTTGTACTAAAATTCCACTGTATAAATCAATAGTGTGGCTTGATGGAGAACACGGCGTATGGTACCAGCCACCGGATTGCAGAGGTACCAAGGACACAAGGGCATGGAGAAATGAAGAAGCTCCCAAGTGAAGAGAGCCTGAAGAAGCAAAGTTGCTTTTCTTTTTTCCTTTTTTTTTTTAAACTCTAGAATGGAGGCTCGTGCTCTAAAGTTTAAAGGATATGTTATATGGATACACTGGTGCTGCTAAAGCTTCCATACAGCGACTGTGTCTTTTTTGATCTTAGTTTTAACTATTTTTCTGCTCAGCAATACAAGCTGATTACAAAACAACCTTAAAAGTGAATTTTTAAATGGGTTGTATAATAGTTACTGAACTTTGCGGCGGTCATGCAAGACGGTTAGTGTCAACAGAATGCAAAAAGAAACCAAGCAACAATTATACAGAAAAAATGTACTGAAACAGAAATTCAAAAGAATACTCTCCATAGTCATTAGTCTCCATAAATAGGCTTCCTCCCCATCTACCTACATATTTTTTAAAAAAATCATACTTCGATCTACTTAATAAATCAGTGTGAGACAGATGGGTCTGTAGAGGGTCACAGCTACAGTCCCCATGTCATCAATGAGGTAGCTGCTGAGGTGTGCGTTCCTCCTGCCAGA
The DNA here is from genome assembly GCA_025769975.1 of Gallinago jamesoni. Lineage (NCBI taxonomy): Eukaryota > Metazoa > Chordata > Aves > Charadriiformes > Scolopacidae > Gallinago > Gallinago jamesoni. Next base: position 32,700,614 of record JAOQGH010000002.1, on the reverse strand, counting down.
CTGAAAAGCACCTTGTGTTTAGTACTTATGTGAAGACATGCCATTCCCTTGCTCACTCATCCAAAACAGCCCCTTAGTCACACATCCACTTGCTGCTGTTCTAGGACTTGTCTATAATTCACACACCTTCATACAGCTCTGTCCATTGTCTCTCCATATGCTAAGGGAAATTTCCACATCAGTACTTTTGAGAAATAAACATTGGCAGTAGTAGTTGTCACACATAAGCTCAGATGAACATTGCTCTTACTAATGCGCTTAAGATGAATGTCTGAGTCCCTCTGAAGGAGTTTCCCAAATTTTTTAAGATTAAGGATAAAACCTGCAGCTGATGATGAATGACTACGTGCAGGCAGCAGGGCCTTGCTGCAAGTTCTTAACTGCCCCGATACACAATTTCTGACCTGGCAGAACAAGCTATGACAAACAAAGGCTCAGCGTACATGGTGACTTCTTTGCCAAAATGTTCTTCTGCACTTAATTATTTAGTTAATCCAAAAGCTTAAGGCTACGTTTATCAAATGGTTTTCTGGAGCTCCACAAGCCTGCTCCCCGACTCTGAGGACTGCGGCCGCCATTGAGGGCCTAATCCAGCCGGGGGGGGTCTGCCCTGCGCTGACGGGTACAGGGGGCGCCCACCCCCGGACAGCCCGCTGTCACCGGCCTCTGGGACAAACCGCGTGGAACTGCCTGCAGTGGAAGCCCTCGAGCCCCTGATCCTCCGCCTGCCGCCTCACGACCGCCTCATTGCCCCACTGCCGCCGCCGCCGGCCAGCCGGCCGGCCCGCTCGCCCGCCCGCGCGCCGGGAGGGGCTTCCGCTTCCGCCGACGTCAGCGCGCGCGGGTGCGGGGCCGCCCTCCCTTTCCGGCCTCGCAGGCTGCCTGGCTGGAGCACGGAGCGAGCTGCCGCCGCCGCCCTGTGAGGAGAGGCCGCCGCCATCATGCCGGTGTACTTCCAGCGGCCCGAGAATGCCCTGAAGCGGGCGAACGGTCAGTGCGGGCCGCCCCCCTTCTCCCTGCCGGTTCGCCTCCCGCTCCCCCTGCTGCGGCGGGCAGCGTGCGCTGCTCCTCTCTTCTCGTCTCCTCTCCCTGGGCCGTGCCCGCCCCGAGAGCCCCTTAGCCGGCCCCTCGGCGCGGGTCCTGGGCTGGCGCCTCCTTGTCGCTGAGGAGAGGCCGCCCGGGAGCGGCGCGGCGCCGTCTCGCCGTGAGGAAATGGCCGAGGCCTGCCGGCGTCGGCCGCGCCGCATGGCGGAGGCGAGGCCCGGGCGGCGACGGGGAGCAGGCCCGAGCCGGCTCCGCCTCCTTCTCCCCGGCGGGGCCCCCGGCCGCGGGTGGAGGCGGTGGGCAGGCTCTGGGCGAAGGGGTAAATCGCGGCGGAGGGGGCCTGTTTTGCCGAGGGCAGCGCGGCCCGGGCCCCGCCGCGCCTCAGCCTGCGGCCCTGCGCCCGCGAGAGCCGCGGCAAAGCCGCCGCCGAGCGGAGAGGCCTCTCCGCTTGCCCCCCGGGGCTCGGTCTGAGGTGGCTGGCCCGGGTCTCGCTCCCATCCCGGGATGATTACGGACGTGGCCTGGTCCTAGGCCCTGTTTTTCTATGTGGGCTTCGTATTCAGAAGTCCCATCCTTCATGTGGCACTGGTGAGAATGCAAATGATTAAACTCCTTAAATGTCGCACAGGCTGATGCATAAGTTTGCCCCTGGAATAGAAACCAAGGAGGACTGCGCTGTAGCTCTCACTGCCTGCCGCATAGAAAGCCAAACTGGTTATATTTATCAGCTGTCCCCTTTCAGGCTACTTTTTTTATAGTATCCTATTTTAAGCACTTAGCAAGGCCATTTAGACCCTTCATTGTCCCAGGGCTGATTGCCCGATGACACTTAAAGGCATCCAAAAATTACAGATGATGTACGGGTCTTGAAATGACAGCTGAAGAGGCTGTGTAGTCTGGGGACTATACATAATTCAAGTACTAGGTGTTTTAACAAGAAAACGTTAAATAAAGTGCTGCAAATCCTCAAGATTTCTAGTCTTAAAGTCATTGTAAAAATCATTCCCACGAAGATAAAAGGCAAAGATAAAAAGATAGAAGATAAAATCAGCTTCAGTCAGCTTCCAAAGATGAAGTTGTGTTTTAGCAGTCCTTTTACTGGAAAAGATGCACATACTGTAGTATATAAACTTTAATAAAACTTCAGAATTGTTAGGTAGAGTAAGTTGTACTTACTTGGTGAGCAAGTAAATACACTGGTGGAATATTGACCTGAAACTTCTTAATTCTGTCACTTCATTGTTGCTTTCCTGGTATTAAAGAGCAGCTTTAAATTCACATCTCTTGCATTGCTGCAAGTCTGCTAAATTCTAATGAACTACAGGAGTAGAGGTGAATGGAAGGATTGGAACTGAAGGGAGTTTTCTCTAGACAAACGTTAGCAATCCTGAGTCTCAATAGACTGATTGGAAAACGTTACAAGTAATGTCAAGTCTTGCAGACTGCAGGGGCTAAATCTCACCATGCCAAGTATAATAAAGGGTGAGAAGTTGTACCTAAGGCAGGTTGTATGTCACAGGAGGCAGTTTAATGTTAAGCTGATGTTTCAAATTGGATTCTTCAGCACAGTTTCCAAAGTTTGTGTTTTATGTGAAGGCTTAAGTCAGCATTTAGGAGCAGTTTATGTTTCAGGTTCTCAGTGAGCTCAACATACATGGACGATGTTTGGAAATAAGAAGAGCTTGAATGATTGTAAATATGTATAGATATGTAAGAAAGACTGGTTTTCCTTATAAATGATAAATGTAGGTATAAGCCAACCCATAGCTATTGTTAACATCTGGCCTTGCTTTGTAGTCAAGGATGTAATGTAACTTTTGGGAGTGTTTTACTGTTGCAGATACTTGGTTTGCTCTCTATTAGAGATATTGGATAACGCATGACATCTTTGCCACCTTTGTAATGATGTACATTTTCTCAAAACCAACTTAATTTGGAATTTTTGGTTGGCAGTAGGTGAGTTGTCAGTGTGTATCAGCTAGTTCAGTTGCTCTTTTGGATACCTTTTAGCATTTTAGTGGTATAACAAAAAAAAAAGAAAAAATAATAGTTCTGACAGCTGTTCAGCTGCTAAAACTTTGCATTTTGTCTGTTACAAATTTTAGTTTCAATATCTTACAGTTTCTACTGCAAGGCGTGGTGATGTGTGCTGTATTTGACTCTTCAGATTCACTTTGCGTGTGCTTTTACTACAGTGTCTGTTAAATTAGCTGTAATTATTTGACTTACTGGTAAGAACTTGCTTAACCAGAGTTAATTAAAAGTTTCAAAACAATATGAATTAATGTTGTGCTTTGTCCAGTTGGTTATCGACCACTGGGAATTGTGGTTGGAATGGCCTGGCATTGTTGCAAGATTAAACATGCTTTTCAAGTTTATTTTCATAAATTGTAAAGCTGAGCAGCAATTGCCTCAAAAGCAGCACTGAATTAGAATAACAGTGTAAATTAAGGTATGGAGGATAGCTTTATTAAAATTCACTTGGTGAGTAAAAAAAATACTGCTGAATATTGTCACACTGTAACCTTAGTTATTTTTAAATGTAACACTTTTTTTTTTCTAGAAAGGAACTTGCTTGTCTTATGCAAGCTCATTATTTACATAAACTAAGCCCCAAATATGCGCTATTTTGGTCCTTAAATTAAAATCGCACTGCCGCTTTCCAAATATGTCTTTTAGCCATATTTAACTTTGATTCCAAGATTCCAAAACTTAGAACCTCTGTCCAATGTCTGAGCACCTTGAGCAGGCCCCTACTTTAATCCTTTCTGCCATTTTTTCTTTAGGAATGTAGTGATTTCCAAGGTACTTCACGGGAAGTACTGACTCCACCCCTCATCCTTGAAGAATATATACATTTCTTCTTAGCTGTACTCGATTTCTCTTTATCTTTTAAACCTGTTTTCTTCCCATTCTCAATGTTTGTCTTGCTTTTCCGCAATTAGGAGTGCCTTTAGCGGAGGGCCTGTGTGTATGTTGGTAGCTGGCAGTGCTGCTTTGGTATTTGCTCATGGATAGTGTATTGCTCTATTTTGTACTGAGCAGGACGTGTGGTGTATCACAGATGGGAGCTGCTGTGATGCTGAGAGATCCTGTTAGTAGCAGCAGCTGCGTAGAGAATGAATAAATGGGACACTGGTTTCAGCAGCAAGGCTGGTTTAAAAAATGTCTGCCCTTTTGGTTGGACTGTAGCAGCTTTTAGTGTAGCTGTTCTATGAACTGAATCTCTAGACCACTAAGAGTTAAAAAAAAATAAATTCCAAACAACTTTTCTGTGTGAAGTTTTCTTTCCTCCTTGGCTTGAGGGCAGGACAGTTTTTAAGGCAGATTCACTGGATGATTTGCATCTAGTTGAATGACATTGGTATATGCTGCACTACAAGCCTTGTGGTGTGTGTTCGTTGTCCTTGATGCAACCACCTTTAAAACTGCACGTTTATTTTATTAATGTGTATGAAGCACCCAGTCGTGCCTTGATGGATGGAGAGACATCTCTGCCATCCTGAAATTTTCCTGTTAACGGAGAGGTTTGCACTCATTTGCCAGTTATATCATTGAAAGACTGCCACTGCAATTGCATCTGCCAGCATTTTGATATGGCCAACTAAATCAAATCATCAATGAACATTTGTTAGAGTTACTTAAATTCTAAATGTTTACAGTGTTAAGCATAAAAACTTGCATCTTCTGGTTTGCAAATCTCTTGCTAATTGGATTTTACTTTCAGAATTCCTTGAGGTCGGCAAAAAGCAGCCTGCCCTTGATGTTCTCTATGATGTTATGAAAAGTAAAAAACACCGAACATGGCAGAAAATCCACGAGCCGATTATGTTGAAGTACCTGGAACTCTGTGTGGATCTCCGCAAGAGTCACCTGGCAAAAGAAGGACTGTACCAGTACAAGAATATTTGCCAGCAGGTATGGCTTTTGAATTTTTTTTTGTTTTATTTGTAGCAAGCATGGTGTGTGTCAGCTGATAAGGTCTAAAAGTAACTGATCTGTCTTGAGTTAGAATTAATCTGCATTTTAGATGTTCCTAGTTTTGTTAACATTTATGTTTTAAATATTTGCTGATTATTGTGGGTGGAAACATCTTCCCATTTTCTGCCTTCGGTGTAGGTGAACATCAAATCTTTGGAAGATGTTGTTCGAGCCTATTTAAAATTAGCTGAAGAGAAAACAGAAGCAGCAAAGGAAGAATCCCAGCAGATGGTACTGGACATAGAAGACTTAGATAACATTCAAACTCCAGAAAGGTAGGCAGCCTGTCTTTAACAGCACTTTGCTGCAAATTTTCCTTGTTTTCATGAAGGATATTGGTAATTCGGGGAACAGAGATATAAAAATGGTGGATGTGAAATTGAGTACTAATGGTGTTCTAGAGGTTCTAAAGGTAGGAAAAAAATAGGAATGATATTTTGCATTGAACGAAATACTAGGTTTGAGTAAAGGAAAGTAAAGAAAGCAAGTAGTAAAGAATAGAAAAAACAGAGTAGGAGCAGTTGTGGGAGTTAAGTCACTGCTTTCTAGGGTCTACTCAGATCCACATCTGTAATGGCATTGGAGAGTTTATCGTTGGAAGCTGCTCTTTATCAGTTGGTGTACAAATGCTATTAATTATATTAGACCACTTTAATTCTGTATGTGGTAACTTCTGGTCTGACCACATTGTGCATGTACAAACAAAAAGTAATGCTACTTTATTCTTGCTTGGGTAACTGATGAGATAATAGAAGCAAGAGCATAAAGAGTAAATTCAGGGTGTTATAATTAATTGGATGGATAATGAGAATGTAGAAGGAATGGCAAAAATGTTCAGTAAATATATCTGCTTTAGGTTCTGCATAGACCTTTTCTTAGAGCTTGCTTAAGCAAGTCGTGCAAGGTTAAGTTGAAACCACTCTCCGGCTCTGCGAGAAGTCACTATTCTTTGTGGGAGAACATCCTGATCTGCTTCAGGCAAAGGGAGGTTAGCTCCAATTGCATGTTTCTTTAGATTAATCTATTGATTTAGGGAATGCTCACATTCACTCACAAAGTGTAGAGAATAAATTCAAATTTCCTTATGTCAAACCAAATTAAAACTTGCAGAAGATATCAAAGGAATAACAAAAGGATCTTCAGCCTTAAGTGGAGAATTCCAGGAAAAATGGGGGTAAAATTCTGAGGAGGTTGGTTGAGATAAGCCATTCCTAGGTATGGTCTGAAGATTAAAGTGATACTTTACTACTGATTTTTGTAAGAATATTGATTCTAGAATAAAAGAGATTTTTAGAGCATGGGAATTACTCTGATGTGAACGGAAAAGTCAGCTTTCTCTTCATGTTGGATGATAGTGTAATTTCTATCCTAGAGTTTTAAAAATATCAGCAGATATTTTGGGTACTAAAGCTCTGCAGATACCAGTCTGAGCAGACAGTTTGTTTTCTCATCATCCATATGTATAACTGAGCAGCAGTCTGAAGAGCTGCTGATGTGTTGTTATCTTCATCGTAATAACATTCAGGACTTTAGTACGAGTTTTGAAGAAAGGAAGTAGTACATGGAGTTAAAAATAAGATAAAATTCAGTGCAGACTTGCTGAAGGGTAGATGACGTCTGATTATGTCACAATTTTATTTGGTAATTTAATTTTTTAGATTCAAGAAATGCTGGAAATCTAACCTGGGGAAAAGTAAAGCTGTTGATACCATAGCAGAAGGGATGGTTCCAGTTGATTTGGAAGGTGACTAAGACATTGCCCAGTGAGAAACTAATGACATGTAATGGCAAAGGCAGATAAGAGGCAAGAGTGAAGTTCGTGGGAGTTCTTTCAATTAAAATCTTGGCACAGAAACTAAAAAAGTCTAAGTCGTATTTACTGATGATAGAAAATTGGAAGAAATTATCAAAGTAGAGGACATTTTGTCTTGTGTAGGCGACTGTGGGGAATAAAGCTGTAGCAGTCAAATACAACTCACAAAGCCGTGGAGTAGAAGGCTGTGGATTTATTTACATGTTAACAGCAAGGCTCTCTGGCAGAAATTGGGAACTCATTGGTTACAAAAATTGGAAAGGTTACAGACATGTCTTCAGTAGCTGTTCCAGGATGGCAGTGCCTTTCTTGGTATTGCTGTGGCCTGAAATAGGCTTTATTACAGAGGAAGAGACATTAAAGATTGACTGACCACTCTTTTCCTTGTTCTCTTTTATATGTGAGGACTAAAAAATGTCTTTTCAGTCACACATCTTTATCTGAACAACCACAGTTTCTTTAAGTTCTGTTTTCTAGACATCTCATACTTTTTTTTTGCTGGATTCACTGCTTGATCTGTTGGAGAAGGCTCTGCTGAAATGTCACCTTTAATATTTTATGTAGTAGTAGTGCTCAAGGAAGTAAATTAGAACTGGAAACAGTGTAGTAGAAGAGAGTTACAGGGGTTGAGACTTTATATTAGAAGCATGGCTCAGTAAGGCTTCTAAAAATGAAGGCTCAGGGAAGATGATTCTGTGTTTGTCATGCTGGGCAGAGTGTTTAGCAGAAAGGGATCATGTGAGCCACAGCACTGAATTTGTCTCAGTGTTTCGGGAATGCTTTCCAGTCTTGTATTTCTGTGAATGAGGGAATGCAGTTCTGGCCTCTAACTGCAAGATAATCATATCTTACTTCTGACATCTTTAAGGATCCATTTCATATCAGAATTTTAAAAGGATTTGGTACTTTAACGTGAGTATTCCGGTTTTCAATGTCTGCAGATCATAAGGCTTTATATGACATTGCTTCTGTGTCACATGTCAGCAAGAAGGGAGCGCTCTCTGGCAGCGTTGCTGGTGACTAAAAAGGAAGTTTCAGCAAGTGGGAAAGTATCTGAGGAGACATTGATATTTGAACTGAACAGAGGTAGAAGAGGAGAGGTGACAATCATGGAACTAGTTTCCTTTGGCTTACTCATGTGAAGGATATGAAAGCTCCTGATGTCTCTTGCCTCTGGACCTTGTACATGTCAGTCATGTATGCAGGGGCCAAAGTTTGAAACTTAACAGCAAGAAACGTTACCTACAGCCCTTAAAGGAAAGGAAGAAATTTGAGGGACCAAATGGAAAATAAGCAATAGACTGTCCAGCAGCAGTTAGCTGTTCAGAATGGTCCAGTCTTATCTTAGATCTTGATGAGAATTGTGGGGAATAAGCCACTTTTTTTTTTTTCCCCCCTTCCCCAACTCTAGCGTGCTTTTGAGTGCTGTAAGTGGAGAAGACACCCAGGATCGTACTGACCGATTGCTTTTGACACCCTGGGTTAAATTTCTATGGGAATCGTATAGACAGTGTTTGGATCTTCTCCGAAATAATTCTCGAGTGGAACGCCTGTACCATGATATTGCACAGCAAGGTAAGTCAAAAAGATGGAAACACAAAGTATAATGAGATCTAGGACTTCTATATTACATCCTGCAGAACTAGAATATAAAAAATTATTTCTGTTTGGATATTCCTTCAGAGTTGGAGATGCGTTAATCTCTCAATGATATATATATATGTACACAGTTACTATTTTTAAAATTACAGAGGTTCCTTAAAATTACTGAGATTTCCGAGTACTGATCTTAACTTGTAAGAGAATCTGCAAAGAAGAAGTTACTTTTCTTTTTCCCCCTGGAGATATTGAAAATATGAGAATTACTGGTGTTGTGTCTTTATTTTTTCTAACTTACTGATCAAAATCAGTTGTGTTTTCACCTTGTTATCCCGAGTGGAAAAAGTGTCTTCCATAAATGTGTTGTATGTCACCTAACTTCAAAAACTAGTGTACACAAAAGTGAATTGTAAAATTATGATGCACTATCAGTTTTGACACAGATGTCACTTAGCAAAATATTATGCAGAAGGTAATAGGAAGAAGTCTAGTCTGATTATTTTGGCCATCATTCTGCAAAAACTGAATTTATAAGAATGAATACTTACATGTTAATCTTTTCTTAAGGGTAAGAAATGAATGTAAAAATGTCTTCCTTGGCATTTATAACTTAGGGCTCTGAATTTTTGAAAAAAGAGTCTATTAGATTTTTAACTTTTGATCCAAATTGTGCATTGTGCATTAGGAAAGATGATTATCAGATGAGTTCAGGGTGCTTTAGCATATTTAAGTCTTTGTGCTACAGTGTCAAGACTTCCTTTTTTGCCTGCTTCTGATAGAGATACTTTAGAATTTTCAGAGTAACAGTGCAAAGCAAAAACAGATTTTTGAGAGAACTATGGGATCAAAGACATTTTTTTTCCTGTCTCGTTTCCAGTCACTTGAAAGCTTCATTTAACTTCACCATACTTAGATGAATTGAGAATTTTTTTCCTACGTTTTACAAAACCGAAACCTGAATTCATGCCATTCACAAAATTTTATTTGCACTTAGTTCAAAATAAAAGCTAGAATCAATTCTATTTGATTGGAATATTTTTAAAAAGAGAGTGAAAGTATACTCCCTTTGCTCCTTAAGCTTAATTACATAGGAGCATCTTCATTTTTTTTAGGTCAAGGTGGAATTGCTCTGCATTGTCACTTAGTCTTTATGCGTGACAGATTGCATCTTGTTTGATATGTCTTTGGACTGTAAATGAAGATTTTTATTTTTTTTTAAATGGTATGAATTTGCATATTTGGATCCTGTTTAGAACTATGGTGAAGTGCGCGTTCTTAATTTATATTGTTCATTTTTGCAGCTTTTAAGTTCTGCCTGCAGTACACACGTAAAGCTGAGTTCCGCAAGCTCTGTGACAACCTGCGGATGCATTTGGGGCAGATCCAGCGTCACCATAACCAAAGCACAGCCATCAACCTCAACAACCCTGACAGCCAGTCGATGCACCTGGAGACCAGGCTGGTGCAGCTTGACAGTGCTATCAGCATGGAGCTGTGGCAGGTACGCGGCAGGGCTCCTGTAATCACACTCTAGTCTACAGCCTTTCCACAATCTCTGCCACGCAGATCATGTTGCGTGGTACATGCTCTAAGGTAAAAGACAGGATAATAGCTAAAGAATAAAGTTTTAATATCTGGAATGTGGTATTATGGGCATATTGAACACTTAGTCTGATGTTTCGGGGATTGCTGTTTTCATGTCATCTGGGGTTCTTCAGCCTGGAGAAAAGGAAGCTGAGAGGAGACCTTATCACTCTCTACAACTACCTGAAAGGGGGCTGTAGCAAGGTGGAGGTTGGTCTCTTCTCCCAAGTCACAGGTGATAAGACAAGGGGAAATGGCCTCAAGTTGCTCCAGAGGAGGTTCAGTTTGGATATTAGAAAGAATTTTTACACTGAAGGGGTTATTAAGCATTGGAATGGGCTGCCCAGGGAAGTAGTTGAGGCACCATCCTGGGAAGTATTTAAAAGACGTGTAGACATAGTGCTTAGAGACATGGTTTAGTGATGGTTTTTGTCGGTCTTAGGTTCATGGTTGGACTCGACCTTAAGGGTCCCTTCCAACCTAGGCAATTCTATGATTCAAACCAAGCTTCTGCTGGTGGGAGTTCATGAGAAAGTGGCTGAAGTTGTTTTGAGTGTGAAAATGAGAAGTTGATGATGACACCTTTGCCTCTGCCATTTTGTATGGCACTAGATCAAAGGGAAGCAGCTGGTAATTGTTGAAGCCCTGGTGTCACTGGTTGAATTACGTTAATATTTGGCCAGTGAGGACACAGTCAAAGGAAGTTTTTCAGAGGTGCCTTGCTTTTCCAGCCTTTTTAATGTCAAATTCCTTAAAAAGCCGAAGTTGTTTTTTTTTTGCTTTTGTGAATTTGGAGAATGTTCTCTCTTGTGTTGTTTCCATTTTAGGTATGTAAGTAGTTACATGTAAGGCATTTCCAAGATTATATGTATTTTTAGGGTAACTATACACATTTTTGATCACAAAAATTATTTTTGTGAAAAATGGTAAAACTGTAAACAATAGAATTGGTGTAATAGTAAAATAGTAGAATGTTTGTTACTCTGGTTTGGGTTCTGCCCCCTCCCCCCGGCCTTGTAGCTTGAAAACCTGACAGAAACCAATTTCAATAAATTACACTAACTTATCATTAACTACCAAATTCCAAGCAGATAGTTAATGGATTTGCAGTATGTCCCAATAATGTCTTTAATAGGAAAGAAGTATTTCATTTCACATAGCTGGCAAAACTGAATAAACTGAATATCACAGCTTTCAGTGGCATTAAATATATTATAGTCTTACAACCTTTAGTTAATGTGTATTTTTACCTTTTTGGGGGGCATTGCAAAAAATACTTCCTAAAAGTTTTTTTTTTTCTTTTCTTTTAGGAAGCTTTCAAAGCAGTGGAGGATATCCATGGATTATTTGCATTGTCTAAGAAACCACCCAAACCACAGCTGATGGCAAATTACTATCACAAAGTTTCAACTGTCTTCTGGAAATCAGGCAATGCTCTTTTTCATGCATCCACGCTTCACCGACTTTATCACTTATCAAGAGAAATGCGAAAGAACCTCACACAAGAGGAGATGCAGAGGTGGGGAAAGATATTTAATGTGATCTTAGATTCCATTTTTAGCCCCATAGGTTCAAAAGTAAACTAAATTGTACCCCAGAAGTAGCAGATGATGTGTATGGCTATGAGCTTAAAAGAGCCAGTACTAATTGCTTCACAAGAAACCTAGAGCAAGAAGGGTGTTTTACAAAGCTGCAGGGTGAGGAACGTCAGCATCAGGATCACCTCGGTCAAGCTTCCTTCTCTGTTACTGGCTGGGAAGCTAAGCAAGTTAATTAGTATCTGTGTTTTGCTTCCTTTTTGTCTTCTAAGTAGTGGCATTTACTTTGCATGATTTCATTATAACTAGTATAAACTTTTCCTTAATAGATAAAAGCCTATATAGCCAAGTGGCCTTTAATTTTTTGGTAACAAGTGGGATACTGGCAAGGCTTTTGAGACATGCAGGATGATTGACTGCGTTAACCTCTGATGTTCATGTACAGGCCTTTATAGAATGAGAATCTGGTAGGAATAAATACTCTGTGGAAATTCTTATATTCCTTTTCATCTAGGCACCAAGGTCAGAATTTAAAAATTTAATGTAATTTATATCATTACATCAAAACATCTGTCTGGCTCTGCTCTTATGGCACAATTGGTGTCTTTTCTGTTATTGCTGGTTTTTTTATGCAGTTTCGCACCATGAATACTACTTATTCCTACACTTGAATTGGCACATGCGTGGAAAGGAATTAATTAGTGTTCGCTTGCAGTTCATCTTTTGTGGTTATACTTTGCCAACAGGATGTCTACTCGAGTCCTTTTGGCCACTCTGTCGATTCCTATAACTCCTGAGAGAACGGATATCGCTCGTCTTCTGGATATGGATGGCATCATTGTTGAGAAGCAGCGACGTCTGGCAACCCTGCTGGGTCTCCAGGCCCCACCTACACGTGCCAGTCTCATTAACGACATGGTAGGTAATGGTCTCCAGGTGAGCAGCTTTTAAACATGCAAGTCCTCTTTTTGGGCTGTTTTCCTTCTAGAGCACTGTGCTTAGTTATGGGACAACAGTTTTAAAGTTAAAACAGCTATATGGTTAATTGTACAACTTACAGTATAGTGTTAAAATTTCGGTTTCACAAGAAGGACTGTTTGGAAGTGACAGCAATAACGGGAGACCTGAATGCTTGTGTGCACTAAAGAGTCAGATGCAATATTGTCCTTTGTGTCACCCAGGCAACAAATGTCATTTTGAAACTCTGAGGGATCTGAAAAGGGATATGAACTAGAACTTCCTGATTTTTTTCCCTACTGTAAGGTGTGTAATTAACTGAACCAAGTGTTTATATTTCTGTTTCAAATTTATTTTGTATAAGCACAGGTCATACATATATCAAACAGCAGACCGTAAAGATCACAGTGATTATGAAAACCTCCCCGTGTTTAATTTGAAGGGAGGCTAGATTTTTCAATGTTCAGGTCTTCCCAGACATTCATAAACAAATTAGACATTCAGTCACAGTTAGATATTTTCAGAGGACGCTTGAGTTTCTTGCAGCCATTTGCATGCATGCCCAAAACTTAATTCAAGGTTGATTTTACTATTTGTGTTAATTCTTCTGGTACCTCTCCAGTTTACCTTAAAACCACTATTTAAAGATTCAGAAGATTCCTCATGACCTGAGATGTGTGGTTTTAGTTTCCGTGTGGGTATACAACTGTGTAGTAGGACTTATGTCTTAGAAATGGCTAATAACTTGAGGGGTGGTGCTCTAGTCCAGATATTTATCTTATTTGTGTGGTTTTTGCCTACTCTTCCATTTTTAAATACAGTTAAATGGTGTAGGGTAGTGTTACTGTCCCTGCAGTTAAGAATGCTGTAATGAAAAATAAGTAGTTTCCTGTATTAAAAGCTACATATAATGCCTGTTTAACGTCTTTAATATAAAATTCTTAAAGCATAACTATTTGTTAATATTGCGTTTATTTTGAGATCTTTATTTTTGTTGTTGACTGTAGGTAAGGTTCAACGTAGTGCAATATGTTGTTCCAGAAGTGAAAGAACTTTACAACTGGCTTGAAGTAGATTTCCACCCACTCAAGTTATGCGGCCGTGTCAGCAAGGTAAGTTTTGTAGCTCTGTCTCTATAGTAATTGGTCTTGACTAATAGTCTGTTATTTGAGTATTGATTTGTGGTAAATACCAACAAGCTTTTTCTTTTGCCAGAATTCTCAATGGTGGGTTTTATTTGGTCAAATTCCAATGATGTGTATGTAACATCTGATCTATGTAGTGTCCCAGCTTGTTGAAATAGAATGAAAATTCTTTTGGGTCTCTAGGGAACTATTCAGGGACCCCTGTGAAGGTGCAAGTTTTAGGAACATACCAGACAGAAGGTCTTGGTGGAGATGACAGTGAGTTAAATTTTGTTAAAAGATGCAGAAATGAGAAAACCATGTGCGTATGCATGCGAGTGAGTTGTGTGGGAAGTGGAAAAATAAAACAATGACTGATTTTACTATTCAAATGTAGAGTATTGGGAGGTAAAATAACGTGAAAGCTGTTGATTAGGTTAATGTAAACTCTGCAATTGGTGAAGCACATCATGTTCTTTTTCTTTGATAGTGGGAACAAAGATACTTGAGGTGCTAAAAAGAACTTGAAGGTAAATTAGCAGTATGGTAAATGTTGCCAGTACTGTCAGTCACCTTCACACAAAATTGTTAGTGATCCATTATAGATAAAAGTGTTCTGGTCCAAAGATACACTTCACTAAAACAATGTAGTGTCTGGACAGAAGTGCTGTTTTTTCATGAGCTGTAAATCGAAAGCATTTAAGAAACATGCTTCATACTTTTAATTTTGAAGTTTTCAAGAGTTGGTGCAGACAGAGTAACTTTTCAGAATTTTGGTAGGTTCTGAACTGGGTGAAAGACCAAGCTGAAAAGGAGCCTGAGTTGCAGCTGTATATTCCCCACCTGCAAAACAATACCATTCTTCGCCTTCTGCAGCAGGTATGACCAAAGAGAATATATATTTGTAAGTATACATAAGTTAGAAAACGCTTTGGAAACATGTTAAGTTGGAAACTGCCATGCTGAAGTAATTTTTTTCTATTAAATTATGATTTTGAAATGCCTTTTTCCAGTATATAATCTGTATCTTCAGGTTTGTACGTCATTTAGGTACAGCCACAGTAGCTATACTTAATACTGGCTAGATTTTCATTATGGATCTGTGATGTCTTATTGACATCATTCATTGTTTCTTAAAACTTTTTCTGGAGCAAAGTTTGGGAGGGTTGTTTTGGTTTTTGTTTTCTGTGTTTAGTTGTACTATAAAATGCACATTTCATTGACCTGCTTTCGTTACAAGTGATGAGCAGTGTTATTTCTGGTGTGCTAAAGAAATAGTTGAAGGCTAATTAGCAGCGTAGCTGTATGTAGTTACTGCTGCCAGTCTCCTTCATACAAAGAAGCCATTCAGGAATGGCATTTAGTTTAGGTTAAGTTTGAATATGGTACAGAAATAAAATCCTGATAGAGTTTTCACAGTTGTATTAGTATGTGTACATTGATTTGTTGGCAATGTAGTAAGTTAGCTTTATAGCCCATACAACAACTTGTATTTCTAATCTCTTTTTAGCAAGAAAAATACCTAATGTTTCTGTTCACATACAGGTGGCACAAATTTATCAAAGCATTGAGTTTTCTCGTCTGGTTAGCCTGGTTCCTTTTGTTGATGCTTTCCAGCTGGAACGTAATATCGTTGATGCAGCCAGACACTGTGATTTACAAGTAAGTGCTGTAAAAAGACTTTTGTGAGATGATGTATGGACTTCTGTGTATTACACTGGATGAAAACGAACTGGCTGATGTTGAACCTGAAGGAAGACAGTGGATTCTTATAGGTGGACATAAAACTAGAGGAAAAGATGCATGTGATAGTATATCAAGAACGGATGGTTGTTTGCATTCTGGTGTGTACTTTTGATTTAGGTCAGCAACCATTAATATATGTCCAGTAGAAGTAAAATAAAATTTGCTGAAATTTGACCTGTGAGCCCCAGTCATTTAGTCCAGGATATCCTGAAGGAAGTCTTAAGAAACAGGGGTGCGAATTTCTGACTCTGCTGAGTTCATTGTGGGAGACTGAAGAGCCTGGCAGTTGCTGAAGTTCTTTGTCTAACCAAGTGATTGAAGTAAAACACCAATGTCTGAGATGTTTCAGCTGCTGTTGAAGGTTGCATCATTGACATTGTCTGTATTGAAAGAATGACAGCTTGTAATGAAATGTTTAAGCTGGTGATGGGATACAAGTAGTTTTTAGTTGAGGTTGCTTCATAATTACCCATTTAGGTTTTTAGCTAAAGCTGAGTTAATTGATTTAGGTTAACACACAGCTTTAACTTATATTTTAGATGCATTGAATGCATGATTCTTGTTTCACCCATTGCTAATGTGGAGGAAGAGGCAAGAATGACTTGTCTTGCAGTGCTCATTTCATAGAATCATTGAAAGTTCAGCCTCTTCCAGTGATCTTGTTTGTTTTGGTTTTCTTGGGTAGTGGTTGGTTGGTTGGTTTAAACATGAAAATCAAACCAACTTTTATTCACAGTGCTATTTTTTTTCTACTAGTTTGGCGTTTCTTGTAGTCTGGGATAGTCAAAATTTTATTTTTTTTTTAAATAATTTCTGCGTAGAGTTTTGTTGGCTCATACTGGCCATAGGTAGAGCAACAGAAAAATTATTTAATAAATAATACAATCCTTTTTCTCTCCACCCCCCCCCTTTTTTTTCCCCAAAGGTTCGCCTTGATCATACTACCCGGACACTGAGTTTTGGCTCAGATTTGAATTACAGTACTAGAGAAGATGCTCCACTAGGTCCTCAACTGCAAAGCATGCCTTCTGAACAAATTAGAAATCAATTGACTGCTATGTCCTCAGCTCTGGCTAAAGCTCTTGCAGTCATTAAGCCTCCTCACTTACTGGTAGGTCATTTTAAGTCTTCTGAAAATGTAAGCAAGTTCTGACATTGCCCCCATGTGCATTGTGTGACGTTTATCTGTTGGTTTTATCCAGCCTTTTGTTATTTTTTTGCTTGTCCGATCAACTTGTTTGTTCTCAGTGCAGTGGTAATCAATATTGTTACTGCTTCAGAGCAAATAATTGATCCTTGGGGTGTTAATATATACAAATGTGGTGTAGCATTAATGTATTTATTAATGACAAAGTACCTTCTGCATGTGTTACATACTCACCTGTTCTAAAATGCTTAAATTTTCTGGTTTAGCAAGACAAGCTTGTTCTGAAGCTTGAGATCATACTCGAAGGAGTTAGTTGCTTTCTTTCCCTGGCATACGAAAGGCAGTGAGCTTTCTAATGATTATTTTAACTTGACTTTGCTAGGATTTGAGTACGGAGCAATCAGTGCTTTTGTACGTTTTTTTATTTTCAGAAGTCTGTTGCTCTGTTTCTCAGAGGATTGTAGTAACAATCTCTCATCTGATTTGACAGTAATAATGGGCTGCATTTATATACCTATGGATTAAGTAGAAATGTAAACTAATAACTCGACATTTACACTGAAGTTTATATTTTCATGAATGTGTCTCTTCAGATTAGATGTACCTTTTCATTTCATTTTTTTCAGGCTGGTGGTAGTCAGCTATTTGTGCTTGTGAAGAAGAAGAAATCATTTTTAATGCACCCAGCTAATTAGTGTTTGGTCATGACTAAAATGTCAAAATGTGCATAAGAGGCCCGAGTTTAAATTGCCAGTCTTGCATATATCAGGTTTAGGATATACCAAATAGTAAGTTACCTATAGATGGGCCTACAGAGCTGGGCTTTGTTTAAAACTTTGCCTGTATTTTTGAAAATCCAAGAGCCTGCTTTCTTTATTCTTCCTGGAGAAACTGCTTTTGTGAAGAACCTGGAATGTAACTTCATAGCGGAATCTAAAAACATGAACAAACGATCCCACAACTCAAGAAGTGACCTGTCCTTGTCCCTCCCTGTCCTCCTCGCTGGGGCTGTTGGCTTCAAGGTCGGACTCACCGATGAGCTCACATTTCAGGTTCTCCAGAGCCCTGTAGGTGCAAGGTGTAAATCAGTCTTGGATTTCCAGCATGCCTTGGTTGTGGCAAGTCAAACCTTCACTTCTCTTAAATGAGCAGTGGTAATTTGTTCTTTTGCTTGATGTTTGTGAAAGATTTCATAGCAAACATATAAAATATTTTTTCCACGTGGGAAAAAGGCTAATAGCAAGAAGTCATGTTAAATTCTTTATACAGGTTGAAATACTAAGTAATATTCTTAAAATACAAACACATGTAGTAGGACTGTATCATGACACCTAATGCCAGCTTACTTAGCTTAGCTTAAACATACCTTAGCTCTTTTATAGTGTTGAAGATGAAAATATTTCCATGTAGGCTTTTCCCTAAAAAGATTTTATTAGTGATTGGTATCAGACAGATGGATTGTTGGTTTGAAACAACAAAACATGCTTTATCATAGATAGAAATGACAAATAGTCTTATACTTAACATGTTAGTACAATTAGTTGAATAAGACATAAATGCTAGTAAATGCCCTTGTAAAACTGGGATACAGTATCCAGGTTAATACGGACCTGTGTGGTTAGAGAAGCTACAAAACAAGTCAATGTCCTTTTTTTCTTTACTGTACTGATCAAAACTTTTCACTTTTTCAGGTGCTTAAAACCTTAATTTCTGACAAACTTTTTAAAAGTCACAAAATTGTTAAATTAATCTAAAGATCCTCATTTTTGTGTTTCTGGCACCTTCATTTATCTTTTAAGTGCTTGCAGATTGGCAACAAAGAATGTCACTGTTTTTGTTGAGTGCCCTAGAAGTGACAGATGACTAAAAATACCTCTGAGCTAACTCACATTTCATGAGCAGCGTGACTGAGGGAGTGTAGTGAGCTGTTTTGCTGCTGGCTGAGCTGATTAAAATGGGCAACTCCCTGAGCTGGGACAATTATACCCCTTCATGTGCGCAGCAGGAATCTCTGCAGAGAACTGTATAGGTGCTCTGGAGGAGAACACTGGAGTGGTTAGAAGGATTGTTAAAAAATACAAGAGAACAATCTATATGCTAGTGTCTAGAAATCTAGTCATTATTATTTAATTAAAATGAGTTTATACACAATGTTTATACCTAAATTGTCGAGAGACAACCATCAGTTTTTTGTCATCTCACAGATAGTGTTTTATGTCAATTAGGATATTTTTCTCTTATGCTAGTGTGTTTGTGAAAAACCAAATGTTCAGAAACAAGGGAGCTTTGGTGAAACACAGTACGGGTGGTGCTATGCTTGCTAACACACGTAGAGATAAACAAGATTGACCCCCCCCCTCTTTTCAGTTAGAGTCATAAATATTGCTAACATACGGCTGTGCAGTATTTTTGGGCAGAAAAAAAGTGTGAAAATATCATACCTAAGATGTGTCGCAGAATATTGTCTGATACAGACAACTTTCCCCATTAGCATGTAGTTCTAGTCATTTGGTACTGCCTTGTTATGCCACTTGGATGAGTGACTAGGTTAGCCATTACAATTGTATTTCCATCCAGTTGGCAAGTTTCGAGAGTAAAACTAACCTTGAGTTTTCTTTGAGAGGCATTTGCTGTGCTTTCTGCCTTTTTAAAGATATTCTACTTACACCATTGTCTTATCTTTAATTTGAATTCAGCAAGAGAAGGAAGAACAGCATCAGCTGGCAGTCACTGCCTTCCTTAAAAATTCAAGGAAGGAGCATCAGCGTATTCTTGCACGTCGTCAAACTATAGAGGAAAGAAAAGAGCGCCTTGAAAGCTTAAACATTCAGCGTGAAAAAGAAGAACTGGAACAACGTGAAGCAGAATTACAAAAAGTCCGGAAGGCTGAAGAGGAGAGACTGCGCCAGGAGGCAAAGGAAAGAGAGAAGGAGCGTATCCTGCAAGAGCATGAACAAATCAAAAAGAAGACTGTTCGTGAGCGCTTGGAGCAGATTAAGAAGACTGAACTGGGAGCCAAAGCATTTAAAGATATTGATATTGAGGTAGACAAATTCTTTTTCAAGTTTTGAGCTACTTTTTTATGGTTTTGGTGTTACATTGCTAGGCTGCCTGAATTTCATGTTCTTTACTAGCTTTATACTGTAACACATAACAGTTTATAAACAGCCTTTCTGAAAAATGAGAGTGTTTGACACTTACTTAATTTGCTCAACAGTATAAGTAAACCTTAATTCCGAGTTTGGATAGGACCTTTTTTACCTGGAGGAATTAAGCCCAGCTGTTTGGTTGCCCCCAAACCCTCCCTTGTTGCTTGAACAGTATCTGAAATACAAAATAGACCTGCAGATCTAATTTTGTAGCACCTGGACTGTCTTAATTGAAAATCAACATAAAAATGCTTTAGAGAGTTTGTGGTTTGTTTTTTTTTTTTAACTAAAATGCAAGTTACCCAGAAGAGAGGAAAAGAAACTGAGAATGTTTGTTAAGCAAATTAATTAAAAGTTAAGGGGAAAACTGCAGAGAAGTGTAAATAAACAAACAATTCACATTTGTAATAGAAAAATGTTTATTTTATGTTGTATTGATAACTTTATTTGGTTGTAGGATCTTGAAGAATTGGATCCTGACTTCATTATGGCTAAACAAGTTGAACAACTTGAAAAAGAAAAGAAGGAACTTCAGGAACGTCTGAAGAATCAGGAGAAAAAGGTACAATGTAGGAAGGGTAGAAAACCATGTCTATACAGTGCTTTAGTTAGTGATGATGAACTCCTATATACGTATATAACATTGGTGTTGAAAATGTTACTGTTTGAAACTAAAAAAAGGTAAATGGGTTAAAAACCGAGTTTCTACTATCAGTGCACAAATCTGTTCTAATTAATGGAGTTGATTTGAAAATGGACCCTTAAGCTGTATGTGAACTGAGTCTTAGTTTGAAAGAGCTGTAATTGGAAAATGTTCCGAGAAAATGAAATGTTCACAGAAGGGGAGGTCATTACAGAGAAGCTGAATTTAATTAGTTATATCAGTCTCACTGAAACGGAGGAAATTCCACTGCTAGAGCCCTTCTAAGTGGCAGAATAGAATCTGCCTGAAGCTTGGGTGACCACAGAAGTGTGAGGAACATGTTGTCACAGTAAATAGAAATATATAACCCGGGCAAGGTGAAACTCACCCAGGACTTTTGACAGTATTCAAGAATGAAACAGAGGTTATGTGAAAGAGTTGGTAATTCAGTCCACTTAAAACTGGTTTGATACTAGAAATAGGCAAGTTATGTAAGGACTTCTCAACCTGATGCTCATACTGGGCAAAGTAGTAGGAAATTAAATGGTAGAATTAGTAGTTACCTGGGCAAATATGATCTGCTCATAAAGGTCAGCACAATCCCTCAGTCTTTAGCTTTACGTATTAAGTGATGGGCTCCAAACTGAACATCATTAGACAGCCATGAGAACTTGGTGCTTTTGCATCTCGAGCGCCGTGTGCAGTTCTAGTCTATGTCAAAAAGGATGCGGTTGAAATGGGAGTTTGAGAGAATTCTCAGTGGTTGTTTTACGTAACAATAATGTATCAAATATATTGGACAAGTCTCCAGATATCGGGGTTTTCTTTGGGGGATGCTGAAGACTGAGCCCTCCAGATTTAGTCTTTGTGTTGTGACATGCTAAAGGTATGTTGTCGTTGTTTAGATTGACTATTTTGAAAGAGCGAAGCGCTTGGAAGAAATTCCTTTAATAAAGACTGCATATGAGGAGCAAAGAGTTCATGATATGGAGCTGTGGGAGCAACAGGAAGAAGAAAGGGTAAGAATTTTTTGCTCAGATGATGAAATCCATTAGCTGTGAATGAAAAAATAGTGGGCTTTGCACTGTCTTTTTTTCCTCAGCTCAATCCAAGGGAAGAAGGGAAAAAGTTGTTATGAAGAATCAAGTGTTAGCTTTACAATTTTGTTGTGCTGATGGGCAGCAGTATCTTCTGTCCATGATCTGAAAGAGGAAAAAATAATCTCTCTTTTAAATGGCTGAGGTAGATTGAATGCAAATATATAATTTCACATTGTAATACTTTTTATATTATCTATTTTTAGATCACCACTTTGCAGTTGGAGCGCGAGAAGGCCCTTGAGCATAAGAACAGACTCTCAAGGATGTTGGAGGATAGAGATTTATTTGAAGCCAGGCTCAAAGCATCAAGGAGAACAGTTTATGAGGTATGTGAGATACGATAGTGTAATAAACTACTCCCCTAAAGTGAGGAACTAAACATGTGACCCAGTGATTCTTCATGAAATCTAGAAACAAATTAGTATCTGGAATGGCTTAGAATTCTGGAATTGTTTATTTTCTGCTTCAACTTTAAAAAGAAAAATTAAATAAAATATTGGATACCTATTCCTAGATATTATCACTTGCAATTTTTGACAATTTCTGGAATAGCTTATATGGGGGGGGAAAAAAAAAAGATAGGTAAATTATTTATTTCAATGCAGCTATTAGTAAGAGATTACCGGGTAGCATATGAACAGCCAGCTATGTCTGTACAAGTACTTGGACTTACTCTGGTGATGGAATATTACTGGCAATAAAATCAAAGCTGAGAAATAGACAGAAATACTTGTCTGTTGTTTTTCTTAATCTTCTTGTTTGAATCTGGAAATTATTTTGATAGTCTGAGTATTTGGAACGTCAAGTTATGTTTTATTTTTGCAAAATTTAGTAACAAATTAGACCCTGAAGGCAGGGAGTGAACTGTGCCTTTGTTTCTTGATCTTCATTTTTTAAATTCTACATTTGCTGAGGCTGTTTGCAGCTTTGATTATTTGGCTATGTTGCAGTAAGAACTGATTGGGGGGGGGAAGAAGGCAAAAATTATTATATTAAGATAAGTAATTGCATACGATTCTTTGCAACAATACAGGTTATTTTAGGTAATGTAGTTTAGATACAAGTAAATTATTATTCAGGTAATTACTTTCCTGAAAAAGCAGATGAAGGACTAAAATTGTGCATGCTGATTGTCTTCTAAGTAGGAGTATATTCCCTTCTGCAAAAGGTATTGCAGAAAAGGCTGAAATGGGAAACACGTAGTTGTTTTTCACTGGAGCAAAGTTAGTATGTTGCAGTTACTTGTGTTTCTGTGCATCTTTATTTAGCAATCTGTGTAACTGTCTAGCTCTTAAACGTTACAGTTCTGGTGTTTTCATGCATATTCTGCATATTTCAGGATAAACTCAAGCAGTTCCAGGAGCGGTTGGCAGAAGAGAGGCGCAATCGTTTGGAGGAACGCAAGAAACAACGCAAAGAAGAGAGACGCATTACTTACTACAGAGAAAAGGAGGAGGAAGAGCAAAGATTACGAGAAGAACAGCTGCTTAAAGGTATAATAAAGAATGTGATTATTTTATCCTTTGCATCCCTGACCCATTCCAGGTGTGTACGCAGCTAACTTATGGTTTCCCTGTTTCACAATATTGGAGGAAGTCTTTCCACTTGCAGTCAGTGGTGTAGACTGTTGTTGCTCTTAGACAAATGTACCATTAACACTTTACCAGTGCACCTTCTGAATGCTTGCGTGTACAGCACAGAGGTGAAGGTAAAGCTTTATGGGAGGAAGGGAAAATGAAAGCAAGTGAATGTTTCCTGCCCTACCCTTCTCCCACACATGAATAAAAGAGGAGATAATGTAAGAAAGGCTGATGACTAAAGCCAAAATCTCAACTTCTCGTTTAGTTTGAGTTCTGTCCACTTGTTTGTGCACGACTTTAAGAGGATGGAAAGGGAACATTGGTGTCAGATCAAGAACTCAAGAGTTATGACTCATGCCTTTCTTTGTGAATTGCTTTGTCTCTGGTAGCCTACTTCAAGGCTTCAGAAGAAAAGAGATGACAAGTATCCTGCAAAGGAAATTTCTGTTCTATTTGTCACTTGGTGGATGAAGGTTTTGTATATCAATAGAGTTCATAATCACACAATACTTAAAGC
Source organism: Gallinago jamesoni (assembly GCA_025769975.1). Lineage (NCBI taxonomy): Eukaryota > Metazoa > Chordata > Aves > Charadriiformes > Scolopacidae > Gallinago > Gallinago jamesoni. The sequence continues at coordinate 32,677,092 of JAOQGH010000002.1, read as the reverse complement.
CAAACAAACAAAACCCAAGCAGTCCTAAATATCAAATTTCTGACACTGACAGATGGTTTTTTGGTTTGACCTTTTCTGATGAAGGAATCCTCTGCCGTGCTGAGGTAGTTACTGATATTTTAGCTGGCATATTTGTGGCCTGTACGTTGAATTAATGTACAAGTATTGGAATGTTTTCTTTGCTTTTGAGTTAGTAGTTGTTCAAAACGTCACATTAATGGGTGTTTCAGGGTTCCTATGGCTTTTGACTTAGGATACTTCCAGAAAGAAGATTCTATGCTAGTTAAATGCAAAATGTGTCTTGTGAAATGCTGGGATTTTTTTTTTTTTTTTAATAAGGAATCAAAGGGGAGAGATTGTATTTTATCATCCTTCTGTGGATACAGCAAAATAATGGAATTTGTATTGGTAATACATTCTGTTTATGTTTGTGACTCCAGAGCGTGAGGAAAAGGAGCGCATTGAGCGTGAGAAACGTGAGCAGGAACAGCGTGAATACCAGGAGCGTGTCAAAAAACTGGAAGAACTGGAGAAGAAAAAACGTCAAAGAGAAATGGAGATAGAAGAAAGGGAGCGTCGTCGAGAAGAAGAAAGGAGAGGTCTGGATGACCCGTTTTCAAGAAAGGTGGGTAATACCTGGAGGTTGGTTTTCTTTTTGACTCCTCCTTCTGTAGATTATTCATAAGAAGATGGTACCATTGAAAAATTATAGGTTAATTTTTTTTTTTTAAGTTGTAGCGTAAATGGCTGATGTACTGGTTTCAGCTCACTGTCGGGATCTGGAATCTGTAGCTTAATATTAAAGAGAAACAAAGAAACTACTAAAAGCTACGTTGGAAGCAAGTGTAGTGACTCATGCCAAAGCCAGGAATTAGAGTACATATTGAAGGAAAATCTCAGATACAAAAGCATAGTTTTACATTTTATAAGAAATGTACAATAACATAAAACGTAAAACGAAGAGGTGTGTGCAACTTCTTGTTTAGAAATACAAGTATTGGGGAAAATCATTATGTCAATCTATCAGGAAACAAAGTGAAAGGTATTTGCAAATAAATATTTAATGTTTTAAAAGAATGTCACTGAGTACCACGAACCTTCAACATTCCCACTTTTTCAAAACTTGTCAATTAGAAAACTAATTTTAAATTGCCTTTGTTCAATTCAGACTTCATTGAGTAACACTATAGAGATAAGCAATCAGAGCTTGTGTAAATTATTTTCATAGTCTATCAGGAAAATAGTTGTCATTGGTATTTTTCCCATAAGAGGCTCTCCTGGCCACGGGCACTTGAATGTATGAAGAAGCTGAGTCAGGTTCTGAGAGATCTGTACCACTTGAAAATGGCATTTGCAGTTTTGGGATTCTTTCTTCGCGTATGCCTGTTTGTTGGGATCATTTCAAAAGCATTTAAGCAGACACTCATGCAGTACTGGATCTTGCGCAGCCTGTGTATTTCCCCATATTGTAGCGTGGACTTTGACAAATAAAAACACTTTTCAAAGAGCAGTTTAAAAAGGGAATACCCTTTTATAAAGAGGTCGTGTGATTATGTGAAATCAGGTACTTCATGTGGTTTACCTAATTTGCTTCTTATGGTAGAATTAAGGAATAAACACCTGTGTTAGAAATAGTTTAAATGTTTGTCCAGCAATGGGATAGACATTTTACTTTTATTTAAAAAAAAGAAATTATTGCTCTGCCCTGCATCTGAGCAACCTGTGTGAGTCATAGATATCTCACCTGTTCTGTGCATTGAGGTACCCAGTACAAAATGGTCTCTGCTACAGGGAGCTTTCAGTTTGTTCAGTTATATTTTCTGAACTGATTAAAAAGCACAAAACCAAATAACTGTTTGAATTCATTTCTACTGTCATTAAGCAACAGGTAAGTGAAACTGTTAGAACCTCTGTTTTGTGTTAAAGGTGGTAGCTATGGCTCACTGTAGCTGTTGTTCATACACTTGTTCATAAACTTTTTAGTGTATTTGCATATATCCTGCCCTACTAGTAAAGTGTGTAGCACAAAGGGAACCATATTGTGTTTTCAAACTCTGCCAGAAGCAATAAAGTTAGTTAAGACCATACTTAAGTTATTCAAACGCCTGATAGTTCAGTAGTCTCTACAGTGTAACAAAGGAGTTTTAAATGACATAGTATGCTCTGAAAGGAGCTGACAATCTTCATTTTAAAGTATTCAGAAAGAATGTCCCTAATTTTTTTGATACACAGGAATCTCGCTGGGGCGATAGGGAATCTGAAAGCTCCTGGAGAAGAGGTGGTGAGACAGAATCTGAGTGGCGACGAGCACCAGTGGAAAGGTAATCATTGGGTTACGGAGCACCAGTTTTACTGGGCTCAAAATGTGATAGGCTCCCTTTTTACTGCTAAAGGTGCACTGAGTAATATCTCATGCCTTTACATCTCTGAGAGTTACTTTCTATTAAAAGAAATGCTTTGTAAGGATCTCAGAATGAGAGAGAGGTTTTATCTTGGGATTGTATTCAGATAACATTCGTGTTTTATTTAGCTTAGATACGTGAAAGCTACCAGATACCTTCTGCATAGGTTAAACAACTTCCTTACTTGGTTTCTTTTTTAAATGAAAAATATTTGTCCTACTCAAACAGTGGTGTCAGCTATATAAGTATAGAATGGGGATAACAAACAAGTGCAGGGTTCCTAGATGGTGAAGCTGAGAATGTTCATTTAGAAAACTGACAGTAATACATAGGAAGAGTAAAGTCAAGTTCCAGAATGAGTCATAGAGCCATAAACTAAAACAGAGTTCTGAAAGACTATATTGAACAGAAAAGGAAGCAGAGAAGGAAGGATTCCTGAAGGAAGAGTATTAGAGTATTCTGAAAGTACTCCATAATTTAAAAAAAAATAGAAAAAAGGCAGCTTGTTCACGTCTATATATTTGATGGGGTTTAGATATATTCACTAATAACAAAGTTGTAGTTTCTGTAGTTGTAGAAAATACGATCTTTAACATTTGTCCATCCCTCTGCTCCAGAACAGGATGAGCTGTATCTGAAATATTTCTGGTGGTGCACATCTCTGTTCTTAAAAGCCTGTGGTGATGGAGATACCACTGCTTGTTCCAGTTGGCAATATGTTCTATTGCTTAATTAGCCTTCCAGCTGGATAGATCTTTATAAATGTCTAAACTTAATTTCCAGTGCAGCAATTTAAATCCATTACAGCTTACTTTTGACTCCAGTGAAAGCAAATTAATTTACTATTTCTCTCTAGTAATTTCTTATAACATAGTTGAAGAGTATGATCTTTCAATAAACAGAAGAGTCTTTCAGTCTTAAGAGCTGTATTGCCATTCCTGGTAGTGATCCGCTTTCTTGTGAATTGCAAACTCAAAAATTGGATGTAACTCCCAGATGAAGCCTTTAACTATTAACATATTGCAGGAATGTTTAATGCATCTATGTATATGCTTCAATATGGTATATTTTTTTTCCACAATAGAGTTATACAGGTCACCCATTTTTATTTTTTAATCACTGTGGCATAGAATTTTTCTGAATGAGTGTTGTCTTAGTCATTTCTCATTCAACTGTTGTAGAAACTGAGCCAAATGACTACTGACAAATGACTAGGCATCTGTCCTGGTTTGAGGTAGAACAGAATCAATTTCTTTTCAGTAATTTTACTTTTCAGGACAGCATCCTTTGGATTATTATGTAGCATGTTTGGTAGAACTTCTCTTCTGTTTTTTAGTAAAAGAAATACACTGAGGACTACTAAAAGGAAATACTGATAGCCATCAAAATTAATATCTTTATGGAATTTTAAGTAAAGCAATGTTTCAGTTATTTTCTTTCTGCTGAACTTAATCACTTTAACTTCATTATTTCTTAAGTTCAGACATAACTGCAGAAGAACGGTGCAATTCTGCATTCTTTAGTAGCCCCTTGTCTGCCTTCAGTTGGATTTTAACGCTACAGTGAAAATGTTTTGGATATTAATGTGTTAAACTAGACACTAGCTCATTGAAACGGTGAAATGACAACCAATATAGACCTGGTATTCACTAAAAGTGACAGGGCAGAACTGCAGGCTGTCATAATTAGCACAGCTCATTAGAGTTATTACTGCCATAGAGCGCTGTCCCAATGGATCAACAAATGCTTATGTGCTTATTGTCAAGAAATACTAAAAAAGCCAAAATGTACAGAAACGGGAGTTCACCTCTATTTTATATCTATGCTCTTTGTGCCTGAATTAAAAGACAAGAAAAAACAGTTACAAACCTGTAACAGTGGTACCCAGTATAGTGTGAACTTTGCTGGCAAATTCCAGTGTTATTTAGTAAAGCTGTCTGCATGTTTTCAGCTCTTGGAGATCTGTGTGTAAGGTTTTTAGAAGGCATTGAAAAATGGCTTCTGTAATGGAGACTGGATTGCTTTACGAGCAGTGACTGCCATTTGCTGATATTTTTAATATTTATGCATCTCTCTGTCCTTACTCATTTATCAGATGCTGCTTGACTCTTAATTTCAGTGGGAAAGGACATAAACTGAAAAATGAGCACTAAACTTGTCAAACGAGAAAAAAAAATATAAAAACAAGAGGCATAATTTCACCTGCAAGTAATAGTTTTAGAATTAGAGTAGCAATACTTTAAAAATAGATCTAAAAATCCTAAACCCCTGAAACAAGTACGAATGAATGAAGTACTTGTTCATTTGATTAACTTTATAACCATTTCTCTACATGTCTCTTACGTCAAAACAATTAGATTTTTCAAAGGAGAAGATTATCCAATTTGAGTCTAAATGGAAGTTAACAGTCTCCATGTCTTGTTTTTATCTCACAGCTCAATCGTAATTACATTCTCCCTTATTCTTCCAAAACTAGGAAATATACTGCTCACAATTCCTCGAAATTCTTCCATGCAGAGTTGTCACAAACTGTTACCTCTTTGTTCTCACCTCTTGAAGTCCTACATCTGTTGTTTTGTAGCAAGTCATTGCTGTTCTTTTGTTTACGTTTTAGTAAACGTAGTGGATTTCTAAGCCTGTGGGGGTTTTTTGTTTTGTTTTGTTTTGTGTTTTTTTAATCCATGAGATTCAACTCCAGTGCAGTGTCTCTTCTCTTGCCAAGAAGCAGGTTCCAGCACATCCCTGTGACGGGACTAGTGTAGGAAGGTTAATTTCCTGAAATAAATAAATTAATCTGGTGTCAAAGCCAAAGTTCATGGTCTAAAAATATGTGTAAAATCCTGTAAAGGTTAAACTAAATGGCATATCCCAAGAATTGACAAGTGTGGAAGGCTCTAACTGTTGCACAGTAGTGTCTGGTCTTTTCAGTGTTGTAAATTCAAATGTATTTCAAAGATGAACTGACGACTCAATAGCCCACGGAAAATTCTTGCCCATTCTTTCCTTCCCACATCCATTCTAGCAAGGAGAGTCTGAGCAAGCCTTGGCCAGCCAGAGCCCTGTGCCCTGCTTGCTGTCAGGGAGCAGCAGTGGATCGAGCCATGAGTTTATTACATTGTCCTACCATACCCAGTTGTGGATGTGTGTCAGAGAAAATATTGCCAATCTGTTGGGCTGAAATTGTGCCAAAGCGTATGAAAACCTGTAGGATTGGCACATGTGTGAAGAAAGGGGTATCTGCTTGATGGTTGTGGGATTTTTAATACTGGTTCTTTGAGACCTAGCTCGAGTTTGTCAGATGAGGCTTTGTGTAGAAGAACCTCTTCTCTGTTGTGTTGCAGCAGATAACTCCATCTTTAAGGTCCCTTCTAACCCAAACTGTTCTATGATTCTGTAACCAACAAGGGACTGCAGTTACCCACTTCAAACCGTAGTTTTGAAGGAGATCATAAACCCTTCAGTCTTTACTGAAGCTGTTGGGGTGGTGATCACAGTGAAGGCAATTAGAAGGTGTGCATTTGAAAACTGCAAGCTCTGTAAATGTGTTTGCAACCACACATCATGGAGATAAGTTCAGAAATGACTTTGAGGGGTTTGACACTGTCGATCTGATCTGTAAAGCTTTCCTGGATGTTAGCTTCTACTTTTTGCTCATTCCATATGGTTTTACAGAGATTGGCGTCGAGGAGAACCCAGAGATGATGACAGACCTTTCCGGCGAGGAGATGATCTGCCCCGGCGAGGGGATGATTTACCCCGGCGAGGGGATGATCTGCCCCGACGAGGGGACGATCTGCCGCGACGTGGTGCTGCAGAAGAAAAGGAACGTCCTTCTATGGAATCATCAGAGGACAGGCCACCTAGGCGTGAAGGGGACGAGGACAGGCCACCTAGGCGTGAAGGGGATGAGGACAGGCCGCCCAGGCGTGGATTGGATGACGACAGGCCACCCAGACGTGGATTGGATGACGACAGGCCGCCCAGGCGTGGTTTGGATGATGATAGAGGGAGCTGGCGGGCTGCAGATGACGACAGGGGTCCCAGGCGTGGAATGGATGATGACAGGCCACCCAGACGTGCTATGGATGATGACAGGCCACCCAGGCGTGCTTTGGATGACGACAGGCCACCCAGGCGCGGCTTGGACGATGACAGAGGCAGTTGGCGTGCAGCAGATGATGACAGAGGACCCAGGCGTGGAATGGACGACGACAGGCCACCCAGACGGGCGTTGGATGATGACAGGCCACCCAGGCGTGGGCTGGATGATGACCGGGGCAGCTGGCGCGCTGCAGATGACGACAGAGGTCCCAGGCGGGGGATGGATGACGACAGGATGTCAAGGCGTGATGATGACAGGGGACCGTGGCGTAGCTCAGATGATGACAGGCTCTCCAGACGAGATGATGACAGGGGTCCGTGGCGTAGTGGTGAAGATTCAAGGCCAGGTCCTTGGAGACCATTTGGTAAACCAGGTAAAATCTAGTAGTGTAATATTCTAACTTCCAAAGCGTGTGTTAACCTGGTACATGAGGGATGTGACGTACTTAGTGCTGGAGATGGGAGAATCAACTCTGAAAATGTCTGGATTAATTTGGCTAATGTGGACACTCCTTTACTTAATATAATTAAACCTTTTAATTTTGTTGAACTAAAAGAAGAAATAAAAATGCAGCAGCATCTGTTGGTTGCCTGGAAGATGCCTAAAGGTCCCAGAGTGATGCTGGTGATTTACTGATGTACAGAGACAAAACACACAATTAGAATGCTCTGGTGGGAGAGAAACATTCTCACTAGGTTACCACACCTTGGTCTCCTTCCCTGCCCCCTCAATATATCTGAAATTAACCTCCTCCTACGGAGGGGTTTGATCCATCGTTCCAATGGGTCTGGTTTTGCTAAGCTTTTTTTACATGAACAAAGATATTCCTGTATTTACCATTACTTTTATTTTTTGTACCTATCTCTCTTGAAAATCCTGCTTTGAGCAGGAGCTTGGACCAGGTGACCTTCCGAGGTCCCTCACAATCAGAATTACCTTGTACAGTTTGTTTTTAATCTTAAGTCTTGTGGATGGTGACTGCTCCAACAGTTTCTGATTCTTTTCAGAACTGTTGATGACATTTAAATGTTAGTTATGATTATGATTTTGATTTCCTGGCTCTTTTTATTCAGATTCATGTGCCACATCAACTTGATAAAATGAGCACTAATTCTTTAATCCAGACCTGGAGCAAAGGTATCATAAATCTCGGTACTTGCACTCCAAAAAGCTTTCACCTTTTTCCTATTTTAAGAAAAAGCAGGCTGTATAATAACGAACTCCCATTCAAACATAACGAGATTGCAGGATGCACTGTAAATGATAGTGGTATTTTAAAGTAGCAATTTAAAAAGCAGTATACATTCATAAAAATTTTCTTGCTTAAAGTCTCCTCACTTGGAGATGTTCACAAAGGAATCTGCTCTCTGAGTTACCCCCTTTGCTTCTTGTTTTGCACAAGAGTGAAGAGTTTGGTGTTTCTGACTGAAAACTGCAGGCTGTAATCAGCTCTGTTAAATGTCCCAGGCAGGCAGCCCCATATATGAGGTAGATATTTACTATTTTCATTTTAAGCCGTTTCTACAGTGTTTTGTTTCTGGCTCCCCCTCAACGTGCACACTTTTTACAAGCATCTTGAGCTGGATCCTTGGGGATCAAAACTTGAAGAACCAGTTTCTGTGAGGGAAGTGAAGGCTGCTTTGTCCACACAGAGATGGGTGGTCAGTCACAAATTCCTTTGACTCTGTTTCTTTCTTACAGGGGGATGGAGAGAAAGAGAAAAGGCTCGAGAGGACAGCTGGGGACCTCCCCGAGATTCCAGACCTCCAGGAGACCGCGAGTGGGATAGAGACAAAGATCGTGATGAAAATGAGAAAGACCGTGACTTTGACAGGGATAGAGATTTTGATCGAGATGATCGTTTCAGGCGTCCCAGGTTTGACTTCTCTTTTTAAATACTTCTAGAATGGTTCTGTTAAAAAAAATATATATTAAAAAAAAGGTGCCCTGCTGATAAAGAAAGAATGTGGCATCGCCCAGTGAGACGAACAGCAGTTGGATTGTATGAAATTAAGCACTTCGAGGCAGTAAATGGGTAGTGGCATCTTGGGGACTTTTTGATTTGTTATTTTTAAGACAACATTAACTGTTCACAGAAGGAACCACAAAATGCTTTACTGCTTTGATTTTTTTTTTTTTTAACCTGTTTTCAAGAGAACTTGATATTAGGTTCCAGAAGAACAGAAAAGGTTTGGAATATGTCAGTATGTTAAATAGAGACCCACTGGGCCTGAAAATATCTGTGTTGTGATGTATTATTGCTTCTTTCCATAGTAAAGGTAAAATGTTAATGTTTAGCCTTTTTATTTTTTTTATGTTTTGAATGGGAAAAGGGATGACGCTGGTTGGAGAAGAGGCCCAGCTGAGGAGACTTCTAGCTGGAGAGATTCAAGTCGGCGTGAAGAATGGGACAGAGGTGGTCGTGACATGAGAGATCGACGTGCTGATGACAGAGATCCACCTCTCAGACGAGGACCACCGCTTAGATCCGACCGGGAAGAACGTACGTTTATTTTAGTGTTCCAACAGGTTTACATTCATTATAGGGCCTTGACGGTGCCAGGATGTGACAAAATGGGAATAAATTATATTTTCAGCCATTTAAACTCCCTTGGCATAAACCAAGTAATAGGAAGAAGCTTTAGTGTAATTGAGAATTTTTCCTTGAATCTGACCTTTTTTTAGTTTTACTCTTATCTATCATAGTAGCATTTCACATCCGCAGTAGAAGGGTAACATTTTAGTATGTGGTTTTCATAGTAAGGTTGTGTTCAGGGTGAATGAATTCCTTGTATTTAAATTATCAAGGTAGATGTCCCAGAAAGTAATTTCTGGCTCATTTGTTAAAACCATTAAAACGTGAGGGAAGTGTTTCCAAACAAGGCCTTGTGGGGTTCAAACTATTAACAGTATTGATTTTGATGAATAACCTATTTTAATTACATTCCTTACCCTGTTTTAATTATGTACATTTATTAATCCTCTGCTGTGTTCTAAAAATACAGTAAAGGCAGGTAGATTTAGCCTGAGATCCCGTGTCTTCCAGTTCTGGCATCCTCAGGTTCAGAGTCCTGTTTGGTCCTTGCCCCAAGTGTGGGTGCTCCCTGGAGAGGGCAGGGTGCTCTCAGGGGGTGTCCTGGGGAGGGTGCTGTCAGGGGGTGTCTTGGCAAAGGGAGGGTGCTGTCAGGGGGTGTCTCGGGGAGGGGAGGGTGCTGTCAGGGGGTTCTCAGGGAGCAGACCAGAACAGAGCACTCCATCTCCATATGGGCGGACTGGCTGGGGGTTCTCAGTGTGGGGATTTGTTGTTTTTAATACATCAATAAGTTTTGGTATTTGACTGGCTGGTTTGGTATCTAACATAGATTTGTTTGCTCACAGCTGGAGTACAATTCTTCCTTTTGGTAGAAAGGAATGATTTTTTGTGTACTAAAGGATGGTGAATGCTGTTTGCAGTGGAATCGTGTAATCCAGTGCCATTTGTACCTCTGATTTCATAGAGTAATAGAATGGTTTGGGTTGGAAGGGACCTTAAAGCTCATCTAGTCCCAACCCCCCTGCCCTGGGCAGGGACACCTCCCACCAGACCAGGTTGCTCCAAGCCCCATCCAGCCTGGCCTTGAACCCCTCCAGGTATGGGGCAGCCACAGCTTCTCTGGTCAACCTGGGCCAGGGTCTCACCACTCTCACAGGACAGAATTTCCGTTTTCCTGAATTTTCTCTTCAGTAGGCTGCAAAGTAATGTGCTGTGTTTTGACACCATGAACACCTAAACATTTTCCACAAGTGTTTTTAAATTAGAATTTTTCTCTTGTCAGAGTTCAGTCATTTCTAAGGAGAAGCTTTTCTGCTTTTAATTCTGATAACAATATAAGAATATATTTTACATCATAAACCCATCTACATCAATAGAACATTCTTACTACAATTACTGTGTTTTAAAGATGACACTTGGGTGGCTCCAAACAATTGTGAGTCCGAAAGGAGGCTTGAGTAGTTCCTGTCTGATACTTCCCTACAAAATTAAGCTGTGCATTTGGCCGTCATCGGCATATTCCCTCTTGGCAAGACTGAGAACCCGTAAATCAGACTGTCAGAGCCAGGCATGTTTGTTTAAACTCTCTCAGGCTGCTGCTGGAGCATGACAAAGGTTGGTTTATTGTCTTTCTGTGTTTGCAGCGAGCTCCTGGCGACGTGCCGATGACAGGAGAGAGGACCGCGGAGAAGAACGCGAAACCGTTCGGCGATCGGCTCCGGCTCCCGCTGCTTCTCCAGCGTCTGCTCCCACACCGGCATCCAAGGATCGCGAGAGAGATGGGGAGAAAGAGAAGGGCTCCTGGAAAACAGAAAAGGACCGTGAGCCCGTTCGCCGCACTAAAAATGAGACAGATGAAGAAGGGTGGACCACTGTACGACGTTAAGTGAAAAATCACAGAGTTTAAGCGATGTTTTAGCTTTGATTTGATCAAATCCACGGATTATATTTGTGCTTATAAACATTCTGAATTGGAATTCTTTAACAAATGTTTTGAGGTAACATGAAAGCATGAGCTTGAATTACTTACTCATATAGATTGATCATGCACAAAACTCACAGCAGAAGGTTGGAAATTGAATGCCGGTTTTTGAAATTTCAAATGATGCTTATTTCATGGGTCATTTGTTGCTAAAATAAAAAGAAGCAAGCCCGACAGCTGTCTTGAGTAATGCTTCTATCTCGCACCAAAAGAGGCTGACCTTTTTATTTTTAGTCTTTCTTAATTTGGAATGGGGTATTATCGTTACAGAACATGCATTTGAAAACACTTCTGTTCACTTAGTGGAATTACTGAAAAAGCAGAGCTGAATCAATTTCCATAACTAGCCAAAAAAAAATTAGAAAAATATAAAAGCCCTCTTCTACACAGATATCTTTAAGGGCAGGTGGTTTCCGAGAGACGTATTTTATCGCTATCTAAATTCAGTAAGTTGTTTAAATTTGAATTAAGTACAATAAACATGATGAGCACTAGCTACACTGGGATATTTTCTGTGTATTTACTTGAAAACATACCGCCTGGGAGGCCGTTTGGCCATCGTTGTTCTCGTGAACAGTACCTGCTGCGGTGTACGACCACAAAACTTCAGGCTTTTACAATTTCAGTGTTTCGGTAAGCATATGGCTATGTATTTTCTGTTGCCAATATCACAACTGCTTTTTCCATTACTGGATAATTCATGCCTTTCAAGGATTTATAAATATTGTCATATTTAAAATGTGTGGTTTTGGAGAAATTGTTGAATCTTTTCCCCCAATTCTTTGTCTTCAGGGTCAATTCTTCCCCTTTCCAAAAAAGTAATTTGTAGTAATGGCTGTGTTGACTTCAATTTTGGGGTGCAGTAACAACCATTAATTATCTGGTCACACTGAAGCCAACACAGAACTTGCTGCTGTGTGTTTCTTCAATGATAAATAAACAACTTAAGAAATTAGCTGCTGCAGTGTCTTGACTTTTTAGTAACTTCCTGCAATGTTCCCTAATGCAGAGCAGCTGTTGAACATCTCTTTCCTGTTTCTGTGCCAGCTGAAGGAGAACGTGAGGACACCTGAGATGGTTTCTTCCCTAAAAACCTGCTTTAATTTTAATGTGGGTGAGCAAAAGTTGTGCTACTCCTTTTGGCCATCTCCTGTCCTTCTGAGCTTCCCAGGTCCTGTTCGCTTCTCAGGAGAAACTCAGTCATCTCCTGAGGACCAGATCTTTGCACCTTTGGAGCCTCTTGGAGTCACTTTGTTGCTTGTTGAGTCACAGGATTCCTTCAGAACAGTAGCGTTTTCTAAACAAACCAAACCATTTATTTGTGCCTCATACAGCGCTATAAAGGATGGAACTAGAGCCCGACAGCTACCTGATACCAGGGAGCACTTTCTGGATTTGGGGTGGTGGGTGTTGCTGTTCTTCAGTTACTGTCCTTCCATTCGGTGTCACGGAATTACAGGATCATTCCTGCTAAAACAGACCCCTGGAGCTCTCCAAGTGAGGTCGAACTGTGTTCCTCAGAACCACATTTCTCCAGTGTGGCCTTGAAAACCTCTAAGGATGGAGAGGGTACAACCTTTCTGGGCAACTTCTTCCAATGCTTGATTGCTCCCACAGCGAAGTGTAATCCTCTCTTTTTTTTGGTGTCTACCTGTGGTCTCTCATCCTCCTGGTCATGTGCTGCTGGGAAAAGCCTGACTTCATTTTCCCGATAACTTTTGTTTGGTGCTGTTGGTATCTCCAAAGCCTTCTCTTCTCCAGGCTGAACAAGTCCTGATCTCTCAGACTTTTCTCCCAGGCAAGTGCTGCAGCCCATGACCATCTTGTTGGCCATCTCCTGAATTTGCTCCAGTTTGGCAACATCCTCATTGTAGTGGGTGGATATGGGACCCAGAACTGGATGCAGTAGTCAGGATGAGGTCTGCTGAATGTGCTCTCTTCTCCCATCTACAGGCTCGGGTCCTGTTCAAGCAGCCTTGCATCTGCTGGCTTGTGCTCAGCTTGATGCCTGCTGGGGCCCCTTCTGTTCTGCCCTTCTTCCTGCATGTCATTGGGCTCCTGCCCAGCCTGTCTCAGTCCCTCAGGGTGGCAGCCCTGCCCCAAGTAGTTCTCCCAGTTTGGTGTCATCCACAAACGGGCTGCCAGGGTGCCCTGCTGCTGCCTCCAGGTCCTTGAGAAAGACGTCGGTGCAAGTCCCAGGAGAGACACCTGTGATACCTCCACAGACCACGATGCTGAGCCTGAACATCCAACCAGTCTTCCTGTCCAGCACAAGAACATTGTGTGAGACAGTGTTGAAAGCTAAAGTCAAGGTGAAGAACGTCCACCACTCCTTCCCTTGTCTGCATAGTCACTTTGTTATAGAAGACAGGTGAGTCAGGCAGGATCTACCCTCAGTGAATCCGTGCTGACTGTTCCCAGTTGCCTTCTCCTATGTGTGCCCAAAAACATGCTCAGAGAAGACTTCTGCCACGGTTTTCCCAGGGACTGAGGTGACACCATCTGGCCTGTAGCTTCTCACATGGTTCTTTTGGCCTTGTTTGAAGCTGGATGCATCATCTGCCCTTCTCCAGTCATGGGGGAAGATGTAAAAAGCGGTTATACCTCAAGTTACTTAATTTTAGCCAAACAAAGCCATTTTAATATGGGGGTAACAGCGATCATTGCACCAGCTAAAGCTGGTGTCCTTGACACTGAGATCATGTTGCCAGCGCATAAGAAAAGATCTGTGAGTTGTGAGTGTTACAGACACCCTACTGTTTATTTGACTGCTGGATCGTTTCTGACAGAACCCCAACAACAGTGATCAAACCCCAACAGAACCCCAACGACAGTGATCAAACCCCAACACTGACCACATCCACGTCCAGCAGCTAAAACCTCCTGCTGCTGCCGTAATTCCACACCAGCACGGCGTCTGGTTACCTGATGTTGGTGGCGTGAGATGAATTTTCTGTCAGGCTTGGCTGTTGGATGGACTCACGTTCACTTAGACATCTAAACTTCTCCATGAAGCTCAGAAGAAGACAGACCCTCTGTGCTGTGGTTAGAAGGTGGAACCTGAGGCTGCTGCTGGTTAAACGGCTGCAGATGTTGCTCCGTTAAAATCCCCGAGAGCAGAGCGAGGTGGGTGATGAGGTATGGACAGTCCAGTTTGTTTCCTGCTCCTGGAGCAGCCCAGAGACTGACCCCCAGCTGGTGGGCAGGGCTGAGGACCACCAGGCCGCTCAGCAGAAGGAGGGCATAGACATTTCCATTACACTTTCTCTAAAGTGCCTTTGTTCTAAAGAAAAACAACAACCATCAAATCAGTATTTGAGGAGAGCTGGTGAGCAGGGCAGAGAACAAAGTGGTGCCACTCCAGGCCGGGCGCAGCCACAACCCTCTTGGGACACACCATGACCTTGGCTAGAAGGACCTCAGCGTGGTCGTGAGGAGGATCAGGAGGACATTGAGGAGCTATGGGTGGGCTGGTGGCCATCTCAGACAGGAAGAGTACTGGGACTCTTGTCTGGCTGTCAATTAAATGTGGTGGTGTTCCAACACCCCTGGGCCGCAGGCACTGACAGGAACGGCTACATTTAAGCGGGTTTTCCTGCTGTAACTAAAAGGTGCCATTACATGGTGTGAGCCCACAACGGAAAGGGCAGGGGACACAGGATTCAGAGCGCACCTGTCATTCAGGTCATTCTGGGCAGTTTACTGCAGAATCGCAAGAAGTAAAGACATGAGGAGCACCTGAGCCTTCCTATTTTGCCCTGGCAGGACTAGTTAGAACTGATCTACACTTTGTCTGGTCCTGCTCTTGAAAAGAATTATTAATCCATTTAATTATGGAAGGACGTAGGGTCTACAAGCCATTCCACTGCTTTTTGCTAATCAAGGTCTCCCTCAGCTACAGCTCGAGCTCTGTTGTCCTTTGGCTCCTGGGCAGGAGGACGGTCACTGGCTCGGCTCCGTCTTTTTCCACGGGTGAAGATGTAGCACATGGCTCTTCTGCTCTGCCCAGACTATCAGCAGCGAGAAGTGATTATCTTCCTCCCCACGTGGCTGTCAGCAGACTGTCTCCAGGATGTACTGACCTGTGTGTTTGGGGGGTCAAACCGGCACGTCTGCGGGAGGGGAGGACATTTTACAGCCGTGATGGTCGAGTCCCACAGCAGCCACCAGCAGCGCTTGGTCAGCAGTGAGACCGAGCACACTCTGCCCAGACAGGACTTTCCCCGAGGAGGGGTACAGGCACACCTGGCTGCAGCTGCATCAAGTTCTCTGTGCACCTGAAAGTCATTTTTAATTGCAAGCAGCCTGCTTTTTGCCCAGACTAGTATCAAAGGGAGGGTGACTCTGGGCCATCCAATAGTCTCTGATCATTCCTTCTACCAAAATGCCACTAGGGAAAAGCTTCCACCACTTAGGCCCTTAGGAATATTTCCCAGTAATAAAGTGATTCTCCAAAGATAAAAAATTTGGTTTAAACAAGTCATCGTAATCTTTTGATTTGCAGATGCCTGTAGAATAAATTAAAACATCAGGCTTTTCTTAGACCTCTTCTGTGGAGCATATAAACAGCTTCCAACCTGGGCTGCTTTTGGATTAAGTTATTTGCTGTTCCTAGGGTTTAAGTTACAAACGTAAATTGCTTCCAGTAACTTAAAGAATCAAAGTAACACTGTAAGCACTATCATCTATTGTAATACCCTTTTCAGAGTCACCAAGAACGAGCATGTTTCTCCTTACTCAGTGCCACAAGGAGTGTGCTGGTGCACAGGAAGTCACAGCAGCTTACTTAAAAAAAAAAAAAAAAAAAAAGAAAGCACCAAAAAAACCACAAACAAAAAACTAAACAAAACCCCAAAAGGTCCTTAAAGGTTCAGTTTTTATAAAACACTGACTTGCAAAAGTTTAAAGGGCACATTGTCCCATTGAATGACGATGCAAAGTAACTGAAGAGCTTTGGTCTCAGGCTGCCTTTTGCTGATTCTCAACCCTGTCGTCTCCTTTCTGGAATAGTTTGGGGTTTCTTCCCCTCCTCCCAGCCAGTCTTTTGAAGGCGTCACTCCATCCCCTTACCTGCCCACACTTTGATGAGATGCCTAATGCCCTGTCAGGCAGCTCGTGGCCCTTCCACAGCAAGGCTGGGAGTGCGTGGAGGAGGATAGAGGAGCCGGAGCGATGGGCAGCAGCAGAGGCTGTGGATGCAGCAGTTTTCCTCCTGCACAGGCAGAGAGAAGGAACAGGGGCTGCAAAAACCCAGCACCATCCAAGGCAGGAGATCTTCTGGTGTCCTGATGAACATCCAGGCGTTGCCATAGGGCTGGGGCTAAGCAGTACCTCAATGTAGAGATGAGACAGAGGGGTGAGTACACCCCCAACTCTGCCAGGAGCACCTCGCAGCCAGCCCTGCCAGGATTTCCCCTCAGAAAGCACCCAAAAAAAGATTTTTCTTAGACCTTTCTTGCTTTTTGTGTCTAGCAACAGTCAACGGCATTAAAACATACGTACTGATCATCAAACTTCCCACAAGGAGGTCAGAAAAGTACAGAAGAAAACTCTTCCCATGGCATCACACTGGAGCTGGGTTCTCATGTGGGGTGGATACAGATTGAACCTGCGTGGCCCAGGCATCACAAACCATCTCACTTCTAACAGCTCGGCAGAGCCTGGGGTGCAAGCCCCCCAGGAGGAGACAATACACAACCCATACTTAGCAGGAGGCAAGCGCAGCCGCAGGCACCATGAAGTGTTGTTGAGATGCCCCACAGCACTTGGTAATTAGACCTGACACCGTCTTTGGAGCCTGTGATGAAGATTTAAGAGAACACTTCCACACAAAATCAGTTTCTCCCTCCTAATTGCTGCAGCTGTGAGTCAACAGCAGTGATGAATAATGAACCCTGGGCCCTTCCCTCCCCTGCATGTTTTGACTCCATTCTCCGCTGTCCTGTTCCCCCCCTTCTCCTGCCTCCCATCTCCCACCCTCTTGAGCAGCTTCGTCAAAATGAATCCACACAAGCAGGTGTCACCCCTCACTTTCCTATCTCCCTTGTTCTGATGGGACCCCATCTCTGGGGCATCACCATCCTCCTGGTGATGCCCCAGCAGTTACTGCACAAGGCTTTCACCCCCTCTCCCTGCTTTTGGCAGGGCCACCCTGCCAGACCAAGCACCGTTCCCCATCCCAGGTGTTGGTAAAGCCTTCTACAGCACAACCCTCTCTGCACCGAGGACTGGGTCCCTTGCCTTTTGGCTCCAGAGGGCTCCTAAGCAAACTACAAACCTCCTGCTGCTCCCTGTCCTGCCTCCGAGTGACACGGAACGCCGTCTCTGATCTCTTGAGGATTAGAAGTAACCCAGCCGTGTGTGATACTCTGTACCACGGAACGGCCATCTCCCAGGCTCCAGCTCTTCAGCATCAATCCTACACTTCCTACAGTCCATGCAGCATTAAGGACCTCTGTTAACCACACGGGCAGGTCCCCCCCACCTTGCAGTGAGTTAAAGCCACAGTCTCTCAACTCTTCCTTCCAGCATCCTGCTGGTGTCATGGTGTCACAGCCTCCTCCTTCGCCCAGCTCTCTTCTCTCCAAAGGCTTCCCACCACCTCCCCGTTCTCCACCACAAGCACAAGCCGCCCCAAAGCTTTTTCCCTGCCCGTCCTTCGGCAGAGGGGGCTCGGTTGGCACCTCAGTGTCATTCCGTTTTGTAGCAAACACACCGATGCTTTCTCCTCTCGGGTACCGGAGCCGGGTAGGAGACCCCGAGACCCGCCAGCCCCTCCGCGCTCGCTGCTGGAAGGGTCCGAGGGTGGCGGTGGGGCACAGCTCGGCTCTCCCACCCCCCCGGGTAGGATGTTGCGACCCCGGGGAGGAGACGTTAATTAACCCAGCGGGTAACGGAGCGCGGGTTGGATCACGATTTGCGCCCTGGTTTTAAGGGGGGCGAAGCAAAGCCCCGGGATGTTTACTTTAACGAGCCGAGGTGCCGAGCGTCACACCCTCCTAAAACACCCCGCTGCTATTAACCGGCTAAACGACAGCCCCCCTTCCTCCCCCCGGTGCAGCATCAAGCCGAACGTCCCAGCCAGACACCCCCCCCCCCCCCGGACACCCCAGAGCGGTCCCCCCCCAAGTCCCGGGGGGAGGCAGAGCCGGGCCCGGGCGGTGCAGCCCCGGGGGTACCCCCGCCAGCCCCCCCGCTTGCTCTACCCCCCCCCCCTCCGGTGGGAGCCCCGGCCGTAAATCCGTTTCT
>JAOQGH010000002.1:32569747-32638495 GCA_025769975.1 Gallinago jamesoni | reverse complement strand
GGCTCTGCTGAAGCCAGCAGCAGCCTCCCACTGGCTGGGAAACTATTTAAGCAAAGCCAAGAGAGAGCTGACACTGCCGAGCACACAGCTACTGACAGCTGGTAAATAACAATCTTGTTTGGAAGGAGCAAATAAATAAAATACATTTGACCTTTGGTATCTTCAGGGAGCTTTGTTGTCCCCAGGTAGCAGGAGTTCAGGTGTCACTGCCAAAGCTGGAGGGGGTATGATAAGTGATGAGCTGGTCATGAAATATTTCTTATGTTACTAAATTCCTTTCAATAGCAAGTAAGCAATGTGTGTTTTGTCTCTGGTGCCCTGAGCTAGCACATCTTCATGGTATGCCTCGCTTTTGTCTGACTCCCTTTTGAAGGCCAGCTGTGGGGACCTGATTTTCCACTGCTTTGGGAACTGTGCCCACATTTGACTCTGAATTCAGGTGTGTATTTCTTCCTGCCAGCATTTGTCTTTCTGCTGGGTTTATCAGCAACCCTGAGCACAGTGGGGCCTCCTCCCTGTTCTGGAGTGGACTTGTAACTGGTGATAGCAACCTATGCCTTTGTAGAGTGGTTGCAAGGAGATATAAACTGTCTCACATCAGCCCAGGAGGTCTTCACAGCCCTTGGGCTTGCCTGTGGTTACAGGGTACACAATGCAGGGCCAGATTCATCTCAGTATATCAAGTCTACCATCCACTACATAAAAGCAATAACTTTGAATGGTGTTTGTTTTACATCCGTTCATTACAGTCCAACTCAGGCCTTGCTGCAATGAGTTTTCTAGAGGTTTCTGGTGACTGCTAATTGCTTCCCAACATGTTGCGGAGCTGACTTTGGTTGCTCTCTTCTTGTCTTGCAGCCCAACATCAGGAGATGTAGCTCCGGGGTCCTGCCTGTCTGTTGGTGTGCCTGGGGCAGGTGGGGATGGCGGGCTGGCGTAGCTCAAATGTACACTCAGAAGTGCCATAGGTGTAGGACTGTCATGTCACTAAGAGTCTAATTATGTTTGGGGTGTAGAGGAAAATAACTTAAGTGTGAAAGGAACATGTCTTAAAATGAGCATTTTGCTAAATGGATTTGCTCCTCTGATTCATTGCTCTAGTGCAGGCTTTCAGCATCCCTGGAGTAGCTCATTGTTCACTCATTTTTGCTCTATTAATAAACATGCACAAGCACTTAAATGGAATAATGTGCCTTGTGGAAGAAAAAAAAAGGCAAAAAAAAAGCAACACAACAACTTGATGTCCCTATGGGGGGGCAAAAACTGCACAGAGAAAACCAGTGCCGTTCCAGTAGATTTTTTGATTGCTAAAATTTGTTGCTTAGGCTTAGCTTTTGGGGCTTTGCTGAGTGGGGAAAAGGCATTTTAACTGCCTCTTTTGTTTAAGGTACATGACATTTTTTTTTTTTTTTTTCCCCCAGATCTTTCCTTTTCTCTCTCCCTTCATACATTGTTATATTTCATATCGGAGTCAAATCTTGTACTTTGAGTTGAGGTTAGATCAGTATTTAACAGGAAAGCTGGGTCAGGATCAGAATTGTACAACACTCATTGTGAACAGTGGGAGATAAAATACTGTTGGAGCAGACTTATAGTTTGCAGTGAATGAACAGGGTGCATGACATTATGACAAAGCTTATTTCCGAGGTCTTTGTTCTTTTAGGGGAGGTTTCCTCTCATTAAAGGCTCTAATAGGTGCAGTCATGTCACTTGTAGATGTGTCTGGGGATTCACCTCCCCTTTTCTCTTCTCCCCATGTTGCTCCTTGGACATCACAGGTTTGCCATGATTTTTGTTCCATGCGGGAAAACATCTCACAGTGGCTCTGAAATTCCCTCACCCTGGGGAGTCATTACAGGAGGTTTTCACCTGGGCAGATAACAGGTCTTAAGGGACCGATCTCCTCTGAGCTCCTGGGTAGAGGTCATATTTTATACTAATATTGGATTATGTTAATGATGCCACTTTCTAGGCGTTTTCCTGCTAACCTGTGCTTTGTTGCCAGGCATGTGTGTGTTTGTGTGTAGGACAGAGTGACAGCCCCTTCCTTGCTCAGGAAGCATCACTGAAGTCTCTGCTGCTGTGCCAAACTGCTCCCAGAGGCTCTGAGGGGTGGAGGGCACCTGTGGCTTATCTTCTCCTCCTTGGAGAGATCAAGCTGTCCTCCACCCCACAGCCCTCATTGCTGGGGGGTCTCTTGTGCCAACAAAGGGTGTATCCCTCCTCTTCCTCCCCTGCAGCAGTCCAGGGCAGCCTACAGCTTGCCTCCACCTCTGCCTGGCTTGTCTTGTCTTTCCCCACTACCTTCTCAGCGTGGTGGGACACAGGCTTTGGCCACCAGGGTGACCAGGGGCATCCTCAGCACTGCTGGGGAGAAGCAGGCTGGCTGCCCCCAGGCTCCCCTTGCAAGGGGGAAAGCAAAGGATCTTGAAATGAGTCCAGTGTATTAATAAGCCAGGCTGCCCCACATAGCAAGAGCGAAAGTGGGACAGTCAGCACACTGCTAATTTTACACGGGCCCAGGGGGATGTTTTTTTTTGTTCCAGGGAGGGTGTTATCATTATTTTGTGTCCTAAAGGGCCTAAAATTAGTGCTTGTTGAAAGCAAGTGACTGTCGGAGGCTTCATCCCAGGCAGCCCAGGCTGGGGAGAGCTGGGTCTCATGCACACGCCCTGTCCCAGGAATTCCTCAGCTTGGCAAATAAAGAGAGAGAAAGGGAGGTGCAGAGAGGTGCTGCCTGCGAGTCCCTGTCCCTGTCCTTGTCCTGTGCTTCTCCCAGTCTGGCGTCGAGGGGAGTCCACTCCCCTCCAGTCCCCATGGACATCCATGCTGCAGCTCGGCTGTTTCTTCGCCTCCCCTGAACCACGCTGCGGCTGCAGAGTGGGAGCTGTGGCCAACGTTAAAGGAGGGATGTGCTTTTGAGCGTGAAGTCTTTCAGTCGGTTAATTACAGAGAACATTTGCAGCTTCTCTTTAAATCCCAGCGCTGCCTTTCCGCACCCTCTTTCACAGGCCAACCCGGATGCCATCCAGGAAGGGGACGGGGGACCCATTGGTGGATCCTGAGCTTTGCCAGGGCTCCTGGCTCACCCACTGCACTGCTGGGCAACAGCCAGGGAGGCTCCAGTTGCCCAGCGCCCTGTGCACATGGACTCGGGCAGCTCCAGGACTCATGTCCCCACTCGCAGTTACGTTATCCGTAATACCTGGGCTGAAGGATCCCCAGTCCTGCAAGGGCCTGATCATGCTAAACACAGCGTTTAGTCAATGGGTTTGTTCACGTGCTTAAACACTTCGTTAAGTGCTTTTGCTTAATTAGGCCAGTTCCGCGCTGTTCCTTGTGGGATCGAGCACAAAGTGAGGCACACTAGATTAGAACTAATATTTTCAAATGAAAAGCTAAAAATGAAGCACTTAGCCCCCAGTTCTGCAAATAATTAAGCATATGGGTAATTATTGATTTCATTCCATTCATTAGTTTTGTTGATTTTGATAGGGCCACGCGACGCTGGTAGTTACTCGAGTGTGTAAGCATAGGCAAGGTTGGGCCCCCGGGTTAAAAGATCGCGGAGACTGGGGAAATAGATATTTGTAGAGTGTCTAGCACATGGGGTCTGCGATGCCTGTCACCCATCCCTGGGTAGCATGGTAAGAATAATAATGCCATATTTAAATACTACTGATTTTTAAAGATGCTGAGCACTGGCCTTCCCCACAGAAATGTGGCTTGGGCTTTCTGTGTCAAGCAAGCCTCATTGTTAATGGTGCAAAAGAAATGGCATATGATATCCAGACAAGGAAACCAGTAGCCTCGTGGCCACCTGGGCTATTCTTTGCCTGAATGTGGATGTTAAAATGCTGTCTTCACTACTGCAGCCCCTAATCCAAAAGAAACAAAGTGAAATCTGGGCTGCAGTAGGTTTTGTCTCCACAAGTCAGCAAGAAAGACTTTTGCCACTATTCTTTTGTCTGTTTGCTTTGCCCTGGGCATGTTTTGTTTTGTTTCGCCTTTTTCTTTTTTAAATTCCTTTTAAAAACAGACACAGCCCTTATCTGCTAGGAAAGACTTAATTCTTGATATCTTTTTGTTCCCCTGCAGATGATTTGACAGTGATGTTTACAGAACTCCTGATTTAGAAAAAACGAGAAGGGGGGAAAGAATAGGAGCGGACTGATCTAAGCTGACCCAGGAGAGCCTCCTGCCTCTCCATGAAGCAGCTGTTAATGATGCCTTTGATAATGTGCCATGCTGAAGGGACCGTTACATGATTTCTTTTCTGTATCCAGACGGCCGTGTTTTTAAGCTGATTGTATGTGCCCTCGGGGTGGTGGTGGTGGTGGGGTTACAATGCCATGTTTTCAAACAGAGCCACCATGAAGCACCTTGTGTCACAAACAAGGCTCATTAGCATAGCTCAGCAATTAAACCTCCCTTGGTCTGCTGTCCTGAGATAAAGAACTCCCAATTTATGGCCCAGTTGACTTTCACTGGAGATGAATTGGCTGACAGCTTGGAGTGGTGACGTTTTGTCTCATGAGTACAGCTGTTCGCAAGGGTGATCTTTCAGAATGTGACTTTTCCGCAGACTAACCAAGGGTATTAGCACTAACTAATTACGGGGAGAAGCCAGGGGCGATGGTTTTCTAAGAGTGGGAACATCACAGGCCCCAAACAGCTGGGTAGTGCTAGTGCTTTTCTCTCTTCGAAAACAACAGCTCTGCTGGAGGAGAGCTCCCCATCTGGCAAGCTCTTCTAATTCGTATAATAAATGCAAATGATATTTATCTTATTTATTTTTCACTAGACTTTAATGAAGTTTAGAAGGGACCGGATGCATGTGGCAAGGCATGCACCTTCTCTTCAAAGCGAATGTGTTGCAGCATTTGATTAGTGATACTGTATTACAGGAGCTGTCTCCATGTTAGTTTGTTTTCAATTTTATGAACAATGTTTTTAGAAAAGAAGTTTTCTCCTGTTTACTTCTAAGTCCAGTGACTTTCTGCTGTCTGATTTTACTTCTTTGGGGTTGAGTTTATATAGAAAGAATTTTAGTGGTTTTGGGTATTGGTTTGGCTGATTAAAAACTGTTCATCTTCAGTCAACATTACGCTTGCCACTCTTAAAGAATAAAGTAGCTTAAATCCCAAAGCAACTTTAACCCAGGGATTCTTTGTGTAAATAAGGAGATTGAATATGCTTTCCAGAATTCAGCAGAGAGGGAAACTCAAAGGAAGAGTTACTGGTGAGTGGTGGAAAATGAATCACTCCAGGAGCTCAGGGAGGAAAAGAGCACCTGTCAGGGTCAGGTCCTGCCTCAGATGGGAATTCAGATTCCAGAGACTCAGGCTCCCAGGGCCCTGCTGTTTAGACAAATACAGCAGCAATCTTGAGCTGTAGGCTTGTCATCATCTACTTTATAACAGCTGCAGATCCATGGGGACTGCTTACATCCAGTGCTGTCAAAAGTACAAGAGAATTGAACCTTATAGATGTTCTGGTTTGTTTTGCTGGTAATGAAGATGGAAGGATTGCCACAGGGATCTAGGTGACTGTGTAGGTGTTTGGGTACAAATGAGCTTGAAAGTATGTCCCTAAGCTTGTTCCAGGAGGCTGTGGTTGGGATTTGGGGCTTGTAAAATCTTAAATACAAGCCTTTGCTGCCTAAGAGCCCTTGGGAAGGGGAGGGGTGAGGTGGGATTGTGTATAATACACATATATGTGAAGCTGGGTGTGCTAAAGGAAGGAACAAGCATAGAGTTGAGGAACTGAAGAAGTGTTGTGCTAATCTTCTGCAGCCTCTGGTGTGATGACACCTGGAGACGACCACTCTGCATCATGTCAGTCTAGTTGCATCAGAGCTCAACTTCTTGGTCCATAAAAGGCATTTCTACAGCTGTGATGGTCATTTCCATCTCTGTTGGTGTGCTCTCTGTGTGGCTATGGAGGTTAAGAGTCAGACTCCTAACTCAGTGCTCTGGTTTTCAGCAAAAAGTTGAAAAAAGGCTGAGGATCTGGTAGGTCAGCAGAGCAGGAGATCATCAGATACTAAGCTGGTCAGTGTGCATGGGCACAGACAGTCCATGCAGGGTGTGCTATTTGCAGGAGAGGGGCTAAGGACCAAGAAGGTGTTGCCAGCTGACTTCTGTCCATCTTGGAGAATGAAGTCTTTTGTGCAATGGATGTCTGTATAAGCCTTTTTTTTTTTTTTTTCTGATTAAAAAAAACTTTTCAGTGAGTATATGGATCCCCATAGAGCTAATTTAAGCCCATTAACAACAGACTCACTTTTCTTAATTACCCTTTGCAGAATCATCCTAGGATTCCCAGGTGTCCTTGGGCCACAGGTTGAAAACTATCTATATGATGAAGGATAAGGTGTCTGATGGCAATGGTTAGGAATATAGAACATAGTTGCTGAATTAAGGAGGACTGACTGGTATTTGTTATGTGGTAATCCCTCTCATTTACACCACCTTGTAACTCTTTAGGAAACATTGTGTTCCGAGTGAGAGCCAGTAAAGCAGACACAGACCAGGCAGCCACAAATACAATTTAGCTCTTGGTTTGCTGCAGATGACATTGGTCTTGAGCCTGAGCCAAGCAGTGAGCCAACCTGAGGTACCTACTGGTGAGGAATGAAAACATGGAACTCTGAGCTCTGGCAGCAGGAGGCCTGGTGTGTCTGGGGGTTTTAAGATCAGCTTGTGTTGACTCTTTTGGAGCCAACATAAATGCTGGTTAATCTGTGTGTGGCTACTTTGAAATGTCACTGCTTTCTTGGCAGCAGTGACTCAAAGATTTCTCCAGATGAATGGTGGTGGGGAGGGAAAAAGCTGTGTACATAGGTGGTTAACTGCATAGTGCATCTCTTCCCAATGATGTCGGACTCCAGCAGCCAGACCTCCAGGAGAGGGGAGAATGCTCTCATGGCCCTTGCAGTGTCCTACTCACTGTACTGCTTCTCACGGGTCCTTAACTTTTCTGCAAACATCTCCTGCAATGATTTCTTTCTCAAAGAATTGCAAAATACAAAAGAAGTGAGGAAAATCTCAGCAGTCATCTGGGGAAGGATATTTGTCATCCCAAGGTGAGGAGGAGACAGGGAATCTGAGTAGTGTGTATCGATGTTACTTCATGCTGCCAAGTAGGTCTTACCTGGCAGAAATGTTTCAGGAATTAACAAAGAGCAAAATGGAGACTAGCAAAGCAAGTGGTCTCAGCAAACTCTGTTGAATGTACATTTTTCTCACTAGAGCGTGACGACATCTGATGGAGCATTATGGATGGGGAGAAGGAAGGAAATGTTAGCAAAGCCTGAAAACATCAAGCTACTGCTCTGGCTAATGAGGCAAAAAGGAAATTCTGGCTGTAGCAACAGTGAAGTCCAACGAGATAGAATTGGGCTTAAGCCTAGGTAAGGGACTGGAGCTTGCAGGGTCAAACAAAACCTTTCGCTTCACAGCTTCTCCTTGTCTTCTCACCTAGAAAATGAATGTTCACATGGGCATACAACTCACACGCCCCCACCACATGGATGGTGTGCACGTTCAGCTCTGGTTTGTTTTGTGGTTTTGATGTAAGGATCTTTCTAGTTTTTGGAAGATGAGGAAGACTAGGAATGAACATCCTATTACACACCCAGTAGGAGCTGGAGAAAGGCAAGTCATCCCACACACCAGGTAGAAATACTTAATTTTTCACTCAAACCGGTTTTGTGAAGTGATGTCTTGACTTTTTCAGTGTAAATGTGAAATCACAAAATGGTAAATGAAGGCTGAGATGCTCTGCCCCTGTGGCAGTAGCTACTTAATTGCATTTTGGACAGACACAGTCAAATTTTCTTTTGAGTGTCTCAGACATCACTGTTGGAGAATAATTCCCTGGGGCAGGACATGCACCAGAGCATACAACTTTTGGCTTCCCAGCACCAGAGAGCAAGGATTACATCTACTGCTCTGCTTCAGACTGCAACATCGCTTGGATCTTTTGGTGTGAGCTTCAAAACAGCCCAGTCTGGGTGCCCTCAGCATAGGCTGCAAATGTGCCTGGAGATGTGTGTGATTTGAAGTCTGTCCTAGTTCTTCTCCAGTGTCTCAGACATCACATCAGTCCCTGGGGTGTTGACTCTCTGGTAGGTGTAAAATAGGATGGGTTGGAGATGCATCTGTGTTTGGTGGGCTGTGAGGTTGTAGTGTCTGGTCAGGAGATGGTTGCAGGTACAGTAAAACAGAGTGTGTTGATCTCTCTGATGGCATTTCTTAACAAAAACAGAGAAAGAGAGAATCCTGTGCGACTAATATCACATACTGATGAGCAGAGCGTTTAATGCTGGTCGTTTGTGGTCGAGAGGTAAACAAGTACTCACCACACCATTGCTCATACCAGGTAAAGCATGGGAATAAATAAGTCATTTGGATCTGGCACTGCTGAGTTGCCAGGTCTCCCTGTTGGCCCTTGCTGTGGCACTGCAGGGAGGGGGCTGTGCTGCCAGCCTGGCTCTCTTCCAGGTAACCAAACTCATCTGCTAAATAGGACAGAGCGGCTTGTGCAGACTCAGCCATAAGCTGGACAAAGTCTTGCTGGAGTTGAGCGTACACAAGCGACCCAAGCCTCCTCCCCACAGCTCGGTGATTTTGGAATTCCACACCGGAACGTGGCTGCGGAGGTAAACACCAGCTGGGTGTCATGTGAAAGGGAGGGAGCTTAGTGCAACTTGACAACCCCTGGATACAATCGGCAGTCTTGAATTTCGTATTGCTTCAGAATGAGGAGATCAAAGAGCTGTGATTTGGAAACAGCCAGCAGCCTGTCATGGTGCATTAGAAGTGAACAACAACCCTGTGTCCAGGTGAAAACTGCTTTTGTGTGATTTGGTATGTGGTTTTAGGATAGGAATCCCCAAATACCCAAGGATTAGGCACACAATACACAAGTCCTTTGTGAGCTCGACTAAGTTCTCTGCTGCCTGGTGGAATTTGCCACCCTGGGTTACATTCCCCAAACCAGAAAATGATCAGAGAGGCGCTGGTGGGGCTAACCAGGCCAGGTGGGGATGGCCAAGGGGGAGCTGAGCTGCAGTTGGCACCTCTATCTCAGAGGCAGGTGCTTAGTTTGGGATCACATCTGTTTTGAATTTACAGCTGTGAGCTGTTTGGTGAAGCTGGGAAGGACAGGGCTGGCCTGAGACCACTCTGAGAAGAGGAGGAGGAAGAGGCACATGGCTGCTGTTGAGTTGCCGGGAGCACATGTTAAGCTGTCCTCCACTGGGTTCATGCTTCTCTGCCCGTGGACTGGGCTTCAGGTGAAGATGAATGTGCAACTGTTGTACCCACGTATCCAAGGGTTTATCTCCAGGTTTCTTTTCCATGTGTTGATGCAGTCTTGGTGTTCACATCCATGGCATTATAAATGGTGACACGTACTGGTATCTTTCAGAGGGACCCAGAATGGCAGAATTCCTGGGAGGTTTCTGTGCTTCAGTTACCACCGACAGGATGCTCAAAAGTGCTTAGTACAAAGTCTGAGCTCTGCTTTTATTATATCTGCAGGTGCTGATATGGCCATTTAACAGGAGTAAAAATAACTTAAGCAAAAGACAGCCTTTTATTAAGCCATCACTATATCTTAGGTAAAGTGTTCTTATTCTATAAATAGATGTCACTTTGCCCTAGGAACAGCCTTGCATTTTATTAACGTTGTCTCTTTACTAGCACCTACCACCTATTCTTAGTGCTAAACTGTGAAAAGTTCTTAACTTTTATACCCTTTCTCAGGTCTTCTGCTTTCAAGTACCTGTAAGAGCATTGAATTTGGTAAAAGGTCCAATTATGACTTTTTTAAATAAATGCTTTTTGGTTTTGTTTTGACTTTTTCCCTCCCGTTGACTTGCACTGCTACAGAAAATAACAGCTGAATTACAGTTAGCTTCTCCTGCTTCCTTTCTCTTTGAGATGAGGTTACAACGACCTCATCTACCTAAATCAATAATCTGCACCCAAATCTAATAAAGATTTAGCAGGGCCTGTAAAATAGCATGCAGCCCAGATGGAAAGGGAGGTCCTAATGTCCAATTCACTCATTAGCTATTTATCAACCATTAATGATGAGAATAAGAGTGGTGTGTGGGGAAAAGGATACAAAAGCAAGACAACAGAGAATGTTCCTGAATATGAGGTGGAGACAAAGACTATAAAACACATGTGTGCAGGTTCCAGTGTGACACTGGCTGGGAAAAGAGAGGTATCTGAAAAATGGAATTTCCAAAGGAGTTTACTTGCAGAATCCCAGATTTTTATACACAAAAACTGTGTGTCTTTAAGCTACCATATGAGAGAACATAATGAAGACCTGAAATATATTTGTTTTCCCATCAGCTGACCCTGCATCCCTTTACAGGTGTGAAAGCACTAAACCAAAGAGCAGTATTTCCTGAAACTGAGTATTATATTTTTTTTCAGTAAAAGAGAAATTGTCTGTGTGATAATGGACCTGTCTCTTCATCTGTAGCAGAGTTAGGAAAAAACTGTGGTTTCCGAGTTCTTTGCTTTAATTCTCAGACTTTTCTTTCAGCTGAAGGAAATGAACATGTGAACTGACCATCAAAGTTTGGTTTGTTTTTTTTTTCTTTTCTCCAAATTGCTGGAGCACAGAATTAGGCAGGCAGGTAGTGTGAGTAGAGAAATACAATTTTTCATTGCTGTTTATTGAACAGAAACTGACTTTGTGACAAAATGGGTCTTTTCAATACTGTTAACAACATGTTATTTTGTGTTTGAAAACTGAAGCCACTTTTTTTTCTTTTAGCTTTAAATGAAAATAGTGTTTTAGCAGCTAAACATTTTTATACAAATTTGAAGATTTCACACTTTTTTTTGGGAGGGGTCTTAATATTTGTTGGAGATAGGAAATAGTTTTCCAAAAGCTGGAGCAGTAGTACCAAAAGGGCTTCAGCATCTCTGGAGTTTGTGGTATGCACAAATACAATAATGTTCCATGAAACAATATTTCAGATTCCATCACTACAGAACATAGTAGCAATTCCAAAGAAAACAGGAAATAGAAGTAATTAGCCAGACAGGAGGAAGTATCCCAAACATTACAAGGATACCAAATGCTTTATAAACCAGTAGCCACAACCCTGTCTTTAAATCTTCTTTGAGTATTCTTTAAATCTTGCTCAGTAAGTGGAAAGTCAAAATCAGTTGCAGTAAAATTGTACTCTCTTTAAAGAACGTTGACTTCAAATTTATCTATGAAATAGTTGCAATCAATTTTTTCCTCTTCTGTAGAAGGAGCTGTTCCACGCTCCATATATCTCATCGAGGTACCCTGTGCAGAAGGGAGCACAGCTACAGCCAGGGGCTCTGTCACAGGGCTGGTGTGAGAGGTCAAGTCCCTCTTTAGCAGCATCTCCTGCGGCTGAAGCTCTGCTGAGTGTGGAAGGGAAGGGTGTCAGCAGTGCTCCTTGTAGGGCTGGCCCTTGCTATGAATGGAGGCGGCTGTGCAGCATTTTTCAAGATGGACTGAGGAATCCACCACATCCTTTGCCAGTTTGCTCTTGCTGTTTAAAATCTGAGCTGTATTTTCTATTTGAAATTGTCTGGCTTTAGCTCCTAGCCATGGGTTCTCATTAAGCCTTTCTCTGCTAAATTAAAAGCCCTTTGTGACTGGTATTTTCTCTCAGTGGAGGTGCTTAATACCTTGTAATCAAGTCACCCTTCGTCTTTGATAAGCTAAACAAATCCTGCCTATCAAATTTCTCATTGGAATCAGTTCCTCCTCCCCAGCCTTTAAATCATTTTGGTAGCAAGTTTCTTCATACTCTCATATTTTTCAATTTCTTTAAAGATGCTCTTTCTGCGTTAATCCCACCATGTTTTTTTGAGAAACACAGCTGCAGCCCGCAGCAGTGCCAGGGGAACACGTATGCTGAGCTGTGTGACTACAATTGCAGAGGTGCTAGGAGAGGCACTTTGTTCCCATGTAGACTTGCAAGGCTGTAGACATCGCCTGCATTCCTTGTCCATCACTGTATAACTGTAATAAAAGCATTTTTATTAATGAGTCTGCCTTACGAGATGAGTCATTTAACTGTATGATTTCCTGTGGTTCTCCAGGCCTGAATGGGGCAGCAAACTGTTTTTCTCAGACATTAGGTTTCAATTCTGCTTTCTGGAGTCCTTTTCCTGTTGGGTTTCCTTATATTTGTCTCCCCCAGTGCCAATCCTGTGTTTAGATTTTCTAGATAAGGGCTAGTGAGATCAGCTGCTTGTGACCATACTCCTGGGAAAGCCACGGATTGTCCATAGCTATGAGGACCACTTTTGTGGAGCTGTGGAAATGGTGTCTTTTAAGGAGAGACTTTAGGAAGGGAGAGATCTCCATGAGCATGGCTGGATGTGGTTTGGCAGAGAAAGGGACAATGGAAGGGAGAGCTTGCCAGTCATCCTATGGACACATCAGCCTTTCCTCTGTATTAGTTTAACTGTCTTGAGGTTTTAAAACCAGAGTTTCTCCAGGTGGTTCTTGATGAGGAAGGGCCCCACAGTGTGCTCTGCTGTTTTGTCCTGGTGAAACATGTCCTCTCTCTTGATCTAGTGCAACTAGCTCTGCTGGTGGATGCTCTGTACCTAGCAGGGTTCGCATGCCTCACAGAAGAGGTTTTGAGTAAAATGTATTCCCTTCCTTCTGAAAATATACTCATGTTTGCATGACAAGTTTTCTTTAATTGTTTTTCTCCATCAGGGCTGCAAAGGTTTGGTGGTGTGGGTTTTTTTTCTTTTTTTTTCCTTTTTTTCCCTGGAGCTGTAAATCAACAGGCTGTGATTGAAGAATTTAAGAAGCTCCTTCATTTGCCAGCCCAAAATTTAATTTACTGAAGCATCTCTAACTAGCTGGCAGCTGAATCACACATTTTGTATTTCTCTTCTCCTTTATGGAGTGGAACAGAAGACCACAGACACCATGTTCAAAGACTTCCAAGGCTGCTGAGTTTATATATCAGCCGAAGACGTGTGGTTATTTCCCCTCCCTCTTTCAAGCAAGGTCTTTCTTTTTTTCGTTACATAGCTCTAGACCTGTAGTTTTCCATTCACTAGTTCTTACTGTTGTTCTCCTTCTGTTTTTTAAAAAAAAGAGAAAAAAAAAGAAAAAAACAGATGGCTTTAGTGTTGTTTAGCCCAGGAAACATTTTGAGCATTCAGTAATAAAACTGGGAGGAAATCCTTCACTTCCTTTATGCCTCCTAGCAAGTAACCACATCAATATGAAGTGAGGATGTTTTTGGGTACTGACCCAGTGTCACCGATCAAGACGCAGCCATAAATACTTTCAAGATGCAGTCTTGAATCGGACTCATAGATGAGGAAAAGCCACTTCTGTTTTGGAAAGGAATTCTTTCCTTCTGCAACCACTTTCTAAATTGCATTGACATTTAACAATTAACGTACAAAAGCTTTTGTATCCGCAGGACCATTTTTCATGTCAATAAACACATTCCTCTGCTTTTCAGTGCAATGTTTAATAATTCTCATTTCCTATAGTGGAAAAGAACCCTTGTACTTTGTTTGTTTTACGCAAATTACATGGAAGAAACAAAGCCATATCTGATCACAGTTATTAAATTAAGAACATTTGCATAAATCCTTTTTTTTTTTTTCTAATCTAGTTTGCTGTTAGTAAACAGTGTGTTATCTAGGTTTAGCAAAGCATTTGGTTTTTAGCCAGATTTTTGCTTTCCCCCTGTCCTTTTTGAAGTTCACTTGGCAGGCAAGGTCTGCTTCTCCTAAGCTATCTGTCATCACACAAAGTGGATTCCAGCTTCAGACAATAAATGAGTTGCTATTCTAGATTCACGGGCTGAACTGTCATTAAGTCACCTCCATCCCTGCCTTGGCGTTTTAGGACCTGTCTCTGTTCCAGCCTGTGGCTCTGCTCTGGGAGCTCCTTTGGGGGCTCTTCATAAATCGCAGAAAGTTGAGAGGTGCTCCCCATCTCTGCATGGGTCGTGGGACAGGGTGTGCGAGGGGATGGCTTGCTGTGAGGGATGGCTGCTTGACACTGCTGTAATGGAAAAATGACTGTCTTTTCTCTGTGAGGGCCCCTCAAGTTTCCAAATCTGAACAACACTATTGTGGTTAGGATTGAAGAGAGGAATAAACGAAGAATGATTTTTTAAAATCTTTCCCCCCTGCCCTTTCCTGCCTAGAAGGGAGTATGTGTTGAGAGAAATGATCCTTACAGAACTTGGAGACCTGATCCTATGGAAGAGGAGATATTAGAAATACCTGAAATTGCCAGGCACACAAACTTAATGGATAAGTAGAGACCTTGCCCATGACTTGCTTTCTAGGTACTATGAGACTTGTGCTAGGTCTTCTCACACCACGAGCAGCCTGTGATAGCACGGTGCAATTTAAGCAGTGGATGTTGGTGTCTGCTGAACTTCTTAGCTGGAACCTGAGGATGCACATAGAGCATTGATGGGAGTCTCCAGTTATCTTTTTTTCCTTTCAAGTGTCCTTGGCTTCCTCAGGCAGCTGCAGGGGTTGTGGATTTGGGTGGATAAAATAGAAAGGCTGGGGCCATGCCCCATCTAGGGTTAGTTAGAGTTTCTGGGAGGTTACTTGTAAGAGGTTCTGGGGGCTCTGTGTGAAAGAGTAGGGACTTCTTTCCTGTTCCCAAGGCACATTGACTTAAATGGAATCTGGATTGGTAAATGAGATTGTTAAACCCACCTTTTTTCCCCCTTTTAATCAAACATGAGGCAAAATTGAAGCCTTTGTTTATCTGCTGCTGTGGAGCCTAACTATTGGTGGGGTCCCAGAGACAGAGAACCAGGCACTTAACTTGAAAATGACTTCACTTCAATAATGTCATTAAGTTTTATTGACCAAGCATTTCCACAAGTGGTGAAAGGGGATTATTGGGAAATTGGGATGAATGTGCATTATGTCACTTTTGAATCATATCCTGCACACAGGGAAGATATGAGCCCTGATTAAGTGACCCACCAGGCAGAGAGGGTTTGTCTGTGGTAGCTGCACTACTGTAAGCACGGGAGCCGAGGGCTGCTGTGATGAAAGATTTTAGTGGGAAACTACAAAGCCATATTAGAGGAAATGCTTTCAATGTATCTAAATCAAGATGTATGGGGTTTTATTTCTGTCTGTGTTATATACCCCTGAGCTCTTTTTGGCCAACTGATAGTCATTAGACAAAGCTGTATTTCTTTGCAATTTACTTATTGCAGGGCTGTGACTTAACTGCTAACAGAATAATATTTTTCCTCATATGTAACTTATAATTTGTTGGATGTGCATTCAGCTCCTGTCGTGGATTAAGCTTCCAGAGAGGTGTGCCACTGCTCTCCAGGCACTTACAGCCTTCAAATGGCTGTTGAGCACAGCCAGATGCAAAGCGTTAGCGCAATTGCTTGCAAAGGCCTTTTCTCTTGCATCCACGCTCAGATAGGAAATGAAATACAAGATCACTGTGACATCAATAAAACATGCTGTCAGCAAGATGTGTGACTTACCTGGAAGCTGAATTCCATTTACAGGTGGCAGCGGAGTATACTTTATACATTTTTTCCCCCCAAGAATCAGTTTCTGAGATTGATTGCATTTGCGTTATGTGAATCTCGTTTCCATTTCTGGCATTTTTTATAAGGCTTATGAAAGTGAGCGCTATTAAACTGGGAGGTTTAGGAGAATAGTTTTCAGGCAGAAACAAAAAGACTGGAAAAGATTTCCTGTGTTTGTTAGTATTCAGCTGAGCTTGGGTCTTTAGGTCCTAACAATCTGCGTCAGAGGTTATTATGGAGCTTGTTGCTCATACGAGAGACTTTTGGTATATGTGTCTAAATATACCAAAAATATTTCTCATCAAAACCACCTAAATGACTTTTCCCACACTTTTGTGACTTTGCAATGAATGTGCCCAACTTCAGTGATTCTTATATACAGAAATTCCTGGTATGATCATCATGAGACGTGTGCCTGGATCCTCCAAGACCAGTGAAATGTGTAGTGTGAGGATATCTAAGGAAGAGCTTGGGGCCAGAGCAGAGTGTCTGTGGCATCTGTGGAGGAATAGCCTTACAGTAAGTAGTGCTAGGTCTTTCATTTCAACAAAAATTCTCATTCAGCGCCTGAAATGGTTCTCTTGCACGTAGTAATTTCAAAGTAGTAACATATTCTCATCTTCATTTAAAGTTGGTAAAGTAGATACCTCCCACTGCAGTTGGTAAGGCACATACCTCCCACTGACTTCTTTGTGGGAGGAAAAGAGTACGACTGGAAATCAAGTCCCTTTTATTGAGATACTTAGAATATGGGTTAAATGTCATGCTTTAGATAGTGCAAATAGAGCTAGGGGTTAGTGAAATGATTTGTTTTCTTCTCACAGGTCATGATTCATAAATAGCATTGTTTTCCTGTTTCTTCTACACTTAATCTCCTCCTTGAGACTAGTAGGGATCTGATCCTCCTGCCCAACGTGAGCTGCAATGTGACAGTGGAGGGTCCATGCCTGCATCAGCTCGTGTTTCCTGCCCGAGTCTCACCCATCCCTTCATCTGTTGGGGCCTCTGGACTTGGGTGAACACACTGTTTGTGTTTGGCTTGCAAAGGCGCCCATGGCCAAACAGTTTGTGCAGCCTAATCCATGTCTGTGGCAGGAAGTCACACATCTCCCAAAGTGACATTTCATCTAATCCATTTCTGGGTTTAAGCAGATTATCAATTTCTTTCACAGAGTTTCTGTTTTCGGAGAAATAAAAGGAGACTCATAGAGGAGTTTGCCGCTAAGATTTGTGTGTGTGTGCATTGAGGATTTATTTATTGGACTTCTAACCATAAACAGTTTAATGTTTTTGAATTACTACTGCTCAGTCTCATTTAGTTTGGTTGTGACCTTGAGCCATACATTTCGAGGGCTCTTGCTAATGGACCTTTTAAATGATGACAATGAAATACACCAGGTCCTTTGATAAGGGGACTGTTGCTACGTTGCTTATTATTTTAATGTTATTCTACAAAATAACCATTATAATATCGTTATTATTTTTTAACTCTGGTTTTATTTTGTCACACCAACATAACAACAATCTACATCTGAAATATTTCCTCATTTGTGCAAAGCACATTTCTCTGCCAGGGGTAATGAAATGACCAAGCAGTGACCCTCATTTTTATGTTTCTCCTACTGTGAAGAGGAATTGAAGATGAAATGTAGAAGCTAATAGCTGTGCAGCCCCAGTGAATCTAGCAAATCTAAAGAGCCCAGCCATGGGATACATTTAAATATTAAAGCAGTTTTTATGTGCTCTAAACAATATTTGATGCAGCTCTCAGTATGCTTTAATCTGGCTAAATGGTTATTGTGTTATGTGTCCTAGCTGTAAAACTGTCTAGCTCTTTTGTGGTCAGGATGCTTTTCCCCACTGCAATTTAGGTTGGACGTGGATAAACATAAAGGACCATTCTCCAAAATGTATCTTGTACAGGTTAATCCTGCATGGAGCAGGGAGCTTAGAAATCATTCACATTTATTATCTTTTTCCCTGATGTGAATTCTGACAAATGCTTGTAGGGTATGGAGGGTGCTGTTTTTTTGGAGGAGAAAAAATAAAAAAAACTTGACACAGTTCAGTTGAATAGGGAGAGTGGCATCTGGAAAGTGCTTGTTGTCTTGCCTTTGCCCGGCTACAGTGACAGTTGCATGTTTGAAATGTTTTCTTGCTGGCTTTATTGCAGAACAGGAGAAAATATCTTCTCCTCTTTCCCGTTGACAGTTTTTTGGGGTGAAGGAGCTCCTGTTGTGCTGATGATCAGTGCTCAGGGCTGTTGGGATGCAGCTGTGCTCTTGGCAAGGATGCAACTCCCACCAAGCAACAGCAAAGTGTTGAGGATGAGGCAGGAAAACCTTGACTCGTAGCTTTCTCTTGATTTCTGGTTTGTACAGAAACAAATGAACACAAACACCTTAATTTACTCTATGCCCTCAGTCCATTTTGGCTCACACATTTGCTTTGGAAAGAAAAATGCTTGCTGGGTGTTGGCTACTTCAGCTGATGGAGCATGTCCGGGTAGAGCTGTCGGATTAGAAGTTGTTTGTATGCATCAGGACTGCAACTGAATTTCCTGCAGGTCTGTGTCTTTTGTGGGGGTTATTCAAGGCTTAAAAAGGCACAGACAGAATTTTTCCTGGTTTTGCAGCCTTCCTAACAGAGCTCTCTCCAGTGTCCATTCATGACCGAGCTCAGGTTGTATTGTTTTCCCGAGAGAGAGCAATTATTTCTTGCCTCTGTTCCAGCTGCCTAATTCATGTTCATGAGATGTGTCGGAATCCCTTTGCCATTGCCCTCTCTCCCAAATGTGGTTGAAATAGCCTAGTGACCTCAAAAGTGAAAAGGATGCACGTAAAACCTTATTATTCCTAACTTCTTTAGGAAAACAGGCTAAACATGGAGAATATACACATTCTGCTTTTTCCCCTCCTAATTATTCTAATAAAATATTCTAATAAAAATCCCATCACCACTTTCCCTCCTACCTCTGCAGAAAAATCCAACCCCCAGTAGCATGGTTACAGTAGTAATAAGGGGACAAAGCATTTAGTAACCTCTGGGAATGAGGTTTCTGAATTATCTTGAAGTCTTCAAATTACTTTAGTGATCTCTTTTAAATCCCAAGTGGGCAGTGATCCATATTGTAAACCCTTCACACATAATTTGACACAATTAGCAAATTCTGCTTCTGAGACCATCTTGTGACTTGTGCTGAAAGCTTTTGCTGCAGAGAAGCTGTGTGCTGGCTGGGTCTGGGTGGAGGTAAATGAATCAGCTGTGGGGGAAAGATGATATTGTCCAGCTTACCCTGGGCCAGGATGATGTTGATTAAAGAAAGTCTAGTTTATCCACTGTCAAAGGAAATGTTTCCCTGTTTAAGTTCCAAAAATAAAGCAGAACACTGCACACAACTCCAGTGCAGGTCTTTTCTGGACTCTGAGTTACTTTTGGTCTAACCTGTTTTCCTTAAACAAAGTGATTTCCCGATTCCTGTAACTGACCTTCCTACTGCCAAGTCGAATGATCTTTGTCAGTATGACTCTTTTATGATCTTGCTAATGAACTTTCCGTTTTATGCTTCTTGTCTGATTAGTAATGCCAGAGATTTAACCAAGCAGAGATAATTCATTAGTCTGAGCCATAGCTCTGAGGGCACGATGTCAGACCCTCCCTTCCCGCTCCGTGCACTCCATTAGTTTCTCTGGGCTCTGAGATCCCCTCCATTTTTTTTTTCTGAGGGAAAATGCAGAAGTCTTTGCCTACTGCAGATTCTTTATATATTGGTCACTCTTGACTCATTGACAGTGAAATTCACAGGATCCTTTTGGAAACTCTTAGGCAGTGATTTTTTTTTTTTTAATTCATCTGAAGTTTCATGCAGATCAGTGGAAACAAAAAAAAAACATTCATAGACTGACTTGCAGTATAAAAAGATAAGTGATTAATTGCAGTTTGTGGATGCAGCTATGATTATTTATGCTACAATTCCTCTCCTTTTTGATGTTGTTTTAATTGGCAGCCCTTAAAATTCAGAAGTGAAATACTTAATCTGTTGAAGTCAGTGTACTGTAGAGAAGGAGGAAGATTTTTATGAGAATGACTCTGTGCATGACTCAGTGTGTTGGTTTAGTCTTGTGCTTCTTGTCTGCTGATCCCAGGGGGGTTGTCTCCTTTCTAGAGGTGCTTTCTGGGATTGGGAAGTCGGTGCTTAATGGACTAATGTACGTGAATGCTGCTGCCACCACTGCACTGAGTTACTGGGCTTTCAAGATTTGACTGTTGCTCGGCCACACTCTTTAGCAGGTTGTATCAATTCCACGTTAGAAACCTGGTTCTGCCCAATAGGTAGGTTGGGGAATAGGCAGCAGCTGGTGGGGGTTCACCTGACACAGGGATTAAAACTGTGAGAGAAGTGGTCTCTCTCCCTCACTCTAGTCGTAGAGTGGGTTCCTAGGGTGAAACTGGCTGCAGCAGGGACAAGAGCTGGGGGAAAGGAGGATGGAATCACTGACAAAGCACAATCTTGTGCAGGATGAGAAGGAGCAATTGTAAGGGAGATACCTTGGAGTAGTGTGGGAAAGACTCTATAGACCACTATTCTTGGAATAGTATGGATCATGTTGCTTTTTCAGGCTAAAGTAATGCTCCCCCTCTTTCACCCTGCTCACAAGAGGTGAGAGTGGCTGCTATTGCAGAAAAGATCAGCTTAAGCTTCTGGGAGATGTGAGAAAGAAACTGAGGGCTGGGACCTTCGGCAGTGGGAAGCAGAATTGGACTTTCTACCAACTCTACCAGAAAGGCTGGAGACAGAGCAAGTGGGACCCTCCAGGGAGTAAACATAGAGGACACCCATGCCTATATCTATGTCAGAACCTGCAGCAACATCCAGGTGAGTTTTTAGCTAGAAAATCTCTACTGAGGCAGTTTGGCTGGTCTAGTACCCTTCTCTGAACCTTTTTATTAGCTTTTGCCCAATTTCATATCACTGCAAATTGGTTAGATTCACTCAAGTAGTACTAGGTTGTGCCAATGATGATTTTAAAATTATTTCCTCATAAGCAGTGGGAGCAAACCTCTATTCCTGGTGTACCCACAACTACCAGAAAAAACAGCCACCGTTAATCTCTCAGTGACATGGTCGTTGCAGCAGACAAAGAGACTTGGGAGATTCCCAACAGAACGTCATGTGCTTATTAGCTCCATGAAAGTTGTATGTTTTGCAGCATAGACACTGTAAAAATTGTCTCCTGCTGCTGGTTTTCCTTCCCGTGTAGAGCAGGACATGCCAGACAGTGCACGTGGGGATCTCTTTGTGATTATTTCCCTGCTGCCTAACATGTGCCCTTCTCACTTCTACTGCTGTTGCTACAGAGGGTAGGCAGGATCTAATTAAAGACAAGGAGGGATGGGTCTGCATATGTTGCTTGTGTTTGGGGACTGTCTGGCTCGGAGGAGTAATAATTGGCTACAGGGCCTTTCACCTCTATGG
The DNA here is from genome assembly GCA_025769975.1 of Gallinago jamesoni. Classification (NCBI taxonomy): domain Eukaryota; kingdom Metazoa; phylum Chordata; class Aves; order Charadriiformes; family Scolopacidae; genus Gallinago; species Gallinago jamesoni. The sequence continues at coordinate 32,617,436 of JAOQGH010000002.1, read as the reverse complement.
CATGGCTTTGAATGCAGATCAGCTTAGTGACTTTTAATGTCATTACCATGTGACAGCTGTTTTCCGTGTGAAATTAGCTGGTAGTTTGAGTGCTCTTTCTACAGGAAGCCAATATCAATAATTACCACATCAAATGGTGCTATTAGCACCCTTTAAAAGTATATATAATTTGAAGTTTAATTAATATGCTTCAAGTATACATATTGGCATGTGTTGTGACAACATTAAAATCAATATAAATCCACTTAGCTCCATAGTTAAGTCTATGTATAGAAATATATGCTGGAGGTAAGTACTTGGGATACAGTAAGATATAGCAGTAGCAGCTAACTGGAGGAGTTGCTTTCTGCAACTGTTTTTGGGGTCCTGTTATTATATAGGGCATGTAAGCTTGTAATGCATTTAAACCTAGAATATGTGACTATCCCCTAAATGTGTAAAAAAAAAAAAAAAAAAAAAATCACAGTGAAAAAGCAGCATCAACAGAAAAGGTCAAGGTAGCTCAGGGAAAAGTCCTTCTTGATAAATGACTCCCATTTCTGTGGTGAGAGCTGTAAGGAGAGATATCTCTTATTAGACCAGCTGATACAGCTGAGTGAAACAGATAAGCTTTTGGATGCATGGATTCTTGCTTTTTCTGTGCCAGCCCTAGATTAAGGCAGCAGCCCAGCTCCTATTAAAAACTTTTGCACTTTGCCAGCTGTAACTGGTTTGTCCCAAGAGGTACAGTACATGTCCTCCTGATCTACACCATCCATGCTGGTGGTTGTGGTCTGAACTGCAGCCATTTAGAGAACGAAGTTTTGCCACTTGTTCTGTGGGGAAAAAAAGAGTTCCATGAGACACAGCAGGGAAAAGTACTGTGGCTGAAGATTGATCTCAACTTCTTTGCTGTGTCCTCTGAAGCCTTTTGGAGTTCTGTTCTCCATTGCAACCCTAACAGCAGCAATAAACCAGCTGTGAACAGTTGTCTCATTCCATTACCTGAGTGGGAAGCTAAGGAAGAAGCTGGGTATGTTGACTAAATGTATTCGTAGTGTAGAGTAATGGCTCATCAAGTCTAAAATCTTCTGTGGAAAAGCATTTTTTAGAAAAGAACTTTCTGTTGCATCTTCCTCCTGGACCATAGGGACAAACAGCTCCAGCAGAAGAACCCACAGTTTTGCAGGTCATTGGCAGAATGGGATACCTGAGTCTGTAACTGATGTTCCCTGCTCGGTATCACATCGTGTTTAATCAAAGAACAACAGATCCAACAGAAGAGGCTTGCTGAGAAAGACACTGTCTCATCCCACTGAGGGATGAAGAGGAATATCTGACATTGGCGTTTTTCATGTTGGGAGAAAAGAATTCCATAATAAGTCCTCTTCAAGGTGATGAAGGGAAATGTTCTCAGTGTGACTGTTCCTTGCTTATGATCTGTGTAGATTTTTCTGTTTGATTCTGTAGATTCATAAGTATTCCCTTCTTCCTCAAAATCTTGTAATACCTATATACTTATATGCCATTATGGCAACTTGCTTTCCTCAGGGTATAAATGATTAAAAAACCTATAATTCTGCAGTCCCCCATAATACATGTAGCCCCTCCTATTAGGTAATGAAACTATTATTCACTAGCAAATTAAAGATGCAAGTCTGTGGAGGTCTTTTATAAACAGATAAGGTGTTATCTGAAAGGGAATAAAGCCTGCGGGCTATCACAGAAGAGCATAATTTACATAAAGTGAAGGATGTTCCTGAGATCCGGAGAAGACACAGTAATAGAAACTATCTGTCTTTTAAACAAGAAGAGTGGCTTCTGGAGCCTGGTTTCTTGGGAGTCTCTGTAGAAAGTTTTTAGGATAGGTTAGAGACATATCTGTCACGAGTGCCAGAGTTAACTTCCCTTTCTGGATGACCTCCTAAAACCCTTCCAGACTGCTCTCCTACGATTCTGTGGTAGGTTCATGCCTGGGCAAGCACAGGATCTGATCTCACCCAAGGGAGATGGAAGTGTTGGCTAACATGGGATTACGCTGCAAGGATAAACTCGTTGGCTGATTTGTGGCTATGGCTATCCCAGTAGAAGACCACAGAACAGATTTCAGACAGTTTTTTACTGAAAAAACCCACCCTCTTGCTGAGGGGTTTTCTTGTTCTGCCAATCTGCCATCCCTGCTCCTGGGATCCTTTCTGCACTGTGGTTCCAATACAAGCTAGAAAGGAAAAGCTTCAGCAATATAAGTGGCCACACAAAAGATTGGGACTACTTGGTTAGCCCTTTGCATTGCCTGCTGCTGCTGTGATCCCCATGCTGCAGCACGTTTGAGCCTTTTATCCTTTATAAAGCCTTGTTGACAGGGGCCTCAGAAGAGAGACATACGGGAGATGTAGTAGGCTGAGAAATGCTGAGCTGTAGTGTTGACCTGGGCTTCAAAATGTCTAATTTTACAGGTGTAGTACTTAATGTGGGGATCATGAATAGAGGGGATGTTGGTCATTTAGCAACGAGGAATGAAACAGCATCTTGTGTGTGGGAAAACCTAGTGACAGGAATGGGAAAAAGAAACCCAGGGGCTTCCACGGATACACCGTGTCTCGGTGGGATGGTGGTCTTTTTCATTACTGCATCATGAAAGAAGCAGCCTCTCCTACTCCAGATGTGTTTTATACCTTCATCGCAAACCTCTTTCTGTGTGAAAAGCAATTCCCTCACAAATGGCCCTTCATTAGCTGTGGGGTCATGTCAGAAACAATCATCAGTGTATTGCTGATGTGGCCAACGCATCTTGTGAACTCTTTGACCCTAGCAGTCAGCAGGATGTCTTTATGTGAAGCACTAATATGAAAAGCATTAGCATTAATGAAAGAGCTCTCGACCTGGTTGCTGTAAGGGGTCAGCAGAAGTTTACAGACACCTTTGCCTAACATTCCTATCATGCCTGGCAGTTTCACTCTCATCTTGTTTTTCACAGTCTCTGATTAAGAATATAATTCTCAAATTCTGCTACAGCCTGTCAGTATAGCAGGAAGCCACCCGAACTGAAAGCCCTCACCCATTTTGGGATTGGTCTGTTATGGTGTTGCATCAACTCACCGCCCTGCTGGAAAACAAGAAAGGGGCTAAAGCAGATGAATCACAATAGTAGGGTTTGGAAGTGACCTCTGGAGATCATCTAGTCCAACCTCCCCACCAAAGCAGGTTCACCTAGAGAAAGTTTTACAGGATTGCATCCAGGTGAGTTTTGAATATCTCCAGAGAAGGAGACTCCACCTCTCTGAAGACTTTGAACATTTTTTTTTTTTTTTTGAGAAACCTTACCCTTATGCTTCTCTTGGCCTGGTTAAGAACCTCTTCCATGAATGGGACAATAGTTTCCCAGGATCTCTTGATCCATTACATTCTTCCAAGAGGATGCAAAGATAAATGTTGAAGGTCCCAAACAGTCCTTAGTCATTATAAAGAGTATTTGAAAGGATGCCAACAAATGGTGGGAACAGAAGCTCTTATGAAGGTAGAAGCCCTTTTTATTAATGCCCTTTTTCTTTAAAATTAAGTCACTTTTAAAATATATGACTGTAAACATCAAGCCGATTTTTACTGAAAATCAAGTTTGTACTCTGATCAAAGAACAAATGAATGTCACATATAGGGAGACAATAGAGCATCCCGAATCATTTATAAAGTAATAGTGTATATGAACTGTAGAACTTGAATTGCAGGATGTTTTATTTCAGAGCCCCAGAAACATTCAGGTGCTATCTGAGCACCCCAGCTCTTCCCAGCACTCATGGGCATGACAAAGGGGAGTCTCAGATGCCTGTGGCTGGGAGCTAAACATTTGGTGGTCCTTCAGGGATCTCGTAACTTACTGAGCAGCGGAGAGGACTAGAAATCCTCTAAGTGAACAGCAAACCAGTTTCACCTGCAGGATGAGCTACCTGAGTCTATAAAGCTGCGGGTAAATGTAAATTGGAGTCTTGCATTTCTTTGGGACTCCTGGTTCTGGTCATTACAGCAGCAGCTGAGCATATTATGTTTCATTTCTGCCACTTGCTTTATTCCAGCTCCAGCTTTGATTTGCAGTTGTGAGTGGAAGAGCTATTTGTGACTGTTTTGTCAGCCTTGCAGGAGAGGTGGGATGTGTACAGGTAGGAGCAATGACTGTGGTAGTCCCAAGACAATAGTATCTTTTTGTTTCTAGTCTGGAGTGCTCTCCTAGCTGTCTGGCATCTCACGGAGCTGGTTATGTTTCAGAGAAAAAAAATATGCGGACGCTTGGCTGAGCTGTGGGGCTAAAAGTTCATTTCAAAACAAATGGTATTTCAGCTGTCTGACTTTTTGTTTACTTACTGCAGGAAGGTGATTATATCAGCTAGCGTGAATTTTCAGTGTTCTTAGCAACATGCTTTACTTTGATGGGAATAATTTACTTAATTAGGTCTGTCTGTTAAGTTTTCTTGCCCAATTGAACTTTTTCAATCACTTTGTTAGGGTAGCCAAATCCCAGCACTGTCAAAGACACAGGGCAATAAAGAGAGATGGTGATTCCTGCTCACAGACCAGTCTTACCATGGGGTCAAGAGGGTCCATGTCTGGCTTGGTGTCCAGACTCTTCTGTCTGATGAGTATGAGACTGATATATGCACCTTCATCATCTCAAAGTCTGCACCTGCATTCAGTCCCCAGGAGCTGTGGCCCTTCCAGTGTCACGTAGTATAGGTTGCAAAGGTTGAACAACTAATGGTTGAAGGTGGGAATGCAGAAATGGCAGGGAATTTGGCTCTTAGGTCCTTATGATCCAGAGTGTCATCAGATCCTGCCTTAGAGAAGCAGAAGAGGCGGCCTGGAGAGAGGTGCAGGATATTTCCTACTCCGGTTTGGGTAAACATCAGCTTCTGTGGGAGTTGCTTTATTTCTGTAACTGTTATCCTTGGTTTGTCTTGCTGGTTTTAAATATTTGTACAAGTGACTAGAGCTATGCAAACTGCGCCTGAAGGAAACGTGAAACAGAGGATAAGAATTAACTGGAGGTACCAAAATTACTCAGTATCTGAGCTAAAAATATTACAAAGGAAAATGAAGAAATGTGGTAGAAGAACAAGGAAGTAATTACTTTCTTGTGACTAGTGGAAGTGAAAGTTCAGGGAGTGTATTAATCTGACAGGGAGGGTCATGGTGAGAGTCTATGTTTAAACGGGTTTATAATTTACAGTGTCTTTAAAAGCACTCATTTATTTTTGTTTAAACATACTGGTGGGCAAGCATACCATTTGTAAAGTTACTGCTCAGACACGTTGGCTTCTACTGCCATTTTTGTTGTCAATATTTATCTTGATCTTTTTTGTTTTTTGTTAAAGATTTATAAAATATATGGTACCATTGAAGAACTCAATAAAACCTCTGTCCTGTAACCCACCACTTGGGCAGCATCACAGATGCTCGTTGCCATCACACAAGGCAATGGAGTTTAATAATCACTTGTATGGGCGGAAAAGTTTCGGCAGTGTTTCAGGGATTAGAAATCCCTAAACCTGGGACGTGCCACTTTACCAAACACACAGTATCCTGTTTTATGTATCAAATGACAGGATTACATTTACAAGTGTAACAACTCCATGTGAAATCAAGCAGATGTCTTTTAAATTAATTGATTCCTTCCTGTCAGCTGCTGGCTGTAGTGGAAGACAATACTTATTAAGAAAAATATAATACCGCCAAATAGAAAGTCCTGAAAACCAGAGATCTCTCAATATGCAGAGAATAGTGGTGATGGTGAATAGCTGCTTAGAATACAAGTACACTGGGGTCTGCCTGTGCTAAAAAAATGGTTTATAATTGCTGTTGCCTTAACTGCTGGTTAAAAACAACTCAGTTGATAGTATTAATGGCATAAACCCATTAGAGTGAGAGAGAAACGAGGGAATAGGTTTCCTCTAATTGCATTGTTCTGTAGACAAGCACCTGAAAATCATTTTTAGCTTGTTTGCTGAGTAGGGAGGGATGGAGAGACCACTTTGATGTGATGCTAATAAGATCTAGTTGCTGATTATCATCCTCTGGAAGAAAAAGGGGCGATAGCAGAGTACCTATGTTTTTTCAGTTTTTATAACAAGGCATGGGCGATCCAAGACTTCCTACTATGCAATGGAGAGCTACTTTTATCATTTTCCTCTGTACTTGGCACTCACTAGAAGCACAGTTAATGCCACTTTTATATAAAATTTTTTTTAAAATGTAGGCAGGAAGTTAGCAGTCAACCAGGCATTATTTTGGGGCACCGCAGACATGAAGGTCTCTCTGCTTCATCTCTAATTCCTTGACTCATCAGTTCTACTATCCATAACTGAATTCTTATATTAATTATGGTTTTGTTTGGTTGGTTGTCTCCAGACTTCATTGATTATGTTGAATATAAATGAGCTGAAGTCTCATTCAGTAATTGGAAATATTTCCTATTTTTTCACAAAAGCTTAAAGGAAATAAAGTTAAAAGTATTCTGCCAGGGAAAGGAGAGACTTAACAGCCTTCTGTCCCCTTACAGCAGCATGTGACTCTCTCAACTCTGACAGAACCTCAATTCATGCATCAAACTCCTCAAAGTATTAACATTTTGGAAAATCCTGCAGACATTTCTGCGAGCAGCAACAAATTGTAGCTGGCAAAATCAAAGCCTGCTGGAACTTGCTACATATGAAGGCAAGATATTTTCTCTCTCTGCTCTTGCAAAGCAGAATGTCTCCTGCAGCCTCTCTGTCTCAATAAATGAGCTGGGGTTTATTCACTCACATACGTGCAAATTTTCCTCCTAGGAAAACATGCAGGTTTTGGACGACAGCACCTGACAGAAAGGACTATGTCTTTTGGCTCTTGCTTCCAAACAAATTTGTAAGCATGAGAAAAAAATGCCTTCAGGAGGTTTAAAAATAGTTCCCATAGCTGGAATTTTTCTGCTGTATTTCTACATAACCCTGTCCAATTTTACTCCCCTGTTAAAAACTGCAATGGGAGAAAAATAGCAGAAGCAGCAAGTGTTATCTGAGAACTATTTAATGTGATAGCATTACTAGCTAACAGAATTTGAAAATGGTGTCTGGGAAAAATATTAATTTTTAAAGCTTCATGTTCTGCCAAACAGTTTGCCAGAGATTAGCACTGTACTTATGATTAGAGTACAATCTGCATTATTCCACAATTTCCCCTTTCATACAGCACATTATGCTAATCACACTGTATTCCATTTTTCAATAAAAGGTCAACAGTGCACTGTTTGTGCAGAATGTGCAATTTAAACTTCATGTCTGTCATTAGAGATAATCTAGGTTTGCTGTATCAAGTGAGGTTGTCATAGAAACTAGACCTGAGATCTCTGTTTACAGCCTTTGGAGAATAAACACTTTGCATTTATTCCACTGAAAAATAGGCGAACAATTAAATAAGGTTTGAAAACAAAACCATAATGGCCCGGAGAGAGATGTCATTCATCAAAAATCAATATATGTTATGCAGCTGGTAAACTCCAGGCATTCAAGCAGTTGACTGACAGCAATAGCGAAATATTTCCCGGGGGGTGGAGGGGGGCAAGGGAGTAACTGATAGTGTATCATAATGCCTGGAGCAGAATTAATTTAAATTTGCTAATAAGTTTTGTTCCAGGAATTACAACACTGAAGAATATTTGTTTAAATTTTGTTTAATGTCAGGTAAGGCTTTTTTTTCTTTTATGTTGGCTCTTTGGACATTTTTAATAGCACCAGGAGATAGTTTAGTTCTTATTTTTCCATAACATTCCATGTCTTCCTATCATAGCTAAACTTTTATTTGTGGGTTATAACAAGGCATCCTAAAAATATCCCTGGTATCTGCAGCTTCATTAGTGAGCAAAAGGGCTGCAGCTTCAAGCTTAACACCAGGGTTTCAGCTTGCTCTTTCTGTGACGTGTTATTAACTTGTAGAGCTCACCTTTGTCAGGAGATGGTATTTAGTAATGTTTCAGGAAAGGATTAGAGAAATATCTGGACAAAGATGGCTTCTGTTGTTATAGCACAGTAAAATCACCAAGGCTATCAGTCTTTTTTTCCTCAAGGCGTAATCATATTACCAGCTGGGTGTTTATGTAGGGGTTTTGTCAATGGCATAGCATTACTCTGCTGACAACGTGAATTATGTGGATTGTATGTCTTCTGAAGCATCTGAATACTGCCTGATGTCCACACGCACAGCATCTCTTCAAAGCATGAATGGACTGTTTGTCCACCACGTCCTTAGACACGAAGGTGTACCCAAAACTAATGGTCTGCTGTGAAACACAAAATTTAACCAAATCTTGAAATGAAACAGGAAAACCAGAAACACTCACAGCTAAGGCGAGCTGAACAAAGAGCTTTTGATATTTTGCTTCTGTGTCAAAGTAAGCATTTCTCTCCCAGAAGAAGACAGCGAAGCCTGTGGTTTTCTGCTGATGGAAGCTGTGCATGGCTCTGTTTGCTGCAATGCATTTCTCTTCATTTCTTCCAGCAATGAATGTGATCTGTTAGTCCCTAAGGGTTGTCCCTGATATCTCATTTTCCTAGGAAATAAGGGGACAACTCTAAGGGCTGCCAGCATTGTATTTTGCCACTGGTGAATTTGGTCTTTCAGGTCTCTACAGAGCCCTATATTCAAAGCCTGAAAAAGCAATGAATACAGGCTGATATCCTGGTGTATTTGTAAGTCTTCAAGTCCTTGTTTTCCTGTGGATGTGTTTTCTAACCAATACAAGAAAAGATACTCAGGTAGTTCTGTAAATGCTGTTTCTCTACATTTCCAGAGCAGAAAATCTTCTCATGCCTGATACGTTTGCTCAGCAGCACGCACTTCCCTTCTAATTATCTGTTCTGTTTGCAGTTCTTGACCTCAGCTGCATCAGTAACATGGCAGGTCTGTGAATCAAGTCTTGGCTTGTTGAACTGCCATTTGGACAATTTTTATGATACAATATAAAGTAATCCAACATTAGTGGGAAGATAGACCTTGAAAAGCACTTTCTATTATTCCTGTACTAATGTTGAGACTCCCAGCCCTGCCTTTGGGTGACTGCCATTGCACTGGTTGAAATGCTGAGAAAACCATTAACCATAATAAGTTGTTTATCCTGGTCTTAAGCTTCCCTCAGAGCTTTTTCTGCAACTGCGCTGCATTAGTACGGGGGCCCCAAGTTTATAGACACCTTCAAACAGAAGCTAAAGCAATGACAGGGGCTCACAGACAGCATCTACACTTGACTGAACAGCCTCAAAGGCTTGGAAAAGCCTGGGGGACATCTGCCAATGTGTCTGCAGGCTCAGAGCTCAGACCACATCAGTGAGCACTGTGCCTGTATTCCTGGATTTGCGAACGAAGGAGGGTTCCTGCCTTTTTTTTGTGTGTCAGGTATTAACAGACTCCACTTGTAACATTTTAATTTCACCACATCACAAAAGCAAATCTTGTGCATGAGATGAGAATCCTTTGTCCAAAAGGAATTGCTGTGTAGATCCAAAGAGGTTCATTTCAGCCTGGCCTCATCTCGCAGCTCGTTTTGCAGCTAATCTATCCAGGAGAGAATGTCTAGTCTCTGTTTTTGTTCTTTGTTTTATTGGCCATATTTCTCTGTGCCAGGGCAGCTATGTCAGAATGCAGTGAGGGGAAGCTGTGTTTCTGGTTTTATGTGCTGATGGCCGTGTCCTTGGACACTTGGATCTCTAGAGTGTAGAGCACAACATGCCAATACCATTGATTGTTGTGGTTTTTTTTTTTTTTTTTGTTTTTTTTTTTACGGAGAGCAGGAATTACCTCTGTGTGTGCATTGCCTGATGTGTGGCGCTATCCTTCTGGCTCAAGTGAGAACCTTCATATCAAGTGAGAAGGGACATTCTCACATTGCTGTTTGTGACTAGATTTCTTTTTGTTATGTATATGGCAAAACTATGTTTGATAAAAAGTACTTGGTTTGGCAGTTCGTTGAGAGGTGTGCTTTGCAAAGGCTTACTAGATAAGACTTGCTTAAGGTAGGTCTTTTTGATTATGTGTGAATCCCTTTTGCCCTTTTTAAGAGGAGGGAATATCTGAACAGTCTTCTGAGAGGGAATTCTGTTACTGCATTTCCCTGCAAGAATCTCTTCAGTTTCTGTTGAGCATCTATAGTCATGTTCTCCAGGTAAATTATTTTCCTTGTAATTCTCTGCATAGGTAAGAGCTCCATCATGCTCAGTATGGATTTTTCCATTTTCAGTGTCAGGCCACTTCTTTTATCCTTGAATTCCTGCTCTCTACTCCTTGGTATTTATAGGCTGCTGTCATCTCTCTTATTTCTCAGTTTGCAAGCTTCATGCATCCTGTTCTCCATGCTCCCTTCATGGGAAATAGGTGCTGTCGCTGCTTTAGGAGGGAAGAGGGTGGGAAGAGCAGTGATTTCTCAGGTTATACTGGTTTTGTTAAATGATGAATCCAGTGCCTCCTTTCAGGAGGCAGCTTTCTCTGTACTTGGCTTGTGCTGGACTGAAGTATGCTAAGTGAATCATAGCTAAGGCCATAAATTTTGTTGATGTGGCAGTTATGAACTCTGCGGAGTTTTGTCCATTATCAGTGGGTTTTTTTAACTCTTGGAGCAAGCTTTTTTTCACAGAGTGAATGAAAAATGGAGATCTGTTATAGCTTCTTCCTTTGTACGCATCTCCTGAGCCTTTTGAGTGAGCTCTTCTTGAGGGACTTGTTGGCCTTACCCTCTTATGGGAGTATTTTTGGTGTGTAGGCCCGTGAGAACAGGGACTGCAGCATCCCAAACCTTTGACAGGGACCCTAATGGGCAGCCTGGATCTCAGGCGGTGCTGAGCAGTGCCAGATGTCGTGATTTGCTCTGCTGCTCTTTCAGATCATGGCTGTACATGGAAAGATTGATGGAGCAATTAATCATAGAATCATAGAATGGTTTGGGTTGGAAGGGACCTTAAAGACCATCAAGTTCCAACCCCCCTGCCCTGGGCAGGGACACCTCCCACCAGACCAGGTTGCTCAAAGCCCCATCCAGCCTGGTCTTGAACACCTCCAGGGATGGGACATCACAACCTCCCTGGGCAACCTGGGCCAGTGTCTCATCACCCTCACAGTAAAGAATTTCTTCCCAATATCTAATCTAAATTGTATCAGTGTTTCTTGAAACCTCCGGTTGAAAACATACTGCAACTTTGGTGACGGGTACATTCTCCATCTCCACAGGCTCCTGGGCTAGTCAGCTGATTGCTGGCGGCTTTGCTTTGGTGGCTCTGCCCTAGTGCCCTGCCAACCACCTTCTTTCATACAATATAGATGTGTATAAAATGTGTTTTTTTTATATATAGATATATATATATACAAACCAAAAAATGGTTTTAAGGACCGTCCTTCTTAATGGCAATGCTTATGCCTTTGTCATTAATGTATCAGTCCTCACTCTTTTGGTACAGGAGGAAGAGCAGAGCTGGGCTGTAGCAGATGTGTCTGGAGGTGTGGGGCTGAGGGGTCCCCTTGACAGAGCATCCTTGTGCACAGGAGGCTCAGTGGTGCCTGCAGTGCCGCTTGCGAAAGTCAAGGCTGTTGCTGTGATAGCCTGATGACGAAGCTTAATTACCCTCAGCCTTTGAATCTTTCCAAAAGGCTGTGATGCCTACAAAAATGGGATGAATATAACGGTTATTCTGTGAGGAGCCAAGGTTAATCTATAGAGATCACACGCTCACGCGTGGTGATGTGTTATTTGTCATGTGTGCCGTGCCTGTTTCACCGTGACTACTTCTCCCTTAGTTTGGCTTTGACTCCTACTGCGTGCAGTGGGGAGGGACAGCTTTCTCCAAGTTGATGTGGCACCAGCCCCTGCCTCCACTCCTGGATGCTACAGGAATAATAGAAGTAAAAACTCCGTGCCCACTTATTACTTCCCCCTATTCTTCGGCCTTTCGTTCAGTTGCTCCAAAGTATCCAAAAAATAATGATGTTTGGATGCAATTTACGATATTTTTATGAAGGAGCTGACTGCACATGACACGTGCTGACGCTGACTTTGAAGGGATCTAAGACATTAAGTAAAATGGCAATTGAAGATTATGACTAGAATTTGCTGGACAATCTTTTTGGTTCAGATTTTTTTTTAATGAGGAAAAATAGCTCTAAAAATTCTGCTTTGGAAGGACTGGGATATAGTATTACAGCTTACTGCTGCTTGCCTCAAACTTGAAGGTTTTAGTTTTAATTTCTGATTGTCTGTTTCTTTTTTTTAAACATATTTTGAATAATTAAAAAAAAACATATGGGGAGAGTTTCAGTCTGTTATTTTCCAAGACAAAATAATTCAGAAGAGCAGTCAGTGCTTGGCAAAACTGGCATCTGTGAACTGAGCAGACAACAGAGGGCTCATATGTGACTCCAGAGCTCAGCAGTAAAATGGTTCTGTCTCCAGCTTGGGCCATTGGATTTTGTACAGTCACTGCGGGGAGAAAGTGATGGGGGAGGAGAGGGCAGAGGCTGGTGCTAATGTTTTTAATTTCTCATTTACTATCAGGCAGCACCATATGGAACAGAATGAAGCATATAGAGGAAAGAGGGATGGATGGCATTCTCCCTTCAGCTTCTTGTCAGAAGACAAGGAAAGTGAATTCTCTGCAGGTAGCTTGAGCCTTGCCAGAAAAGTGGCTTTTATGATTGCTAATGGTAGTGAGGATTTTTTTTTTTATCAAATGTGTGGGCTTTTGGATCTTTTTTTTCAGTTGTTCTTAATAGGATGAGTGGGATTGACTTATGCCACTCTAATATTTTCGTAATGTCAGTGCATTATTTTCTTACAGCATTCAGAAGTATGCTAGGCACTTGTCACAATCAGATATTATTTATTTGGAGACTCAGTAGGATGCCTTGGCATCTGAATGCCTCTAAAAGAAACACCGCTGCTTTGACTGATTGTGCAATGGCACTTCTCCTCCCAGCTGCATCTCATAATCTCTGACTGCCAGCAGACCTGTGGTGAACAGAGACTCTTTCCTCTGCTCGACTGCTTCTCCTCTGACATCTCTTCCTCCCACAGGTTGCATCACCTTTCTTACAATGACTGCTCAAAGGTGAAAGCTTTGCACTTCCTCAAAAGCCAAGGGTTTTGAAGCTGGAGGGAGGAAGCCTGCCAGAAAAGCAATGCCCTTGAGGAAGATCTGATGTTTTAACTTCTGTACAGAGGGTGCTCAAGAACTCCTGGGAGCTCTGAGCTCCTCTGTAGCACTAGGAAAGCACAAAAGAGGTGGGTACGAGTAGAGGCTTGGGACAAGCTTTTCAATAAAGCATCTCCTGAGGGCTGCTTTGGAGCTGTGACATCCTGAAACTAAAGCTATGCCTGGTCTGTGTGAACCAAGCCGCTTTGTGTCAGCAGGGAGGCTCCCAGCAGAAAGCTCCTCTCGCCCCTGGGCGATGAGAGCAAAAATTGTGTGTGTTTATGTGCATGTTTCAACACGCAGTGCTCATCCAGCTCTCCAGTGCTGCTGCTAGCAGGGTGCCTCTCGAGCTCCAGGGAGCCGATAAATCTATTGGCACGGTTATTTCAGCTCTCCTCCAGCTTCACGCACCCTCGGCTCAGCATGCTGCAAATTTAAATGATTTAGAAACCATTATTTGCCAGCTTCCCTCTTTAATAGGGATTAGTGTATCTTCCATCTATTCCTTGTGCTGAGGTCATTGTTTCATAGCTGTAAGGCTATGACCTCATGACTCCATCTCTTAATTGTGTTTTAAGATGACTTTCCTTATCCATAATGGATTTTCAGAGCAGTCAGAAATGAAAAGAAATGTTTGTAAAACATTGGGTTGAGGGTAGCTCAAAAAACCTGTCAACTCTCTCTCTCTCATGAGTCTGACTTACAGCTCCATTCACTAAAGATACATGTGCACATATCAAAAATCTTCTTCATAGGGTTTGAAACGGAGAGGTACTTGATGTCCAACTACTGATCTTTCTTTAGAAGTTTTACCTTCTATAAGCCATTCTCAAAAGCCTCCCCGTGTTCTTCCCAAAGGTGAATAGACATTTAAAAAAGGTCATCATGAGCTGGGGGTCTTGACTGTCCTGTGTATTCAGGTCCTTTGAGCAGCAGCAGATTTTTGAAAAAGCCTTTTAATGGAGAGGGTGGTAAAGCGCTGATTGATTTCAAGCTTCTGCTCCCCCTGTGCTGTCTCTGTAAGCCCAAAAGAAGTGTCGATAACCCTCAATGAGAAACAGCGGAGGAGTGCCTGGTGCTCCCCACAGGTATGGGCTGAGAGAAATTCCTACAAAAAAAAAAAAATTATGAGAAAGACTGGTGTGGGCACAAAGCCCATCCTGGCTGGCCTTGCAATGCTTCAGATGAGAGACTGTCCTTCTCCTCCATTGTGTTTTTGGGATTCCCTCTCCTACAGAGTCTGACATCTGCCTTGGTCATGGCCTTTGAGACTTTTCTGATTCCTTGTGCTGCATGACTAATTGCTGGTGCAGGGAGGGGATGTGAGAGCCCACATCTTGTAGCCCTGGTCATGGCTCACTGTCCCAAAGTAGGCAAGAGCTGGTACGCTTGGCTATTAAACATGTGGAAAGGTGCTGTCAATCTGCATATATGTGTATTTCTTACCTCTCCCTGGTGGCTTTCTCTTCATGTTTATGTATTGCATTCTGGAGTTGGTATTAAGGAACTTGTGTTCCTTTGTGAAGAGAAGTACATATAGAGGAAACTATCCTGATCAAAACAGAAGACTTGGATACAGGATTTCTGACTTGCCTTCCCTTTGAGTTGACTACTGAGTATTGTATTTTTTTTAATGCCTGCACTGTGAAGTGGATGCAGTGTCTGAATCAAAGCAGTGTGGTGAGTCGTGGTGCTCCACAGCACTGAGGGACACGCTCGGGTAACACACACCAGGGTACCACGCTCTGAATATTTTTGAAGGTGAGGGAGACCTGAGGCGAATCACTGAATATTTGCCAATGCAAATTTGTTACATCTGCTGGGAAGTGTTTAGTGTACATGCTCAAACTTCCAAATTTGTGCAGAAGAAAGGCTTGTTTGGACTCATTGCTAATCTCAGAGCGGTGCTCGCTTTCCTTGTCCGCTGGCAGCCTTCCCGGGCGGCACATCCAAGTCCTGAGGCAGCAGTCACAGATCATGTCACCTCGGGGGAGAGGACCTGCGTTGTGCACAACGTTCACGATAGCAAGGGAGGAGATTGGAACAAGGCTTTCAAGGAACTGAAGAGAAAGGAGGTAGGTGACCTTGAACTGCAAAGGTCTTTATTCTATTTCTGATCTGAACCTTGCTGGATCGGGGCTGGCTGAAAATTATTCTCTTCTGCTGGTTGCTCAATGGCCTGTGTGAAACATAATTGACAAATTTGGCCGTGACGTTGCCAAGTCTTCAGGCTCCCTGTGAGTAACACAGTTCTGGCCCCTGCTGTGTAGAGCCTCTCTTACTGTAACGTGAGGCATTGCTTACTTTCCGTGATATTCTGGGGGAGGAAGGCAGTTTTCTGCCGCACACAATGACTCACAGCTGAGAGAAACACAAAGCCACAAGCTCACGGGCTAAGTTTAGTCTGTTGTTTTGTTTGCTGCATGCGTCTCATGAGACCACTTTCATACAACTTGTATTAACATTCATCCTTCATTAAGATAGCATTGTAGGTTTCTGCATAATTATCCAGATGATGTTAGGAGCAGGCTGCAGGAAGTAGAATCGTCCACCTACTGTAGGTGCTCGCACGAGGTGGGTCTCTTAGGGGCTCAGCTCCTTGTAGTCAAAGTAAAGAGGCATTTATACTTTAAGAGGGTGGCAGCTTAAGGGTGTAAAGAGGGACATCTGGGTCTCCGTTGTCAACAGGCAGAGAGAAGGGTGATGAGGCTCCTAATTTAAGCTCCTGGGTGATGAATCTGAAGTTGCACTCAATGAACTTGAGCCGAGATCTCTAATAAAACAGAGGTCCCTCACTATCCCTTCAGCCGTGGGCTCTCAGAGGGGAAGGTACAGAGGTGGCTGTGCCTCATTGCATAGCAGGGGACTCGTGCAGAAGTGTGCATCTCTACTGGTACCTCCAAGGTGATTAGGACAGGGTGTCAGCTCCCCTGCTGATGCTGGCCCGATGTTTGGGGATGGACTCTTCAGCTCAGCTGGAATCTCTCAGCCTTCTGCATCGTTGACACCCAGGCTCGGTTCCTGCAGATGATCCGTACAGGCTCATTGCTGTGTCTAGGCTAAATCACAGGCTGTGCCCAGAAGCCGGGAGTAGAAGGGTGACCACTGTCTTTGGTACCTCTGTGTGGTCACTCCTGTTACAGACTGGCTCACTCAAGGGAAATTTCCTCAGAAGTGACTTCAATAGAAAAAGTTGGACAGTTCTGTGCTTCAGGCTTACAATTTGCTGGTGACTTTTCAAACTATTTTATGAAGAGAATATAAAGAAGTGTGGCATCACTGATGGGGTGCACGTATAGCATCCCATCATGGGAGTATGGGGCAGGAAGCCCTGATTCAGCCATGGGATCCCATCAGGTGCTATCACAGGGAAAGTGCGGGACTGAGGTAGGACTCTAGATATTGTGCCAGTGCTGGTTTTACTGTGGTGCTTTCCACATTTAATGTGGGTAAATGAGGTTGTCTCTTTGGGAGTGTCTCTGTAGGAAAGATGCTTCCTGTGTACCTAGAAACTGCTCAGCTTGGCTTGGGTAAGGTCTGAACAGGTAAATCTAGCAAGGAAACTATTTTTTGAGGCAGCAGGTACTTTCTACAGGGAATTAAGATTTTGCTCGGAAATGGGGCACACCTTAGGCATTGCCAAGGAGCTCTGTAGTATTCAAAGCTGAGTCTCCAGTCTGAGCCTTGACTGTGACAGTTATGTCTAGAAGTTCCCATTCGGTGGATGTTTACTCTAATACAAAGTGATTTTGCATCTCATATCCTATTCTTTTTCCAGTGCTACTGTCTGTTACATTCCCCTGAGACATTTACGTGACCTTTAAATTGATGTAGTCTCTCTTTTTGGAGGTGAGGCCTTGCTGCATTTCACTAGGGATCAAGTAGGGCAGCGCTCTTCCAGGGGTTAAGCTTTTACTGCAGCTAAGGTGTGTGGTTTGGTCAAAGGTTTTATCCCATGGTGTGAAAATACTGCTTTCCTGCTCCTGCCCCAGGAGTGTAGCTTGGGCACCGCTTGCTTCCCCACACTTGAGGCTTCAAACTGTCAGTGGAAACTGGGAAGAAAAGTGCAGGTGGCAAAACCCACTGAAGCAGCAGAAAGAGCAACAGGTAACAAGAGGGGATGCACGTTTGCTTTGCAAAGTTTTGAAAGGTCTTTGGATGCCAGAAGAGATGGCTGAGGAGGGAGAAAGGTCTTGAAGGGCAGAGAGTGATGTCCAGCCCCATGGAGCACCAGGGGCTCTGGGTGAAGCCCTTCGTTACCACCTCCTCGTTGACTTCTTCCTCTTCGTCAAGACAGCTGACACAAAGCAAGTTGAAGGGACAGCGTTTTTCCACAGATGCTGCTATGCTGACTGCTTAATTTAGCAGCCGCTTTGGCAATTCCTCAGTGCCCAAAGCTGTCGAAAGAAGCCTCTGTGCGATGAGGGGAAAAAATAAACAAGTCAAAGGCTTCATTAGGGAACGAGTCCATCAGTCGTGGCTGGGGGTGAAAGATGAAGCCCTGTGCTTTCCTGGGGCTCCGTAGCAGGTTTTCCTGTCTTGTATCCTTTGCATTTGCCTCACCTTGGAGTTGTTGCCGTTGACCCTGGTGTAGCTGCCACACAAGCATAAATTGGATGAGAGCTAATTAACTGTCAAAACCCAGGGCAAAAGACAATAAACCCCTGCTTCACCTCCTGGTGGGTTTTAGTCTTTTCTCTTTGATGTGACAGCTTGTCCTCCATTCCTTTTGCAAACAACTCACCATTTCAGAGGAAACGCAATACAGCAAGGCAATCACTTATCACCAGTGACAGCAAATAAACATGAAAAATGGGCTTTGAAATACTAAAGGACAATGATCAGAAAGGTTTCTTCTTTCATCCTAAATCATGATGTTTAGCACTCAGCTGTAGTATTATAAGTTATTTATAAATGTCTTGGCTTGTTAGGAAATATATGTTTTTATATAAAGATAAATAATGTTTTTAATCAGATGATAAATGTACATGTTCTGTGTGGGGAGGGGGGAAAGGGGGAAAACCCAACCCAGAGCAATATCTCCGTATTTATGGGGAGGCACCTAACCAATGAAAATATTGTAAAGTGACATTGGCTCCTAGGCATGTGTAAAACAAATACGTTTATGTTGCAGGAAAGCTAATCAAAATTTCCGATGGAACCATTTTCTGTCAGAAAACACAGTTTCATCAAAATCAAAGTGTTTTATTGCGAGGTGTCAATCAGGCGGATATTTTCAACTGAGGAACACTTTTGTTTCGCTTTGGTTAGGTAATATCCTTGTTTCTGTGTTAGTTTGGATTCTTCACATAAAATGTTGATATACTTTAGCAGGATTTAATTTGTTACTTTGCTTTGACATTCTCAAAACAAAATGTTTAAATGTATCAATACAAATGGGTTCAAAGCTGGATTTTATGGGGTTGTCACTTCATGAGAAATTTTAGATTCTTTTTTTTTGGTTCTGATTCAGTGTAAAAACATGCCAAAATGTCAGTTTCTCATATGACAAAGTCTGGTTTTCACTCAACTCCAAGTATAGCATTTGAATTTTGAAATTCAAAGAAGCAGAGAGAAACAGGAGGCAGGAACAAGATGTGTTAAAATCACCTTTCTTTTCCCCCCACATAGACACATGAATCAGCTTTGGCAAACTCAGCATTTTCCAATGTTATTATTGGAACTGGAATATTGGTGTATTACTATTTCCATGCTGTTGTAGGCATGTTTGTACCCGTGCCCTGTGGGGATGTATTTCTTCTGGGAAAGCTCAGTCCTCTACACATGAACGCTGGATGCAACATCCTCATCCTACCGAAGCAGGGTTTTTGGATGGATTCTGATGCTGCTTGTGAGGATCTTGGGTCATTTTGCTGCTTGTTTAGAAATAATGAATGCTACTGTTCTCTGCAGTCTCTGGAGCATCCTGCTGGCTTGGAGGGGGTGGGGGGTCTGGGGGCTGTATTATGGAGTTTCAGAGTCCTCTGTACAGTGAAGCAGCTGTTCAGAGCTGCTCATGGCAGCTTCAGAACTGGGAGAGCTGTGAAGGCAGCAGAAGGCTGTTGTACCTAAAATGAACGACCCCCCTCAACCAGCAGTAATGGTGCATCTGCTGTGCTAGCAGCTTTCATCTAAAAACAATTCCCAAGTCTTCCACATTCTATTTAACAGTGGGAGCATGCTTGTGTGTGATTTGTTTTCTTTACAAGGGAGTTGTAATACACTTTGAAGCAGTCCGTGAACAGCTCTAATTTCATATATTCAAGGCTTGGTTTATCTTGCGCAAAGGCTAATAGGTGTAACACTTTTGGAAGGCTTTTTTGAAATATAAACCCTTACCCTTTTGTAAACACACAGGCAAAATAGAAATGAAGAGAAAGCCAGGTTGGAAACAATATTACAATATTACCTCAGCACCTTCTTGCTGCTACACACACTTCTGGTTTATTTCAATTGTTTTGATGTTAGGGCAGCCTGTCTTAGTGTTTAAGGGGCAATGTAAATCATGCTGGAAATGAGGCTTTTGACAAAGGCGATGAACACAGATCTACCATATAGGATGACTTTTGGTACTTGAAAATAAAATTCTGTGCAACAAAGGCATTCTCTTACTTAATTACAGGATTTTGACAGATTTTACTCCAAGACATCTTGACATCATGCAATTCACTGCACTGACCTTCTCCGCTTCATAAAAGGGTCCAATTTGCTTTTGGTTTTGGGGTTTGTTTTTCTTTTGAGGAGGGGAGGAAGAAAATATTTGACTGTGGTGCAAGTAGGAGGGGGAAACTATGCCTGGGAGGTGTCAGGGTTGGTAGGGTGTGCAGGCTGCTTGATAAGCCTTGAAGGCTCAAGTCCTGTTTCAGGAAACTGCAATTGTTAGAAATCAGGCCTGTCCAGATTTTATTGGCTCTGTTGGCTCCTTCAGGGTGACTTTTGGTAGCACACAGCTGTTAAATGCAGAGAGCGAGTCTGACTCCCAAACGGAAGAGCACAGTAACAGACTGCGGGGGCAAAGATGTGCCTTGGTAAAAGATTCCTTTAGCTGAATTGGAGTTGTGTTAAGTTCTTCCCTGAGGGCAAATACTTGATTTTATTTATGGCTCCTGAGCTGGAAGAAAGCCTTCATTTTAGAAAGGCTTCAGAATTACTTCTCTCTCCCACTTGTTTTATTTAACTAGCTGTGGCACTGAGTATCGTTCCACATGATAAAATTTCTTGGTTATAGAAATCAGAAAAGAAATCAACCTCATAATAAACTAAACCATCCTCCCATTTCTTGGTTTCCAAATCAGGTAGCTGTGGAAATGTTTATACCTCAGGCCTTTTAAAATTCCCAGCATTCCAGTGTTTCCCTCCTCTTAGTCCCTATGTTAGACCCAAGCCTTTTTAAACACACTTATTTTCTGAAGATAACCAAAGAGATTTTCGTGCCCGAAACCTTCACACTCCAACACTCTTTAAAACTTCAATAATGGGATGACCATGACAGGTAAAATTCCCCAGTATGAGTAACATTGGGATGGGCTCTGATCTTAAACCAGTCAGGAGAAATGCCGCTGTTTTCCAGTTAATTCTGACAAATGTTGGGCACTCTTCCTTGTCAAGCAGGAGCTGGTGTTTGATGCTGGCTGCAGTAGGCTGCAAGTGGTACTTCATGCTTTAATGAGAACTGGAAGCCATCACACTCCTTACCTCCCTCTGCCCAGAAGTCTGTATTGGTGCTACTGGGCTGTGTAAGGGCTTGACCTTCCTCTTGCTAAAATCAAATGTTGACTAGAGGGTAGAGAGTTCCAAGCCCTACATCCCTTTGTTATAGGTGCCTTGTGTCAGAAATCACAAGGGATTGTCCACAGTGACTTGCAGATGTTGTCCAACTGGAAGGAAGGGGGTTTTTTTTTTATTTTTTTTTTTTTTTTTTTTTTTTTTTTTTTGGATAACCAAGACTCTTCAAGAAACTGCCACGTGTTCTGCTGTGTCTTTTCATGTTGCTGTCTTCTTTGGCTACTGAGAGGTTCCTCTTCTAAGTGCTGACCTCTGCCTTTGTGTGGGCTAATCCAAACTGAGCACGAGGGCCAGAGAAGATAATGGTGATAAACGACATTGTAAATTGGAAAAATTGAAGTAGCTGTGGTCATCTGACAAAACTGAGCAGGAGGGGAAGTCTCCTGTTCCTCACAACTCTTGGGGGTTTGTATCAGGTTTGCTCTTGGCTTTGCTTCAACTCTGGTCCGTATCCCCCTGCCAGGCAGCTCCTGCTTTTGCTCCACATGGGTAGTACAGGTTCTCCTGTCTTATTTCTTGTGCCACCTTGCCATCCCAGCCCTGTGCTCTTGCATTCAGCTTGATTGTATGCACATCAGCAGTGTTTGAACTGCAGACCGATGTTAATCGTTCAGTTGTCCTAGTGCACCACGTCCCATCCAGGTGGGGTGACCCATGTAACTGTTTCTAGCCCTGCTGAAGTGCAGAAAACTTAAATCCACCCCTTTCTTCCCCTGATAGTTCCCATTTCCTCACTGACTCTCCTGTTGTTTCCTGCTGGGAACAAATAGGTAGGGTAACGATGTCCTTGGTTAACTATATCTGCCCCTGCATTACACAGTGAGGGTCATGTCTGTACTTAGAAACGCAAGCAAAAAGCTTCAAATGGGCAATAACGTCCATGGGGGCAGAGCTAGAGAAATCTTGTTTTACATTCTTCCCTCCCCCCTCACAAGCATCAGTAATATGAGGAGCCCAAGGGAGCGAGCTGCCCGGCAGGTTTTGCTCTTCCTTCTCTCCCTAAAGCAGCTTTTAGAGTCCATGGGAGCATTCTTAAGGCACTGATTTGTGCCAGATCCCCACCGATGACTCCCCTGACCTAAGCCTCTTTTGTCTGTTTGCCATGGGCACAGCCAGACTCCAGGACTGTTAGTTCACTTTGATAGTGTTCAGCCTGCTCGGCCCCCCCTTTGGACACGTCCCCTTTCTCAGCACTGCAGGAGATCACTGCAGAGTGGGGATGGAGGGGGCTGGTGATTCAACATGTCATGTGGAGTGGGCTGCAGAGGTGGAATAACAAACTGATGAATAGGGTATGGACCAGTGATTTGGCGTCTACGTTGTGCACGAGAACATACCTGTGATGGAGCAGAACACCACACTGATGATCCACTGCCTTCTCTAACGACCTCTTGTTGGAAGGCTCCTCTCACTCTTTGGGAAATGATTCTTTTTGTATCTGTTCAAGCTCATCTCTGAACCAGTCTTTGCGGCTAAGGATTAGCTTTCTGCACCATTTATTTGTTGTCTGTTCCCACTTAAATTGCCAGTCTTGATGCCATATGGCTCACTTAATAGATAAATAAGCCAGTGTATGTGATGTAAATATTTCCTTACATGTTAGATCACAAATGAGGAAGTTGTTATTTCATAGGGAAAAAATGAGTTTTTAAAGTACAATTAACAAAGAAAAAATAGTCTAGTTGAATACTGATGTAAAGGACTTCACCTTGAAGCTTTTGAATGCTGGATAGATCCCTTTTTTTCTCTTTTTTCAAAAAAAAAAGTTGATAAGGTTTTTAATTTCTGTAGCTATGTTTAAACCTGCCCTTTGGTAAGACTCTCTAAGATCTGGTGGGATGTTATAAATGGCAACAAGACCTAGCTCTCTTTTTCAGGCAGTAGATATAGTATAAAAAATTTCAGGCTTAAGAGTACTAAGATTATGTGATATAAATGTTTATAATGGAAAATTCTAGGCAACTTGCAGAGCATTTACTGCTGTACAACCTAATACCCTCAGTTCAAAGCTTAAAGCCACAAAGGCTAAACCAACAACAACCCCTCTCTCCCACGAATGTGCTCTGGGAACAGCATGTAGCTTATTAAATTATTACAGATACTATAAAAGGATGTATCTCAAAGCTCATCTCTCAGCTGTACTTGCCTGTATGTGTACATTGAGTTAACTTGCTGGCGGGTTTGCCAAGGAATGTGTATGGGAAGGGGAGGAACATACTGATATTTACTGCCTTTAAAACACTTTGAGGATAACATGGCCCTGTCTGCTTCTTGGACCCTGCCCTTTCCCCAAGCTGCTTTAACCTGGCTCTGGAAACAGCTGTGAGAACAGAGGCATTTAACTGGTGCTAAGGAGCTCTCATGGTTTCAGCTGGGATGGAGTTAACTTTCTTGCTAGCAGCTGGTGTAGCTCTGTGTTTTGGGATGAAAAATACTGTAGATAGCACACTGATGGTTTTGGTTGTGGCTGAGCAGTCAAGGCCTTTTCTGTTCCTCAGACTGCCCCTCCAGTGAGTAGACTGGGAGCGTACAAGAAGTTGGGAGGCACACAGCCAGGACAGCTGACCCCGACTGACCAAATGGATATTCCATAACCTATAACATCATGCTCAGTATAGAAGGCTTGGGGAAGAAGGAAGGGGAGCATTTGTCTTCCCAAGTAACCATTACATGTGATGGAGCCCTGCTTTCCTGGAGATGGTTGAACACCTGCCTGAAATGAATTTCTCATTTCGCTTTGCTTGTATATGTGGCTTATTCTCTACCTGTTAATCTGTCTTTATCTCAATCCACAAGTTTTTTCTCACTTTTCTGATTCTCTCCCCCATCTGAACTGGGGGGAGTGAGTGATCACTGTGTGGTCCTAACTGTTGGCTGGGCTTAAACAACAACAGAAGTCAATGTATCACTGGGCAGGCAGCGATGGTGAGTGGGGGGTACATGGCAGTGCTTCCAGGGAGACTGAAATCACAGGGCTTCCCCCATGACACAGCAATGCATTGCAGAGAGGGTAGCTGAGGGAAGTAATATTCAGAGTAAGCAAAGAGAAGATCAAAATTGAGCTATTTGTGAAACGTGATGGAGCCTTAGGCGAGTGCACGTAGTAGGCATCTCAGTGCATGTAGGTTGCACTTGGAAAAGTTCTAGCTCTTATCTAATGGGAGAAATGGTCTCGAGAATGAGAGGTCTACTGAAGCTGGCAGATATGAGGAGCATCTGTTGTGAGTCTGACTCTTGTGCATTTTGGTGCCTGTGAAATTTCAGCTTCTAGTTCAGCTATTGGCTTCTGAAGATAACCCCTCTGGCTAATGCAAGCAGAGACTATTTTCAGGGAGAAGCGGCTGAAAGAGCAGAGCTGTGAGTGGTTTGGGCTGGTCTGTCTTTGAGAAGCCAAATGATGGCTGCCTGGGCTGCTGCAAAAGCCCACTCGGAAGTTTGCTCTTGGAAGCAACAGTGATTCTCTGTTTGAGGGAGATGCAGCCATGTGTTGCTGGGGTGGACTACTGAGGCATGGTTTATCTTGTTTGAATGGGACATGCAGCTGTTTTGGATTTCTTGGGATTTAGCCACGTGGGATTTTGCCACTTAATGTGAGCAGTAAGTGCTGAGAAACGGGGATCTTGGCAGGTGGCTGGGGCTGTGTTAGCAGCTGAGTTACTGACCTGATACTGTCTCTGCCCTGTCTGGTGTTGGACAGGCTGAAATTAGTGCCAGTTTTATCATCTTTTGTTCCTTCCCGTGGGTGCACACAGCTTCCGAGCACTGCTGGTACAAGTAATGCTGGGTTTTGAAGGCAAATGTCCCAGAGGCTGTGCTTGCTGGTGGGGAGCTGGCTTCTCTGTTGGGGTGGTGAGCCAGGACTACCTGGCACAGCTCCACAGTCCCTGCACCAGCTGGGAACATGCACTCCTGACACCGAATTCCTGGCCTTGTTTCAGCTACAGAATTGAAAGTGCAGTGGTGGGGAAGAAGAGTCCACTTCTCAACATGCCGTTGGTCACAAGGGGAGTTGGGTTCCCAAGAGAATCTCTGTCACCTGGTGGAAAAAACAGCCAGGACATATCTTGTCAGAAATGGTGTTTCTTCCAGGCTGGCTGCCTTTTCTCCTCCCAAAGCCCGAAGATGTCTGAGTAACACCCTGGTATGCCATATCTACTGCGATATTTCCCTGTTGGTGTGGCATGCAAGGCTGGTTGAATACCTTCTCTCTGAACTTCTGTCTGTGAAATTTTCTCTTTCTTTAACAATCCAATTTCCTTTGCCATCAGTGATTTCCCCATATCATCTTGCAATAATTTTTGACACTAAAAGCAATGTCCTGACCCCCTTAGAGCCCAGTGGCTGTTCCACCTGTAACTTGGAGCATTGATGGAGCTCCTGCTGCAGTGTTTGCAGCTCAGAGTCTCCAGGTTGGATAAAGAGTGTAAAGAAATGAATACTTTTGTGCTCAGTGTCATATGTTCTTGGAATGATCTGCTGGCAGAAATTTAATTTTGTTTCCAGTAATTTGAGGTTATAGATAGGATTACATCTCCCACTCAGAGAGAGACATTAATCAAGAAATAGGCCTCTTAATCCTCCTTTCAATTTTAATGAAACACTGTAAAAATGCCTTTCACCAGGGGATGTCAAGTATCAGTTGGGCTTTGATTAACATGTTTTTGTGACAGGTTTACTGTTGTACCATGTACCAAGTTATTCAGCAACCTAATTTAAGCTGTCTGTCAAGAGAAAACAAGTACAAAGGGAGCATTATTTTCTCATTGGAGTTGCAATAACGACTTGTGTACAAACATATATATTTTGTTTTAAGTTCTCGTTACTCTGCACCAGTTGTGACATTTTTAACCTTCAGAATAAATGGAGAAAGGCTAGATGTGACACAAATCACACCGTTCCCTGAATGGCAATTAAGAAAGAGATAAGAAATCGGAAATGTTGTTGCAGCTGATATAAGCCAAGCACTTGCCTTTCTCACTGCAAAGCGGAATTTGGACCAACTCTGCTGGAGTATAATGGGTGTAAATCTGGGGCAATTGAGGGGAGAATTGGGCCCTGAATCTCTGATCTTCTCTTCCTTTTTTCCTCTCCCCCTTCTGAAGTCAAAACACACCTTCAATGAAGGCTTTGTGGTTTGAGTTGCATTTAGCTTCTTATCTGCTCAGTTCTTTCTAATGTGGCTTGATTATATTAGATATGAACTTCCTTGTGGCTGGAAGCCAACATCAGACAGACTATTCTCTCTCCTAGTTGCTGAAACCTGACAGGGGAATGCCAAGCCTTTTCACAGGAGTTGGTTTATTTTTAGAGAGGCTTTTTGCATGCCTCTTTAAAAATTGACCTCTTGGAAAAATAGTGACTCCAAATCATCTCAAAGTAGAATATAGCTGTAATCTGGAGTTTTCCATGTCTCTTCCAGCTAATATGGCACAAAACCCCACAGGCTGCACTCACCAATCTAACACCCACCAAGTTTTAACAGCTCAGTTATCTGAGAAAAGTTTTCTATGTGAGTGGGTGCAATTGTACCCTCCAGCCCCAGAATATGGATTAAAAGCTTCACAGTGCATGGTCTTATATGTTGGCTGCTCTGTGGACACCAGAAATCAATTACAAGATGGTCTTTTCCCTCTGCAAAGTTTGTAAGCAAACTCTCAGTCTAATTTTGATGACTAATGGTCCCCAGGAGCCCGTGGCATCACATGCCTTGCTTGGCTTGCTGGCTGGTGGGGTTGCAGTGTCTTTAAGCAAGGGAGTCAGAGGGGCTGGCAGGTCTTGAACGCGGGCTCTGTAGAAGTGTCCAGTCATCTCTGTGGGGAAAGGGCATCTTGCTGGGGACACCTGGGTCTCCCTTCAGCAGGATCCCCTTGGTGCTGGCCATTGAGGGTTTTACATGAAGAAAGGCTTGGGGCTTGTTCTTGCCTGTCACATTTCCTATGGCACTGTGACCTGCTTGGGTCCCCAATCTCTACCTCCCTCTGCTAATCTGCCAGGGTGTTCTACACATTGTGGTGACCTGAGAGGATGTTCAGGAACCATTTGTAACAACTTAATGACCATATTAACACCTCTAATTGTAAATGACCAGGCAATTAGTCTCAGCATAGCAACTTGAACGATTATATTTGCCCTACTAAAGTGACAGAATATTCATTAATGTAATAAGAAAAAAAAAAAATCATCTCCTTGGGATTTGTCCCTCTGAGGAGAGTGGCCTGGCTGTTTGTCTGCTTTCAGTTTCTTTAAAAGTGAAGGTTAGGGTGCAACTCTTGCCAGAAATGCTCAGCTGTCAAACCTATTTATTCCATGAAACACACTTACAGCAAATGTATTCTCAGGGAAGATGTCTAAGAGTGAGAAAGTGACTCAGTCTCTATTTTCTACCGGGCCAAAGAGTCTTGGGGCCCCTTAGCTGAGTCTCAAAATAAGGTGAAGGAACAACCTGAGGTAAACAAGGTGCATATATTCAGGGTCAGGAACTGCACTGGAGGTTGTGCCAGGTCCAAAAGCTTCTTAGTAGTTACACGCCTCTTGTGCTTGAGGTCTCATCCAAAAGCAGTGTTGTTTTTCTTGAGGAGGCTTTGTTTCAGTACAGTGAATCCCAGCTTTGAAGACCTTGCTGTCTTCACCAAACAGCCAAGACCTGAGGCAGTAGAGAGAATGAGGGGACTGAGACTGGCAGTGTGTTACTTTTCTGGCTCTCTCCACTAGGTTTCCCTGCTATAGGCAAGTGGAAACCCATGCAGATTGATTTTGGCCGTGAGACACTGCTATTCTTTTCAGTGGAAGCTACGGGTCTGCCCTCAGTCGCTTGCTGGAATTGGGTTTAAAACCCTGAAACTGCTTTCTTTAACATGTTGGTTTGGCTACCTTCTTACCCAGTTGATGTGGAACAAATGGTAATTTTCCAGAAGTATCTTACTTGGTGTTTCCATCACACATCTGAGGGAGCCCATGGGATCTCTTTGGAGCTGGGAGTCTGCTCAAGAGATGGCAGTGGGACTTTGGGTGAAGGGCAGCCCTAAAGGCAGCCTCATTTTCTGAACCACCTTTGTGCGGTATTGCTATCAAACACCTTGCATGGTGGAGTCAAGGATCTATTTAAACAAGCTTTTATAAGCTTTCTTTTTAATGTCTCAACCAATGAACATCCTGGTACCTTGGATGAGGTGGTACTGGATTTTTTTTGGTAAGCGCATCTGAAATCTGAGTTGTGAGGTTGTCATTGTTTCAAAAATAGCTTTGCTCCTAAGTGAAAGCGGTCATTGCAGATGTGTTTTAGCTCAGTGGAAACATCAGGACTGTGTTTGGGACTGCAGGATCATGACATCTTTTTAAGCACGGTGGGGGACAGATGGGTGAGCTGCCAACTTGATGCAAAAAACAATAAGAACAAATGAGCTTTTTAAAAATAGAACAATTGCATTTGGAAAGAGGGTTGGAAGAGTGGGGGGTTGGTGAAGTTGAGAGGGAAACAATTCTCCCATGATCTTATCCTGGTTTTATATTAAACAAAACATGTTGCAATATTGTCTTCATTAGCAATGAAGTGACAAACTGGAGTGGTTCCAAAATGGCTGGCTCCAAACTGCTTTCATATTGACCTGAAATGTCAGCTGCTATTATGTTCTGCTGACCACTGATTGCTTCCAGAGTAGCATTTTCTTCTGCGAAATGAGAGAAGTTTCATCTCAGTGTCTCCTGGTGTTTGTGAAGTATGATAGTCATGGGAAATGATAGTGCCTTTATTTCAAGCCACTTCTCAGTTCATGTGAACTGAATTGTTAATCTTGAAGTTATTTATATGGTGAGAGTGTATTTTGTGCAAGAACATTGTGTTTGCTCATCTAGAAGATCCTTCACATTCTTACAGCCACCAAATCAAGGTGGTAAGTACCTCTAATTTATTTCACTACCTTCACATACAGGTACACAGAGCTGGGCACAGAGATATCAACATAGCAATGTTGATATCATGCTCTGCAGGCAAACTTTTAATTTTTTTTTCTATGGAGCTATGCAAAAAACATTAATATAGAGAAATGGTACTTCTAGTAGCAGTATTCTTATAATCTCTGATCAGGTCCCTGATGACATAATGGAAAGTGTTTGTGTGGTGGTGAGGTTCATGGGTTTTTTTAATCCTCTTTACAAAACCAGAGAATGTTCAGGTAATATTTTATTTCACACAATACACGCTTAAAGCTATATGAAAACCTCTGGCCTTTAATTGTAAGGGAAATGGACTAAGTGATCTGTAAGATCTTTTCAGTCTTTCTCTTCTGAAAACCCATGTAATGTAATTTATTCATATTGCTATACTCTGTTTTTCTGTAGTTATCACTTGAAAAAGGACTCCTCCAAGCAGAAGTGAAGGAAGTAGGTCTATTTTTTTGAAAAAGATGAACAGGGCTGTTATCTGTTAAAAACTGGAATGAAATAAGCTGACCAAATAAACTACTGGATCTACTCTTGTAAAGTAACAGCAAGAAAATGATCTGTAAAATGTAGAAAAGTTTCCCAGAAGCAGGAGAAAGAGAAGTATAAAGAATGGTCACATTTTTGTAAGAAGCTTTGATTTTCCTCCCTTTTGTATATCTTAAGAATTAAAAGATGATACTGCAGCACTTTGGACACTACTTTGTACAGTGAAGTCTCTGACAGTTTTGTCCATTCAGACCCATTCTCTCTTTTTCTCCTACCTCCCTATTAAAATTAAACTCAACTTATGGAAGGACCAACAGCTTTTATGGACATCAGGCTATTTACATATTTATTTATTTATTAATAGCGAGCTAGTTCCATTCTATTCAATCAATTATTAAGAAGGAAATAAGGTCTGCAACATTTCTATCAGTTTCTAAAGGCATGCTAAAGTATCCCAAATAAAGATAAAACCAGCTCCTTGCTGGAAGAGTAGACGAAGAGTTGGATATTGGCAGGATAAGAAAAAATGTCATTTCATACTGCTGTGCTTGATATTTCTGAATGAGTGGAGATTAGGTAAATAGTTGAGGGGAACGCTTTAAAGATGAAATCCATAACGAAGCACAAAAGTAAATAGTCCCTTGGTAGTTGTGACAGTGATCTGTAAGGAGAAAATATACAGTGCCTCAACCACGAGGAGGTTTCAGCAGAAGGACAGATGTTCAAAGGGTCTTGTTACTGGGGCACCCAAAAGGACTCAGGATGCTTCATTTGCATACAGACAATGCATTATACAACTTGATTAATGTCAGTTTCAATGTCTAAATTTGTCACCTTTCCTGAGCACCCAAATGACTGTCATGGAGTTATTAAGTGAGGCAGCCGGGACGTGCGTGGACAGCCTGGCTCTCAGTTGGGGTGCAGCCCCATCTGCGGGGGTCCCCAGCCCGTGTCCCTGCCTGCCTTCCCTGCCTGACTGCTGTCCCCAGCCACCGCAGGGCCTGAACCTCCCTTTCTCATTCATGCTAGGAAAGATGCTCTTGGCAGCTGGCTTTCCAGTCCTGACCAGAAAGGGATCTGGGCCCCATTTCCTAACTGGAAGATCTTATATCCTTACAAACTATAATGCCCTTTTATTTCCTACATTGTGCGTGTATTAGTCTGCTAAGCAGATTCTTCCTTCTCCTAAGCTTTTCCACCCCTAGCATTTCCCTATTCAATTTTAGCCATAACCATTGATGATTGCATTCTCCAGGTGTGGGAGCCCACCTACACAACATCCCAGAAGTATGTTCTTCCTAATGAAAACAAACCAAATGATTAACGACTGTCCTTAGTGCGAACCAGGCAACTCCCCTGGTCCTGGGAGTCTGGTGCTTGTGAAGCGGGTGGTTTGGATTGGGACTTTCATTATTTGGAATGTTACCTTGGGGGCCTCCTGGAATACCAGATACTATAACAGATTGTTTCAGCTTCAAGCTATCTGAGATAGTGAGGGAAAAGTGAGAGAATTTTTAGAGGTCATCTTCATTTTTTCACTCAATTTTTCCCTGGCAATAGGTTAAAGGTGCACCTGTGTTAGTGCTAATATATTATGAGTCAGAAGTAGCATTTGAGATTTTCTTTTAATTTCAAATAATTTTGTTGAAAAAAAAGGGGTGCAGCATTTCTTGTCACTTGCCAAGCTAGGATGGCAGAGAAAAGCTTGGCTATTTTTTCACCACTCTGCTGAGAAGAAATCTCTTTCAGGCGGCTGCTGCTTTTATTGTAATAATCCATGAAGAGTGCAAATGGAAGTGGGGGCTGGATCCTGTGTGCTGGGTGTGAGGAGATGCTGTGCTCTTGACTCTTGAGGGAGTGTGGAGGAGTAGCTGTGGCACAGCTGAGAGCAATGGCACAACGGAGGAGCACCTCTGTGAGATGGTCCCCAAGATGAAGGGGTTACTGATGAATGAAGCAATGACTAACTGGTGGCCTTTGGAGAAGGAGACCGGTGCTTCCAAAGGATCCCACAATATCTTTGTTTACAAAACTTGCAATCAATTGAAATATTAGCAGTGCGATTGAGTCATAGAGAGATGAAATGGTTTTGCAGCTGCTGTGATGATTCTCGTGAGTCCACGGGGGGTATGCCTGTTGGGAATTTAATTCCTAACAGCAGAAATAGCAACTCATACTACGAGTGAGAGCTCATGCTTGGCAGGAGGCAATTAGGGCGTTGGTAGCTTTAGTAAACGTGAGTCAGTGCAGCAGCAGGAGCAGACCACAGGGCTCCTGCCGCAGCTCAGGTCAGTGCTCAGCAGGGAGTGCACCCGTCTTCCTGAAATCCCACGGAGCCTTGGTTGGAATCCATTGTCTGTTTTCCTCCATTCTGGTCACTTACTACTTTTTCCCCTTTCAAATGGACTGGACTCCCCCAAAGGACTCCAAAACAAACAGCCCTCCCAAAGCTCCTCCCAGTAGTTGCTCAGCTGCCTTTACTGATGCTCTCCTGAAATGTCTGTCCTACAAACCATGCGTGAAGGGCACCAGGAGGAATGATCCTTATCTTCTGGGAACAAGGGATGTCTGTACATCCAAGTGAGGCTTCAGGGATGTATTTCTGCTCCCTCTTTTGTTCAAGACAGTGGCCCTTTTGTTTAAATGCAGTACAGGTGAATAGATTCCCCAGGGTGAGCCTGTCCCATCCTGGGTTTTATCACAGTCTACAGAGCCAGCAGGAATTTTGTTGGATCCCCTTGTTAAAATATTAGTTACACTTCACTGAAAAGCCTAATGCTTTAAATTCTGCTATAATGGCCTCCCACCCCCTGCAACTGTAGGGGGAAAAATTCTGGCCAAATAAAGGATCTGTAAAAGGAAACATCTCTTTTTATATGACATTCTGTTAGCCCTAATGACAGTTTTCTCTCTGTAAGTGCAGTAAAGTATGGAAATATTGCTGTGCTCTATGGTGCAATTTTCTGACTGTGATTTTCCTTGATAAAAGGCTACAGAGAGTGCATTTCCCTTCCCACTTATCTGCCATCAAAAGACAGCAAATACATGAAAAATTCAGCTGTCACTCTAAACAAAATATACAATTACTCTGGGTTGATGTTTTAAGCAGAAATAATTTCCATGGCAAAAAAACCTGCAGCTACTTTCTAAATGCTGTGATGTTTGCTTCTAGCTTTTTGCATTATGCATGTATCACCTGTTCTAGATATTTAAATGCAAAGGTGAGGTATCATGAGTTAAAACTTAGCACTTGCCAGATTAAATATTTGCTGGGCTGAGCTGTAAGTTCATTACTTGACTGCTGTTTTGCACTGGAGAATGAAAAATCTTTTCTAACCTGCCAAAGGCAGGTTATTTTAGGAAGCTGACGAAGAGGGCAGATGTTATTCAAGTGGTTGGATAAGAAAAGGAAATAGTACATGTTAACTCTTCTGGAATAACCAGATAGATGAAAGAGACTGGAAATGTTCCTGAAATGTACTGATTTGTTTGGACAAATCTACGCAAAAAAGATAGGATGGAAATTTGATACTTCATCTTGCACACCTTGAAATATCAATTTGGGGTTCCTTATGTCTCCTGTTGTTTGGAATGAATTTCTTTTGGGGTATCTCTGAACTTTGAAAGCACCTGAAATTGAGAACAATTCTTTGTGGCTTGCTTCTGTGCCTTTTTTTTTCTTCCATGCAGCTGATACTAGAGATGAAAAAGACTGTAACCTTAACATAATTGCGTTTAGAAACAGAGATGGAAATTTTTCTTACTTCATTTCAAGGGCTAAACCTAAAAATAATAGTAAGAAGCAACTTATTGTGGCAAAAGAAATGAAACTTTGTCTAACTCAAACTGAAAGATCTCTTTTCTTCTATAAGTCACTTAGGCTTTGTTCCTCTCTCTCCTCCCTGGCTTAAAAAAATATACTTCATCTGTGTCATTCTGAAATGCAAACTCAAATCTCAGTTTAAAACTTCAAAAAGTATTTTAGCACTTCTAAACTAGAATCATTGAGTTTGGAAGAGAAATCTCCCCACACTCAAAGAGGAAACATAACACTTAGAAAATAAAAAAAAAAAAAAAGTTTTGATATTTTTAGCCTCACAGAATCACAAAATTGATTAAGTTGGAAGGGACCTCTGGAGATCATCTAATCCACCCACCCTGCTCAAATGGGGTCAGCTAGAGCAGGTAGCTCGTGTCCAGTTGGGTTTTAACTGTCTCCACAAATGGAGACATCTTCTCATTTTTGTCCTGAAAGCATTAGCTAACTTAAATGTTAATACCCTAATAGTTTCTGCAAGTTTATCATTCCTCAAAAAGAAAAAAAAAAAATGTATCTTCCATCTCATCATGTTATTTGTTTCCCATAAAATACTGCCATTTGTACAAATTTGTTTTTTGTTATTGTTGATTACGTATGTAACGTTCTCTGGAGAGCACTACAGCATCTTCTGGTTTCATACAAAGAAGTCTGATTCTGTCTCCTTGTGGAAATTTTCGTACTATAATTAAACTTGGCTTCAATTCAGAGTGTCTTTGCAGTGAAGATTCATATGTGCTGGTGAGGTCATGTCACCATTTAAAGTTCCTGCAGCAAAAGAAAGTCCGGAACGCAGACATGTGGCCTTCAGTTAAATTATGTTAATTCAGATTGAAAAAATGAGTATTTAGCATTCTGTGGTGAGTAAAGATATCATTTCATAGGGGCAGAAAAAGTCATTGACCTTCATACACAAGTGGCAAAGCAAGTTCTTCTGACTTGAGCTAGTCCTGCTCTCAAAATGGCAATGGGTCCTCAGCACGGAACTCTCACTGCTGAAAGGTTCACGGATTTTGGTTCTTCTCAAGCTCAGGTCTAAGATGTAGCACCTCTTCAGTGCTTGATGACCATGGCTAAGTTATCCATGTCTATTCCTAGGGATAGACAATTTGCCTGCTCCTCCTCAGGCTGTTGGAGCTAGTTCCAGCCTTACACAAGTCCACTGTGCAGCAGGACTCAACCATGGGAACATGATTTTAAGCAGAGGAAAAAAACCAAGCCTCTTGGTGAGACTTAGTCAAGTCAGCTGTTCTCCTGATCATATTTATTCAGCAGTGGTGCTCAGCTCTACAATTAAGATCATCTGACACCCTTGCATAAAGGTCAGGCAGCAGATGCTGCCACTAGACTTGATAGATTCACTGATAAACTTCAATTCAGGCAAAACTTATAAGAAGAAAATGAAGTACCAACGTTTAATATTTTCTAACAACACGTGCACATACACAAGCATACATAGAATCATAGAATGTGTTGGGTTGGATGGGACCTCTAACAGTCATCTGGTCCAACTTCTTTCCAGTAAGCAGGGACATACTTAACTAGGTCAGATTGCTCAGAGCCTCATCAAGCCTGACCTTGAATGTCTCCAGGGACTGGGGCCTCTACCACCTCTCTGAGCAATCTGTTCCAGTGTCTCACCACCCTCATTGTAAAGAACTTCTTCTTATTGTGTAATCTAAACCTACCCTGCTCTAGTTTAAAACTTGTTGCCCCTTGTTCTATCACTACATGCCCTTGAGAACGGTCTCTCCCCAGCTTTCTTGTAGGTCACCCCAGAACCTTCTCCAGGCTGAACGATCATAGAATCATAGAGTGGCTTAGGTTGGAAGGGACTTTAAAGACCATCCAGTTCCAACCCCCCTGCCAAGGTCAGGGACACCTCCCACTAGACCAGGTTGCTCAAAGCCCCATCCAGCCTGGCCTTGAACACTTCCAGTTGAGTGACCTCAACTCTCTCAGTCTGTCTTCATAGGAAACCTCGTACAGTATCTTAGCAGTGAGTTTATTCTTAAATTTTTAGTAGAAATATGCATTATTAAGTCTCAACCTTTTGAAAACTATGTCACACACTAAATAAAATGGATATTTAAAATGAGATATGTGCCACAACTGTGACTAGCAATTCTTTAAGTACAGTCAAGTGTTTGTGTAGCTCACGGCAAATGAGATGTGTTCTGAAGAATGAATGGATATTGCACTAATATACAGAATATCTTTGCATAGTAATAATTGAAGAAAAATCAAATTATTCCAGAGTCTGACTAGGAATCGAGTGGAATTATATGAGAATGTAAATTGGAGAGAGAAGGGGCAATATCTTTGTATTCTCACCAATCCTTTATAGGTAATGAATTGTTTAGGAAATTTAGTGAGGGAAGGCTTTTGAATTGGAGTCTGACAGTCCTTCAGGGTATTCTTAGAGGTTATCTCTGCAAGGCAGGTGGATGAGGAAAGAGACAAGCTTAACCCTGTAAAAATAATTATGATATATTATTAGCAACTAATGGCATTCTAATAGAGTCTTTTCAACAAAGACACCACTGGCTTCAATTTCTCTCTGTCATATGCATAAAAAAGCAACTTTTAATGAAACCTACATTCTGATAATTTCTCAAACTCAGTGAAGTTAGCAAGACACTTTCTGCACTTGAAGCTTCACATATTCATTTCAGCATATTTCTATGCTGCTATTAATGGGATCACCCCCTCAGGCAGCATGCAGCAAGGTCCAACACTTAAATCAACATTAGAAGTCTGTTGAGACCACGTGATCTAGTAGATCAAGCATGTACTTTGGGATTTTCCTTTCTTACCTAAATCTTTCCTTTCTGAGTTTTATTTTTTTTACATGAAACAGTCATGTTCTTATGATGGTTCACTTGTCAGAACCTGTTGGATAGTTTTACTTCATGAAGGTATAAAATGTGCTGACTATAATTGTGTCCCTCCAGGCTTTGTGAAGACTGACAGCTGGGTAGAGGGTTGGAGACCCTATACATACCCCCATAAAATCAACAAGGAGAAAAGAAAATCACTGGAAGAATGGAATTTGAGAAACTATGATCAGCAAACACAGCACCTTGTGAATGACATCTCACTCTGCATTCTGTTGTCTAAAAAGACTTAGCTAATAGTTGGAAAAGGGGCAAACGAGGGGGAGAAGAGGACAAGGACAACATTAACAAAAACCAGGGCACATTACGTAGTCACTCAGTAATTGCTGCAATTGGAGCTCATCATCTGCTTAGCACTTAATGTCTTGGCCTTTTCAGAATGAATTTTATTAATACTAATGTCTTAAGAAAACTGTAGCAGTCATTATCGTTGTTGATTCTTGTGAAGTTTGAAACTGAAGCTCTTTTCCTCCTGCTGTTGATTACTTTACCGAATTCTTCATTTTGTCAAGGGCTGTCAGACACTTAAAACATGCTCCTGAGGTCTCTCAGAAGGAGTGTCAGGACTACAGATGTTTGGAAATGGATCAAAAAATGCTAGAAACCATCACCATCCGAGGGGTTGAGGTGGGGCCAACTAGCCTGTAATTTCCTGGATTCCCCTCCTTGTCCCTTTTGAAGACATGAGTGATATTTGCTTTCATCTAGTCTACAGGAACCTCTCCTGATCACCATGACCAAGATAATCAAGAACGGCCTTGCAATGACATTGGTAATCTCTCTCAGTGCCTCATGATCAGCTGTCATGGGTTTGTGTATGTCCATTTTGTTTATGTGTTCTCTAACCTGAATCTAGCTGCCTCTTTCACCAAAGCTGGTCTGCCTTGCTTCAGACTCCTACTGGTCTCAGGGTCCTGGGGCTGCTGATGGTTGGTCTTACCAGTAATGACCGAGCTGAAGAAGGCATTGAGTGTCTTGGCCTTTTCTGTGTCCTTGGGGAGGAACTTTCAGCTACATCTGAGTGATGGTGGCTGCTTTCTGTTGAAATGTGCTGGGGTGAACCTCTGGTGCCACCAAAGTTGTCCTGGAAGACTTACCAGAGGAAACGTCCCATATACAGAGGGCTCAAAGGCTCATTGCTTTCAGCATCCCTTATTCTACATGCTGCATTTATTCTGTGTTTCAGGATGCAGAACTGCCATTATCTCTGGTCTCAGGGAAGGTTTGTTATAACCCATCATCACTCCAGCAGAACTCTCCCAGGTGATGCTGTGAATGCCTTGCTGGTGAAGGATGGCTTTTTCTCATACCCTTTTCTTTAGAAAGCAGAGTGTGAGTTTCCTGTATGAATTCTGCTGATCTTTTGCTTTTATTCCTCTCCTGTTTCTCTGTTTCCTTCCATCAGTTTCCCCAATTAAGTGTAACAATTTGAGCTGCTCTGGACCCTTGCAGCAGAAGCAGAAACATTTGCAGTCCTGCAGAAAGATGCTTTTTTTGTGAATTTCCTCTGAAATTGCTACACAAAAATGATGCTTTAAAAGTGAGGGTAGAGCAGAGACATTAAAACGAGAACACTGCAAAGACCTTATTCTTTGTCTTTTTCAAAACATTGATTTTTTGAGGACAGGAGATCGTCAACAAAAGAAAAAAAACCAAACCAACTCACATGCTGGGGTGGACCCATTAGAGGAATGCAGGCTCATTAGTCCTGCTAAATATGATACTGCGTGTAAAGTCAAAAAAGCAAAGTGAGGTCTAGAAAACTTGGCAGGAAATCAGCCAAGATCCATTATATTATCTTTCACGTGGCTTGTTAGTGGTGACACTAATTGAAGGCTGGGCCCTCTTTTTTGCTGACTGTCTAACACAGGGCCGTTTTAATTTCACCTGATAATGTTGCCCCATTGTAAGAAGTCTGACAAAAACAAGATTTGTGGAAAATCCTACCAATGAGTTCTTGGCTGCCCAAAAGCTCTCTTGGCAGCTCAAAGGTCTCTGTTAGTATGTGGACTGACCCGTTTTTCATTTCTAAATATCTCAGATAAATTGGCTACTGTAGTGCTGCTTTTCAGTTAAACTTGACCAAGTTTCTGTAGTTTATCAATCTGTATTTACTACGTGTGTGAAACTTGTTGAAATATTAAAACCACCACAATTCCTACCCACCCCTGGAAGAAAATGACTTTAGCAAGGCTGCCCACCTGAGGGTTGCCAAAGAGTGGGAGTAAATGAAATAAGTGCTGTTGTAGGGAAAGACCATACAATAGTGGAATTGTATTGGGAGAACTTTTTCTAGCACACTTGGATAAGAACTGGGATTCTTCTGCTGCTTTTACTGACATTATTTATAATTTCCTCTTATAGTTACCTTGCTCTTTCTCTGCACTTCCCTGAGCAGACAAGCTCAGATGTATAATAAAGAGCTGAGTTTTACCTCCCTTGTATCAGTGTAAAACTAAAATGACTCTGGAGAAGTCAAAAAGGTCTGATGCTTGTTAGGGGTGAAATGGGTACCACTAAAGATCTTGTTAAAGAGAAAAATTCCCTCTCCACTTGTGGAACAAATTAACTATTAGAAGCAGCCAGTTGGATGAAACTCTCTGGGGCCGATGACCAGAGAGACTTAAAAGTCCATTAAGCTAATGCTTAAATTTATTCTTTGCACATAGCATGCACAGAGAAACTGTCCTCCCAAGCTGGGCTGTGGCAAGGTCCTGGGTTTCCATCAGGGAAGGGATTTACATCAGCGAGAAAACATTTGGTGATTATGAGTACCAACTGCGTTAATCATCGGCTTGGATTAGAAGTCACTGACGAGTTGCTTTGGGATTTGTGTGGCCATGCAAGGGAAAAAAGCCAGAACGAGCATTTCTGAGCAAACTAGATGTGCCAGTGAAGGATCATCCTTTCCCTCTGTTGACTGCTGACGCATCGGACAGAAACGGGGCTCCATTAGAACGGGACAGGGGCTTTACTAGGAAAAATCTGTGCTTTTGCTTCATAAGGCATGGGGTACGACTTGGGGGAAGCTGGTTTTGTTTGAGGACGGGTTTCAGCGCATGGTGCCACAGGGACCACTGCTGGATGACTGTCCTAAACTGGGCAAAGATGGGTCCTGCCTTCTGCTGCCTGAACGGCTCCTCCATGGCCAAAGGAGGCTGAGTTTGGAGGACCACGCTTCCTGGGGACCATCAACAAGAGACCTCTGTGAAGCAGAAGCCGCAGAAGCCTACTAGTCCCTTGAGCCCTCTAGTGGTGCCTTCCATGACTATTGAATATAAAGCCTCACTGAAAAACATAAACAGCATCTGATTAATCTAAAAAGAGTGATTAGTGCCAGAAACAGGCCAGCTACAATGAAAACGAGACTCTCAATGTTTTGGTAGGTTACCAAAGCAACAAAAATTCTGGCCTGGAAATGGCAAACAAGATAAAGAGGTGGATGCCAATGTAGGATGCTAAAGGCTAAGGAGGTTGGTATGGTCTATCTTATGCTTTCTATTGGTGTTTGTAGCACTTTATGGCTGCTCATTGAACGAGGCTGAACTTTCCAACCTGAAACCTCAAATCCTTTTCTGATGGGTTTTGTAACTGAAAAGCGGAAATAGAGTCTTCCGTAATTCAAAAAAGATGTAATGATCAAAGCTGCAATTAAGTGTGGTGAGTCATTTTACAATTGTCCATGTGCTAAGAAGTATAGGCTGTGTGAGAGATTGTGTTGTCATGACTGGTTTTGCTCAACAAGGATATAGGAGCTGCTATTACTTCCAGCTATGGAAGCAATCTAAGTTCTGCAGATCTATGCTTATAGAGCAGAAGAAAAGGCAACAGTCCTCGCTCCCCCATTTGTGTATTTTATTTAGTAATTCTTTCTGCAGCATCTGAATTCATTATGGTGCTTTGTCGCTTTTCACCTTCTTTCGGAGTGTCTGCTCTCAAAAGGAATCTTGATTTTTTTTTTTCAGTTTATACTAACAAATTACCCAGCAAAACGAATAAGGAAAAACTGATCTTTAGAGTATGAATATATTTTTTTTCTTTCTGCAGCATGCACTAACAATGAAATATTTAACTGAACATTTCACAGTGTGTGCGTTTTCTCAAATTAAAATTGCAAAAGACAAGGAAATGAAGATAAAAATATCCAACCATGCTGTTTCTCAGAAACTGTCACAAGTAATCTAATATTTTCCGTTAAATCCTGTTGTTTTATTCTGCTTCATACAAAAATTAGTACTAAATACAATTTGGTTTAAGTATAAGAGAAACTCCTTGTTCCTAAAAGAGTTGCCACACAGAAAAACAGTTAAAAAGCAGTAGGGGGATTCTACTGGAAAATATAATAAAAAAAATGGATATTCTGTTACAAATCATGCTTTCCTGGTCCCTCAATTCCTTTCCTAATGGCAGTGAGGTATCTTCATGTTTTATTTTCAAATTCTCATAACAGCTGCAACATTCAAACTCTAACACACCAGAATGCGATTGCCTACTTTACAGAAATCATTGTTGTAGCCCTGCTCTTAAAGATTTATTTGTAAAACAAGCTTTTTTATCTTGCCGTCTTTGACATCAAGAGCCTCCAGTCAATGACAGATAGCTATAAATCAATGCCAGCTTTTACAAGAATCCCAAAAGGAACATCTAATGTAAAATATAATGCAATCAAATCAATTGGTACTTTTTCCCCAGCTTTATCTGAAAAGAGACCTGCTCTGTACGCTGAGAGACAAATCAGGTTATCTGATCCAGCAAGTCCTGCAAACAAGCAAATTCATATATCATGGATCAAATCCATTGTGGTCACTTAATTCATTTAGTTGACATAATGCTCTTATAGAAAATGCTCTTAAATTCTTACATTACTTTACAAATGCAGTCGTTTAGCAAATGAGAAGTAGTATTGCTATGTCGACATATGTAGTTTATTAGAATAGCCTTTATTTAGTGTAGTCAAAGAGTTGCCGCAGTTTAATGGTGAAGTAGAAGAAAGGCGTGTTTAGAAAACATGGATCTTGAACTGAAGGATTTTATGGGCTTTTTTTAGAGGTGGTCCAGGCTAGGACAAACAGATTTTCCTTTAAATTGGGAAGGAGAAGCTGCTCATCTGCAAATCCTAGGAATCAGGCAATGGCTTTAGCACAGCTCAGCCTTGCCTTGCAATGGGGGGAATGCTTAGCAGAATGTTGAGAACGTCTCCAGAACTTGGATACAACTTTCCAGCAAGTTTTGACAAAATCTTTGAAAGTCCCGATGTGGTGTGAAAGAGTTTGAACCTGCCCATGGGGTGAAAGAGCTGCAATTGCCCTGCTGGGTCAGAGCGTCCTCTTGGTCTTGGTAGTAAGAGCCAGAGCAAAACCCTTGGAAGGGAAGTGCCAGGCAGTGTCATTATGGAATTCCCACAGGAGAAGGAGAGTTTTCTACCTACTTCTCTCCATTGCTAGCTGGCTGATGCTCTGGCCCAGCAATGCTTTTATTTCTTATAGATCATTTATTCTCACCAATGCCACAGTGAAATTCTACTATCCATGCTGATAGGGAATCTTTTGAAGTGGGCTGGTAGGGAATGTCCATATCTCGTAACAATTATTCCCTGAAGTTCATTATATGCTTCATAAAAATTTTTTTCATTAATTCTGAACTTTTCTTCTTTTGCCGTTTTCAAGTTTCACCGTCTACCCTCTGCTCTTCTACTACAAAATAGAAGGCTATAGCAGTTGACTGATGTTAAAGGAATTGATGAGAAGATCTGAGAGTCCTCTTTGCACAACTTTATTTTTCCTGAATCTCTGCCCAGTTCCATGTTGTTGGTCTGTTCTCTAAATTTAGCCACCTCAGATGTTCCAAAATTTTAACATGTATTTCTGTGATAGCTGTGTCTCAGCCACTCATCCATGCAAGTGGGGATGGCCTTGCTACCAGATATAATCATGAGTGGATAACTTTAATGTTGATGAGAACTAAGAGCTTGACAATGAGGAGAACTTTTCAAAGCTCAGGCACTGAAAGCAGTGACAAAATTTGGCTCCATTGTATTTGCTTTTTATGTGTGTTCAAAAGAGGAAAAATACGTGCATTTTAATATCAGTCCAGCAATCTAAACTGAGAGGGAAGTAATTATACATGAAAGAAATATAGTCTTTTGTAACAAGGTTTTTAAAGTATCAGTTTCATTCTATCATAATATTTTTATGATTAGATTTACCTTCTAATATTTTAATAACTTTAGAATGAAATAAGGAAGTCCTTTGTAGCTTATCTCACAAGCCTGTCTAGGACATTGCGCTTAATGAGGTTTATAATTCAATATAACCACATCTGCATCTTTAATAATGCCTAACATTTAATCTTCATTGCACCACTTGAATCAAAAGACCTAAAATTAAACCTACTGCAGCTTAATCTAATAATAAACATGCGTGACATTTTGTGCATAATATGTGCCTGATCAGCACAGTGCACTCTTACAATTGTATCAGATGTAGGAAAAACATAGTTCAATCAGCCAAAGGTAGATGGTGACATTTACCTCCCACTGACAGTTTACTTTGGGGAAACTGTAAGATCCTGCCCCTGGAAGAAAGGACCAGTTGTCAGATCATTCACAAACTTAGGTCCAAATCCCACCAGTTTGAGCAGCATTAACACAGACCCTTACTGGTAAGGAGTGGTCTTCAGGCTCCTTAACTTCAGACAGGTAATTCTGATACCTTCAACATGAGCCTTGACTTTGTATGTGGACAGTGGTAAGGTGCTCCTAATTTCTCTGGTAATTAACTGGAGCAACTAAGTTCCTGAGGCACCTGAGTGTTGTTTGGCTTGTTTTTCCCACCTCGTGTCTCTATGGCCCTCGTAGGCTGTCACAGACCTGCTGAGAGCAGGCTACCAGGTTCTCAAGTGGAAAAGGTAAATCAGTCTGGACCATAAGAGTAATCTTTCAGCCATGGGAAGTCACAGCCATGATATTTGGTGGATTTTAGGGGGCCCACAGTAGTTGGGTTGAGCATGTCACCTGAAGAATGAGGGGGCTGTGCATGAGATGTAGACTTTATTTGTGTGCCCAGAAGGACCAGAAAGTCCCCCTGAATTAAAGGGGCTTTGCACAAGCAGCCAAAGGGGCAAATTCCTGCAGAGCTCTTTGTGGACTCGGGGCTTTATGTGGGACCTGTGGGCTGGTGTTTCTTTTAAAAGATGTAAATATTGCTTTGTAATGGGATGTTATGGTTTGTGAGCTGCAACAGTTCTGTCATTGGGATACCAATACTTATCTCTAGTGCAAGTGAGATGAACAAGCAGGACAGAAGACATAACGTGGAGAGATAACGTTTCAGAGGACAGGCAGCATTAGAATCATCTGTAACACATTCAGGTGAAATGACGAATTTATGACAGCAGAGCCCAATTATTTAATGAAAAGCTACAATCTCTCATTTATCCTCTCATTTATCCTCAGGCCAGCTACACTCAAAATCACTGTTTTGATTCTTTACAGGTGCAAAAATTAACAAGACAGTGAAAGATTGGAACCTATATTAGACCTTGATCTGAGATGTATGCTATTCTCCCTGTGTTTAAAGAGCTCTGGTACTTACTGGACTGTAGAGCAGACACTCTGTTTTCTTTTAAAAGTATTTTGGAGTTAGTATGGTTAAAAACAGTGTAGGTCCTCCATGTGAGATGCCTTTGTGATATTCACAGGAAGTCCCCATCACAAATAAAAGGATGGTTCTTCACCAGGGTCTGATCAGAATAACTTGACATCAGCTGAGTCAGGAGATGGAGCTTTGATCGGAGATGAAAGACTGGCGAAAACTCTGCTGGGCCATAGAGTCCCCTTCTGAAGCTGAAACTTCACTTTTCAACTGGGCTCCTTCTGACTTTAATTAAATAAGGGAAGATCAAAGTCTACAAATCTCCCTGATCTATATCAGCACGGCAAACTAAAGGTAAAAATCCTCAGTATCTTTCTGTTCCTTTGAAGTCAACAGTGAACTTTGTGCTGTGTGCAAGGACACGAGTGGGTAGCTGTGAGTTTACAATAATTTTGACGTAATGTTTATGCAAGGAGAGGGAGAAAAGCTGCATCTTGAAATGATGCCTTTGCAGCTGTGGGTCCCCACTCCTCCCCCAGACTGATTTTATCTTTAGGATTTGCTTTGTCTTATGATGATGCTAGAGGCACAATTACATCTAATACATCAGGAAAGCCATTGTGTTAGTTTTCCTTCAGCTATAAATCACAAACTATTCCATTTTTCTGTACAACCACTTCCCCTCCCGCCTTCCTTGCATACTAGTGAGGTGAGCTGGAGGCTCACTTGATAAAAACATCCTGAACTAAACCAGCTGGAAATAGAGAGTATAATAATGTCAGCCCGCCGTCAGCCCTCCTCTATTTTTGTTTGATTGGTATCTGATTGTGATTGAAAGGCTTCCTCCCCGAGTTAGCTACCTTGAGGCCAACCTTGAAAACGTGTCACATTTGGCTACTTGATAGCTTCTTAAGCATAATGTTACATCCAGGAGTGCACACGGTGCAAAAAATAGAAAGCTGGCGTCGTGCTACACGGCACAGCAAAGGAAAAGCAAGTGGAAAAGAATCTGACAGGCATGCTAAGAAATGGAAATGC
The DNA here is from genome assembly GCA_025769975.1 of Gallinago jamesoni. Classification (NCBI taxonomy): domain Eukaryota; kingdom Metazoa; phylum Chordata; class Aves; order Charadriiformes; family Scolopacidae; genus Gallinago; species Gallinago jamesoni. Next base: position 32,572,708 of record JAOQGH010000002.1, on the reverse strand, counting down.
TGCCAGGCAGAGAGAGGAGCCGGTGCACACGCATTAGCAGCTCTGGGCAGGATGAAGCAGTGACTTCCTCAGGGTCTAGGCTGGCTTCATGTTCTAACTGTTGTTGCAAAATAGAGCGTCCCCTCTCTTCGGTGAGGATCTGTGCGAGGACAGCTTTGCCTGTGTATGGCTCAGGAGGGCTGAAAACACAGCAGTTCCCAGAGTTAACAGGCTCTTATTTGCTGGGGCTGGGATTGAAGTGATGGAGGGGTCTGTTGGTTTGTGACCCATCTCTGCTAGGGCTGTGTAGGACGCTTATGTAAGACACATGAGTAGGGAAAATAAAATAAATTTTGATTATGTTGAATAAAAGACAGGAAAAAGTGACAGTAACAGGTCTGTTACAGGAGATAGCATTGGTTATTTCAATTTCAGTTTCTGTTGTCTGACTGACAGTTGTAAATAATAGCTCTGAGGCCAAAAGATACAGATCTCCAAACCATACCTCCCTGAAAAGAAGGGAGGGGTGCTTTCAGAGGCTGAGAACTGAGGCTAACAGCAACAAACCATGGCAATGAGCTCCAGAAGAGAGAATTAGAGATGTCAATACACCTGCTGAACAGAGTGATGCTCCAGCACGGAGACCAGGAATAGCAACAGAAGAGCTGTGAGTAAATAGCCCTCTCTTTCATTTGCACTGAAAATGCAAATAGGAACTTGATTATATTACCTTAGGAGTAAGAGAAGTCATTGGTATTACATAAATCGTGGCTTGACTTTAGGTCAATGTATTGTGTTTGGTGCTGGCTTGTGTTTGAGCTGCTCTCAAAATAAGATGATAAAAAACAGCAGTATGCTGCCACTTCAGGTATTGCAACAAGATATATCAAAGAGGCCTAAACACAGTCCTCACTAGTAATAAAAGACTTTGTAAAACAGAAGTTGCAATTGATACTTAAATTGCTTGCTTTTTCAGAACATTTTAACATCGTTCCTATATCATACCCTTTTCTAGTGGGTTTCTTACAAAATGTTGAGGTTGGTCTCCTGTGGAATGTAACCCATAACATACCAGTCATGATTTCTAATGAATTTTTGAATAAGAAGGATTTTCCCTTAAATGGAAAATCCATAGAAAAACATTGTGATCATTGTTGAACACTTTTTATATGTGTAGCCTTTCTCACTCAGTGTCTGCTTGAGATTTTTTTATTCTTCTTGGGAAGTAAAGCTCCTTTCAGTTTCCTGACCAGAGGAGTGCTTGTGGTTTCACCTGCATGGTTTGTCCACCAAAGCCCCCCTTTGGGTGGGAGGTGAGAGACTGCACACTGCTGGGCAGGGCTTTGTGCCTGACCGTGCACCTGGGGGTGAGTTCTGCCCCAGGAGATCCCATTTTACCATCAGACACACTGGTATGCTCGCACTGCTGCTGGGGGAGCAGGTGGAGCTGGAGGAAGGAGATCTTTATTGAGCAGGTGGATGAGGGTAGGTGTTAGAGGGCAAGTGGGACTTGCTGTTTGTCCCGTTTGTCCCCAGAGTTCAATTCTACATTGAAGCAGCTCACGCCTCAAACATAACCTTCACTCTTTGGTGCTATGGGCAGCCAGGGAAGGGATGGGAAAGCTGAGTTTGGGAGGGAGCTCTGATGTATTTTTACTTTTACTGTAAAATGTTAATGTCAATAAAAGGCTCTAACAGCAAAGCAGGGTTGTCAGAAGCACTTAGGGCTTGCACTGCTGGAGTGGCAGAACAAGGCTGCTTCAGATTGCTCCCAAACCCCCACCTCTTTTCCAGGTGAGCATGACAATGAAGCACATTGCTTTCTTGAACTATTTATTTGTGTTCTGGGTTAAGGAGTATCTATAAACTCGAGCAAATGGCTGTCTGCTAGTGTATGCCCATAACAAATGTCCCACCCCACAAAGCCTGGCTGTTTATTCCCACTAACCCTGTTTGTCATTTTTAGCTAATAGGTGCCGAAAAAGGAACAATGAACGAAAGGTTCCCAATGGCTGTCAGTAAATTTATTTTGCAGTTAACAGCCTTTGTAATGCGCAGACTAACTTTATCTCATTTCACTGTGGGTGTGCTGGGATAATTGCAGGAGTACTTTGTTAAAAAGAAAAGCTCTCCACATTTCCATTAACTCCCGGCATGGTGTCTGTTTCACTTGACTGCACTAGGTACCATTTACAGTTCAATTTCACAGTCATGATGGACTGAAACATATAAACCTGCTTTCTCTCCACTCCTGCTAATCGCATGCATTAATGAACAGGGAGATTCATAAGGCCTGTTACTCTTCTTTTTCCTTTGTAAATCTATTTTTATGAATTAAATCATGAGATTTTTTTCCTGTGAAATCCAAGCTGCTAGAGGAATAAAGACAGTGCTATCTTATTCAGTAGGGTGTAATAAGCTACTATTTTAGGGAAGCAAGCCAGGCATACAAAAGTTGTTGCAAACTGAAAAGAAAAAAAAAATCCAGCTACAAAGAATAGCATTGTATGATGTCAATCTACAGTATGCATGTGTTTATATAATCACATTGGAATTTACTTTGAACTTTAGCCTGGAAAATTTACTTACTGGGGGGAAGGGGAAAGGATTTGAGTATCTAAGCACCAAAATAGCTAAGACAAAGTAGTAAAACTGTGTGGTTGGTTGTAGAGCAGAACCACGTGAAAATGCAAAGAATCCCTTTTGTAACGGGTAGAGACAAGTAAGCCACTTGATCGTTATGGTATGAGATAAGTATACAAGGCACAGGAAATGCTGTGTTATTCACATTCCTCTCTTATTGATTTTCCAAGGGTGGCTAATTTTTGCCTTTTTAAGGAACTTTTTTGTACATGACTTATTCTTGCTCTGGTTTAATAATACCAGTTCTTGACAGAAAAGGGAAGAACAGTCATAAGTACCATTATGTGAGATAAAATACGGGTAAGAGATCAGAACACCAAGGCTGTGGGTTCTGTGGCT
>JAOQGH010000002.1:32546331-32561705 GCA_025769975.1 Gallinago jamesoni | reverse complement strand
CGTGCATATTTTCTCTATAACGAGCAGATTGCCCACAACCGCAGCGACCAGCAAGGTTGTGACGGGTTTCTAATGGGCTACTCACACGGGGTGACAAATGTCCTGCCGTGAAACTGTTTTTGTAGGGCTTCTACCTGTTTGTGCCACTAATGGTTAGTCACGTCGGCGGCTCTGCTGGAGGGACTGTGAGTGTGAGCACACGCAGTGCGGGGAGGCAGTACGCTCATCGCAGGGAGGAATGACATTTTGGTTATATTGAGTTTTAGTAGGAGCCTTGTGTAGTTGACAGACAGCTACTGTAGCTCTCCAAACACTCGTGGCAGTGCATTTTTGACACCTGCCTGTGTAGATACAATTACGCTGGCACATCCACGCCAGACCATTAGACACCATCAGTCAACACTGGTTACGGCCGCAGTTCCAAAAGTGGGGTGGGAATAGGATGCCTGCAAGATGACCCTCTCTTTTTACACTGTACAGAGCATGAACTGTGTCGGGGATTAGACCGGAGCCATCTCTCAATTCTGAATGCTCTGTTTTCCTAGGAAAAAATGAGCATGAAGTGACCTTTATCCCACTCTTTTCATATGTGCCTTGTGCTTGCGAGGCTGTAACAAGCTTTCTGAAGAAGATTGCCTCTCTCCCTTCCTCTTGTGAGTGATTCAACATTTACCAGATGGGAGCCCCAGGTGTGGAGCCTGAATGAGCTGCCCCACCTTCTTTCGGGACAGCAATTGGGAGTTCTGCTGGTTTCTCTCCTCCAATCTGTTTGGTTTTTTTTTTTTTTTTTTTCCATAATGAATGTGGCATTTGGTTGGGGCTCTCATCTCTTCTGAGTGAAATGCTTTCAACATAATCTTGAATTTCTTTCTGGGAAAAAGATAGTTGGGTGAAAAAATAACTTCCTTCTCGTTTTGACACAGCCTTCTATATAGCCTGAATGTCAGGAAAGCCATTTATAGAGCATGTACAGTAATTGCATGCTTAATATTTCATCAGCTGCATTAACAATAATGTCACTAAAACCAGGTATAGATTTAAAAGGATCTTTTTTGATTAAAAGTGGCTTTAAAGCTTCTTGTATATAATAATAGAAGCAGTATATATTATGATAGATGTTGCTATGGGTTTCTGAATTTAATAGTTCAAGACATTTATACACACATAGAGATTTGCATTGCGATCTTGGACAAAGCATATGCTTTGTCGCTTGGCAGCGATCCTCTAATTATACCAAGATTAGGCTGGTGTGAAGTAGATTGCTTCAGCTTGAACCACACTCTTCTTTCACAGCCAAGAGATCGCAATATTTTAGGATCATGCAAAATCCCATGCTTTCATTACCATGCTACAGTTAGCAGCTGTAGGAAGTAGTGGTTAGAAAAACTGATTGGTTTTCTACCAGACATGCTTTAGCCTCTTGTGGTACAATGTCATGCAATGTTTGGACATCAAGCAGAGATGTTTATTTTGAAACAGTGCTTCAATTCACTTGAATTCTACTGCGTCGTAGTAGTAGGAACTGAGAACAAAGATCTGCTGCCAACTCTCAATGGGGCTAAAACCCTGTGAGCATGCTTGAATGGAAAATAAAAGAGGGAATTTATTGGCTGTGTCTTAATAATAAATCCCTCGGACTTCATTCTTGTCATAGAAATGAGAAATAAACTTTGCAAGAGGTTCTTGTGTTAAATGGTAATGAGGAATCCCTCAACAGCAAGGGCCAGTTGGCTTCTTCAGAAACACATTTGTTGGTTATAATTTCCTTTTATTATTGAACTAATACTTTTGCTAAACTTCAGCAATGGGCTCATTTGGTTTTTTAGCCAGCAATGAGTAAAAAAGGGGTTTTTAATGCCTGTGCTTCTCTTGTGGTAAATTTCCCCCCCCCCTTTTTTTTTTTCTGAGTTATAATCACCAGAAAATATTTCATAGATGCCCTCTTCCAATTTAAGCATGTGCCGATCTTGAGGTGTGAAGCCTGAATTTCCATCAGCAACCATTACTCATCCCTGTAGACACAGCTTGAGGCACACTGAAATGCTGGAACTTGTACAGTGTACCAAAACATGAAGGTGTTTTAAGAAATTTGGATGGTGATATCAAATGGTGAAGAACACCTATCACAGGAGCACAAATATTCCATTTTTTTTTTACCATTGTAACTAAGGCAATCTGTGTTCTAAATTAAATATGTATATACATATGTATATCAAAAAAATATATGGTTCTCCCATGGTTAGGAATGGAGAAATTTTTGCTCAGCTTTGCATGGATAATATACTGCCTTCAAAATGTGCATACAAATTATGGCAAACCATCATTCATTTTCTGGCTGGATCAACAACTTTGAGTGATAGTGTCAGCTGTGTACAGCCACTACAGCTCTAACTTTTATAGGTGAGGAAAATTTATATATCCAAGTAAAACAAAACTCGGCTTCAGTGCTTACTTATAATTCAAAATGTAATTGGCTGTTTTATAAATGTAGTGCTCCGTGTAAGAGTAGTGGAGTGAAAAATATATCACTCTGATACTTCTGGTCTGATACTTCTGTTTTCTATTCTGTTGCGGTGAGAGAAAGTATATTTCAAGTTTCTTTCTACCTTAAGGTTTTTTTCTTCACACTGCTTGTGGGACAGTAATTTCATGGGTGGCACCCACGCAGCAGCATTCGTGGGATACGGCAGAAGTTAGTTCTCAGGTTCCCGTAAGGTGACAGTTATGTTTTTGGATGTAGAATCACCTTAAGCCTGCCCTCTGCTTTCCTGTAGGAATGAAAGCTCCTCCCCATCCCCTACACTATGTCAGTAATCTCTTCCTTTTCAGCTGGGCAGGACTGTAATTTTCTTTTGTTGTTTGCTTGTAGCAGACTAACATCTTCAATTGCCTATGCTATCCCTTCCTACAAGGTGTTACACAGAAATGCCAAGATTTGAAGGTTTTGGCTTTTGTGTCAGATAGTTGATAACTCCATATTGTTTGAATTAATACCTGCTTTCATCATATTTTAATACAATGGATATAAATGGAGATATGTGCATGTATAGCTAAAATAAAGTGAAAGTTGGGTCTTACAATGTTGGCTGTATAACTGTTGAGGTTTGCCATTTGAAGAAAACTTTGAAAGAGCAGTTAAAAAGAGACAAACAGTCATGGCTAAATCCATTCTTGAGGAACATGTATTTAATGAAGAAGCTCTTACAGGAATTCTAGTTTTCAGTTCGATAGTAGGCATACTTTGAAGCCAAATCATCATCTCAATATTAACTGAGGTAGTTACTTAACTCACTCTAATGCTGTCTTTACATTTTAAACCACCAGGATTAGTTCTTGGTGCTATGATAGAGTTTAATGAACACAAATCAATTGCTATTACTGCCCATCTGAAGACTACAATTAAACAACTGGTAACTAAAAGGTCAAAAATGCTTACTGTTGGAAAAAAACAATCTCCGTTTTGTCATCAGCCTTTTAGCACTACTTTTAATACCCATATTTAAAAGAGAAATAAATCACAAGAACCCTCAATAATTAATGGCTTTGCCTTTTTTTTTTTTTTTTTCTGTGTAGGAATAGTGTGGTAGCTCCACCCTAGTCTTTCCTGGAATTTCAGCAAATGCTCTGTTTAATGAGGGGATGAGTTTTTGTTAAAATGCTCTGAAGGATTTGGCTTCCAGTTCTGGGAGTTTTCCAAGCTGTAAACTGTTGATCACCCTTTCAGGGTCTGCTTGAGGTATTGGCTCCTCAAATCTAATTACATTTCTTTGTGATAGAACTGCCTGATGTACTCATTTAAATAGTTTGCATCTGCCCTGTAGGGCTAGCATATTTCTCTATGCCTAATTTGGTTAAAAAGTCCTGAAAAGTGGATTTAGTGGATCTAGAATTGCTTTTGGTTCTTTTTTTTCCTTTGAATAAACTGCTTTCTGATAAGCTTTGTAAATGGGTGTGCCAGTGCTTTATCTGCCTTACTTCCCTTTTCATAAGGATTGTTTCAACTAATTTTCTTGTTTCTCCTTCAGTAGTATATTAGTTTTTCGTCTAATATTCCCTAGATTCCTTTTGCCTTCCTGAATTCATGAGAGGATCCTCCCATCCTTGTACGACTGATCAGAGATCTCTTTTTCCCTTTTATTTTTCTTGCCAAGCCTTGCGACTTTCCTTGCCAGGCTACATTTGCCACTCCTCATGACATGACACTGCTTTCAGCTTGTGCCTTCTTTGGTTTCTACCTTCAGTCATCCCTTTGATCTTTTTTTTTTTTTCTTTTTTTTTCTTTTTCCTGAGAGTATCCTGAAGCTCTGTAAACTGCCTCAGTAAAACTCAGCAAACCTGACTGTGGTTGCTGTCTAGATGCTCCCATTGTGTTGGATGCTGATGCGCTTTGCCATGCGGGATTAGGCTCAGCCACATCCTCAGCGTTGATGTGAATGGGGTAAGAGGGATGTTTCAGGGATTCTCAGGAGAGTACCTGGTGCATAAGGAAAAAGAATAATCTAAATCCTGCTCCCACAGCGCCAGACTCAGAACTGGCACTAATTAGAGGTTAGGAAAGAGCCAAAGCTGATGGCTCTTTGAAATCATGAGATCCGTGTGTGGTGGTAGCCACAGAATCCAACACCGTGCTGGGTGTCCTCAGCACCCAGAGGAAAGCACCAGGAATTGTATACTGCTGAGGAGGTTATGATCAACGTTAGTAAAACCACAAATCAGATGAATGCAGAACTGTTTCTCACCAAATCCTGCACTACTGGGTGGAGGAGCTCACTGAAACTGGTAGGAGATGTGTAAAATGGGTGAAAGAACTTACTGTTTCTCATAGCAGGCAGATCACTTCTGGGATGTGTTTTCCAGGGAGACTGTGGGGTCTCATTGTGTCAGCAGATTCAAACCAGACCTATACATCTTTAATTTCAGACAGTCGGCCCAAAGTACATATAAAAAATTCACGTAAAGCAGTGGTCTCTTCACCCCTGTCGCAGTGATTACAGGTGCTGAAGGAGCAGAGGGGCAGCAGGCTGTGGGCAGTGCTCGGGCTCACGTGCTCTCCTTAAACAGCATCTCCCACTGCTGTGGTCCAAGGCAGCAGGATTTCTGGGCCAGACAGACCACAGCTCCAGCCCCCGAGACCACTTCTTGTTTGTCCAGGCTCCATCGCTCCCGTTGCTAGTGTTTAAGCACTAGGATGTACCACAGAAGCCTCCCTCCTGTGACGGCTGCTTGCTTGTTGAAGTTAAACCTCTGAGAAGCAAGGATGGCTCCCTTCCCCTTGCATATTTTTCCCATGTCTTGTACAACGCAGCCCATATTTTGGCTTAGGTGCCACTGTGATTAATACTACTAAAAAGGTTTATACCCTACACAAATAAATTTACGTGCGTAATGCAAATTAGTGCATTGCTGTTATATTCTCATTGAAATATCTGGGCTCAGGTGACTCATTTGAGGTAAGCAATGAAATCCATGTCTTTCAATTATTAAAAGGGGGGGAAAAAAAACCCAAGGAAAATGCCTTTCTGCTTACTTATGTCAGCCCACTTCCCTTTTGGCATTTCCCTGTCGTGTTGTCATTAATATTTCCACCCCCTCTGTATCCTTAATGATCTACTTGGTTGACCTGCATCATTTAAAATATTTTTTCATTATAGTGATTTTCTCATTTAGGTCCCCAGGAGATCCCAATATGTAATCAGTTTTCTCTAACAAATGACCTCCTTTAACTTCATTAGTTCAGAATTAATTTACTAGCATCCAAGATATTGAATGACTCTGATTAGTAAAATACAGTAAAAAAAAAATTAAAGTTCTCTTTCATTTTATGGTCAATGCAAACATTAATTAAAACCCATATTTCTTTGCTAATTTTGTTCACAGTTGAATTTAATAAAGAGGGAGCGTCTGATGGGCTGTCACTTGACGTTAACTGAGGGTGGGGATGGGGTTATGGGCTTTCTGTGCCTGTAACATCTTCAAGCAGCTGCGTTTTGCCAAATGCTTTGCTTCTCTCGCAGCTTCCTTCACCTTTTAGGGAACTTTTTAAATAAGCAAGCCAGGAAGAGCCACTGCCTTCAGCGAGTGGTGGAGAAGGAGCACAAGGAGGGCTTCGGGGAGGACGTGCTTCTGCTGGGTGATGCTTCTCCTCCACGCACCCCCCGCTGCTCACGCACGTCAGCCTCAGCTCCCGGGTTGTCTGTCTTATCTCGCTATCTCTCCGGAGAGACGTGCCTCCCTTCCCAGGCGTGCCAGTTATTTACAGAATTAGCCGCGCTGCCAGCCCCTTACCCTTTATGGCTTCGCAGGTTTCCAGTTTGTGAATCTGCTGCAGCCGGTAGGGGCCTGGCCATGGCATTTTTTTTTTTTTTTTTTCTTCCTGTCACTTGACGGTAAACACAAAGTGCTGGCACTTTGCACGGCGCACGGGACGGCTGATGAGGCCACATGGAATGCGAGCAGCAAATGGCAATAAGGCTGTGCTTGGGGAATGATTGTTATTCCTGGAAAAACCCCACCATGTAAGGCAGGGTACCCCCCTTGAGCTGATTAGTCACCCTCATCTCTCCCCATGCCTGCTATATTTTTGGTTTCTGAAAGGCAGAATCAAAAGGTACAGATAGCTTCCAGCACGGTAAAAAGGGGGAAAAAAAAGAAAAAAGCAACATGTGATTGGCCAGTTAAAAGCTTTATTGTAGTCTCTATCATGTGTTTTGAAACTGCATTGACAGAAGCTTTGTGCTTGCTCTGGTCTTGATACAAATAAGTAGTTTTGGTAAGGCTCCAGCCATGGCTTGGATCCCCATTGAATCCAGAAGAAAGCCTGATCTCCCACCCAAAAAACTCCTTGCAATAAACTTCTGGTCTTCAGTAACCTTACCTGTGAAGGAAACTTTCTGACTGTGCATGACTGACAGCCTTTTTGATAGAGATTAGGGGTTTTCATAGAGGTTTGTTTCTCTATATGCATGTGTCATATGGAAGTAGGAGAAGGGCCAGGGCAGATGGATGTCCTGGTGAGCCATGCCACCCAGCAGTGAAGTCTCCTCAGCACGAAGGTGCCTGGCAGCTTGTGGTGGTGGCAAGCAGTGTGTCTATGGGAGGGTGTCACCACCGATGCTGTGTCCCTGTTGCTCACTGTGACCAGAGCCTACCACGAATAACCAGTAACGTAGATGAGATGGTCTTGGGTGCTCACGCTGCACCCGTCCACCTCCCTGCTGTGCTTTAGGCTGTGCTTTGGGCTCTGCCTCAGTCAGCCAGCCCAGCTCGCTTCAGGGTGTGTTTCTGTGGACCTGCCTTCCTGGCATTTTAGACTATGGGTTGAGCTGGCCTGGGGAAACTGAGGCAGGAGTGCAGGACAGGCCCTGTGCTGTTACCACTGTGCTGGAGGTGGTCATTTCTTGCAGAGGAACATGGCAGATTTTCAAAGCACTGCAGCAAGGTTTACTGGAGACTGCCTCTCCTGAGGCTGGAGCCTGAAGTGGTCGTGCTCTTGGCCTTAGCCCAAGCCTTCCCTTTGCTAAACTGTCCAGTTTGCAACTTCTGGCTTTTTAATTGGTCACGTTACTTTATACCAGTTCTGTAGCTGACTTCTCCCTCAGTTGGTTGGGAAGTTTGAAAACCAATCTGTTTAGTTTATACACAAGTGATATTTTATTTTATTTTTTTTTTTTTTTAGGCCAAGAACTACTTTTCAGGCACATCCCAAGAGTGTCTCTGAGGAGCCTCTGTTATCCCTTGGCTCCTCGGGACCTGGCTGTATATTTTCCATACCACTGAGCTGAAAGGTACAACAGACCCTGTGCCCACCCCTCCCATCCAGGCTGGGGGGCAGCACTGACCTGGGGCTACGGGGGCTGCTGCCGCTCTGCTGCCTTGCTGGACATGAAGTGTGGTAGTGGTGGCCTCAGAAAGGAGACCCAGAGCTAAAGAGAGATTAGACAGGGCCAGTGGCCTTGCAAATTATTCTCCCCTATTCATAAGAATAAAGTTTGTAGAGGGATTCAGGCAATCAATTTACATCTCTTGAAGGAAAAGAAATTGAAAACACTAAAGCAATTTATTGCCTTTTAAATTTGGGGATGAGGGGGAATGTAAGTAGCGGTTAAATTTAACTACCTGAAAAAACAAAGAAAGAAAATGGTAATATTTCACAAAGCCATAATCCACTGTACTATAAGTGCATTTTCAGCTTCATTGTGGAAAATATAAGTTACTACTGCTTTCTGCCTAAGAACTTGCCCATAAAGCAACATCCAATTGGTGGATTCAGTAATGTTTCTTACAATTTGCATAAAACACTTAGACAGGATTTTTTCCCCTTGTCTCGTATTGCAGTATATTCCAAGTTTTCAGCACAATAAGTGTTTTGCCTGCAAGGCCTATATCTAATATTAGTTCATTTTGAATGGCTTTTCCCACCTAAATGTTAGTCCAGGAAACTAGAGTGATTGTAATCAAATGCATATACTCAATATATAGCTTATATGACTACAGGGTGGCTTGCTTGGTCTAATTCAAATGCTCTTAGAAAACAGGAGAGTTGATTCAGGAGCTGCTCTAAGAAGAGTCTTGCTTCTGGCAATATTTACTCTTAGGTAGATTAGGAAGAAAAAGAGCTGGCATCTGAGGAAAAGCATGAAAAACAAACTGGGCTAACAGCTGCTCATTATGTGAGGCCAAAGCCACTGACACCAATGCAGCAGAAAGCTGTATTCGCCCCCCCTCTTGGCATTTCAGCAAAGCCCTGGAGAAGTTCATTGTATGAAGGGAGTACAGGAGATATAATTTGAGCTTCAGCCAGGCCACAAACCCGTACTGTTCATTTTTTCCCTCCAGGAAAAGTCATTCTCATTCTACAAGATGAATCATTGATGGTTTGTTTGTGTGGGCAGGCTGATTGCCTGAGCTATTCTGGGACAGCTACAGCTCTACAGGTATTCCAGAGAATTTCTTGAGTTCAGATAAAGCTAACTTCTTCCTGGCATAATTACTTAGAGAATGGTTTTGCTTCTATCTTAGAGCAGGTTCCCTGAGGCAGCTCCTGTGGCAGCAGCCCCTTTTCCTCTGCTTGGAGAGTTGAGAGCTTGTCCATATGAAAATTTGCTATCAGCTACAGCTAGGCTGGCCAGCCATAGAATCATAGAATGGTTTGGGTTGGAAGAGACCTTAGAGATCATCAAGTTCCAACCCCCCTGCCAAGAGCAGGGACACCTTCCACCAGACTAGATTGCTCAAAGCCCTGTCCAACATGATCTTGAACTCCTCCAGGGATGGGGCATCCACAGATTCTCTGGGCAACCTGTTTCAGTGCCTCACCACCCTCACAGTAAAGAATTTCTTCCTAATATCTAATATAAATCTACCCTCTTCCAGTTTAAAACTTTTCCCCCTTGTCCTATCACTCCCCTCCCTGATTCATTTGGTGATGGTTCATCACCATCTCTCCTGTAGCCCCTTTAGGTACTGGAAGGCTGATATAAGGCCTCCCCGGAGCCTTCTCTTCTCCAGCCTGAACATCCCCAACTGTCTCAATCTGTCCTCATAGGAGAAGTGCTCCTGCCCTCTGATCCTTTCAGTGGCCCATCCCATACAGGGAGCGGAGCTGGACGGTGGGCTTCTCCTACCAACAGCAACAGCATAATGTATGTACCCTCTGCATTGGCTTTCTGCCCTCCCAGCCTGTCCTAGGTGGGATCTCAATGCCTCTACTAATCCTCACCCTCCTACCAGAACACAAAAGGCTGAACCTTGCCATGGCTTAGTGAGAAAGCTTTGTAGCAGCTTAGATTTATTTAACAATCTTCATATCTTTTTGTTCCTCTTTCATACACTTACAAGTTTCTCAATTTATTAGCTATTTATAAATACCTGGGTAAGTTATGCAGATAAGAGAGATTATTATGTCTCTTGAGGCACTGCTGGTATTCTAGACACTTTATGCTGGACCTATTGAGTCAGCACAGGGAGGAATCAAATATATCTTTCCTTTTAGAAATGCTAGAGCTGCTCTCTGTAATTGTCAATCTAAATTTAAGTAGAGGTATTGCACTGATCCTAACATATCTGCAGGGGTTTTGAAGGCACGTTCACGATACGGTTCCGTGCGTAGGGTTTTTAGCTCCAGGTCTGTACAAAGGATAATTTAGAGAGGATGGAGTTTTTCCCATGTATTAATTCACTCATATTCACTTCAAAGGCTGAAGGGAGCTTAGAACTGAGGTGTGCTGCGTGCAGCCTGTCTTCATAGGGGTGAGTTTCACTCACCGTGACAGTATTTTCATAGCCTTGCTCAGATGATAACAGAAAATGACTATGCAGAGAATTGGGTTTCTCCAGAGATGCACTAAATGCCTGCTGCTCCAAGGACATGAGAATCCTTTTAGCCCATTGCAGGATAAAACCTTCAATATTTAAGACCCACTCTGGTGCTGCAAACTCTTAAATGTAATGGGTTCTGCTACTGTAAAATGAGGCAGCTCCACTGGCATCAAACCTTTCCCTGGGGCTGGAACCCAAGGGAACGGAAATGCTGATTTACATGAGAATCTGGCTGTATGTAATTACAAACCAGGCTTTTGTCATCTCTTATAAACATGCCTAGTTAGGACACAGTTAAACCTGAAATCAAACCTCTGTTTAGAAATACTGCAACTACAGCTCTTGGGCTGCTTTGCTTTGCTGCAAGGCCTTTAGAGCACTGTGGCTGCCTAGAGACATAAAAAGTAGATTTAATGTTATTAGCTATAAAGATCATAGCTCAACAGAAAAAAAACCCAAACAAAATATTCACTTGTGCCATAGCATAAAACACGTACACAAGTCATGGCAATTAGCAACACTTTGTTATTCTGTGCTACGTTTAATTTTTAAATGCCCAAACTGTTGGACAAAATACTATCAGCACACGTACTGTGGCTGTGTTGCTACAATAGCTGTCTTCTGCTCTAAGAAGCAGCAGCTTTTCCTCTCCCCCGGGTCAGCCTAGGATGCTCGGCATGAACAAACCTCTTGTCTACACACAGACTTGGGAAAGGAGAGGTCTACCTGAAGTAAAGTCTTGTATCAGCAAAAATTTTTTGCCGTAGACCTAGCCTAATGATCCAGCCAGTCCCAAATCCCACCCGAGGACTTGCCTTCTGAAGATCACAGTGGCACCTCTCTTGTGTGCCAAAGCTGGTCCCAGAGTTGAAGCGAGCACCGTCCTCTTTCTTGGCTGGCAGGGATTCCTGAGCACTGAAGTGGGGAGAAATCAGAGCTGATGATGCTGTCTTGAGATAAATCGCTTGAGATGAGTGTTGCTGTGATCAGACTGTGATGCTGTCTTGAGATAAATGACCTCAGATAGTATTGGTTTGCAAATTTTGTCTTTCCAATCACAAAATATTTTTTTTTAAGTACTAAATCTTAATCTTTTTGAAACATTTGTTTCAGAAACCTTCCCTCGCCATTCCCTCTTCTTTCCTGAAATATTAGAGCATTTTGTAAAGATGTTATTTTAAAAATTATAAATTTTGAAAATAACCCTATTTCTAGCCCGTTTATTTGTTACAAGTTTATTTGGAATAAATCTACTTATTTTTAAATTGTTCCCTATCTGTGATGAGCTGGAGGACTGTAGTGATACGTTATATAGGATGGTTATGCACTGTCTGGAGCTTAATAGAAGATTTGATTCCTGGATTACAGCTCTTGTTGCAACTTTGAAAGAGAGTCCAGCCTGAGCAGTGGTTTCCTCTGGCTTTTGAGAACTTCATTAGCTGGGACTGAAGTCAATGCAGATTTCTGACACTGAAGGGCTGTACAGTTTGAAAGATTTCCTGTAGACTGGAAGACTGTCTAGCCTGTGGGCTTGGCTTAGATGCAGCCTCACTCCACTAAGAATTTATTGGATATAATTAGACCAGCTGAAGAAAGTCTGCTCCAGTTCAAAAATACTGTTTTAACCTCGGCGAAAGGCAGAATAATACAGGAGTTTATTTTCTTTTCCAATCTGAGAATTAGCACCAAGTCACCTGCGAATATTTGTTAAACTAGCCTCGTTTCTATGGACCTTATTTTCCCTGTATTTTATCAATGTCCAACGTGTCTCCTTTTCTCTCTCTACCCAGTGATATTTGTGTTTGCAGCAGTTCTGTGTGCTTTTGTTCCAGGCCCTCATACATAGTATGCAGTGAGGTCTGATGTCCAGCCAACTACTTTCCCTCATTACAGGAGCTGGTTCCTGGGACCTCCCGCTCATCTTCTGGGCCTGGCCTGCAACCCCAAAATTGCTGGATGTGAGATTACTGTGTTGAGTGGGTTTAAGGAGTCCTCTTAACCAGTCCTCTTGGAGAGGTGACTGGTACAGGGACAACCCAGGACCTCTGATAAGATCAGAAAAGTGTATCAGGTGGGAGGACAACACCCTTTAGCTGGAAGGGTTAAAGGCAGATTCCTGCTTCTCCCCCTTTGCCTTTACTCGTATCATGATTTATATATTTGAAAGTAGGAATGATTAATAATCCACAAACCTTCAGACTGGAAGGAGAGCTCAGGCACTTAGCATACCAGAGGGTGCTATGATGCAAACAGTAAGAAATGATTAATAAGATTAACATTTTCCCTCCTCCCCAAATAACTCAAGAGCAGCATCAATGGTCCCTTGCGCTTCATGGCTCCCAGCAGTTGGGTGAGGGCTACCAAATGGCTTCTGTATCAAAAGGCTGTAGCTAAAAGTCTGTGCACTGCAGGTACCATGGTGATGAGTCTGGCACAATCGGCTGGAAAGATAAATATAGTTAGCATGCTGTTCCTGGAGCTGGAAATAAATGTCTCCATTCCATATGTGCACTGTTACTCTCAAGATAAGAAAAAACTGGCCTATAAAGTCCTTAGTGACCTAAGAAGTCAATTAAAGTACAGAAGGAGCCGCTGAGTACAGCAGTGGAATTCATCTGCTGTTTATCAGCTTGGACCTCGATGCTTTCCCTGCTCAGCACCAGGTTAGGTGTAGAGGGAGGACAATGCGGCCACAGAAGAGAGAAACAAAACCAGGAAAGTAAATTGGAGGGAATTTGTCTCTGGGATAATGGCATGCTGAATGCCGAGCTGCATTGGTTCCCAGTCTCTCACTACCAGCTTTGTTCTGAGGTCTCTCGTGAAAAAGAAAAGATCTGCTTAATTCAGAAAATACTTTGGAGGTCAGAAAGTGGTTTTCTTTCCCCTGGGGTTTTCAGCGCCAGCCGGGGGGGCAGATTTGGTTTCTTAAGTACAAAGAGGCAACCTAATAAGGTCCCATCTCTGTTGATACGAAAGAGATGAGGGGAAGTCCTAGTAACCCAGCGAAAAACGTACAAAAGAAAATCAAATAGAGATGTGGGCAGCTCAACTGTCCCTTTTTCATGTGATGGAATTAAACATAAGAAGGGAATTTGCATTATCCTTATGTGAGAAAAGACTAAGGTTACTTTTTTTTTTGTGTGTGTGTGCTAATCCACACCAGTAGCAAAGTGGGTAGACGGGAACTGGTAAGGGTTACCTGTGACCTACTTCTTTCTGTCATAATGCTAGAAACAACGCTTTTAAACAAAATACAATGGCAAAGCAGGACCTCAGAGGAGATTCTGAATCCCCTCCATTCCCACCACGGTCAACATGAACTGAACGTCTTCAGCACCTTGCCAGGTATTAATGCAGTGTTAATGGTGACAGCACGTTCCATCCACCTACGTGTTTCTTGCGGTGGAGGGCAAAGGACAGCAGCATGCAGATGCAGGGATGCAGCTACTGCAGCAACCCCCGTGTGCAGGGATGAGATTACTGCTCAGTAACTGAGTGGGGCCCTAAGCAAAATCGTCTCTGATTTTAACCAAATGTCCACTGTACCCAAGTGCAGGCAGGTTTTGGTCTGGCATATTCTTTCGTGATCCTTAAGAGGGAAGTGGGGTTGAATTTTTAAAGTGAGAATTCTTTAGCAAAAAAGAAAAGTTCCCATCAAGCTTATGTCCACAGTTTGCAGAGCTGCTCTGCTTTCCTGGCAGCAGCTTCTCCCAAAACACTGCCCCTGCCTCACTCCCCTCAGCCTGTGGACCAAAGCGCCCTCCAGCACGCTCAGCTGGGAGCCTGAAGAAACCTGTTAGATTTGGCTGAAACTGTCCTCTGACACTGTTTTAAACAACAAACTGGACTTTCAGTGAAAGTTAAGCTTTTTTGAGAAAAGTCCCTACTTCGTCCTTTACTTCCCCTCCCTTAAGCCAGATAACTGAGAATAACATTTTATTTAGAAATATTGACAGCATGTCTTATGGGAATTTTATTTCCCAGATGGACTGTCTGTTCCCTCGTGCACCACAAACAGCTGTCTCCTCGCCCTGGAGAATATTCTGTAGTGTGTGATGGGGATATAATATGACAGGGCACGTGGCTTCTGGAGAAACTTGGCGTAGAGGAGCATTACTCCAAGGAGGTTTCATGGTAATATTTCAGTAGCAAGATATAAGTTTTCACTTTCTTTCTTTTCCACAAGAAGCTTCAAGTTTGTTTTTTTTTTTCTCTGTAAAGCAGCCTAGTCTTATGTCAAATGGGCCGTATGCACATTTTCTATGGCATGCCAGCAAAGCTGAGCAGAGAAGACAATTAGCTACTCTACAGCCATTGAGCTACACCACGGTTTTGGGAGAGCAGACTCTCCAGTGGAGGTGGAGCCAGAGAGGCGTTGGCAACAAGGGAGGTGTGTGTCACCCTGATTTTGTTCCTTAGGGTGGTTTCTCTGAGGTCCCTGCCTCTGAACAAGGTCCTTCCTACAGTTCTTTTAACTGTGTTTTTGCAATTTTTCCAGTAGACCAAAGGAATGTTTTTTCTGCATTCTATATAGGTTATACTGAAAGCACCGTTACTGAGACTAATCATAGACAGAGGCCAACAGGAAGGTTTTCTTTGGCTCTGCAATTATATTTCATTTAGTACCATGTGATGGTCTAGTGCTTACATAAAGGTATTAATGAATAGGCAGGACCAAGCCATGGCCAACACCGGGACTAAATGTCTCTTAGGAGGACGACTGGCAGAGGACAGAATGACCTGCTGTCTCTCAAAACCCTCCTCCTACTCTTCCTAGAAAGCACAGGGAGTTGAAAGAAAGTCTTGTCAAGATAATCAGCAAAATGTAAAGAGCTGAAAATGTTCTGCTGGAAAGTAACAGTGTTCAAGGATAGGGCAAGGTCTTCCAAAGAACAGCTGAATGATTTAAGGACACGCTTCTGTGTTCTGCAAGATGAAGGAAAGACAACACTGCTCACCCTCTACAGGGAACGGCACAAACAAAAAGTGGCAGCATGTCAAGGTTTTGGACAACTTCATCGTCCGAGAAATTTCATCACAGTGGACAACTGATCGCT
>JAOQGH010000002.1:32460803-32542645 GCA_025769975.1 Gallinago jamesoni | reverse complement strand
CTCAAAGAAAGTTAAACTGCCTTGCTGGAGTTAAACCAGTGACCCAAGATAGGAAATGACTGCTTCCAACTCAAAATAATACAGCCTGTAAAAGCAGATAGGGTTCTCAACTTTGAAATGTACTTTTCACTTTTACAGAAATATGGGCCATCTAGGTTTTTGTTATCTGTTGGAAGCGAGGAAAAATTCCCACTTTCCAGGTTTTGCTGACAAACTTTTCGGCGCCTATTCAGATAAAGTGATTTGTGAACTGTCTTGAAATGCACCAACAACTGCAAACTGTGAATAGCAGCTCTATTAATATGCCAGTCAGGACAACCATTACGGTACAAATTATAGAGGGAGCCGAAAAAAGAGTTTGAAGAGCCGACTTCTGAGCATTGAGAAGCAATCAACCCCCACCCCTGCCCCGGCACATATCCTTCCACAATAGGATCTTCCCCATATCTGTTGACAAACTTTGGCTAATGTTTCTGCTCGCTAAAAGGTTTTCTGCCAATACAGCAACATATTGCAGATAAAACCTAATGAGCTGAGTTTAACAAAAAAATGCCATGTGGCTTCCTTACAGTGATGCCCATCTGTCGGCTTAGTGAAGCAGCAGTGCGCTGCAGCTGTACTCCTTTGCTTTTTATCAAATCAAAATAAAGCTGTGCACCCCAGAGTCAGGTATGATAAACAGGCCAGCAAATTGCCTTACATGGGTATCATACAGCTCCTTATCTGTCTCACTTTTCAGAGCAGCATAACCAGATGGCTCCTAACGGTGGGTGAAATTTTCTCCGTTATGTTTTTGGCATTGAGCTAGAGGGACGTGGTCCAGAAGTCCAGCACCAAAACAACAGATATTTAAATTGGACTGGGACCGAGATTACAGCCTGCAAACAGAACTTTTGAAATTGAAGCAGATTTCATTAATAGCAAAGGAAATGCCTATTTAGAGTGGGTCTGGTGGAACAAAAAGGACACAAAACAATAAAAAAAAGGAGGCTTTGTGAGCAGCCTCGCAGAACAATGAGGGGGTTGGCCTTCCTCCAACCTCCCGTCCGGCTGGTGCAAAGCAACTGGCCTTTTCACACCTCCGTAATTTATCACAGGGGCAGTGGGAACAGGGAAGACTTCCCTGGCCACTGGGTTGTGGCTGGAGGCATCATTTCCTACCAGTCCTCTCTGTGGCCAAGGGTGCAGAGGAGAAAAGCATTTCTGCTGCAATTGGAAGTAGGGACATTAAGAGGGCTTGGGGATATGGAGCATCTGTCCGTGATAGAAATCCCTGCTGAGAGCAGGATGTCACAGGCTAAAGGCTTCGGTTTCTCCTGGCTCATCTTCTTCCTGGTTCATTTGTCAGACCAATCTGTAGTTTAAAATGTAAAAGGAGTTTGCTCTTCCTTTGATTGGCTACTAAACAAATATTAGTGCTTTTGTCTTATCTGTGGTTTGGCATCAGTTCCAGATTTGGGGAACAATCAAAAAGGGTCTAGATTGAGGGGAGAAGAAGTTCTTGCTTAGTAGATTGGGAACGGAGACTTTGTTAATGTGTGTTGGTGGATTTTAAGTTCAGTTGGTTCTAGGTCTCAAAGGTGAAATTCAGCATTTGCTGCCAACATGTACACAAGCCCCTTGTACTGCAGGGAACGTGCGGCAGATTTGCATGAGGTTTTGCTGTCACCAAGAGAAATGCATGAAATAGAGCAGATTGAAATTGTTTAAAAATGTGATTGCTGATGAGCTTTCTCGGCACATGATGCTTCTGTGAATTTAGACTTCTCTGAACATGTGTGTTGTAAGCACGTGCATGTGCTGGTGTCTGCTTTGAGGGCTGTCACCCGCACTGTTGTACTAACATTTCAAAGGCTGGAACCTGGAGCTTCTCAGCTGTTTGTGCTCAGGCGAAACAGAAAATTAAAATGTCACATATAGAAAACTGACTGAATTAGAGGCAGGAGTGGCAACTTTTGTCCCTAGGCCATTAAAAACTACCTGAAGCTACCATTCTTCTGAAGATCAGACCACTTATGTTCATGTGCCTCTGCTTGTCGGTAGAAACTTTGATATAGGCACAGATATCTGGAACAGCTGTGTGCTTTTCCCTCAGTGCAAACTCTATACGCCTCAGGAAAATATGCCTCTGCTGAAGATGAACAAAGCAGTATTAAATAAACTGTAGGGATGTTGAAGACTGGTTCTGAGTCAAACCCCAACGATACCTAATTCTTGTGCATGAGATGTTTCAGGAGTGTCAATATTGTGATCATTCCCTGCTGTGTGGATGAGATGGTGAAGGGTGAATCCACATCATATAGCTGAGGCAGGGTAACCTTATCAATGTCAGAATCAGGCAGCCTTAATTCACTTTCTTCCTCTTCATTGGGTTGTGGCTGCATCCCGTGGATTTAACAAAATGCGGAGCGCTTGTCTTGAAAAGGGTGTCAGAACTAACACAGAAAGGAATGAGTTTAAGCACAGTGTGGTGGCATCTAAATGGAGACAAATGGAGTTTTCTTATTTTGGAAGTGATGACAAATGCTGTGTTGAACTGTTTCACTTGAGCAAGACTGTACAATGGTGGCCAAAGTTTGCTGGAAAATATTCTGTAAAATATATAGCCTGGGAGCTACATTTGCCCATTGCCTGTGCTGTCACCTGATCTGCAGAAGGAAGCCCTTAACTTAGGTCAGAGGCAGCTCCCTGTGACCAGAGTAATTTTATTGCTATCTGAGTATTGTTTCAAATTCCATCCCATTTGTTATGTTCTTAAGGTTGCATCTTTTTAACTCTCGCATTTTACTTCCAAGCAGTAAGCTGTATGGAAATTCTCCCTAAACAGAATGAAGAACGTTGTAGAAATCCATCCCTTTCCCAGATGCTGCAATTTGCCTAAAAGCATGTTGAGCAATTTGACTTTCTTCCTGGTATTTTATTCATGATGGCAATTTCTTCCTTTTAGCCAAGCTGTAGACGAGAGGAAGAATGAACAAGATGGCTGAGTTAAATATAGCACTGGGGTTGAAGCGTAACAGACTGTCCAGAGCTCCAGTCATAAAAGAAGAAAGAAATTGCTTCAGAGAGGATTAAGCACTCTCTCGCTATAGAAGTTCTATATGATGTCAAAGAGTGGAGAGTATCGAACAGCATGCCAGGAAAAGGAAAATCCTGGGATGCTGACCCAGAAAATTAACACACCGCTCAGTGGTTAGCTCAAAATGGAAGAGGAGTTCCACAACTCTTTTTCCTGAACTAGTGGCAGCTGTGACAAAGCTGTATGATGGAGACACAACTCCAGCTTCATCCTGAGTGTGTGTGTGTGTCTGTGGGTACGCAGACATGTCTCTGTACAGCTACAGCGATGCCCTGGAGAGAGCGAGCCAGGGGGTGAACACACTGTGGGCTGTACTAAGGCAAAAAATACAGCCAGTCTGCCCCCCACCCCGTAAATCTCTGCTCAACTTCCAGGAGTAATTTTCTTATTCCAGGCTCTAAACTTCCAAATATTAGGAGGCATGAGAAAATTACTCCTAGAAGTATATATGAAACCCTTGAATGGAGGGAGTGGGATTGGATGCTATCCCTGAGCCTTTGCAGAGGCAGAGGCTGCAGACCTGCTGTGGAAAACCCATGTTGTAGCATCAGGACCTGCATCGCTTGTTGATCTGTGTGTGTGGCCCTGAGACCTGGTGAGCAGCTCCCTACCCGTGCTGGCAGTATTGAACTTTCCAAATCTGAAGTAAAGAGCTGGGCTGCACCCAGCTGAGGAGCTTCTGTCAGGGCAAGGGAGGGCAGAGCTGGGTTTGAGAGCAGGCTGTTGGAGCCATAGGGGCTGTGTTTGTCGATGTTACATCTCCATCCCCTCACTTGCCATGGGCACAGGACATGGGGTCACTGCAGCTCTGCAAAAACCTGTTGCTGTGGGGGTTCTTTGTCTCCCAAAATCGTGAGGTGCACGGTTTGTGTGAGTAGAAAAATATATGAAGCAGCGATGGCATTGCTTGTGCTGGGAGTTGTGCAGCCAGGAGGGAGATGGTGTGGTGGGGACAGGAGATGCTCGGGGTTGCTGGGTTAGCTCTGCTGGAGGAGATCTTCCACTGCCAGTCACCAACTGCGAGAAAACTTTGGAAATAGTTTTCAAACCCCTGCAAGCGAAGCAAGCCCTGGGTGTTGAAGAGGTGAGAGGGACTCGGTCACCTTGTTTGGTCAAACAAAGAGTGCCTACAGGGAGTGACTTCTCTTTTCCTACATGGAAAAGCTTTACTTTGTTTTTCATATCACTATTAGATTGTGCTGTGATGGATGCAAGGGAGTCCCTGTGGTGTAAATCAAGCGGTCCCCACCATGCTGATAGGCACTGTGTAAAGACCTAGAATTTTTTATTGCAGAGCTATGCTGGAAATTGAGTAGCTACAGAGAAGAAAATGTTAGATCAGCAAGGGACCTGCTCACTCTGCTGCCTTCCCCTCTCTCTGCATGAATGTAAATGCCCCTTCTGTGAAGAGAGGAATGAAAGAAAATTGGACATTGAGAGCAAGACCATTCATCTGCTATAATCTATTTATTAAACTAACCTCATAATAGTGATGATTAGCAAAATGTTTCATTGAAATATATCCAATACCTTTCTCTGTGCAAAACCACTATAGTAATATGCTACATATGCTGAGTGAATAGCAAAATCATCACAAAACCTATTGAACAATGTAACCCACACATCCACTAGCTCCTAGAAAACCATTCCCCTTCAATACCCATCTTTTGTGGAGAAAAGGGGATGCTGGACACTAGTTTCATTTAAATTTGTACATCTCCAGATCTACACGAAAGCCATTTGCCCAGTGAGTTTCATGCCTTTTATCAGGAATGACTTACTGGAAAAGAATGTGTTTCACATTTAGTGACCCTGAGCATTAGAAATGGGTGAAGAATTGATTTTTTGGTTTGCTGACTGAACTAAGAATGTGTGAGGAAAATGCTTGTGGGTTGATTTCCCCCTCTCCCCAACATTTTTCATCTTCTCACAGAAATGTAAAATAAAAGAGCTAAGAAGGATTGCATTGGCTCAAGCACTTCTTTGACACGGAACTGAATATGTTATGCTGAAAATGTGAAAATGAATGGCCTAGCATGCTTTTACCAGAAAAACTCAGTATGTTTTCCAGTGAAAAACTGCAGTTTGTGAATGGTTTCAGTTAACCAAGTCCGTGCTGTACAAATATTCTCCCTTGCGTGCTCACCCCAAACAAATGTAGATGATTCTGCTGGGTGCCCTGGCAGGCCAAGCATGAATGACTGTACCTATTATCCCTGCTGGAGTCTGCACTGGAGCTTGTTTTGATTGTTCTGGGTGCTCTATCACTGTCCCCCTGCTTAGTTGTGGTGTTCTTCATGTTATTTCATTACCAGGATGTGAACACATGCATCTCCATCTGATTCTTCTTGCTCTGTCATTCCTAAGCAACAAAGACTCCTCCACAAGTTGTCTCAGCTCCTGCTTCTGTGAATGAGGTCCAATCCCCAACTCCAGTGGGTCACCAGTAGAGCCAGCTTGTGGTGAAACAGGGACGCCCTGCACAGTGCCTAGTTCTGCTGGGCTCACAGAGCATGGATATCTCCTTGTCCTCAGTTGGGAGGAAAGCTGTCACT
Source organism: Gallinago jamesoni (assembly GCA_025769975.1). Taxonomy (NCBI): domain Eukaryota; kingdom Metazoa; phylum Chordata; class Aves; order Charadriiformes; family Scolopacidae; genus Gallinago; species Gallinago jamesoni. Next base: position 32,537,011 of record JAOQGH010000002.1, on the reverse strand, counting down.
GCTGCCTCGTCCCTCTTCAATCCTGAACCTCTTGTGTTGGTGTAAACTGGCAGTACCTTCAGACAAAATAAGAGACTAATGTATAGTGCAGTAAAGAGACCAAAAATTGCTTCTGTTTGTCTTTAGTGATTATACCTGGTTTTGCTGGCACTAGTGCTTATTCATAAACCAAACCATGAAACCACTTTGCTAGAATTTTCAGAGCAAAAACTTTAACAGGAATGGAAATTGCACCCAAAATACCATTTTTTGCAGATTGTTTCTAAGCTTTTATTTGAGAAAACATGTGGAAAAGAATGTTTTCCAGCAACTAAAACCTAAGCTTTTGTGATTTTAAATGACGAAAAAATATTTTTTTGAGTTTTTTTCAGTGCAACTTGAAAAACCCTCAAACTTTTTTAAAAATAGAAAGGAAAATGGTTTTACTTCTTCATAAAAATTTCTCTGAAACCAAGTGACATCTCTGTAGATGCTTAAATGTGCTGTGGCCAGAGCCCTCAGCTTCTTGTGGTTTTGTACTCATGGAACTCATCACAAGGCTTTTATTCGCTTTCAGCTTAGACACAACTGTACATGAAGCTTTTGTGCTTGCTCTCAGATGAGCGGGAACGTTTTATAACATTTTCTGATCTATTTTCCAGTCCTGTATCAAGTAAATAAACTCTTTGATGTTACCAGCAGAAAGCCTAATCATTCCTATAACAATTCTTTGTTAAGTTACCTCTTTGCTTGCTGTCTGTGAAGCTGTTTTCCATTGCCCGAGTTCAAGATGTTCTCTCTGAAAGATTTATGGGATAAATTTTAGGAGATTTTCCATAAAAGACTTTAGAAACTTGGAATCTTGGTTATTGAAGGAGGAGGTGTTGCAAACATGTCTTGAAAGCCAAGAAAGGTAACCTTGAGAGCTTCACTTCTCTTAGGGACAGGGGTGCTATTAATTGGAGAGAAGGGAGAAGCATGAATAAAGAATGACCTTCTATCAGGCAAGAGCAAATCACTGAAAGGAGGAAGCCTTGTTTGCTGCAGGGCCGTGCTCTCTTACAAACCCCAGCATGTCTCTGGCTGACTCCAACCCAGGCACCACCTAGCTCCTGAACCTTGATCCTTCTTCCACAGAATCAAATGACCTAACAAATAGCTCTTGCTTGCTAAGAGGCAAGACATGAACTCTTCATGTTCATCTTCCCTCTGCAGAGCAGAGGAACCATAACTTCCACATCTACTTACAAGGACTGTCTGGTGACTTCTACCACGTTATTCCAATGGCAATAAATTTGCCTTCTTGGCTCTTTCCACAGATTGAGTTTCTTTTTCTCAAATCTTCTTCCTTGCTCAAAGCCAGTTCTCCAGCTGTGTTTGCTTAGCCCCATTAATACAGCTCTAACACAGAAGTGGCCATTGTATAGGATTATTAATGCTGTTCCATTTGCATGCAGCATGGAGAATCTTGTTTAATTTCAAGCTCATAGGTATATTTTTCTAGTCCCTCTTTATTTATTATGCAGAAAACAGCAAGATTCAGCTGGGGGCTATTCCCTACCTTTTGCCTCATCCCTTCATAATTGTTTAAAGCTGTATGATTCTTCCTGCTGCTCTGAATGTGTTCTCCTGTGTTTGGGCTTCCTTTTGTTAGTGTTGGAGCGTGAAGGAACACAATGAAACGGTAAATAATATGAGGTCAAGGAGTCAGTCAATGGAATTGATAGGAGGTAAACAGAGAAAATTAGTATAAACCAGCTGCAAAATGAACAGAGGCTGGAAACTGGCAGAGAGCTTTTAGGCACAGGGGGAGTATGGCCTTGCAACAGATGCCACAGACTTAATTAGTTCAAGGAGAGAGTTTGATCAATTGATCTGCAATTTTACATGGAAGAGCTATTTGTGATAGCGGGAGTGAGTCTTGGCAACCTGAAGGTCTCTTCCAGCACTGGTGTGTTGCTCTTACAGTCAGATACACATACAGTATTTGCTGCCATGTAGAGTTTTCCCATAGGGAGGAAATATCCAGTTTCCTGTCTGACCCACTCCTGCTTGCTAATTTTTCCTTGCCTCAATGGATTTCTACATCTACTTCCATGCTGTGGGAGGAGGGGGTCAGTGGGATGGATGGACATGTCTCTCCGTGGCTGCACGTTTGGGGCAGGGGGAGGTGACTTTTTGGCAGTGTGGTCTGCAGAGCTGCTTGAGGTATCAAGGGATTCCTACTCTGGTGGCATCAGCCAGAAAGAACTGGCTACTCTGGAAAAGAGTCTTTGAAACAGGAGACTGAGTGGGCAGGTTGGGTTACATCTTTTAGTTTTAGGATCTGTGTTGAACAATGGACTGGGCTACTAATGAAAAGAAGCCATTCCCTACAGGTTAGTCTTCGCAAGCAAACATCTACGCTGCCAGGGATTTGTTAACAGCACGTAGTGCCTAAGAGAGCGCAGAGCAGCGTAGTTCTCTAAAGGGAACGGAGACCAGGCTGGAGTACAGCAGATTTATCATCCAGGTTTTAAGTAAAGCATCATGAGTGAAAAGGGAATGAATGCCAAGGAGTTAGTAAATTCTGTGTAGACGGTCCTCTTAGCTGCCTGAGGGGCATCAAATAAAGGCCTGACAGCACTTGCTCCTTCTGAATACAGCAGTTCCTCTGGCTGTTGGGAGAGCCGAGCCAATTCCTTGCTGTTGCCACAAGGGTTGTGCCTTTTCCCTTTCTTCTGGCATCCTTGCTCATGTTCTTGTCCCTTGGCTTTGTACTGGCTGCAGCATAGGAACCTTCACTTGGTTTTATTCCCCAGATCTGATATCATAGAATCAATCACAGAATGGCTTGGGTTGGAAGGGACCTTAAAACTCATCCAGTTCCACTCCCCTGCACTGGGCAGGGACACCTTCCACCAGACCAGGTTGCTCAAAGCCCCATCCAGCCTGGCCTTGAAACCCTCCAGGGATGGGGCATCCACAACTTCTCTGGGCCAACTATTATCTGCCGATATCTGCCTGCTCAGTGCATAGAATCAGCTTGACGGGGATGCGGGGGTCAATATGAGAGCTAAGTGGGGGGTGATGGAGCCAGCATCAAGCAAGGGGGCAGGAATGTAGAGACTTAACCTAGGGAGAGACGTGGGAGGGATGAGCAGGGCTACCTGTTTTTGCCAGCAACCAATGGCTGGTTAGTGGGGAGCATACTGGGGAGGGAGCGGGTCTGCTGCTGGGCTGCCATGGGATGCCAGATGACCCTGGCACAGACAAGCCATACCTTTTGTTATGAGAGTGAAAAGCCTTTCAGCTGAAGAAGAAAAAGAAACTGGTGAAGCAAGACAAAGGTATAATAATCCATTGTGAAAGAAAAACCCTGCCATCCCATAGAGAAAATGTCGCATCACATGCTCTGGCAGAGCCTTCAGGTTGGCCTAATTTAATCAAATATTCATGGTGTGGTTTTCCTTCCTCCTGCTGTGATGGCAGCTGACATCGATCACCGAAAGCCTTTGATAGAGATAATTGTCCTTGTTGAGTCTTGCTTCTATTTCAACATCACCCTTAGCAGCACATTTTCACACCTTTAGAGATCTGCACATTTACTCCCATTTCTTGATTTTAGGAGCCTTCACCTTGTGAAGTTCTGGTGTCTCTCCATAAGGCTGTGCACGCACGTGTTGATTTGAACACAGGGCACATTCCCCCGGAGCCAGCAGCCTCCTCTGACAATTTTGATATGACGTGTATTAACATGTCGTGGCACCTTTTGTACAGCTGATAAGTGTGGCACTTTTTTAAGAGCTAAAAAAAGGCACTCATGAAATCCTGCATCGTATTATTGGCTCTCTGCTATCTTATCGGTATGGTTCCCCCTCGTCGTGCAGAACCAAATTGTGTGCCTGTGGAATTTGATAAACTCTAGCACTTCACACATCTGCACCAGACTAACTTGATTACAGTAGTTTAATTCTGCTTGATATCAATCAGCTCTGTACACAGGAAGATTAATTATTGCTGTCACTTTGTCAGCTCTGTAATAAGAAAACATAGATGCTGAATGGCAGATGGGAATTTGCTGGGAGAGAGAAGAGGGAGTTTTCCTCCCCTGCTCCATGGGGAGGCAGAAAACCTGCAAAAGGTGAGCTGACCCGGGGAGGGATGCGCAGGCTGGAGCTGGGATTGTCACCTGCTCCGTGCCGCAGGTGGGTGCTTGTTGGTATCTAAACAGGTCCCTCTCTTCTGTCAACACACCAGAGCATCTCACAATTACATTTGCCGGGGCAGACTAATTTTATTTGGAGGTATGTGATGCTGAGCACGGCAACTAGCTGCTGATAAACATTTGTCCTAAGGAGACAGTGCTATATATTTCCCTCTCTTTATGTACCTCTTTACAGTGTTTTCTCCCAATCCAGAGTGGGTGTAAAATGCCACGGGATCAGAACAGCAATGACTTCCACCTGCTCTGTGCTGTTATAAATGACTACACAGGAAACGTGGACTGCAAAGCTGCCTGCTGTTGCAAAGGTGACAGACATAGCTGTTATTTTTGCTTTGCTCTTGTGCACTGGCATTCTAGTGCAAAAGCCACGTTGAGATGTAGATTAGCATTTAATTCTCCTCATTCTCTACTGGCATGAGGTCCTTCAGTTATCTTACAAGAAGGGAGGGAGTTAGAGCATCCACAAGCTCCTCCAACCTGGGCAGGGTATGGAAGGGAGTACTGGAAAACTACTCTTCCAGTTTCATCCTTGGGATAAGGAATAGAGCAGAGCTTGGAGCAGAGAAGTGCACGTTCTGGTGGGTGCCTTTGTAAAGTTTGCCTTCAGGTAGCACATCTGGCTGTTATTTCACAACACATAGTGTGTCTTTCTAAACACTTCTTGTCTTTCTGGATTTTTGCCTTCTCGTTTTCTGGGTCTGTTGCACCTGCATGGAGCAGTACAAGATCACTGAATTTCACAGAATTTTTAGAGTTGGAAGGGACCGTAGAGATCATCCAGTCCAACTCCCCTGCTGAAGCAGGACTGCCCAGAGCTAGAGCATGTTACTCAGGACGGCATCCAGGTGGGGCTTGAAAATCTCCAGAGAAGGGGACTCCACAACCTCCCTGGGCAGCCTGTTCCAGGGCTCTGGCACCCTCACTGTGAAGTAGTTTTTTCTCATATTTGAGTGGAACCTCCTGTGTTCCAACTTGTACCTGTTGCCCCTCGTCCTTTCACTGGCAACCCCTGAAAAGAGTCTGGCTCCCTCCACCTTGAAACCACCCTTTAGATACTTATAAATATCCTCTCACTGTGAGTCAGGGAGGATTTCTGCTCTGCTGGTGTTTTACCCCCAAGCTTGTAGGTTGAACAGCTTTAGCACCCAAAACAGAAGGCCTCAGGCTTTGCTATATTTTTTCTTGGGAAGCTGGTGAGTACATGTAATCTTTAAATGTGTAAAGGAACATGGCAGTCTTCTGGTGATCCAAACCTTGCATGCCAGCTTTGCCCTAGAGGTACACGTGCTGTGGCCAGGTTTCCAGGCTGCTTGGGCTGAGCGGGTGAGTAGGATTCCGAGGTGAGACAGGCTTATAGACATTGCATGACAAGTGGAAATGAACTGAAATCCACTGTTCTCTCCCTTCTGTTAGAAGCACTATAGATTTTGAGATCGAGAATTGGATAAAGCATAGCTAAAATTTTCATCAGGAGAAAGGATGGAGCAGGCTACGAACTGTCTCCAAATCCATGGACATGGCATAGGGTATGTTTTGCTCAGAGGGATGCTCAGCTTCCCATGCCCTCCCCCAGCATGACTACTCCACTCCTCTGGAGCCAAAAATCAAACAACCTCCCTTTCTCTTTTTGCGGACAGGGTGCTGGGTTACAGGTTCCTGTACTGGCTAATGATCTATATGGCCTTGTTTTATTCCCATAAAAATAGTATATTAGGACAGTAAATGTGTCCTGAGAAAAGATACAGTTTAAATGTTTCTTTGGGGAGCTCTTTTGCTTATTTGCAAATAGAATTGATATGTAAAATTACACAGGAATTAAACAAAAATATTTAAAATTACACAGGAATTTATTAAAATTGCACAGGATAAAACATGTCTGTCTGTGAGAGAGTGTTCACAGGCTAGTTTTAGGTTTCTCACTTCTCTCTGTGGGGTACATAAGGAGCTCAAGTGCTGTGAATGGTCCCCTGGAGAAGATGAAGCTGCCTTTGCTGACTGCCAAAGGAAACTTGAAATCTAGCTTGGCACCCTCAAACTTGTAATTTGTTGGAAGAGTTTCCATTGCAAAACAACCCATAGGCACACAACTGAAATCTATGATTAAAAGCTTGTTATTCTGTCAGCCTGTGGATGGCTCAGAGCTGGGGCTGCACACGCCGTGCTCCTCCCTTTCACTGACCCGTGGGGTGAACTTGAACCTTCATTTTCCTCCAACCCTTTATTTACAAATCACACCTGCATTCGTATCGATAAAGAACTAAGAATCCTCTTTTATCCTGAAGAAACAGGCTGCTCCAGTCTTCCCTGCCCAACGATGCTCGCAAGAGAAATGACGCATCGTGCATAATTCCCATTTCATTTCCTTAATATACAGTGCATATATCACCGCGGTGGCAGGTGGGTCATTATGGGCTGCCCGAGAGCTGCCTCCAATAGATCACTTTCACGAGAAGATGATATTATGAGGGCTTCAATGTCATATGATGATCCCCTGGCATTGTTTGTCAGACGCCTGCTTTGAACGGGTTTGATGTTAAAGCCTGCTGCTGCTGATCGTATCTGCCACCCCGCGTCATTCACACTGTCCTTCTCCTCAACGCTTACTACTTGATGTCATGCATTTAGGGGAAGTGACAAACTACAGTAATATATATTTAACCTTAACTGTTATTAAATGATTGCTCTTCTCACTGTTTCAGCTGTCAGTGGTCAAATAGATACTTGCTAATGACTTCTGCTTTTAAAGCATGTGTTGAAACTCCTGAAATTCATCAGGGGATGTTTTTTTGCAGCCGTAGTGATATTTTTATAGTGGCTGTAAAGGACAATGAGGGCAGGAGAGGGGGGAATAAGTACTTGCAGATCATTTAGGAGAAGAGGCAACTCACTAAAACCCCAACGTTCCTCCCTGAGAACTGTGCTATGGGTCATGAACCCTGGATCTTCAGGAGGGGCTTATTCCTGTGCCTGCACCCAGAGCAGGAAGGGCTGTCTTCTTACCAGATTGGTGCCAGCTGGGGTAACCAGTCACACAGGCTGAGGTCAGCACAAGCAATTCCTTAGTTTCTAAGGCTTTTTTTCCCTTCCTGTACCTATGAAGTCATTGAGCAGTGCCCTCAGGGTACAGGGACTGGATCAGCAATGTCTCCTTGCTGCCTCCACTTTGAAGATGAACTGGAGGACAGGACTTGAACTGGCAGCACTGCTCAGCTTCAAGAAGCCAGGGCATTAGCTATGCTGAGGGCATTCCTCAAATGTGTCCAGAGGAGAGCCACCAAGCTGGTGAGGGGTCTAGAGAACAAGTCCTATGAGGAGGGGTTGAGGGAATTGGGCATGTTTACTTTGGAGAAGAAGAGGCTGAGGGGACACCTCATTGTCCTCTACAACTACCTGAAAGGAGGGTGTAGAGAGGTGGGGGTTGGCCTCGTCTCCCAAGGGAATAATGACAGGACCAGAGGAAGTGGTCTGAAGTTGGGGAAGGGGAGGTTTAGGTTAGATATTAGGAAGAATTACTTTACTGAAAGAGTGGTCAGGCACTGGAACAGCCTGCCCAGGGAGGTGGTGGAGTCACCATCCCTGGAGGGATTTAAGAAGCACGTAGGCATGGCACTTCAGGGCACGCTGTAGTGCCTGAGATTGTTGGGTGTGGTGATTGTTGTGGTGACGGGGTGTTGTTTTTTTTGGTTGATTTTTGGTTTGGGTTTTTGTTTGTTTGTTTTTTGGGAGTTGGTTTGTTTGTTTGTTTAATGGTTGGACTGGATGATCTCAAAGGTCCCTTCCAACCATGAAGATTCTGTGATTCTGTGAGATGCTTAGCTTAATTTAGGCATTAGATAAGCTGCAAAGAGGTAGCACTGGTGACTGATACAACCCTGTTTGTCTGCAGAAGGTTGTGCTTCCCTGGAGGTGGCTGGGATAGGGAAGCAGAAGATGGCACTTCTGCTGGTGGCTGACAGTCCTTTCCAGTTGAGACCATCACCACAAATTTTCGAAGGCGCACAGCCCTTGGACACTGCCTGGGCTCTGTTGCCTCCCTCTCATCCAGTCACAAAACAGCAGCTAACAAAACCCATTTCCACATTTGTTCTGTGTTTTTAGGGTTGGGTGCCAAAAATGTTCTTCTGGTAGTGGTGTTTATACCAAAAAATGAGCATCATAATTTTATTTTTTTTTACAAATATTTTGATTGAATTGGCCAAACCTGCAACCTTGCATTGTGCTTTGCTAAAACTGACAGTGACTGTTTTTGTGACAGGGCTGTCTGTCACACGTAACCCCAGTAGAGAAACATCTCATCTCATTTTCCAAAGCTACAGAAGACTCATTTTCACTTTTGATTTAGGTCGGACTGAATAGGTGACCCGTCTGAATGGGAAGAACTTTTCCAGTTTCTTCAGTTACACACTTTATAGTGATTTTGATCTTGCTTCCTTTGATGCATTTCCACTGCTAATCTTTTGTTAATGACACTTAATTCAGTATTTTTCTCAAAAAACTTGCCTTTACTGAGAAGCACCTTGATACAAATCAGCCATTGTTGCATTAGGGAGATGTTCAATGCCTGATACTGCAGGGCAAGCTGATAGCTCGAAATCAGAATCACTAAGAAGTGTAGGTGTCACTTTTTTTCTTTTATTTTTTTTTTTCCCCCCTCCCTGCTTAGAAAATCACAGAAAGTGTATTTTCAATAGTCAAGAGTACAGGAAGGAGAGGAGGTATTTATCACAGCAGCTTGAGTGCTGGAAAGGGACCATTTGAAAAGGACAGGGGATAAAAAGCCATGAATCAATATTTCTATGCGCCTTCTGCTGCTGTTTATTTGAATCCATTTGTTTTGCTGACATATTTCCCATGTGGCTGGAAATGCTATTTCCTTTGATAACATCAGCAATTGATGTGTTGCATTTGCTGTACAGCTCGGTGCGTTCTAGGCAAAGGGATGTCACTCTGCCTCTCTAACTCTGCCTTTAAAAAAAAAAAGTGCATGTTCACTTTTATCACCCTCTGTGTGATGGGCACTGGGTTCTGCCACCAGGAGATGCTGCTCTCCCCAGGAACGAACTGACGGACAGTGAACAAATTGCTGGTCACCAAGGGCACACCGTTATTTCTGTTTCATGAGGGCTCTGGGGTTTTATGTGATACAAGGTCTCTTGGAGGGAATGCCATCGAGGTCTAGCTGCTGGTACTCCATACCAGAGAGTTTAGGGGGGATGACATGATGAGTTGAGAGGTCTTCTAGAAGTTTTTAAAGCTAGAAAGAACCACTGCATTGGGACCGGAACACATCACCCATTTACTGGTGATGATGCTTGTAACAGAGAGTCTGCTGCTTCCTTCACCGGCCTCAACTCCTAATTACTTACTTTGACTATTGAAAACATGTCCTGTAAGCCAAATACATATTTCTATTTGTTGATTACAGTGAATAAATGTCATGCATATTTAGTCCAATATTTTTAAATCTATACGCTTAGAATACAAAGAATTATAAAAGATAAAATATTTCACTATTTGTTCATGGTTGGAATAATGGAGAATTAATTTTATAATATAGTATGTACATACATAAATGTACATACCAGCTTTGGGCTGGTATTTTAACAAACCCACAAGTCCTGTGAGAACATAAACAACAAGTTTTGTTAAGCTGCAAACTAGAGTCTGATGTGTTGTGTAAAAGTAAGAGGAGACAATTTCTATTTATCTGACTTCCTTTCAATACATATTCTGAGAAGCTGTCACTTCTGCTAGAAACTCCTCAACTCAGGCAGTAGTAATTTTAATGAATGACATGTTGCTTTATGTAAAAAATGTATCTTGGTCTCTCTCATCATTACCAGTGTATGGAAAAAGCAATTATATATTCTTTCAAGATTCAACAAGGAATGAACAGCTTTGCAAAGAATCACAGAAGTATTTATGTTTTGGGGGGAGCAAAGAGGAGAGTGAAGAGGCAATAGAAAACATTTCCCGTGTTTTGCCTGCTTTCGGTGACCTAGAAAAACGTTTTTTTAGCTTCTCCATAGTTACCAGAATACCAATTTTTCTTTTTTTTTTTTTTTTGTTTTGTTTTGTTCTCAAAGCCTGGCACCCGCTCTTTGAGCATTGGATCAGTAAATGGAGAAGAGCACATCCTTTCTTTGTAAAAATGTTCAGTCTCCTATAGTTTTTCCTATTCAGGAGCTGCTCAAAAGAACATACCTTTCACATGTAATTCTTCCTATTCAGAAGGTGGTGCTGAACAAAGCTGAGGCTGGATACCAACCTCTTAAAGGGAATTCTTCCCTTTTCAACATGAAGCTGCTTGCATTCCAGTTCAGACTGGCTGCTGCTTCTGCTTCTGCTTTTTGAAAGATGAAGAAGCAGATACCGCCATAAAGGGATACAACTGCCACGTGCCAGTTGCCATTTACTTGAATCTTACTGTGTCTCTTCATACAGGCAGTGTGAGTCGGTGGCTTCAGAGCAGGGAGAGTGTGGAAGCAGATAAATAACCTGGTGTGCTAAGGTTCAGCTTCAGGAGACTTCTCGCATCGTCTGGATTGTTCTTTTTACCAACGTCTGCTCAGTGAATTGTGCAGAGCACAGATTTGGTGCTAGATGACTCTTTTGCCTAGTGCCAGGTACAACAGGGACCTGAACCCAGGCGTGTGTTTCCAGGTAGACTCCTACAACAGATAATAAATGGCAAAAGCGCTGTGGTCCCTTCCACCAGTGTCGTTCTGACTGGACCAGGCTAAATTTCATTTGGGTCATGTGAAAAGCCAGAGAGATTTCCTGGCAAGTTGTAGAGAAGGAAGAACTTATGCAGCACAGCCTGGGTGCACCGGGATCTTTAATCAGCTTTTATGAAAGGAAAGAGACTAAATCTATTCTGAGTGGCAAGAATGATCCTACTCCTGATGGCCCAGAACAGACACTTGCCCAAACTGCATTAGCTTTTCACCAAAGCACCCAAGTTTTCCTCCCAGTTAAAGCAGATCATCAAGGTCAAGATGGAGAGGGACAAGGGCTTGTAATGCCTGAGTCTCATCTTCACAGAGCCAGCCAGGGGATTCCCACCCTGACACCTGGGAACTGAGAAAGGCTCCAGGAACTCATTTGAGGTAAGTGGGTCGGACTGGTCACAGTACAGGGTGACTGGAAAAAGCATGAAAGGCTTCACCATTTTTTGGGGTGGAATTTTAGAATGTTTGGGTCCAAAGCAACTTTTAATTTTATAAATTTAAAAACTACCAGCAAACTTGTCTCTGGCATCCAACCCACAGATTAGCAGCATTAGTTCATCACAATGTGTTGAAGGTCAATGGAGCTCTGTGAGCTTTTGAAGACAGTCCACGGAGACGCTGAATTATAAGCGCGAGCGTCGTCTTGTGGATGAGGCATTTCTTAGCATTATCTGAAGCGTGTTCTCTTTAACCATATTTGACAGGTGAATGCAATAGAGAAAATATGGTTCCAGTGTGTATATTGAGAGCAGATGCAGTAAACTGAGTTCAGTGGCTCAGAAGGGGCAGCTGTTGCAAAACTTGACATCGAGGATAAATTACGAGGTGCTATTTCTGGCCTCTGGCAGAAAGAAAGTTGGGCGATGGAAGATTGGCTTGAAAACAATCACTTTAAATGATTTTGGGATTGTCTGAGCTAGAGATGTGCAGCATTTACACTGATGGATGAGTCCAGAAGCTGACCTAATTCCCCTTATTTTTGTCATACGGGCTTTTCTTTACCTATTTCACTTATGTTAATTCTCGTTGCACCCCAACAGAAGATGCTTGAAGAAAACTGTATGAAGGGGGGTTAGATTCAGCTGAGATTTCTTGCTGTAGCAGTAAGTAGTCCCTGTGTTTTTCTTAATTATGCATTGCAGCAGTGAGTTTTGTAGTAAAACTGCCACGTGCTTAAGCCACACTAATGAATACACATAAAGAGAAGTGATTTGTTTGTTATTGTCCAATGTCCTTTTTATTCACTGTAAATAAACTTTATGTTGGTTATATTTGCTCCTACATTGTTTTCCATTCACTTTGTTGTTTTGTAGCATCTCCATTATGATTCTGATCCTGGATGTCGTTTTCAGCTGATATATATCAAAGAAAATTCCACCAATGAATTAAGCTATTTAAAAGCCTAGTCCCTCTGTTCTAGATTAGGCAATGTTTATAGTGTAAAGCATCAGGAATGATACGTCTCTGCTGCTACTACAATCCTGCCAGCAAAAGTTGCCCTAGAAAAGATTTATAGCTTTGAAATTGTTGTCTAACAGGAAAACACAATGTTTTGGACTGCAGGAATATGAAAGTGTATTTCCTTTGGATTCTACTTTGACTCCAAGAAAGCCCTCTATAAAGCCAGGTGCATAGGTCTCTGATTTAGGAATAAAATCTGCCCTGGGGAATCAATCTTGAAGCAGGGAAGGAGCAGCTTGCAAGCAGCAGTGGCATGAGCAGAGAAACTATTTGTCCTGAAGCATAATCTGTTCATGTTACTTATTACCACAAACCAGGATGGGATTTGATATTTTTTGAATGTTGGAAGATGACATTTAAGGGACGGTGGAGTTCTAGAATCCTTTAAAAGCCGCCTCCTCTTCTCATTTCCTGATAAGGTCTAACAGTGGTTAGACACAAATACTTGACAGAAGCAAAGGGGTGAATTTAAGATATTCCTCCCAGGAATGTTTTTGCATGTTTTTGTGCACATGCTCATGTTCTGTCAGGAAGCTCCATATTTACTTTTTCTTTCACTCTGATATGAAGGCAGAATTAGCCATCAATAACGTTCATCAATGTTCTTGCTGGTTCGTTGCTTCCTTTTATGATGCAATGTTTTGTGTCATTTGCACCTAAATTTCCTGCAGTGCATGGTGAACTTGGGACAAGTATTCTACCAACTTGACAAAAGTCTGAAGCATAATTTTGATGGGAAAAGACTACGGATTGATTTACTCCCCAACTGTTGTGATACAGCAGCTGGTTGGGGATCGAGATCCTGTTGTGGTGGGGGCTGCGAAAGAGAAAGGCAATGTCTGTCCTTCAAAGCCCCAGATCCCACTATCAGCCAAGAACCAATGAATGGATATAAACAGGGAGGGAGGCAGAAGGAAATACGAACCACTGTTATTCAGAGGGTTCCAGCACACCAGCAGCCTAACACTTAAGGATTTTATTGACGTATTGTCAAAAAGAAATTTTAAGGATAATGAGAATAGTTTCACAGATACTTTTAGCTGCCTGGCAAAAAAACGCAACGGTGCCTGAGAGAGTGTTTTGACAAGTGGGAGATAAGGGCTTTCATCCTGAATTGACTGGAGGACAGAGTTGTTTCCTGGTACTTAATGAAAGACAAGAACTGGATCATAAAGAACCTTGAAAGGGAAGTTTCTGTTTGATGCGATGGAGAAGGGGGTCTAGAAACTCAAGATGGGTCTGAGGTGGCTTGGTAACATGGTTGATTTGATGGATAAGAAGGGGACCATGACCGCATTTAGTGAGGAGGTAAAAAAAGGTCACGGTGACTGAGGAAAGAGGAGAGAATCTGCTCAGGACACTTGCACCTTTGAGTGGGTAGGAGGGGGCGTTTGACAAAATGTTACTTGCACAAATTTCCAAGAATGGCAGGACGTGGGACACAAAGGTCCAAGCCAGGGCAGCACCAGGAGGGATATGGGACTGTGCCCAAGTGAAGAGGTAAGAGAAGGAGATAAGGCAGTGAGTCTGGAGGGGAATTAAAAGCTATCTTTGAAGTTGAGCTTATAGTTTTTGATATGTTGAGATTGTATTACTGCCAGAAAGGAAGGGAGGAGGAAAGAAAGTTAAGCCAGGCACACAAACATGACCCGGGTGGGGAAAGAGAGGCTGAAGGGAAGAAATAACTGAAGAAGTGGGAAGAAAATGAGAGAGCACTGAGCAAAGAAGCCAGGCAAGACAAGATTGAGAGTGGTGAATAATGCCAAAGCTCTGAGCAGACTGAGGTTGAGGCTGGAGTGCTAATTGTGAAGTTTGATTAAGATAAGGCCACTTGCCGTGCTGGTAAGAACAGTAATCATGAGGGCTAGAGGCTGGCGTCTGCGTGTCTTTGCTCCTTGACTAAGAACACTTAAAAATCTCTTGCATTTGTTATTTCTGTCTTTAAGCCTGACTGTAAAACCTCTTGCATTTGTGTAATTCCTTTCACCTTGAAGTATTTTACAAAGCGGACGTTACTTTGTCCAGCTGAGCTTTTGGAGCAGATCAGAGAAGGGGTCAACTCTCGAACCTGGAGAATGCAGAACGGAAAGCGGGAAGTGGCACCAGATCCCACAGAATCCATGGGTGGACCTTCCTTTGAGTACCAAATGGAAAGCAGAGCAAGAAACCAGGCGATAGCTGTGATAACCACACAGAGACTGTCAATAAAGCCTTCCCCACCGTTGGCAGCTTATTGACATTACCAGTTTTAATGGACCGGTATTTCCTCTCTTATAATTGCGGAAAGATAGCATCCCGGTTTAAAACTTAGACATGGTGAATTCATGCGCTATCTCACAGCAGGAGGAACTATGGATGCTATTTTTCCATTTTCTGAGAAACTGCCAAGAATGAGGAAGTTGATATCCAGTATCTAACGCAAAACAAAGCCTGGGCGCCAGTTCTCCTGTTGCTGCAAGCTGGTGGTTCACACCAGCCAGATAGGTGGTGCGCAAATTACTTTCCAGAACGTCTCAGATGTGAAAGCAAATGAAAGATGTGATGGAGAAAGCTTTCCTACTGTCTGGTTAAACTGTCCTAGAAAGGCCTATTTTTGGAGCAGCAGGAGAAGTGCTGGCTAATGCCTAAAAGCATTGGGCAAGACAGTAACCATTAGTAGGGCTCTATATGGCAGGGCAGCAAAGCATTACTCTGTAAGGGAGGTGCTACTTATTCCCTTCCCGTTTATATATTGGTTTTGACTGTGCAATTGTTCTTCCCTCCCCCAGTCTTTCCAGATCTTCCCCTCAAAAATTCTCTTGTGGCTGTCACACACATATTCTAAACCTTCCAGTAATCTGCTGCTCACTACTGGTGAGGATATCCCACACACATATAGCCATTATTCAAGCAAATACGTGACTGACTTCTCTTTTCCCCAGTTTTCCTGCATTATTGCTCAGAAAATGTCATTCCTCTGTGTTCAGCCCTGCAGATGACTGGCTCCACCTCTAGGCGAACGATAGCTGGCTTTACAGGGTGATCTGCCCGTCATTGTTTATACCGTTTCTTTTTAATTTTCATTTTAGAAAAACCAGACCAGAACGTTTGGTGACGCGGATGGCTCTCAGTAACCAGCACAATGCTGCTGCTACACTCACCTGTGGAAAGTCTAGGAGGAATGAAAGTTTTCACTCTATTTCCTCTATTATGAAAAACTCCCAAATATTTCCTAAATTTTATAGCTAAATGTATTGGTAAGGTCCCTTTTAAAAAAGTTCCTTACTACTGCGAAAACACTATTGGCAATAGTTGCTATCAAAATCCTTTACGCTTTTATTTTCTTTTTTTTTTTTTTTCTTTTCAAATGACTAAAATTGTTGTGCTTTTATACCCAATACATCTTTGTATTTGCATTCCCAGCTACAGAAGTGGAAAGGGGAACCTGGATCAAAGATTAAAGCACAAAAGCTTTGGTAATTTCTCCGAAAATGTTACTTAATGTATTCTATTATTTATCCTTCTTTTACTGGAACCAAAGTTTTCACAGACTCAGGCATATTCTCTGAATACATTGTGAAAAAGAAATGAAACACTTAATGATACAACAAACAAAATCTGCTCGGAGAAGTCTAGAGTTTCCTTTTTGCTTTTAGTCAAGAAGCACTTGTGTGCTAAATGGGGTGCTTTTAGGGAGCTTACAATAGCCTGCACACCCCGGCGGAGGCGGAGGCTCGGCAGAAGATTACCAGGAGATAATGGAGCAAGTCAAATGAGAAAACATGATGAAGCAGCAGAAAATTTACACGCTGTTTTGCTTCTTCCTTTTGCGTTAATAAAACCGAGGATTTTTGTGTTTTTTGCCATATTCTACTCTAAGGATGGGCTGTAAAAACAGCGTCGGTGGAACAGCCTCTGCAGCTTTTTACTGCATTAAGTGCATCGGGACTCTCCTGAAGAACCTGAATCCATCTGGGAGCCAGAATGAGACCCACTGAGACCCCACCGGTGCTGGGCGCAGGTGGTGCAGGGCCAGAGCCAGTCTTGGTGGCCAGAGCCAAGACTTGTTGGAGAACCTGCGTGAGCATCACCAGCACAAGGGCTGACAGCCATGAATTTGAAGAAAGCTGCGTGAAAGTGGCATCACGTCCCTGGTGAGGACCATGTGGTGTCAGAAGCCCCTGCCAGGAGCGGCATGGCTGGACATGGACCTATAGCAGTGGCTCAGCCTGGCTGGTGGGAGTGTTGCCTGTGGTGGCATCATGCAACCGCAAACATGGGTGATCTTCTGGCATGGTACTAGCTGCCATGGGTAGCTCAGATGCCACCAAAACCTTGTGTTTTGTCTAACTGCACACAAGACACGATGCACGCTCCAGGCAAGAGCCATGGCCAGGTGCCTGCGTGCATCCCAGGCTTTCAGATGTTTGAAGCATTCCCTTATGGTAGGGAATTGTCTGCGTATTTTGAGGTGCATAAACACTGATAGATTGCACTCCAGATTCTTCATGTGTGCTGGGGCATGTGGTTGGTTTTGTAAAGTGCTGAACACGGTTTCAGAGACTCCTTTCTATTGCTCAAACTGACCAGTGTTATCCAGACATTTTAGACTGGCTTACAAAAGGCCCAAAAGACAACCCAAATGAGATTACTAATGAATCCCAGCCAATACATTTTATTATTTAAAGAGGAGTTCCCTTTGATATTGGCTTTCAGGACAGAATAGTCTGGTCATGCCCATAGTTAGAAGGATTAGCCCAAATCACATGCCACAAAAATGCATGTAGTTATGCTAAAAGAATTGTTCTTTGTATTGGTGCTGTAAAACCAAAAGCAAACCCACATGAGCAAAATATATGTGCTGTAAAATTACAGGACCCACACGCCACCCACACTGCTATCCTCGGGGCTCGGGCTGGGGCATTGCTTTACATGCCTGACTGACATAACAAAGCATCCAGCCTACGTTCAGCCAAGGCTCTAGCCCAGGGACCGTGGCTACGCTGGGCTGTCTCCTCTGCTTGGTCCCATGGACCAAATACTGAGTTGTCCTCATATCCAGGAGCTGAGTAACACAGACAATAATCCTGTTTAATAATTTATAAGGGAGAGAGTAACACGCAAGGACCTGGTAGAGAAAGGTAACAGGGCATGCACAACGTAGGACAGGCACAGAGTGAACCTCAAACTCTGAGCTTAAATGGAGCTCCTGGATGAAAGGGCAGAAGGTTTACAGCTGGGGGACCTAAGTGAGGCTGGTCATATAAATTATAGCCAATTAGTGCACTGAGGGCTCCCACATCAGGCACGGATGATGCAGGGAATGTGACCACTAGTGGGGAAGCTGGAAAATTTCAGTGGATGTACTACTACTGCACTCATCGTGCTCTTAATATCTGGCTGCTGATGGCATTCAGGCAGAGGAAAGGAAGCTAGTTGGAAAATATATTTTCATTATCAACAGCTTCACTCAGTTCTGGGTCCTGTTCTTTTTGTAAGGCTGGAGAGGAGGAACACAGCCTTACTTGCTAAAGGACAGAAGCAGGTAAGCACTTGAACCTAATGTAAAACTTTCCCATTTACCCTAAATGCAAATTATCTGGCTGAGTTTTTGCATAGGCAGCCAGAGGTAACAGCCAGCAGATCGTGACGTGTCTCCTACGACTCTTTTGTTAGTTTCAGCAGAATAGGATCTGATTTGACTCTCTTTTTATGGTGCCCTCCACAGCGGGAGTGTACCTATTTGTTTGGCACAGCACAGGAGAAAGGACAGACAACTCTGGAGAGCTTGTGTTTGGTTTTGATCAGCACCTTACATTTACTGCTCCCTGCCTGTGTGGCAAACGTGTGCTTCCAAAGGCTCCACCAAAGGCACCGTGCGGGCACCAGGCTGTACATAGTCTGTGTTCACAGACTCTATATAGTCAAGAAACATGAAGGGTGGTCTCTCCATACTGTAACCGGCACATTTTCATGAAAACTCTACACTAATCAGCTTGCCCTAAGTGGTAGTTGCTGCTGGAAGGGGTAAGCCACAGATTGCCAGGCTGCAGAGGGACTGTCGGTTCTCTGAGCTCGAGTAAGTAATCTCTTGGAGGTTGTCAAAATACGCCTCAGACATAACCTGGTTTATCTGCTCTCTGCCAGTATTCTGCAAGGGGCTGCCTTATTTGCCATTGAAAGAGCTAAGTTTCATGCTCCTCCTGATAGAGCACAGTTTAAGGGTCTGCTTAACATTCATATTTCTTTCTAGCCAGAATTATTTTCTTTTTTTATTTGTTTTTTAGAACCAGAGCTATAAATCTGGGGAGCGTTTCACGTGGCATGTTAGGGCTTGATTGAAATCCCACTGAAATCAATGAAAGCTTTCCTATTGACTTCAGCGGACTGGGTGCTTGGGAAAGAAGGAAAAATGGTCTGTTTTGAAATAAGAAGAACTGTCCATGTCATAACGTTTATTACAAATAGCAGGAAATAAAACAAAACATCTTATGCATGTCGTTTCCCAACAGGTCTCATATATCATTTAACTGCTACCTACATACATCCAGCTATGACATGGAGTGCAGCAACAGCTCTTCTGGGGTACCTAATAATTCTGTTTTAGAAACACAAATATCTGAAGAAAAAGAAAATACCCTTATCTGATTGATACAAATGTTCATATAAAATTGATATTACACAAAATAAGCAAGTGTCACAGCCTGAGCGCTGTGAGCGCACAGTGTGAAAAGCTCCCCTCTAGCCTCATTTCTACAAGTATGTCTTTAAGGACTCACACTTTCTGTGGGTACTGTTTGGAAACCTCCATCTTCCCTTTTGATTTGTAGTAAAGCTTGCAGTTGTGACCTGGTTATCAAAAGTGCTGAGCCAAAAAAAAAAAAGAAAAGTAAATGTTATAAAGCTGTAACAAATGCTTCTGTTACTCCTCTAAGTAATTAAATATGGATTCAGGAATCTAAAACCAGTGTGACATCTGCGTGTTACTTTGTTGGCTAAAGTACCAGAGTCTACTTGTGAGCTAGTTACTATAGAGACAAGTCTCAAGTCTCCAGGGATGTTACGGAGATGTGGGGATACTCAGGTCTTGTCAGAATTGCATTTGCACGCTGTTTTCTCAACTCACATTGAAATAATTACAGCTGTGGTGTTGCAACATGCAGTTTTGCCAAGACGCTTAAAGCCCGAATCAAACTTTCACACGCTGACGAGGAAAAAAGGAAACAATGCGGAGAAGTCTCTGAAGTGCATGCAAAAACAAGTGCAGCTTTAATGATGAAGTATTTGATAGCGCCTTTATCAGCACGCAGTCATGTGTTTAAAGAGCAGGAGCCACGGATGACTGTTGCAGCTTGTCATTCGCCTTATGGAAGGCAAGAAAGAGCTTCTTGTTTGATCTGTGAGATGAGCTGGCTTCTTGCACAAGGCAACAGAGGAGACTCTGTAGAAAACTCCACGGTGAAGTATTTCCTAAGCTTTTTTTGGGCTCCTGCCACAAGGAAGTGCAGTGAGTGTAGGCACAGTGTAAGGAACATTGTGAAAGGGTTTAGAAAGGAAGCATACCTTTAAAGGTCATAGCAAAAAAACATCCCAAAACAACAGACCCAAAAGCCAGTAAATTACAGAGATGGTAACAAAATTAGGTGCGTGCAATAAGAGCATGAAACAGAAAATAAGAAGTGCTAGAACTGAAAAAATGCTGCGTTTGTCTTACTTCTTCACTGCTCTTAGATGTTAACATGAGCACTTTCGAAATTATTAAGACAAAGATAAAGCTCTATGCTGATAAGTTCCAGATTTCTCCTCAGGTCACAGTGTTTTAAATACTGGCAAACAATCAGAGACCCGCTCCCGAGACCCGTGGAAGCGGATGAGTAGGAGGGTAGGACGGAGCTGCTCTGCAGGTTGAGAACACAAACACGTCTTTCTTGAAGCACTGAAGATACTCAAACTTCATCTACGTTTCTTTGTGATTACCAGAAAATCGCAACACTTACCTAAGCTAAAAGTGCTCTGCAGCTTTAGATGTCTCGGTTTAATATCCATTATTGTATTACAATTACAATGCATTGTATTACAAATCCCACTTAGTAAATGCAAAGATGCAGCAGAATCACAGAATCATAGAATTGTCCAGGTTGGAAGGAACCTTTCAAATCATCGAGTCCAACCATCGACCTAACTGATAAAAACCATCACTAAACCATGTCACTAAGTGCTACGTCAACCTGTCTTTTAGATACCTCCAGGGATGGAGGCTCAAACACTTCCCTGGGCAGCCCATTCCAATGTTTAATAACCCTTTCAGTGTGAAAATTTTTCCTAATATCCAATATGAACTTGGTGCAACTTGAGGCCGTTTCCTCTTGTCCTATTGCCTGTGACTTGGGAGAAGAGACCGCCCCCCCCCAGTGAACAAAAATGTCCTTTCCATCCTTTTCCCACTGGTGGTTAAGATGTAAATAGAAACAGAACAAGAGCCAAAAGAGGCACGTGAATATGCTGAATCCAGAATCGAAGCGTGATGCACCAAATCAGCTTTCGGGTCTCTGAGACAAACTGTGACTCGCTGGTGGCTGCCCAGACACAACACGGAGGGGACCGCAGTACTGGTCCCAACAAGCTGTTGGTGTTCCCGGTGTAAGCTTTACAGCCGAGAAAAACACCGTTAGTTCAAATATGTAAGAGCAAAATGCAATAGGGACAAGGTCTTTTCATCGCTTGCCTTTATCAAAGCAACTCAAGACAGACCCATTCCACCATGAGACAACATCAGCAGCACCTTCTGCCTTTGTAAGATAGGATGATTTTTGTCTCATGCTAAAACAGGAATTGGTGTTTCTGTTTGGAAAACAAATGATGTGCTTTTCACTTCTCATGAAGTATTTTGGAAAGAAGGGCAGACACATATGCTTTTATCTACATTTCTTTTTTTTTTTCCCAAGCAAGAGCAAAACCCACACAGCTGAAACTTATTTTCAGTAAAACCCCACTATTAATTTTCATTCTTTCATTGCTACGTTGCAAATAGAAATAACACCTGAAGTAAGTACACTTGAAGGCAACCAGAAACTTGTTTTTAACTGTTACATTGCCGAGTGACAAGATAAAAGGCTTTATGCACTATTTTTACAGGCTTTTCCTCCATTAAGAGACACACTGTAGAGCTGCAGCGTGGTTCAGGCACTTTACACAGTAAGAGCAGGAAGGGCGCTACAACATACACAGCCGTGTTTAAATATTTTTCTAACTGGGATTTTGCCTTAACACGGTCCCCTTCCCCGGCGGTGGTGGCTTATCCCGCTAGATGGGGACACAGCCACAGGGCTCGGCACCGAGCGCAGGCCCCGGCCGGGGCTGAGGGCGCTCCCGGGGCTCTCCCATCAGCGGGAAACGGAAGCACACGCAGGACCTCCTAGAACCTCCCCTCACAAGCTAAACTTAATCAATTAATTAACTAGTTCGTTAATTAATTAGTTAAACCCGACCCCGCCGCGCGCAGGCCGCGCCTCATGTCGCCCCACAGCACCAAGCCGTCCCACAATGCAGAGCGGCCGGCCAGCTCCGCCTTCTTCTGCCCTCCAGCCAATGGCAGCTCCTCCCCGCTGGACTACACTCCCCAGCATGCCCCGCGGTAAGGTGGGGTGTGTGTGCTTGGTTCGTCCGTTGTCTTCTGCCTGTCGCAAAGTGTCGCGCCGCGCGGCCGGGGGCTGGGCTGGCGGCGGCGGGCCCTGCCCGGAGCCGTGCCGCGGCGAGCCCCGCCGGGCGGAGAGCGGCTATGGGCGGCGGGCGGTGATCCCCCGCCCCGCCACGCCTCGCCTCGCTCATCGCCAGGCAGGGCAGCGGCTATGGAGGAGGAGAGCATGGAGGAGGAGGGTGGCGGCGGCTGCGAGGCCATGATGGACGACCAGAACCACAACAACTGGGGCGCCGGCGGCTACGGGCGGCACCTGCTGGGCCCCGCCGCCGCCCCGCTGGGTGACAGCCTTCTGTGCGGACCCGCTGCCGGGCCCACGGCCGGCCCGCAGCTTTCCGACGTGCCCGAGGCCAACGGCGTGTTGCGGGGCTGCGAGCCGGGCAAGGGGGGAGCCGGAGCCATCGCCGCCGCCATCAACATCAACGCCTCGACCTCCAAGTTCCGTGAGTGACCGCTTCGCCCTCCGCCCCCCCGGGCCTCGGGGGGTGTCGCCTGCTCCCTCCCCAGCCTGCCTTCCCCCCCCTAGCCTCCCTCGCTGCGCCCGTGGCCAGGCTGAGGTCTGTCCTCTGGCAGGTCCCTTAGGTGGGTCTTGGCCCCAGAGGCTTCTGGAAGCGAAACCGAACGGGTTAAGGCGCTTTGGAAGGAGAAAATAAACGCCCTTCTTGTGTGCACCCCGACTTCTCCTGCAGCTTCCCTGTCACAGCACGGTGACGTGGTGTATCTGGCTCTAGAACTGGGAGAGCAAGTGTAGGCAGGGTTTTGGGCTGCACGCTGTGCCTTTTCCTGTAGCTTTTAACCCAGGTTGTGTTATCTTAAAGGCTTTCTCTTTCTCTCTGAAAAACTCAAACCAGCTGGGTCTGAAATCTGTGACTGCTGAGGGCAGGTGGCCTCAGATGTGTGTGTGGAGCCCCTGGAGGGGCTGTGCTCTCCTGCAAGGGGTGTATGTCTGCTAAGGCCCGATGAGAACCACTGAAGACAAATGTACTCCCCCCAAATTAGTTCAGAAATATCTCTTGTGTGTAACTTTTAACAGAAATGGCAGATTTTTTTGTTGTGTTGTTGAGTTGAGGTCGAAAGAAGGGAAGGTCTTTCTGCTGTTCACTTCAATTCTACCTTTATTCCCAGAAGTCATGCCTCTTGACAAAACATATCCTTTTCTTTAATGGCTGTAGGAAAACTTGGATTCGACTAGTTAAAAGTATTCCCGCTAGTGTAACCGTGTAACTGCCATGATGAAATTTGGATGGGAAGCACACTTTTTTCTTTATTTTTCCTCCCTTTTCCCCAGTGCTAGCTCACCTGTCCAGCTTTGGAGCTGATCAGAAGCTTGAAGTTCAGGCTTCTGGATCCCTGCTTCTCTGGTAGCCTGGGTTTCGTGGCTCTAGGCCCATTGCCAAGGGTGGCTGCTTTGAAGTTAAGGCTCCCAGACTCCATGAGCTCTCTGTCTCTCTGCTTGCCTTGCTTGTCAGGGCTCCAGGTACCTTGAGGTGACTCGTAAACACTTGAGTCAGTTGAAATGAAACGTCATTTGGCCTTGCTAAACTAAACTCTTGAATTCCCAATCCATAAACTTAGTCTTAGTTTTTCGTTCTGTTTCAGAACGAAAATGGATTTCGAGCTGTACCTTCACCAAGTGGGAAGGTGACTTTCCAGCTAATCCACAGTTTATGTCTGAGGGGGAAAAGTGGCTGTGAGTGGTTTTGCTTAGGGTGTGCTTTTTGAGTTCTTGTTTTCACTTCTCTAGCATTGGTATCCCAACACAGTGTCTGGCTTGCTGATATTAAGTATTGTTTTAAAGAAAAATAACATTCCTATAAAATGCAAAATTCTGACTTAAGTTCATTAGAGCTTTTCTGCTTTGTATGGTGGATAATTTTCACCATACATATATACGAACAGCACAGGAGCTGAGTTGGGATCCTGCCTGCTCTAATCCTGGCTCTGGCAGAGGATCCCTTAATCTCCGCTGTTTAACTTTCATGTATAGAAAAAGGGAGAAAGGTCACTTTTGATATAAATGGGTGGTGAAAAGGGAAACAGTGTGTGCTAGATGCCCTCCTGCCTGCTCTGCCTTAACAATGGCAGAACAATGTGTAGAGAAGCTGATTGTCAGTCTTAGGCTTGATAGGAAAGTTGTCTGTTGTCTGCTGCGTGAAGAACCTCTTGCAGTGGAATGGGCAAGGACTCATATCTTGCTTCATGATGCAGCAGCTTAGCCTTAGACAGGCTTTGTACAGGTGACTTTCAAAACTGTGGGTGATGTACGGTTTCCAGCAATCCTGTGATGAACTGGAGCACCTCTGACATTCGGAGACGTCTCTTCCTCCTGATCCTTTCCTCTAAAAGAGCAAATTCAATGTCTGTATTCCATAAAGTAATTACTTGCAGCGTGTTGGTTTTGTTCTTATTCATGGTTGTGGACTAACGCTGTCTGGTGGGCCTTTTTTGGTCTAATTCAGCTGGCAGAATAATAGAGGAAGAAGGTTAGATGGAAACCCTTTGAAATCTAAGGATCCAAATTGAGGAATTCTTCCTTGAGATTTTTGTGAGACTCAAAACCAAAATTGGATATTGAGTAGTGCATTTAATAGCTTTTCTTCTAGTTAAAGCACCTTAAGAAAATTGTTTATGCTTTGGTATACTTATAACCAAACCTCTGTTTACAGTTGATCAGCTTCAGTTATGGATTTATAAAACAGTAGGGTTGTGAAAGCTATTTTTTAGAGGCCACAAGGGGAAAAATAAGAGTAAGAGTTTAATACTTCAAGCAAAACTCTCCTGTACTGTGAATTGCAGTGTATCTGAATTGTGAAAAAAATAAAGAGTTTTCCTTCTTAGTTTTTTTTGATCCTTTTCAGGCAAGGATGGTTATAAATGTATTTAACTCCAGTCCCATTTAGGATGGGCACGTGTGGCTGGGAACGTTGGCATGTCCATTAAATCTGTTGACTACCCTGTTGTGTAACATATTTCAGCGCCGTGAATGTGCTTTCCTGCGTAGGCAAATCATCTGATGTGGAAAAAAAAAAGTTACTTTTACTAACCAGCCTTAATGCAGGCTGAGAAACATGTAATAAAAATAGAATAGAGTTAAAAGCAACTAAAGGGCAGACAGAAACTTGCTAATGTATGCTGGGATGTGTCAGGCAGGGGATACAGCAAAATCTAGTCTGTAAATATGCGCGTGATGGCTGAGAAAAAGGAAAGTGTTAGAGCCACAGTGGCGGCTTAAAGCCTGAAGATGAGTCTCAGACGTCTGCTTGAAGTGTTTGCACATTTTGAGAAAATATTTGAATTGTAGGGTGCATTGCTAATTAAGCAGTAAAGCTTTGTGCATGTCACTTTGTGAGAGGAAATAAAGCTTCTGAGAGATGCTTACTGCTTTCTTTGATTTTTATTGTCAGAATAAATGACAGATAATTGTCAGACCAATGTCTGCTTACTTGACAGTAGGTTGGGTTACCTGTCCTGCCTTTTTAGCTATAGTTTTAAATGAAGAGTGTTTTTTTTATATGTGAACATAGTAAGCGTTTTGAGTAGCTTTTCAGGTAAGTTGTCTAAATAACAAAGCTAACAGTATCAATGATTTTTCTTTTAAAATCATTATTGTATTCTTTGCATCCCGTACCTCTTACTCTTCCAGTGTCTCTTTTGAGCTCTGTTTCTGAGTTTTTTCTAATCAATTTCATAGGGGATATATGCCTATTCTTGGATTATATTTTTTTTATGTGTAAGAATCTTAGTGTTTTTTTACCATTCTTCTGATTGAAGTTGATATCAAAGAACTTGGTAGCTTGGAGCAGGCTGTGTTTCAGTTATGCCTATGGTACCGAGATATCTAGGTTATGATATGAAGCTCATGCATATTCTTTTTCACTTAAACAGTTTCACTGCTGCATTTGACTTAAACAGTTTTTCTTTTGAACTCTTCTGTATGTGGAAAAGCAGCACTTGCTTCTCAAGTTTTACTTGTGAAGTCTTACAATTTCCTGGAAAATACTGGCTTCCTTTCCATTCTATCAGACTGATTTCTCGCCCAGCCCCACCCCAAAGTTGATGTATTTGGATAAAATCATGCATTCTAGTATGCTTTGTTACAAAATGTCTGTGTCACTTCCCAGAAACTTAATAAATCTCAAAGAGATGAAAATCATCTTTTACTGTCACTGTCACACAGATCTGGAAATGGAGGCTGTCGGGCAAGTCCTTTTAAGTCTTCAATGCTTAATATAGGGATAAACATTTAAGAATGACATCTGAAAAAGATGGAAAAGTGAAGAACTGAAGAAGTTTGTGAAAGGGCAATCTGTCTCTTCTTTCTAAGGATTTGTGTGATTCTTTTCCTCCTTGGTCTTGAGGTTGTTTTTGCAGAATTCGTGATTGGAGGATGCTTCTTTAAGTCATCCCTATGCTTTTTGTGTCTGTGTGTGTAAGCACTGCCAGAAAAAAAGGATGATACTAACTTGTGACAGTTACTAAAATTTTAAAGCAATTTGTTTTCTGGATTAGAAAAATAAAAATAGTGATTGTTCAGTGTGTAGTCTTTGGACTCTTAACTATATAAATATTATGGTTGGCTTAGTTTCAGAATTGAAGTGTGGAAATCAAATGAAATAATACTCCTAAGAGTCTTTTGAATAAAAATGAAGCTTTTCTAGAATGTTGCTTTGAACTTTGCTTTCTATACAAGTCTCCTGGGGCTGTTCGTAAAAGCATTTTTTTTTCCTTTCCCTGTGCAGCACTTCTAATGGGTAGGCTTTCCTCTCTGTTACTTCTTTCTTTTTCCATATTGTAAAATAAATAAATATGTTTAAAAATAAAATGAAAAAAATGACATCTCAACACCCTGTTAAAAATTATTTTGTGGTGTTCTCAATTCTTGACTCTTTTCTTTCAAATGAATAGAGCTCATTTTTAAGATGTTAAACCACACGTGGGTGTGATTATACATTGAAATCTTAAGACTTGGTCTAATGCTTGTGCTGACTTCAGTTTAACGTTTTCTGTAGAACAGAGCGCTTCTGGGGAGACACAGCTTTTTTGGGGGTAACAAAGTGAAATACAAATGCTCAGATTTTCCTGCTGAGTGTAAGCATGAATAGTAAAGCTGCGACGTGGAAGCTGCTCCTGAAAACATCTTCCCGGAGGCTGGGCTCTGCAAGGGACCACAACTCACTCGAGTCACTGCGGGACAGATGAATGGGGATGAATTTACTGTCAGGCAGGTGCTGTGCTGTTCCTATCCCGTGGATGCTTTTACATCATGGAGCTGACTTGCTGGGCCTGTTAACTTATGTCCTGGTAGTTGTGTACCCCTGCAACCCCACTTGTAACCCTTATCAGCCTGTTAGCAAACGGTGTGGTCCTTCCAGATTGTGGGCTGGGGTGTCGTGACAGCTTCCCGCAGCACTTGGCAGCGGTGACCTGTTTGCTGCTCAGGCACTTAGAAGGTTAACAATATCTCTTTCTGTAACGGATATGAAGCAAGAGTGAGCCGATAGCTAGCTGGCTAGAAGATGGGGCTAGGAGTATGGCACTAACATTCTTCACTAAACAAGGTTTCTGGCTGAAATGTCCTAAAAAGAGACACATCAGGAATCTATAATACATGCTCTTATAGATATTGTTCAAATATCTTCTTGTCTCACACCTCTCTATTCTACATCCTCTTTTTACTCTCTTTTTTTCTCATGATGCTGTTTTGTCTGTATTTCCCTAAAATTGTTCTTCATAATGCTGCCAAAGTGACTTACCCAGCTCCTTTCAACCCCTTGTGAAAATAACATTTCAGAAATCTTGCTCCTCAAACCCAGCAGTGAATCTACATTTACATAAGTATTTAAAATGCTATTTTAAATTTTAATTTAAATATTTAAAATTAGAAAGATTTCAGTGTGGTGTCTAAACTGGGTTGTTTGGGGTGGGAACTACCTTTACTCTCTGTTCCATATAGCCCTGACCCACACGTGGGGTTCAAATGAAGAAGCTACTTTAGATTTCCTGATGTATTTTGATAAGAAGTATACCCTGTGCTGTTAGCTACCGAGGGCTTTGCTTTCAGTGGCTGCTGTGAAGCTGCGGTGGTGTGACAAGCCAGCAAGATAGTCCTCCTTCAGGATGTCTCTGAAGGGAAGGTGTTAACCCTTCTCCCATGGCTGCTGTTGGAACTGAGCCACCAGTGGTTAGTTCAGAAATTCTCCCTGAAAAGAGAGAGATTAAACATCTCCTGTGTCTGTGCAGGCACAAGTGGTGGCTTGCACAAGAGGGTGCAGTTGGGAAGCTCAGGAGGAAGATCAGGGAGTGATGGGGGAACCCTAATTGTAATGCCTTCTCCTTCCCTGTGGTGATCCTTACCTGGAAAAAGAATATTATTGTGTCTGCTAGAGGGGGGAACTGTAATATGGATCCAAAAATGTTGCCTGGAAGCCCAGCTGTAACTGAAGGCAGAGAATTGCATCAGCTTTTGGGCCAAGGAAACTTCTGGTCCCACCTGAGACTTGTAAAATTAATGTATCTGCTGGAAAGGAGTATTCTAAAAACTGTCAGTCTTGGCTGAAGGTTGTTCTCCTGCGTTTTGAGGACCCAGCGTTAATTGTGGATTCTGAACTCCCACAAAGTTGTGTAATTTATTAATCTGACTGACTACTGAAATACTCCTTTTTAATTATTTTTATTAGATTGTCTTGCTAGAACTCCTAGGATTTTGGTTTCTGCTGCTACTTGGATCTGTAAGAAATATCCAAGCACTAATTTGACCGGCCTTCTGATTTTATTTACAGAAGATAAAAAGCTACTAATTCAAGTCTGGGCTTTAGTTTTAAATGAGGTTGTTTTAGCAGAATTGAACTATTCCCAGTTTTTTGGTCGGTTTATGGGTGTGATCTGACATTGCAGAGTATGCACTTGATTCTACTATTTTAGCTGAAGTTACTAAATGTAGTTTTGTCTTTTTCTTGTAGTAATGAATGTTATAACAATTGAAGACTATAAGAGCACATATTGGCCAAAGTTGGACAGTGCCATAGATCAGCTTTTAACTCAGAGTCCTGGTGACTACATCCCTATCTCCTATGAACAAATATACAGGTAAGGAAATCTTTGAAGTGCTATGTGACTTTTCTTTTATTTTGAAATTAAATGTTTGTTTTATCTTGCAGCCTGTGCATGTGTAATTTTGTATTTATGGGGAGGAAAGTGGGAAGGTTATGTCAAGTACAATATTGTTTAAATAGTTAGAATGACTGAAAAATAGATATATATCTTGACATCCTGTCAAGTGCTGAAAGCATGAGTGCTGAAAACATAAGCACTAAAGTAAGCTCTACTACATAGTGTAAGTTCTGAGTGTAGTGTATTAAGAAATGTGTTTAACTCTCAATATCCCTTTCATCAAATGGGAAGATGAGTGTCATGGTAGGTGTTTGACTTAATGCTTCAAAAGGCTTCTTGCCATGTCTAATAGGAACCAATTTGGTGCAGCAGAAGTAAATAGAAGCAACTGGTACCAACGTCCATCCATATAAACTGCTGTTTGTGGGTTTCGCATCAGGTAGATTTGGTCTGATTTCCCCGTTGCCCAGCCATCCTGCTGCACATGCAGTTAGAGGCTGTCTGAAGGACTGACACGATGTTCAGCCTTTTATATCTCTGTTCTTGTCTGGAGAACATTTCATCTGTTTGCTTTTAAAGGGATCTTCTCACTGACCAGAACCGCTGTGTGGACTAAGCGACTGCACAGGAGTGCGGACGGTGGGGCATTTGCTTCAAAACCATGCTACTGCTCCAGACCTAAATGCTAAATACTTCAGAGACCTGGCAGTTTCTTAGGAAATTTGAGAAAATGGAGATTGTTCTGTAGGTGACAGGTATCCAAGGTGTAGGTAACAGGGTGGAAACTGGGTAGCAGCTACTGCATTTGCTGGCCAAGACACTGTTAAAACTCCTGGTCCTTGCCAGCAACACAACTAGCAGCGCTGCTGTCGTGGTTGTGTTTACCATAATGTTGCATCCTAGGAAATAACACAGGCAGCTCAATCACTGAGACTTCCAGCTGTATTGTCTCTTGCCCACTTGCTTTTGGCCACTTCATCTCTCTAGTTTGAAATTTTGGGAACCAGATACAAGAATGGCAGGTGTTCAGTCTTCCCTCTTAATTCCAGTTAAAATCTTTAATAAATTTCTTCTTTCCAAGCTCTTGGGACTGCTTTTGTCAGGACTCGGACATCATCATGCGTATAAGTAATTGAGATGGTAATTTGAATTGAGAGGCATTTTGCAGCTTTAGTGTGAGCACTCAATATCCTTTCCCTTCAAGCTATGAAGTCCCCAATGTGCAAACAGCCACCAGTAAGAGTTCAGACACAATCTCTGATAGTCATCTCTGATAAAGAGTAGCTGTGCTTTACCTAGAACGGATCTGTACCTAGTTCTGGTTTTCAGATAACTGCAGTTTATCTTTTGTCATCTTTTTACTGCTCAAAAGTTTTATTTATTTAAAGGAATAATGAGTCTGAAGGTGTCTCCTAGTTAACCCTTGTTCATCGGGGGGATGCCTGATGTAGTATGGGAATGATGCACAGCTGTCTGTTGCATGTATTTTATCAAAGCAAAAGATTGTCTGTAGTTCAGTGTTACTGATAAAACTAGTGTGTCAGTTTTTTAAGTTTTCTTTTAAAATTTGTATCTGTGGATGTAATGACTCTGACACAACCTCTTCCAATCAGGAGTTGGGTTCTTGAAATTTTATTTTATTTTAGAGGGTGTCCCTTTGCTTTACTTATAATCTAGACAAGATAGATAAAGGATGAAAAAAACACTGTTTTTTTAAAAAATTATTTAATGATGATGCTTGCTTGGAGTATTACAGAAGGTCTGTAGCAGACTTGAGGTTTAGATCTCCTCTGCCTCCCCAGGCTAGTTCTTTAGTGTGAAAATGGGGTGTTTTTAGAAGTGGTTCAGCTACAGATCTTCTGTATTTTAACAGTGAAACTGGACTAAAAATACAGTAGTCTTTTTGATTGTCTTTGTGTTGACTAAAGGAATCAAGATTTCCATTATGCAAACTCAAAAGATGTTGCTAGATGCCCAAACTACTATATTTGACATGATCAGTGATAGCTGTAGGTGTCTACTCCACAGCAGTGAAAGCCAGGAGGTAACTTCACAGGTGTGTATGCAGGTATTTACAATGGATCAGTTTACCCACAAGGTATAAAAGTGTGTTTAGTGACTGTTTTCCAGTCCAAACGCTGTCTGTGCATAGTCACTTCCTATTAAAAGGGTTAAATGTGTTGGCAGAGAGGTGGGAAGGAAACTTGGAGATGGGGAAAATGTGAACAGCCAAGTTGTACTTTTGGCAGCTGTTACAGCTGCCTCACAGTTAAATGAGATTAGACTGTAGTTCTTCAAGACAATTTACAGATCTCAGGTCTTCATTCCTCTCCATAAATGCTTACCTTCTGTTGGGCCTTCCTTTTCTGAAGGTGTTTGGTTATGCTAAAGGACTAACAAGCTGCTGACTTGTTTTGGGTAACAGCAGGGCAAGGATGATTCACAGAATCAGCCCGCAACCGGGAACTGGAAACAGGATCTGAAAATGGGGAAGGAACCTCTAAACAGATGTGTTCAAATAAAATGTAAACACATTCTGCACAAAGATGTGAAGATTGGTGTTTGACTACAGAATGTATTGCAGAAGTAGGTATAGCAATAGTGTATGTAACATGAAGCAGACATGTACTGCTTTAAAACTCAGTTGAGTTACGTTGTTGCAAATGAAGCATTCAACTTGTGCAAGTAGCTATTTACTGGTTAGTTCTGGAGCAAACACACATGGCCATTTGCCTTTGTTACCAAGCTGGCTGGCTTTTAAGAGATCACAAAAATCAGCCTGGCTTTTCTTACCAGTGTTTTTCTCCTTGATCCAAATTAATTTGGTGTTTTTATTGTTACTGCATCATACCAAAATGTCTTTCACTTGCCTGTTCCAAAGTAGGATCTGCTATCAGTAGGCTTCACGTGAAAGAAGCAGAATGACTTTTACTGTTACTTAAATAATATCAAACTACAGATACTCCATTATTTTTAAAGGCCAGTAGTAGGAGAGGTGTGGGGTGTCTCTCGGTTTGTAAGAAACAGCATGGTTTATCCAATGAGCAGACTTTGCCTAGGGATGAAAGCTCTATTTTTGCAGCTTTTGAAGTTGTCAAGGGGAATAAATACAAAATTCTAAAGATTACTGGTAGTTTGCTTGTAAAACCTTCCTCCAGAAGACTTTGAGGGTGGCAGTTACTGAATCGGCCCCTGAAGGCTTTGAGCTGGTGCTAAATCTCTCACTTGCATTAGAAAATTCCAGTAGCCCATAGCCTACAGTTGGTTTAATCCCAGTTTTGCAGTTTGTCATCCTACCACCTTCCCAGTAGAGAATTGGAATGTCATAATTCCCTTGCAGAGACACAGTGTTGCTGTACCATAGCTGGAGGCTTTTGGTGCTCTTAAAAACCTGCAGAATTCAAGCCTGGGATCTGGATCTTGCTGGAAATTGTTTGCTCGTGTCCTAAGAGGCAGTCTCTGGCCTAAATTGTTCACTAGCACAGGGATATCCATACAGAGGGAGAGGGGAGCAGAACACAGGCACGGGGAGGAGGTTTGACTTGCCCAGGATATCTTATGTCTCTTGATTTTTGGCAGCTGGCTTTCAAAATGCTGACTTCAAAGAGTGAAAGTACTCGAGAAGTAAAAGTAGCTTGGTACAGATAATGTTGGTGTTAGTTATGATGATGATGACTACCTTAATGTAACCTCTTGCTGAAAGTAATATATGTGTGTGTACTGTAAATACATTTTCAATACATAGCTTTATTTTGCAGATAAGTTATGTTGCAGTATAAGAGCAATAAAATGTTCTTAAAAATCAAGGGTAACACTGAAGACCAGAGTTAATGCAGCCAAGCCATGGAATGTAGAATCAAAGTTTTGTTGCTCTTTCTCTGTATCTTTATTTATTAGGAAAATGTAGCATTTTCTTAGAATTTAAGTAACATGCTTGGGTCTGTATTTTTAGAACTTTCACTGCTTCTTTTTAAAACTCTAGCACTGTTTTGATGCAGCTTGTCTGCTTTGCCCTTCTTTTAATAAGGGTTTTGCCCTAGAATATGCATATAATCGTTAAACTTGTGTATTTTAATGGGGACTTCATTCACATAGGAGAGACAAAAGCCAGAATTAGGAGTGTGCTGTTGACAGATTTATCCTGGCTGTTCTGAAGGGCTCTGTTAAGAGAACTCCTTGTAAGTTAAAGTGAGGTCCAGGAGTGGGAATGGGATGGACACACTGGGGCCTCCAGGGGAGACTTAAGAGTCTGCTGGACCTCGTTCCAAGCTTAGGGCTGTATTTAAAAGTTCATCAATCATTCAATTAACTCTATTATCCTTTAAATTGAGACTTGAACAAAATATTTTGAAGTCTGTTACCCTTCATTGCAAACTGTTGTAAGTTCATTGTTTGTTCCTATATTTGTTTCTGCAGTTGTGTGTATAAGTGTGTATGCCAGCAGCATTCGGAACAGATGTATAGTGACCTAATAAAAAAGATAACTAACCACTTAGAGAGAGTCTCAAAGGAGCTGCAGGTAAGAAGCTGCACAATCTAATTCTGTCTTTCCTGGGATCTGTGATTATATCGGAGCAGCATGTAGATGGCCCACGGAGGGGATTGCCTTTAAGACTTATTTACATTAGCTTATTAAATTGCGGAGAACTTAATTCACTAACTGGCTGTCAGACAGAGTACAAATTTGCATGGCACTGACTAGCCTTAGAGATCAGAACCACGTGGAGAGCAGTGGCTAAGGTTGAATATGTGTAATACAGAATCAAAGACTAGAGAACGGGAAATCTACAGTATAATCTAAAACGTAGATGCTTCAGGCAAACGTGATCTGAGCATATAACATGGATGTCTGCCATTGCTGTGTTAATGTATGTAAACTTTTTGAGCCTTGTGCATCACAAGCACTACAAAAAGGAAGATCTGAAGAAAAAAAAATGAAGTGACTTAAATATGAGTTGTCAAGTATAAATTAGGAATTATTGCGTATGAAAGTTTTTGTGCTGCAGTTTATTCTGCATTTTTCTTGCCTATCTCTAGATGTCAGTGGTTTACAGCAGTCCTAATACACTTTGTATATCCCTATCCTTCCCTGCATCTCATTTGTGCATCCATGTTTGTTTTCATGTGTGTTCCTTGTTGAAAATTCCTTTTAGGCATTCCAGACATTTCCTTGAAACTGTCATTGCTGTAGCAGCAACGCTTTTGTTTCCCTGCAACTTTTGCCACTTCCATAACTGTTTGAGTTCTGTACTGACTTGCGGTGTGTAAAGTAGAGGTGCC
Source organism: Gallinago jamesoni (assembly GCA_025769975.1). Lineage (NCBI taxonomy): Eukaryota > Metazoa > Chordata > Aves > Charadriiformes > Scolopacidae > Gallinago > Gallinago jamesoni. Next base: position 32,502,567 of record JAOQGH010000002.1, on the reverse strand, counting down.
AAATACAAAGGAACCCTAAACTACAGCAGCTCCTGCAGCACTTCTAACAACTAATTTCTGTTAGTCAAAAGCAGTCTTACTACTGCAGTAGGCGTACTGCTACTTACAGTCTTCCTACTTTTAACTGTATCAGTGCTTCTGGCTAAATGTGCATTCTCATCAAAATATATAGCACTGTGACGGCTCTGATGTTCTCATTTCACTCTTTTCCTCTTATTGCTTTCCTTATAAAGAAAAATAACTGTGCATTTAATGGGCACAGTCTTTGGGGCAATCTTTGACTATAAAATATCTAGGCTATCTTGAGCTAGGTTCTTTGCTTCTTTTTTCTTATACAACTTCTTATTCCCTGTGGAATGACAGCCTCGCTGTTTTGTAAAAATTGGGTAGAGTATGTGGACATAGTATTTAAAATCAGGGCTTCCCTTGGTTCTGCTGGTGCAGCCTGTACGTTTTTATTCTGCTTGTGAGAACTACAAATCATTGCAGCTGTACAGGTTTGGCTAGTTCTTCTGATACATCCCATGGTAGCGTACCTGCATTGCTTTGCTTTGAATTTGAGACTACCCTGAATTCTTTATTCTGCGCTAGTCCTTGACTATTTCCTTTAAAGTTTCAAAACTGACTGAGGCAGCTGCTTTTTAAGTTTGCTTTAGCACATGTGTGCATCAAATGCTTCTGCCTAAAAAAAAAAGCTGCCTTCTGAGCATCAGCTGTTGAAAGAGTAATTGAGACAACTCTTTAATGCAATCTTTGTCTTGCGAAAGTTCCCTTAGGTAGGTTAGGCACACCTTGTGGCAGGTGGCGAGAGGGCTGTAAAGTAATGGGATAACATCTTTGAGTGTATTACGTGAGTTTTGTCTGATGCGAATGTGACTCTGGTTTTGGATGGTGAATCCATCTTTTTGAGCTGCTTGAAGTAAATATTAGAAAATTGTGCTCTAAAGAAACTCCTTTAACTGTGGGTTGTGAAATTCACTTTTAAGAAATTACTTTCGATACATTTTGATGACACTCAGTCACTCGGGTTTTATATTGAAAATCTGGTGCTAGATCTTTAGCAACAACAACAAATAACTTTGTAAGTGTTGGTCACTTGCAAGTTTCTGTTTTACACAGGCAAATAATCAAAAAATGCTGTATATGCAAATCCTTCCAGTGCACAATTCATGGTGTCTTGCTTTCTCTGACATACTCATTTCACCTGCTAACAATATTTAATGTAATTGCAGAGTTCTGTTTAATTGACAAGGTGTGCCTTGATGCAAAATATTTTTTTTTTTACATACAGAGATGCAAACGTAGCCCAATATAAGCAGGAATGTTGGTTTGTGTAAGAAAGCAGATGGTGATGAATACTGAAATGGCAGGCAAATGCAGTGTCTTACTCTGGACAAGCCGAGCAACTTCTTTGCATAGAAGTGCAACAGTTTAATGGCAGGTGGATTGCAGGGTATCTGCATGTAACCAACGTGCCGGAGCAAGCTGGTTTCTACAGGAACCACTCATCAACAGCAAAAGCAGTAAAACTGTCAAATACCAAATAATAAAAGTGGGAGCATTGCGGGGACCGGTCAGACTTGCTCTTGCGTGGTTTTAGCCTTATTGGAGTTTGTCTTCTTTCTTGCAGGCGTTCATTGCAGAAACTCCCTATAGTTTCCCCTGCCCCATATGCTTAGCTCTCAGCTTGCCTGACCAGCTGGCCTCAGCTGGAGTCATCAGGGTGGTGGGCACTTGGGGTTCCAGAGCTGGGTGTCTTGAGTGCTGCTGCTGAGGTCCCATGGTCACACAGGGGTGTGCATACACTCCCTGATCATCCCCTGCGTGACTTCTGCTCTTCCAGACTGCAAAACTTTGTCTGACATTTGGTATTTGTCACCAGGTGTGCTTCCAAATGTCTGCTTCACAGGTTTTCACCCTGGGGGACAAAAAAAATAAAATATATATGTTTAAAAAAGTATCAGTGGTGGCAGAAGCATTATGAAAACGTGGGTGGGATGATGTATGTTCTCTGCATGTTAGACACAGGGTGAGGGGCAATGAACGTGTCCTGCTGAGTGGTAGTACATTTAGATGAGATTAATTGCTTGTCATCAGACCACGAGCTCTTTGATATGGGGCCTCCTATATCCAGAGATATTTCTAGCTCCCTCACTGTGTGTGTAAGTAAATGATTCTTTCCCCAGGCTGTTTCAGTTATGGAAAGACTGAGCAACGATTGCCTTCCGCTCTTGCAATCGAAGTCTGACTAGTTTCTCTGCATTAGTAAGACTGAGCTTTGCCATATGGAGCTTCCATAATGGAGAATTAAATTTCCCTAATTCTTGAATTGATCAGGATTTTGGATTTTGTGTGCTTAAAAAAAATAAATAAAAATGTGGCTGTAGAAAACACAATGAATGTGTTTCCTGCTGTCTTGAGGTCTGTGAAGCTTGTAGTATATAGATGATTTTTTCCAGGATGCTTTATTTGGCAGCATTTTATCAGTAATGGACATAGCCCATTATGTTATGGTTTAAAATAATGGCAGCTGTTTTTGCCAGTAAGTGCTGGGTCATTCAGAAGTAAGGTGGATACACAGGTGTATGCTTTCAAATTAAATACAGTTTTATTCATTTTTAAAAGAGATGTATTTGCATTTGGCACTAGTATTACCTGCTTCACTTATTCTTGTGTACTCTGATAAAGTCGTTTAGAATTAAATGCTCTGCCCATTACATACCTCTTCAGCAAAAGACACTGCAAGTATTGTAAGCATTGACAATCAGAATGCACCCAGGTGTTGAGCTGGCCCATGACATTAGCAGCTTTCTTGTGCAAGTGCAGTTGAATATTTACATTTTAGCTAGAATAATCTCAATAATTCCATTAAGAAGTATCTGAGAGCTAAAAAACAGTTCTTTGTCATATTGCACTCTTTTTATTTAGAGAAAAAGGGATCGGTTGTTTTTTGTTTTCTGTTTGTGTGTGTTGGTGTTGTGGTTGGTTTTTTGTGTTGACCAGAGTTCACTAACTACATGTGATTCTTATGTTTGTTTGAAGTTAATGGGTGAGAATGAGTCTTTCTCTGAGTAAATAAACACTTTTGCTTGCACTTTGTCTATTTTAAATCAAACAGAAGTTGTGCAGCTAAAACACCAGAATTTCTTGCTTATATTCCATCTGCCTAAAAGCATGGGATCATATTTGGAGCCAACTGCTGAGAGCATACTTGGGCTCTTGAGCACTACAGAGGGTTTGGGGTTTTTCTCCTCTATTATGTCTTGAAATACGTCTGCACGCATATATATGTGTGTTTTTTTTAAATTATGAAAAATATATTTTGTTTTTATAATGAACATGACTGAACCGAGCAGTTGGTAGGTAATTTGCATGGCTGCTTTGTGGCCCCCGGGATTTAGGGTCCTTACTGCAATTCCAGAGAGATTTCCTGACGCAGATGAATCCTTACAACTTCTCAGCCTTCTGTCTTGGCAGCTCTCAAAGCAGTCAGTGCAGTGTACGAAAATACCTCCTCACCTATTGTTTTCTTGGAAGAACACACATTGGGAGTCAGGGTACTGTGTTTTGAGGACTGCCAGATCCCTGGGAATGAGTGCCCTGTGTCACGTCACTGTTGGTTGCCATCTGTTCTTAAAAATACGTCAGCAATATCTGTTGTGGACAACCTGTCCCTTCCTTGTCTTTTCCTTCCTTCGTTCCTTCCTTTCTGCCTCATGTTTACCTTCCACTTGTCTCCTGTGATTACATGGAGTTTTGCCATCTGTCGTCTTCTGCCCCAACTCTTTCTGAAACCTTAATCTGATAGTTACCACTGATAAATACAGTAAGGCTGTCAGATACTTTACTGCAAACTTCAGATTAGGTTCTGAACTTCCTTATTGGTCTTTTAGGAACAGTTGTGCAACTTCCAGTGTTTCTTCTGATGACAGGAGTAAAAGCATGAAGCTCAGGTGGCATCTCACATTCACCTTGTGAGCTTTGTGTATAGTCAGGGTGGTATAAAAACGCGTCCAAGTAGGTCTTTGAGGGACTGGTAAAACTGACTGCAGATAGTTACATGCTGGGTACCACCTCATTGCAGTTCTTGATATTTATACTTTAGGGTAATTTTACCCCAGATTGTTTTGTAGATATATTTTTCTTTCCTTCCAAGGTAGACTGATAATTCCATTACATTTATATAGTGTGTTACTGTGATTGAACAGTTATGCCAGTCTGTAAAATATAACTTTTGATGACATCATCTGTGGCTGTTTTTGTGTAAACTCAGTAAATCAGATTGCTAATGAAATTGTGATTAGACTTAAGTAATGTACTTACAGGATTATATACTCCATCCACATGAAGAAGCCCATTTTTATTACACTGCTTGTGGGGGCATTGTCTGACTTGCTGCCTAAATGAGAAGTATCCAGCCTTCTTCATGATTCATGCCTTATCTCTTGCAGCATAGAAATAGCACTCAAATTAGCTTGCATTAATTTGAAATTATTTAATTTGCTGAAATAATTTCCTTACTTGCAGTAGTTTCTCAAACACTTATGTAGGAAACAAATCTGCCTCCGCTATGTTGTGCCTATAGGAAAAATCAGAAACAGAGGTGGAAAATGGAAATTGAGAGCTTGCATTTCCTATGTCTTTTCTTACTAAATTAATTCACTAATGTTTCTCTAAGTGCATTTGGGTCAACTGTATGACCTGTTAGTACTGACAATCTGTTTTTTAAAGAGGAGATTCAGTCTAGCTGTTTATCTGGTCCGTAATATTTAAAAGGTAAAAAAAACAAACTCCAAACATCCAGAGCCATAGGCATTTATCCATCAGTTTTGCTGGGGAAACATTGCTTAATTGCGTGTGAAACAAGCCTTTGTTGCTGTGAATCACACTGAATTGAATCAGACCAAGTGAATGATCCGGGTGTAGAACTCGGATGGCAGAAACCAGAGGTGTTAGAAACGTGTGCGTTTCCGTGTGTGGACATCGAAAGGATGCCTTTTGACTTGAGGTAGAGGTGGGGGTCACCGCATTGCCAGAATTGCAATAAAAAAAATGACATTGTCACAAGCAAGCTAACCTGAGAAAGGCATCTTTGCCTGCAGCTTTTCAAAAAGGCTCGCATTCCTGCGGTCATTTTCGGTTCCGTGCCACACTGCGCTGGCTGCTGCACACCCCGATGTAGTTACAGAAAGATTGGAGCAAATGCAGCGCAAGTGAGCATGTATTTACTAGGTGGAAAAGGTTCTGAAGGTTTCTTACTATTAAACAGGTTTGATGAACCTTAGGTACAATGTTTTTTTGTTCACAGTCGTGTAGAATGGAAATGGAGACAGGACCTACATCTGCTACCCTGCTCTGAGACAGTTATAGGAGAGTATGGGACGACTCTGTACGGCTTTGAGGAGCTTTGGGTGCAGACTTGAAGAGGAAAGATGTAGTCAGTTTTTGAATGAATTGTACTTTGGCTTGATGTAAAAAAAAAAAAAAGTTTTAATAGTCTAGTGAGGTGGACCTGGGCATCACATAAATTGTCAGTGAGGCAAAATAAACCCATTACGTTTTTCTGAGAAAAACCAGTTTTTGTTCTGTTCTAAAAGATTCCGAGCACTTAGATGAATAGCAGGTTAATTTGTGCAGTCACAGCCATTCTCCCCTTTCACTCGGCAGGCGTGGGAGTGATGCTGCAGCATGTCCACTGCCATTTGGGCAGTGAGCATGTTCCCAGGAAAATGGAACTGCCCATTCACCATAGGAATGTCAGATTTGCTGAATATATTGCTGATTGTGCCAGACGACTATTCATAAACAGATTAACTTTGTGTTCCTCAAGCAAAGAGCTGTTGTCACTGTTTCTTTTTTTGTGAGCCATTTCTGAGTTGTCTTGAGCATGTCTTCTGGTTTCATTCAGATGTGCAGTCAAAGAATGATATTCAAACTGGTTTTCAAAAAACCCACATCTTTTCCATGTATACAGTTTCTTGCCCACAAGTTCATTGAAATGCCTAGATACTTGATTTCAAACAAGAGAAGGGTAATTTAGGATACTGGGTCTTTAATTGCTTGTTTTGTTTGAAAACGTCTGTCTCATATGTCATCCTTTCTCAGGTGTGTTTTCTTGTTACTTCTCATTTCTCTTGGTGCTGAGATGTGCACTGTGGTGTGTGAGGAGATGAAATGATGTCCTTACCAGCAGCTTTTTAACCAGCAGCCATAGTATTTGATGTGAAGTGGTTGACTCACAACCAAGCTGAAGATGTTAAACAAATGCAACTGCATCACAATTTGAGAAATACAGGATGGGGAGTGAGGGAACGAAGGATCCTCTTCCTTCCTGGAAAACCTTAGGCTAGCAGTGCGTTTTTCTTTCTTTGAATAGCTTCTGTAATACATCCCTCAGGTAAGATAGGAGTGGTTTTTAAAGACTTAATATTTTCTGGGGGGTTATAAGCATGACATTTACTCCTTAATTCTGCCCCTTCCCTGTAATTAAAACAGCTGAATGTACATCTTATCTTTTCTGGACTAAGACCAAGACTGAAAAATGTCAGCCTAAGCACTTTTACTTATTTGTTTAATAATAGCTATAGCTGAATAAATATAGATTTTTAAAGGTAAGCTCTTCTCTAATGATGACTTTTAATAGAAAAATCTTAGCATCTATTTATTCATTAATTTGGTGCCATGCTTTTTAGATTATAAAATTCATATAGCTTGTATAAAGTAGTCCCACTCCATTTATTGTTTTATTAGTGTGAATGTAGAGCTATGGAGGAAGTTCCTCCACTCAAACAAGTAATTGATTTCAGTGTAGCAGCTTTGAGCAGCCGCACAGTAACACCCTAATGAGCAGAAAACAGATGGTTCTGTTTTCCCCACGCAGATTATGATAATTCATAGATGAACTGTGAAAACACTATTATTGATTTCTTTGGCTTGGGTTTTTTGCTAGTTTACAAGTCGAGCAGTAATTGAGGAGAGTGTTTTTTGTTGTTGTTTCTTTTTGGAAACAAGTCAGGTAGTATGTGCTTTCCTGTTAGCTTCTTGACTGTTGAGGCTTGATGTGAAATGCTACCAGAATAAAACTCAAAGGTAACAGCTCATGCTGATAAAGCAGTTAACACCATGATTTTTGCACTCCAGAGGTGAAGACCAAGGCCTGATATTTGCCTGACATCAGTGAGTGCTTCCCCTGACGCTGTCAGGACTTCTTCAGCTCTCTGTCTTGGTCTCGAGCAGTTGTTTTCCCCTCGGTTGCAAGGTGATGGTGGTCAACGGGTATCCTTCCTTTGAAGGACTCTTGACGTTGTTCTCAGGATACTGCTCGGTGTGTAGGTGTTGTTCCCTCTTAAAACATGCCTATTAATGTCACATCAGGTTTGTCAGGTGAGCTAGCAGAGTTTTCATCTTCAGTGGAGGAAAAAGATACCAATCCTATCAATCCTTACTGTCCCCTGTAAAAAGGGAGGCATACACTGGCTGTGCCGTAGCCTAGGGTGTTCATGGGGGTGAATCACATACTGTCCAAACACCTTCTGTCTCTGTGCTTTTTGTGTGGTGTTGAGGTTTTGTGTTTTGTTTTAATGACAAGTGCAAACTGTCAGTGAGGGAAGAGTGGTGCCCTGTGTCAGGCTGTGGTCTCCTTTTGTCTGGCATGTTCTTTGAAGTAGAATTTTCCTTTTTCTTTAATCTTAGAAGCCGTATACTAAGTCTTTACAAATCAGAAAGTGTAACCATGTTTAAAGTTGAGGTTAAAAAGGAGTGAAGCAGGAATACATACTGCTTAGAAATGCAGATTTCATTGCGTGTTATTTGCAACCAATTATACATGTAACTATAAATGAAAGGGAGTCCTTGGAGTTCAGAGCCACTTCTATACGTTGTTGGCATTTTGAACTAAAATTTGTTTGGCCACCCCTGAGAACTGCATCTGCAATAAGATTAAAAACTTATGATCAAAATGAGGCATAACCATATATAACCTTTGGCAACAGCATATGGAATAACACTCTTTATTCCTTTGCCAGCTTTGCTTTCCTTTCTGAAACGTCTGCTCTGTATCGGTGCTTGCTGTGAGAACTACCCACGTGTTCATTAAGCATATTAAGGAGAGAGGCAGAAGAAGCTAGTTTAAAGGCAAAAAAACTTTTATAAATTTAGAATACTTAATAGAGGAAGAAGTCAACATAAATTTTAACTGCTCTCTTAGGGCCCCCGATGAATGCCTATATAAAGGCTGAAAAATCTGCTTTGTAAAGATAAGAGCTTCAAGTTCTGATAAGGTGGTGGAGGCACAGCAAGCCTTGAGCGTGTCTCGCGCCACGGACACTTCTGGCTTTAGAAGAATCTTGGAGCTTGTTTTCTTGCAGGGTCCCAGTCGCTGCTGCATTCTCCCTCCTTTTTGGCTTTGCGCTGTCGGAGGAAGGTGGTACAAGGGAAGGGAAGTTTTGCTTCTCACTAGCAAGAACTCTTTGTGTGTAGGTGTGTATATGAACAGTAGGAACTCAGGCAGCTGCCTGCCCCCTCCTCTGGAAAGCAGGGGGAGCTGGGCGAGATGCAGAGCTCTGTATGTGGGTGGGTTGGGAGGGAGAGGGGGACAGCAGAGGAACACACTACCCCAGCTCCGCTTTCATCCCTCCATGTCTGTGCCCCTGAATGCACTAATGCAGCTCCCCTGCATCCCTCCAAATAAATAATTAGAAAAGAAACAGTGGTTAGTGCTACCCATTTTTCTGGTTCCCTTCTCAATTTAACTTTGCTTTCTGCAGAGCAGATATTTTTTCAGCTTCCTTGTTTCCTGCTTTGGGAAAGATGGTGTTGTGGACAGAAAACAGCAGCTCTGTCACCATGGGCTCTACAAGGCCTATCATAAAGTTGGCACATTCGGGTTTTGTGCAGCAAAAGCTTTGCTTGGGGCTGGGGGGAGGTGATGCTGTGTCTGCGGTGGGTTTTCATGGGCCTGACCTAGAGCTCAGGATACCAGATGCAGAGCTCCGTCTGAAGATGTTGCTTCATAGTCCCTCCAACTCAATACCCGGAATATCTGCCTTGCCTTAGGTGACCTGGCAAAAACTCAAAACGTGTTTTCTGTGAAGGACAGTGCTCCCTGGAGCCGGAGGATGTGCTGCTGCCGGCTCAGATGCAGCTTAATGCCCCCCTGCTCTCTTGGAGTAAAAGCCTGCAGGGAGGTCCCAGCACAGACCACAGCTCTTGTGTTGAAATTTGGTTATGGATTCTAGGCGTGACAGTTCTTTCAAAACGAAGGTCTGGTCTCTAATAAGTGTTTTTATTTGCATGTGCTAAATGCTAGTTCGTTGCAGGCGCGCTGTATTTCTTACTGAATGCACCTTTTGCCTGAGCACTGAAACATAGTTCTAAGCGAAAACCAGTTACTGAAGAAGACTGGTTTTGCTGGAGGGAGTTGTAGCAGAAACTCTGGAATGATGTGTGGCTTGCTTTGTGTGGATTTAGAGTATCGAAGACTTTGTAGTTTTTTGAGTTTGCTATGAAAGCGTAGCCCATGCTGTTCCAGATCTTTCTCTTGTTCAAATTACAACCTGATTTTTACGGTTTCTTGCAGGCCAGCCCTCCAGATCTCTATATTGAAAGATTTAACGTAGCTCTTGGACAGTATATGGGAGCATTGCAGAGCATTGTGCCTCTTTTCATATATATGGTAAGTTTTAGAAAATTCTTTTCAAATAAAGTATGTCCATACACAAGATGCTGACTGAAAGTGAAAAGAATAAAATGCAGCTATAATGATTTTTTAACTTATGATTCATGCCTGGTTTTGCTACCTGCATAACAGTTGTGTGGGGAGAGGAAAGGGAAAGCCGTGCTTTTAAGAGTTTGGCAGCTGGTTTCTGCCTTAATATTTCTTTCCTGGGAGTGGGGGGTAATGCTTTTTATTTTGATTGGACAAAAAGTCTTCCCAAACAGTTAGATTATTACTTTTATCTTTTTGAACAGAGATAGTTTATTGGCTTGTTATATGTTGGCTTGGAAGTTTGAGCAGGTTACAAAGGTAATTGTTTTTTGCCTTTAAATTGCACAGTTTCAGACAAGACAGAAAGAAATGTGTCTTGGAAATATCTGTGTCACCGGATAAAGCAATTTAGAGTGTTGACTGGATGAAGACAAACACGTTCATAGCACTGTCAGGCATACTTGCAGAGGTTCAGAAACCATTGGCTATAAGTGTTTGTCATCCTGATTTTGTAATTTCTGGAGTCGTCTGTACCTTTGAAAAATGTCATAATTTGCATTGTTTTTGTCAAAGCGCCAAGACTTTTATTGCTTTTTTTATGGTAATGTTAACTTAAGCTTAGAATTTGCCTTTCTCCCGGAAATTGTCTTTGTATTGGCATCACTTACAAATAAAATAAAAAAAAAAAAGAAGAAATATTTCTTGTGAAAGAATTTTTTTTTTTAATCTAAGTCAGTTTAAATGTCTTTTTTTCTTTAAATGAATCTCATACTCTCAATTATTCTCATTGGTAGCTTCCTAGGGTTTGGGAAGCAGTATCTATTGGAAGGATTTCCTGTGTTTCAGTGAATGAATCAGTGAATTACCTGAACTTGGTTAATTTCAGGAGTCTTTCAGCATAGTGTCACCATATAGATTTGTTGCATTAAAAGGAAGGGGCTTTTTTCCCCTATTGTGTTCAGATATTTTAAGATGCTAGCTGCTTTTTTCACCTATGTGTGTGCTTGACTTTTTGTATTGCAAGCAGGAGTTTAAGCAATTTCAAAATTTAATATCCATTTACAGAGATAAGTTGTTTAGGTGTATACTTTTATTGAATACTTGGATCTATCACAGAGGTTCTTCCATTGCAGAGGTCAAAAGTTATCCTTAACAGGGCAGTAACTAACATTTGGAAAAAAAGTTCATGATAGACATTTAAAGAGACGGTTTTTATGATTATAAGCTTTAAGACAAAGGTATAATTGCTGAATAGACTTATGGAAATCTTCCTTTATATGCAGTTGTGATGTGGTGTCTGTATCCTCAAATGAGGTGTGCTCTGTATCCCATCATTTCTTTTCTAGAGTTCGAGTCTAACTGATACCTGAACATAGTAAAAATGGTTAAAGAGTAATAAACACACCTGTAAAATGAATAGTTAGATAGTAATTTTATTTGGGACAGAAAGTGAAAGTACTCTGTTTTAAAGGAGAAGCTTCTTAAAAGCATGACTAGTGATTTGTTGAGGCAGTAAAACTCTGTTTCTGCAAACACCTTCTCATTTAAGTGACGTAATTCAAATTAGGCCTGAGCGTTAGTGACTACGTGTTGGTTCTTCTTGCTGCCAAACGCAGTGCTGATTTGGCTCAGCTATGGAGCTGGTTTTGAAGGATGATGTCAAATTAAGTCTCATAATTTTTTGCTGAAATAATTTATTAATCATTGTTGTGCATGATGTGGAAAATAGCTCTAGATGAGTCAGGATGAAAAATGTTTTCCTCTCAGTTTTTTTTCTGTATGCCTTTGGAAGTACTTTTATATACAGCCACTCTTGTAATTTTGTGTTGTAGGACCTAATCAAGTTTTCTCTCATACAGCAGCGCTTTCCCTTTATTTATGCAAGAATATACAATTAAAAAACAATTGCAAGAGGTGAAAGCCTAATTATTCTACAATATAAATTGCAGCTTTGCAGTTACTTTAATAGATACATTCAATGTCTTTTTAAGTGAAGAGGATTAAATTGTTGAAGTGTGCCTTTTTGTCAGAGATGCCAGGTCTTTCCTTTTTTTGGTAGGGATGTGATTGCTTTAATCAGGAGTTTCCAAGGCTGCTGAGTTGCACTGATAAACTTTGTTTTGCAAGGATAATTACATTATTGCTTAGGAAAATTTTTAATAGGCATTTAAATATTTAAAAATCTAGGAGGCCAAGGAAAGGGTTTTTTGTACAACTGGAACGTGTTTTTGTCCCTTGGTGGCCATAAAAGGCATTGCCTTAGGCTTAATCCTGTGTGGTTTGATATCAACAGCAGCACTCTTCCTTTTTCCTGGTGTGTTCCAAACCATGTTCTTGTGTGTGAATGGTGGGAATACAGGAAAGGTGTTTTCTTAACCTGTTGTAAGTGATGACCAAGGTGTGTTTCAAGGTTACCTTGAGTAATTGCTGAGAAGGAGCTGACTTTGCAGTTGAGGGAGTTTCCTTTTTCCTTTTGCTAAGAGCACTGGTGTGGTGTTTGGTTTTTTTTTTTTTTCACATGGTGATTTTTTTTTTTTCAGCCTGATGCTGCTGCAGTGGACTTTTCAAGAAAGCTTGGAGACCCAAAGTAGTTTTGTCCCTCCAAAATTCTGTGGGTTTAAACTCCTTCAAAAATTCTGGGAAGTAACGTCAGACAGAGTAAATTAAACTGGAAGTCAGCTCAGCACACAGTGCTTTATTTATCCTAGTGAATAACTCTTTAATTTGTAAATCTAAATGAGGTTATTTGTGATGCTTACCGATTGTATGTATCACAGTGCTGCACGCATGAGTGAATAAAAATCATATTTCCACTTCAAGAAAAATTAAAATCAGCACTTAGATGATATAAGTTGTTTATAATAGTTTCTCAATTGTTAATTGTACTTGGAGATGTAGCTGAAAATTTATCTTTTGTCATGAAAAGAGCTTAATGTTTGTGAGCACTGTGGTTTTAGGGTAGTTAAGAATTTTTTTCATTGCCTCTAAAATATTACTATTCTTACTGGGTGGTATTGCACTTTGTTGCTTATCAGCTAGAGGGCATTTTGTGTGTTTCTGTATACACAAATATATGTGAGTATGTGCATGTAGATGAGATGATAAGCACTCTTACATAGAAGTTTTTTTCCTCTTTCAAGTATTTATAGCTCTCCTCTTAATAATATTAACCCAATTATGTCGTATAACGTTTGCCAGTTTGCTTTATGATATGGTGGTTTGTAGAAGTGGTGCTTATGTTGTATCTAACTTTCTCAGGTATTGATATCTGCTTACCTTTTCCCTGTCAGCTAGACCTTCAGGTGAATTGACACATTTTTCAAGAAATACTGGTACAACCTAATTGCTGGCATCTTATACAGAAAACCTTCCTATTTTTCCACTAATGAGAATGGGGAAGGTGGTAGCTCTTCTGCTCTCCTTTCAGCACCATAGCCCAGAAATGAAATTGATTATTTTCATTGTCTTATTTAAATTCAGAGAAGTGTAGCATCTTTTTAGAAAGTTGTTTCTGAGTGAGAGAATGTGAAGAGTGTTTCACAGTTGTTCTGTGTATAAGAACTGTGGTGTCATTCTTTTGCTTGAAACTGCTGGGGTTTTTTGGTTGCTTTTCTAGTTAACGAAACTCAAGGTATAGTCTTTCCAACTCTTGAGCAAAAGGAAGCATCACAGTTTGCACGGGTTGTCACCAGCTGCTTTTAATGTCAGAAGGTCTTGAGGCGGGGAAAGGAGCAGAGTAGTTGTTTCCTTTAGCTGGGTACATTTCCTCTGTCAACCGATAAGAATCGGTGGTTTGAGGGTGTCATGTTTGGTTCAGGTCCGTGGCCTTGTGCTGAGACTCTGTGGTCGTTCCTGGTCAGGAAACTCAAGGTGAAAACTGTTTAGAAGGTTTGGTCTGATGAAAGGCTGTAGTATGGTGTGGAGCTTAACGCTTCCTGGAAGGTGTATATCTTCACTTGCTGTGAATTTCTGTTGAAATAGCAATTCACCACCCACCAAAAATACTGAAAATTAACTTAATCTGTTTCCTACAAGACAGGTTATTCTGCCTGCAGAGCCTTTCCCTCATTCTCCATTCAAAGAACAGGCCCAGATGAGGGGGAAGCAGCTGTGTAATAGCCCTTGACAAAACCTCTGCAGATAGGATAGCATCCGGGAGGGAACTAGGAGTAAGTAGGAAGTTACTAAATGTAAATAAAACCAACTCTTTAAATTTTTTGACCCTCTCTGCAATGAACCTGACCTTCAGTAGGGACATGTGTTCAGCCCTCAGATTGCCTTTGTTTTAAGAGGTTCAGGTTTCATTAAAGGTAAATAATGGCTGCTGAGTGCTTGCCTTGAAAATTTAAGTGGTTTCTTCATGGATGGTTTATTATGGGGTGTAGTTTTGGTAATGGCCAAGAGAATGGATTTCCCAAAGGAATGTAAGGATGCCTGCAAGAGTGTTCCGAGGGTTTGTTCCAGTTTTGTTAAATGCTTTAGCAAATAGGAGAACGACTTGATTTAAAGTGTGGAAAACCCTTTTTCCCTTAAGATATCCCTTCCTCTAGTAAATATCTCAGATAAATGTTCCAGTACATTATTTTTGATTAAGGTGATTTCTTATTACAGTACCTGGTTAACTCTTTTGCAGAAGTTGTCCAGATGAATTCAGTTGCTCTACTTCCACGTTAGTGATGTAATGACAGGAGATTTATCTTGAAACAAGTTTTTTTGTGGGTTTTTTTTTTTTTCCCAGTGTTTAAAACCTACCTACAAATTAAATACAGACCAAGAAATCTTACTGTTAATTGCAGGCTGGGAATGGAAGGATAACACCAAATAGTATATTAAATATAGAGGCCCTTGAGGAACTCGTGAACAGAATTTCCTTTGAGGGTTGAGGAAGTGAATTTATTATTAATGCTGAGTGGGTCAAGATAATTGAATCCTAAAAATTTTAATGTTCTTCATTTTTGTGTGGATTTGTTTATATCACTTATTTCCACAGCTGATTAATTCTGAGTAGCTATCCTCTGAGCCTATTGATGAACCACAGAAATGGATAGCTGTACTGATGATTTATTATTGTAACATACCTATTTTAATGGCTTAGTCACTTTTAGACATTGGTAAAAATGTTTTTATTTTGTTATAAACATGATGTCCAGCCATATTTTGGTGTTAGAGCATTTATAAAGTTCTAAAATGACGTGGAAGGGATTTTCTTTCTACAAACTCCCCAGTCTGGATCAAAATGGAAATATGTCTGTAAATACAGTAAAAAACAGAAATGCATGCCTGTATGTAAATTTCTTATGAATAGTACCACATGTGTTCTTAATTTTAAATACATGGGTTCTTGTTGTAAAGGAATCTTCTATTTAGTATAAATGTAGTCACCAAGGAAGCCCTTTACAGGTCTTATTCTACAACTTTAAAATTTTGAACTATTTTTATTCAGGGAAAAAGTGAGTTTGTTATTCAAAACAAAAGCAAACTTGAAAAATTCTGTCTTATTTTCCAGAATAAATTTTACATAGAAACCAAGCTTAACAGAGACTTAAAAGATGACCTTATAAAGCTGTTTACGGAACATGTTGCAGAAAAGCACATTTACAACCTAATGCGTAAGTAATCTATTGAATTTTTCTTATAAAGGGAGTCTGGAAAAACACAGCACTTTCATATATTGCAGAGATCTGCAGCAAATAGGGAGAAAATGGCAAATGACTAGTGAACTTAAATACAAATGCCTTTTTAAGGCATCCACATGAAGAAATGTGTCACACATCAACTTATTCTTTTCAAGAATATGAGTTTGTCTGAAGTCATTGTTTTCTTGAGTATCTGGGGGAACCAATATATATTTTTCCCTTATGACTTGTGGTTATGACATAATGAATGTTTTATTGTCCTCTTGCTTATGCTGTTACTTGTTAATTTCGTTATCAAAATGTCGACAGGTATCATTAAGAATGTGGTGTGGTCAGAGAACCGTGATGCCGCTGGGGTTATTGTCATGATGTAGTCGAGTACTCCCTGTTATATAGTGAACTACATAATGCTGACAGCAGTTTCCCTGTTAAGTTAATGGGTTAATGCAAATAGAATATGCTTTAAGCGATGTACTTCCCATGAAGTGCCCCTGTGGGTAACTCCTGCGGTGAACCGCTGAGTTTGCCTGCAACCTGCCACCGCCGGTGAGTGTATTTGAGCATTGGGACCATGGTACTGGCCTGGTTCTCTCCTCCAGAGGGCAATTAGTAAAGGTAGGGGTAATCAGAGTTCAAATTGGAAAGGTTTGTGGAGTGGTGAGCAGGTGACCAAAGTGAGAATTGCTTTGTGCAGCTGGATAGTTGCTGTGCCCCGGGGTGAGTTCAGGATCTAGCCTGGTGTACTCCTCCCTGTGACCCAGCCTGGGTATCTTACTGATATGGTTTAGTGATGTTTTTTGGCAGTGTTAGGCTGATGGTAGGACTAGATGATCTGAAAAATCCCTTCCAACCTAGGCAATTCTGTGGTTCTGTCTTAGACTATATTTCCCCTTTTGTCTTTACTCGGGGAGTAATGCCCTTCTCTCTCCAGCAAAGGGCTGGGGGAAAGGGGCTTTGCTATCTTTTTTTATGGCTACTGTTGTCATCCCGGGAGAAGACTTGGGTGACCAACGTGACTACCCTGAGGTCAGGGAGGCTGGTACCCTTAGAATGGTGGGAGATCATCAGCTCTGATGCCATCTTGTTCTTGCTGTTTGAAAGAGTCTTCCTGAGAAGAGCTTTTAGCCAAGTACCAGAACAGATCACGTTAGAATTAACAGGAAAATGAGGAAGGCACACTCATGGACCTGATTTTTCATTTGTACCAAAGAGATTTAACAGTATCATGAAATATGGTAGGATGATTGCTGCAACAGGATTGTGGAAAATTCAGCTGATTCTGCCTTAAAATGATATAAGTTTAATTTTAAGTGTATGCATTTTTCAGTAGCGAAAACATTAATGTGATATTTTTTCCAATGACAAAGCAAAGGTAACACTGTCAAACCTTTAGAGCACAAGTGATGTCAGATGTGTGTTGCTATGTAATTAGTTTTCTGCGGACGATAGGAGAATCAAATAGAAATTGCAGATGAACTATTGAAAGAAAAAGACCTGTGGTTGTGTGTGAAATCTGAAATGCTTCTCCCCGGCTCTGTGCTAGTTGCAGAAGTAAAATTAAAAAGAAAACATTGAAAAATAAAAATGTCACTGACTGTGTTGCTGTATATGGGGTCTGTTGTTTAATGAACAACCTCCTTGGATTTCATTTGTTTTGCTGTCAGCTTATTAAACTGAGTGATTTAGTTATTCTCTTACTTCTAAGGTAATATGTACTGACATGTATAAACTCTTACCCGTGTTCTGACTTGGCTAAATCTTGGATAATAGGATCATTACACTGAGTTAAAATTTGCCTCAATAAAATTCTAAACTTGGTAACGGATTTCTGGGAAACAATCGAATAATAGCGTGTGATATAATACTGTAGAGGTGCAGAAAAAATTCTAGAGTTGTATTATTTTCTGCCATTCTCAGCTGTTCTTTCTACCTCGCTGAAATTCACACCACAGGAGATAAGAGTATTACCTTCATTTTTTGGAATTCTAAGGGCTGAATGAAAGTAGAGTGTAATTACTTCCCCGTGTCACTGTCAGTGTGTGGTACTGCTTCTTGATATTTCATATAGACTTGGTTCAACAGAAAAGTGTTTTTATATCGTGAGGGGGGAAAGAATAGAGTTTTGAGTGGGTTGGCTTAGGAAATTAAAGTCAATGAAATTGTGGTGTATAGAGAGAAATGGAAGCCTGGGGCTATTTTTTAAAGAGATGCTACAGCTGCCACTTCAGTGAGGAGAAGCACTCCTTCCCTCTATTTTAAAAAGCGAACAACAAAATCAGTTTAATCAGTTTGTGATCTAGGCTCAGAGGACAGGAATAACATCTGCTCTTGCTCTTGAAATTTGTTGCTATGTTTTTTGTATGAAGGGATTTTTGTTTGTAGTATCTTGTCATTCTGTCAGAGCCTGGAAGCTGGCATTTCTATTTGAAGTTGTGTTCAGGAAGGTCTGTAAGTACATTTTTAGATTCATTTGATTTAAGAAGTTGTTCCTGCTCCACTTCAAAAGAAAGGGGGGAGAAAATGCCAGAAAAGCGGTGCAGCACAGATCTCCTTAGTGTTTGATCTCGCTCAAACTCCCACGGGTTGAGTCGTCCCTAGTCCCTGTGCTGTGTGGTTGAAGGCAGGAAAATGCAAAATGAAATCCTGGTCTCTGTGGTGGGAACACTTATCGGAGCACTTAGTTGCAGAAAATAAAGTGATTAAGGTGTGAATTTATTATTTACAGAAGAAATAACTCCTAAGTGAACTTGGACAAATTTTGCCTGCACAAACACCAATTTGTTACCTTTTTTTTTGATAGAGGAAATGTTTTTCTTTATTTTTTTAAAGGCTCTACTATCTAGAGCACTTCTGAGCAGTTAAATACCTTAAAAATTACACAATACATAGATGCGTGAATGCAGTTGTGTTTGTGAAACACTTGTCCACTCACGCATATTTATCAACTCAATGTTCTTCAAATTAAAGCGGATACATTTGAACTAAGTGAATATAACCTGATTATTTTTCTTGCGAAGCCAAAGCTGGCTCTTGCTGATAAGGTTGCTGTATTAAATGGCTTGGGAGAAGTTGCTGTGTGCAGAACTGCTTAACTGAATGTAACAAGCACAGATACAGCATCTTATTTACAGTAAACTGCAGAAATGGGGGAGGGAGATGCAGATAATACCCCCCTTGTCACAAGGGAAGAGGTGGTGGGGAACGTTGTCTTTATTCTTGCTGGAGTCCTGCATGAGATGACCTGTAAGCAGTAAAATTCAGAAATACATGTTTTCTCTCCTTATGCAGCCACTGTCTCTTCTAGTAGGTCAGACCTGGGTTTCCTGGGCTGTAGACTCAGTGCCCTGGAAACATCCTGTCTCTTTCTTCTTGTGTCTAGAAGATTGGCAGTTATTGCAGATTTTACTTGTCTTCAGTGGTGAAAATGAATAGCAGCTCCTGAAACTCTCTACTTCTGGTATTTGCAGGAGGTAAAATTCAAAGGCAGAGAGCATTTGCAAATAACTGCTACTCCTATCTTTTTGAATATTGGCAGCTTAGTGCCCAAAACAAGCTTGCTTTTGAATCTAACAAAAGAGAGGAGCATTTTCACAGTGTACTGTTGTTTCTGGTTGGTGGATAAATCACTTGGTTTCCAAGACAAGAGTCTTTCCAGAAGCTGAAGTAAAGGAAGGTGAGTGCTGGGTGGGTTGGTGAGGTTCTTGATATTGAGGAAAAAAAGCAGCAATAACTTAAACTGGTTATATAGGTGAAAGCAGTTTTAGAAGGCAATCTGAGAGAGAATTTTCCTTATTTTTGCTTACAACAGTGTTTATGGGGTAGTCGGGTGTATCAGATTGGTTATGGCACTTCCAAATAAGTAGTAGCCTTACCATGTCACTGGGGTACTTATGCCATTTCTATCTGTTTCTTTCCTTCCATGTTAGTATTTTGAGTTCAGGAGATAGTTGCAGGAGCAATATATTGGTAGGTATCATTCAGTACAAGCTGGTTCTTTCCAAAGAATCATCTGCCTGTACTTCTGGACAGAAGTTACTCATCTAGGAAGTCGTGACCTCCGTCAGAGGGAAAACTGCTTTCTTCAACACTTCTGGTTTTGTTTCTATTGACTGGGGTAGGCAGTCGATGTTTGTGTGTTCCCATCTTTGATCTTCTCTGTCAGGAACAGATCATAGAAATGGGTCCTTTCTATCCATAGGAAAGGAAACCTCTTGGACCGTGATGAAAATGCTGTAGAATAAATAGGGCCCAAGACTTCATTGCTCTTAAAATTGGTACCAGGATCCAGATGTTGTACGGTTTGAGAATGAGGCAATTCCCTGAAATTTACTGGTTCAGAACTAGAGCATGGGCTTGAAAACACATGAAATTTAGGCAAAATTATTATTGAGGATTAAAGCATTGGATCTCAACTTTCTTTGATTTTTTTTTTGTTGTTCATGAGAAATATCAAGATAATTACAGAATTATCGTGTACCAAAAGTAGCTTCATTTCTCGTGGTTTTCCAAGAAATTTTTTTTTTTGTAAAAAGTCTGGAGGAGGGGAGGAATCACAGCCCATTTCATTATGTTTGCAGTTTCTAATTAGTTACTGGGGAAACTGTTCTCTGAAGTTTCTTACATATGACAGCTTCATTTCTTCCCAGTTATCTCACTTAGATTTGGCTGAGGTGAAGAGATCTTGCTGCTCTGTTTTCTTACTTTTTTTTTTTTTGAGTTACATTATAGTTCAATAGAAGGGCATTCATGTTGGAAAATGTTTTCCTTTACAAAGAAGACAGGAAGGACATTTCCCCTGCATTGGGGCTTTCTCAAAAGTACCAAACAAGTTGGCTGGCAAGTTGGAAAAGGTTGCTAACAGCTTTTTAAGAATGAACTTGTCCAACTCTACTTCTTGGTTGCAGTGGATACAAATTGAATGCAAAATTATAGAGAATGAATCTAGTTATAGCTGTTAGAAGACGATAAATGTTTCCCGTGCAGAGATTTTCCTGTTTGTGCGGTGGGTGAGCAGGAGGGGGTGCGTTGCTCCGTGGGCACCCAGACCTCCTTACTTAGCAGATGTGTTTTGCTGTGTTGAGCTCCAAAAGCCTCATGACATCAGCGAAGCGAAGGGACCCTCATCTCTTTGGCTGTGTGCAACGGTGACATAATGGCTTTTATTAATAAATTCCATATCTAGCTTTTGTTTGTGAATACCCCAGGAGAAGAAAAGTGTAGAAGGCTGAGAGAAGGACTGTGATGCCAGCTCCGTAGCCTGATTTTGCAGCTACAAAACAGGGTACAAAACAGTTTGCAGAACACGGATTATTTTGACATGTTTGGGTCTTTTTTTATTCGTTCCCCGTGCCTCACCCTTTGGCAGGGATAGGCAAGGAAAAGATGGTTTGGATTGACTTTTTCCCTGCTTGAGCTGGCTTTTCTTTTTCCTGCCTCCGTTTTAACATCAGTATCAAATAATCTTCCTGTTGAGAAGCAACCTCTTATTGCCTTGACCCCCAAACTGCAGAGAAAATCTTATGAACAGGGGTGAAAACACTCATTTTTTCAGCTTCTTACAGAATGCATTGCCCCCACCCTTTCTGTATGCTGCCCTTCTGGATTTGCATTCAAAAAGTTGTTTTTCTGTGTGCTTCTTATTTTCAAGTCAGATCTAATGCTTATGCTTCATAAGAAAATAGGAGTTTGTTTCCTAAATAAACATCTGCTTGAATGGCTGTACTGAGTTGGATCAAAAGTCGGTGTAGCCCAGCATCCTGGGCTTGACAAAAATGCATGGGTTTGTTAGAGGTTTGGTGCAGCACAAGTTTGGTGACTGTGAGTTTATATCTCGAAAGGTATGTGCCCTGTAGGAAGAACTGAAGGTTTCCTTGCAAGGTTTTGGCTACATCCTCATTAATAACTGTTTGCAGTGTAAAGGGAGCAGGTCTCCAGAATATGAAACACCTACGTGTTGGTGTCGAGAACTCGGTGTTCACCTTTACATGCGTTTTGGAGAGTTTTATTTCACACTTGCTGATGCCTGGTCCTGTGGACAGAACGCCAGTTATTAGTTCGAGCACAGGTGGCTTAATCTTGCCCAAAAGGAATTAAGTTAATACGCTCCGAGGCAGCTCTGTCATACAAACCAAGCAGCAGTAAGTGGGGATGATCAGTGAATTTGCTTCAAAAGCACATTTCTGATCTGAACTAAAGCATTAATATAAAATCTGCCCTTAAGCATTTGAAATCACGATTCTTTTTTTCTCTGAGACACAGAGTGTCTGCAGTGATGGCAGAAGCAATATGCTGTTTAAAAAATGTCCTGTTTGATCGCTGAGGCTCTTTCCTTCTGAAATATATTGGATGTTACTCAGCCCCTGGACACTGCTTTGCTTACTTTTTTCCTTAAAGCGTGCAAAATCAGTATGAGAGAAAATCTGCACAACCTTCACCTGCCACCTTTGTAAAGCTATGCTTCTTGCTTTTTAAGTTTAAGAATGATACAGAAAAATAAAATGGTAGATTTCTTCAAAAAAATTTAAAAAAAAAAAAGTTAAAAGGCAGAATTACTTGCCTGTGGATTGACTTGCTCTCTGTCTTTGGAATCAGGCTACGTGTCTGGATCGGTAAATGAAGTGAGAAGATTCCTTCCCGAGGGCCTTAAAAATGAAGCAAGGTAGCAGAGCACTGGGAGAAAATACCGATTCATTCCAATGTATTTGTACCAGACTAAACTGGGGTGATTTCTGTGACAGTTACGTTACAGTAAAAAGCTAATTTTCTCTTTTCCCCAGCTATAACACTGTTGAAATAACAGTTTTTGACAGTAAATGTTTTGGGGGCCAGGAGGGTTCTGTAGCATAAAGTGTCCTTTTTTACGATGTAGGGAAAGGATGCATTTATTGTCAAGTTCTTAATTAAGAAGTAGTTTTTAAAGGTTTTTATGTATCTACAGGATTGTGAATTTGATCACAGTATTTAATTTCTGGCTTATTCTACATAGGCTAATAATTTAATTTTATCACCTCCACTTAAAATTCACAATTCTAACCTCAAAACCAACGTTTTCCTTCCTTTCCTTCCTTCCAAATCCAGGTAGGCACAGATAATTGATAGTGAAAATCAACTCTAGTATGTTCTGCTTCTTTTCCAGCCTGTGGGGAGTGTGCTGGGATGATGCTACTGCAGGATAATTCACCCTTCCTCTAAAACACTAAATTGGCACGTTGATGTCAGTCTGTTCTTAGACCTCAGCAGGTACCCGCTGCTCTCGAGGGCTGCGTGGGGTAGTTTTTGTAGCTGTTAATCTTTCTTACACCCCCAGCGCTCTGCGGATCTGACAGAATAATTAAGAATAACACGCTCACCGGTTTAAGGGTGGTATCACTAATGGTGAAGTGGTAGCTGTAAATTGACAGTGAAGGGCTGAGTAATTGTATTGTAACTGTGTTGGAAACAGTGTGTATTGTTACCAAGTATTCTGGAATCCGTTCATCTTCTTTAAATAACACCTCATCTACACACAGATTTTGTCACTGAACTGATCAGAAGCAGATTATTTTAAAGATTTATAGCTATGTTTATCATTTCTCTTGTTTCGTGTTGTTTAAGTTGCAGCACCTCAAAGTAGGTGAATTTTCTAATTGGGAAATACAGTCTCAAGTAATTACTGTCATATTTAATCTGGCTCCTTTGTAAAGAAAGGGGAATAATGTTCCCATTTCAATAAGCCTTCAGAAAATCGTAAACTAAAATAGCACCTTATTTTCCAGTTATAGAAGTCCAAAAGTACGTATTTCTACATTTATAGCTGTGTTTTTCATATTTATTCTTGTTACAACACTGAATATTTTCCATGTGATTAAGACTTGGAATTTTTATTTTGTAGCATTTTTATTAGATACTTAATAAAGCTTTTGGGCTATGTAATGAATACTTTAAAAGTAATCTGTGGCTTTATGAAATGCCTAGTGGCAAATGCTTAGTAATAAATAAAACTTTTAATGTCTTTTTTTTCTAATCAACATTTTAATTCATTACAAACTTTTGAAGAATTTAAGTTGCTAAAAATTTATTTTAAGTTCTGCTTAAAGGAAAATAAAAATGCAGAATCACTGGGAGTTTGATGTAACTCCAGGTTAAGCAGTTAAAATGTGAAGGTTAAGACAGAGGGAGGGATGGTTTTCATGCAAAAGACTTTTGAAGGTCTAGATCAATAGTTAACATGGACAAATTGTACAGGGGTTAAAGTAATGAAAAGGTAATATGCGATCAAGATTTATCGGTCAATTTAATAATAAAATAGGCAGTAAGCTGGAAAAAAAAAACAACACCAAAAAACCACCCCAAAGAACAACCTCCCCTCCTCTACAACCAACCTACCAAAAAACCTCAACATGAAACAACAGCAGCAAAACCCTACAGGTGCATCTGGGATCCCAGCTGTAGCGGTTCCTGTCCTGTTTAATTGCAGCGGGGATGTGGGGTTCAGTCTGACGGACTGGATTGGGGAGTAAAGGCTGGGATACAGGAACCATATTCAGGGTAAATCTGATGCTATCACAGGGAATTAAAGGGTATGTGTGGTCAGATGGATCTGATATACTTCAGCTGAGAGAAAGGTAATTTATTATACTATAGATTTGACTACGTGTGATCCGATGATATCCCTGAAGGGTGGAACAGGGCAGCCGGTGCTGTGAAGGCTTGTTTTGGCTGTGATCTGATGATACTCCATCCTTCTGCTGAGCATCCCTGTGCATCTCACGTACGGTTCTGTGAGGGCTCAAGTTCTGGGGAAATATCAAAGTTGCTATTCTGCAAAATAATATAAATATTTCAGACATTGAAATTAAGTACTAAATGTCACAGTTCGTACAATGGGATAAAGATCTCCGTAATACATTTGTTTCACATTGTAGCTTCGTTAAGCAATCAGTTCTGCTTCTGTTGAAGATGGGAGAGCAACAGCTGACTAACGCCTTGGTTGTGGAAGCAGTTAGAGTTGCTTTTAATGGGAATGCATCTCATGTTTTTTTTTTTTAAATGTGTTGTTGAATAATTACAATTCTGAATATATCTGCCTAATCCATACTTAAGTATGGTTTGTTGAAATATCTTACTTTGAAGTTCTATTAGATTACTGCAAAGGGGGGGGGGGAATAAACTTGTATGTCTACGTGCAAAAGTTTTACTGTTCTGCAGAAAAATTACATCCTTGCCAAGCAAAATCAATCTATTTTGAAAGAAATGTTGAAGGATAGAGTAAGATTTTAGAACAGCTAACTCTTAGTTTTTGCAAGTGAATCTTGAGTTGTGGACAAGTGAGTTTGACCTTTTAAAGTGTCATCTGCTACTCCTGGAATTGCTGAGGTCCTGGATCTTTCCCCGGGTACCCCACTACAATTATGAAGTAGTTTAAACCTTCCTTGAGGGACAATCTTCTTGAGCGTTACTCTGCAGTAATGGAGTAACTAGGTTACTGCAGAGTACCTGAAATGCAGGTTCATATCTCTCTCACACCAGCAGAGTTCATCCATCATTCCTCCAAAAAATCCTGAGGCCGTTCTGGGTATTGTATATGTTCAGCAATATTTCAAAGCATCTTGTATCTCTCTGCCTTTAAAGCATTTCATCATGGGAAACCCATGCTTTTCTTTGATTCTGCCACGAGTTATTTTCAAGACTCCTTGCAGGTTAATTAACTTCTTTGCATGTTGGTTACTTAGTCTGTAAAAGGCAATATTAGGTCCCAACTACTGTGGAGGCGGTCAGATGGTATCACGGTGTCATTACCGCTGTCCTTCGTCTGAGGTTTGGGTTTCTTCTGCCTCACCCTCCTCTGTCTTTGTAAGTGCCGCAGGTGGAGCTGCTGGGAGTAGGTAGGAGTCTGTGCAGCTTCTGTGTTGTGGAGTCTCATTAATTATTCTAATAAAGCACGATCCAAAGCCTTAATATTTGGAGGTCTTTTGTAAGATTGTAAAATAACAGCGTGAGTGGCACAGCTCTTTCTTTTCCTTTGGTTTAAGTGACCCTCTCCTAAGAATTAATATAGGACTGAAAGTTTAGGTAGGTTTCATTGCAAAACTGAAGATGAATTTGTGTGCAAAGGAGTTTTGAATCTTTTATATATTTACATCTTTGTCTATAAACCTCCATTGAGATATTTTGGATCAATTCAGAGATGAGTCTTGTTCATTCTTATGGAAATAATTCTGAAAATACATGTCCTACAGTAGTGCTATTCATCTTCCAGGTATTGATATCTAGCTTTGGGAAAAAGTGTAGCCTGGATTAGTTTATACTGTGGGGTTTAATGAATAATATATTCTTTTTAGTTTATGTATGGAGAAATAGGAGATATATGCCATTACTTTGTTATATTGTTGTTGAATATAATGCCATCATGCTTGTATTCACATCATGTACTGTATTTACATCCTGTAAATCAGGAGTGATTGAAATTTTCATGGTAGCATGTGGTATAAACAGTTGCAGAAACAAAGATAAGAAATGTTAATTTCTGAAGCTGCAATAAGGGGATGAAGAAGATATTTCTGTAGAATTGATCTCCAGGTGAATTCTTCCACTGGTTTATTCATTAAATCCTTTTCTAATGCTAGGTGATGTGGTCAGTAATCTAGAACAGAAACAGCTCATTTTACTTGCTTTATATTCAAGTATATCCATTCACGTAATTTCAAAGGTTCATGATTGAAATGAGCTTCATGAGTGAATATACCTTAAAAAAAGTGACTAATATTGCCTGTTTATAATGGTGAACTATACTTAAGAGATATCAGAGTAGTCAGATGCCCTTCAGTTAGTTATGTAGTTGTTGGCAGCTGCTGTTAGTGCTTGGGTTTGTCCCCAAAGCAACTCTCAGTAGCGTCTGCCTTTTTCACAGTGTGCCTTGTACATGTACAATTATATAAAGTAGCTCCTGAAATATTTTTAAATTGCTCTTGCTAGTTATAACTTTGATGTTACTGGAGAGCACAGTTTTCATTTTATCAGGAATAAAATCAGGAAGCTCTGTTAATTGGATTATTTCTAAACATCTATTAAAATGTTCAAGTGACTTTTAAAGTGTCTTTAAGTCAGTATTAATTTTCAGGCTTCTTTCATTTTAAATAATTGGTTACATGTAGCTTTGGAATGTAATTTGGTGTCCAGATATGAAGAACAAATCTAGAATTCTCTTGACACTTTAAAAATCTATCGGTGAAGCTCATGCTGAAGTAGCTACAGTCTAATTAAATCTATGTATGTGAATACGCATGCACTGTATGAATTGTGCATTACTGTCTGCCTATCTTCCTTATAAAGCATTATTTGCAACTTTCCTGGCTGCCGAGAGGTTGTTTGAGAAATCCTTAGGAAAGAGGCTGTAAGTATGTCATTACAACACAAATCACAGGCTCTTACCCACTCAAGGCTTCAGCTCAAAGGAGCAAGCACTTTTAAGATGGTTCTTTGTAAAAATAAATTCAGCTGTAACAGTTAAATATAACCACATTGATTACTTGGAGATTAGAAAAAAATACTTTCTTTTTAATCTTACTATTCCATGAGGCGCTTATGGTTTCACAAAGAGAACATGCTACCAACGATTAGTCTTTCTATGGTGAGTTCTCCAGTGGCAGATGCTGAAGACAGAACTGGGGGAGCTGCGAAGTTTAAAAACCAGAATCTCTACAATGTAAGCACAAGAAATAAACCCTTTAGGTAGAATTGTAAGGGTCGTTTCTCCTTTACACGGTGGGTACAGAAAGGTCTGTGTTCTGCTCAGCTCCTTTGTAGAGGTATAAAAACTGAAAGGCAGCGATCGGTTTAAACTTTATTGATTTTTTTTGTTTGTTTGTTTTCTGTAATTCAGGTGGATGTACAAACCTCAAATAAATACAAGGCAGGCTGAAGGCCTGGATATTGTAATATAAGCAGTAAGTCTTCTATTGCCAGGTTTTTCATCAAGAGGAAGTTGTAACTATTGCAATGTTTACTACAGAAGATGCCAACAATGAAAAGAAACGTTCACTTGTGTTTAAAAGAACTTTTCTTATTGGACTTTTATTTCTTTACACTACTTGTACTTCATTCATAGACTTTCAATCCAGCCTTAATTTTATGGACAAGATGCTAAATACTGTAAAGTGATGATTTGTGGATCTCCAGGTGTTTAGCACACACAGTATGAGAGTGCTTCTAAAAATAAATTGTTTACTTGAATTCTGCATCTGAAAACTTAGAGCAATCTTGCTTGGATTTTCCTCACAACTCTTGCTACCTGCTTGAAAACAGATGAAAAATAAGTTGTTTCACATTACATTTTTGTCATACATAATCTGAACAGAGTATTTCTATTTAAAGGTGATGTTTTATCACTGTTGAGAATTAAGTTGTCAATCGGATACCTGTCTTTCTTTTGTTGAGGACACCAGATAACCAAAAAAAAGCACATCTACTGTATTTCTTTGATACAAAAATGTATGTGTAAGAGCCTATATTTCTTGATTAGAAAAAACATTAATTCTCTTAATTTTTGTTTCAGCTTTACTTTTGGAAGCTCAGTCAACGCCGTTTCAAATAACTCCTTCAACCATGGCAAATATTGTGAAAGGCCTGTATACACTACGACCAGGTAAAAGAGAAAAACATTTCTAGGAGTGTCTGTGGTCATGATATGTTTTACTAAATGCGTGTGCAGTTGCCATCTTATCTAATGCACATTTAACAAACAAGTGTGCCTTGTGTTCTGCCCATCATAATGCTCAGTTCTACTGTGTGAAGGCCCTGGCTCTTGTTGTCCATTTCAGTGACCTGAGCCAAGGTACCTGCTTGACAAACCTGATCTCCTTCTATGACAAGATGACCTGCTTAGTGGATGAGGGAAAGGCTGTGGCTGTTGTCTACTTTTAGTAAAGCCCTTGACACCATTTCCCACAGCATTCTCCTGGAGAAACTGGCTGTTCATGGCTCGGATGGATGTACTTTTTGCTGGGTGAGAAACTGGCTGGAGAGCCGGGCCCAAAGAATTGTGGTGAATAGAGTTAAATCCAGTTGGTGACCAGTTTCAAGTGGTGTTCCCTATTGCTCAGTATTGGGGCCAGTTGTTTTTAATGTTGTTATCAATGATCTGGATGAGGGGATTGGGTGCATCCTCAGTCAGTTTGCAGATGACACCAAGTTGGGCAAGAATGTTGGTCTGCTTGAGGGTAGGATAGATCTACAGAGGGATCTGGACAGGCTGGATTGATGGGCTGAGGTCAGCAGTATGAGGTTCAACAAGACCAAATGCTGGGTCCTGCACTTGGGTCACAACAACCCCATGCAACGCTATGGGCTTGGGGCAGAGTGACTGCAGCTGCGTGGCAGAAAAAAGGACCTGGTCAACAGCTGGCTGAATATGAGCCAGTAGTGTGCCTGGGTGGCCAAGAGAGCCTGTATCAGGAATAGTGTGGCCAGCAGGACTTGGGCAGCGATCAGTCCCCTGAACTCTGCACTGGTGAGGCTGCACCTCAAGTGCTTTGTCCAATTTTGGGCTGCTCGCTACAAGAGGTAGTGGAACATGTCCAGAGAAGGGCAACAAACCTGGTGAGGGGTCTGGAGAGCAAGACTTAGGAAGAGTGGCTGAGGCTGTTTATCCTGGAGAAAAGAAAGATGAGGGGAGACTTTATAACTTTCTACAGCTACCTGAAAGGAGGTCGTAGCCAGGTGTAGGGATTGCTCTCTTCACAAGTGGTAAGGACAAGAGGAAATGTCCTCAAGGTGTGCTAGGGAAGGTTCAGATTGGATATTATGAAAAATTCTTTCAGCCAAAGGATTGTCAGGCATTGGAACAGGCTGCCCAGGGATGTGGTTAAGTCATCATCCTTGGAGGTATTTAAAAGATGGGTAGGTATGGTTCTTAGGGACATAGTTTAGTGGTGGACTTGGCAGTGTTAGGTTTATGATTGGAATCAATGATCTTAAAGGTCTTTTCCAACCAAAGTCATTCTGTGATGAGAGAGGTTAGTGTATTGTGTTATGTTTAAACTACCTGAATGCTAGTAATGATTAGTTAGTGACTTTGCTGATTAACATAAAGACTGCTAAAGCTTGGCATCGACCAGTAACCCTATGTAGGAATTTGATTAAAAATTCATGGTGTGCCTTGATGAATATATTTAAAAGCATCCCTTTTTTCCAAGTAAAGATTGCTACAATCTCGGGAAAGTCTGGCTCCAGAAATACTTGCCAAGTATTTCTTTTTCTTGGAACTTCTTACACAGTTGCTATAAACCCAATTTTCATCCTTTGCTCTGTGTTTCTTACCATTAGCCTTGAAGCAGCTTTAAGGTAAATTATCTTGCTTCTGTAAGGCAATGTTCAGTGTAGTGAAATTAAATCATGTTTCTATCCTAAAGGTGAACTAATACAGGTTAAAATTATATAATGAACATTAAAAAGTATTCATCTAAGCTTTAGAAGATCAGTGAGAGAATTGTGTTAATTCATTTGAAACGTGGGATGGAGAAGCAGCGTTGTATGTGCTATTACTGTGTTTCTTAGAAGTAAGGCTTGGGGAAGAGAGGTGGAAATTTTGTGAATACACTTCCTGGGGTAGAGCGTTACAAATTATCTGATTATCAAGGTGAGTTTGTTGATCATCAGTACCCGTCCTTGAGCATGTCCAGAGACTCAGCAGGCCCTGTGGGATGCACCAAGAACTGAATTTTAATTTGATGATGGGATCGATGTCCCCAAGAACTAGTAATTCCTTTATCTACATGTAAACATATGATTTTAACAGTCTGGTTGTTTGTTCTGCTTTTAGGGCTTGGTTTCTGTGGAGTTTGGAGGATGGCTTGTTGTGGAGTTTTTTTTATCTGTTTTATTTTTTAAATTCAAGAACCTAAAATGTATTTTTAATAGAGCACAGTTACGTTTGTCAAAGAGTGAAATTTTCACAAAAGATCTCTTCCACATGTTTGTTGTTGCTTTCCCTCTTGCAGAATGGGTACAGATGGCACCAGCTTTATTTTCTAAATTCATCCCAAATATTCTACCCCCTGCTGTGGAATCTGAGCTTCAGGAATATGCTGCTCAAGACCAGAAGCTTCAAAGAGAGCTTATGCAGAATGGATTTGATAGGTAATAATTACCAGTCTTCAGTAGTAATTGTGCTGGACAGTGTTGATGTGGTAAAAATGGATACACTTAATACTGAAGAAATAATTTAAGAGTTAATAAGGAACCTTCATAACTCGATATCTGAAATAAGGCCTTATTTTCCACATGTTTTGAGTGCTACCAACCCTGCAGATGATACTAAAAAGTAGATAGTTGGATGTCTTGAAATAGTTTCATGAAACAGAATGCTTACAGTTCATGCCTCCCTGTGCTTTGATTGTGCTTCTAGTGCATGATCATGCTCTTGTTCAGCCTTTATATACTTTGGTCTTTTTTTTTTTCTTTCCTATAAGCTGTCTTTTTTTCATGCTGCTTCTGGAAATGTCAGTTGATGACTTCTCCTTATTGCGCTTTCAGAGCTATTTATACAGTCAAGGTGTTTGTTTTAAATACACGTTTCTCTTCTGAGTAATGAACTGGGGGAGGTGGGGAAGAACAAACAGGAAAAGAGACAGTGGAAAACTTTCATAACCTGTATTATTCCCTGTGGACTCTGCTCTTCTATTCAAGTGCTGAGACAGAAGCACAGCACTTTGACCACATTCAGTGTACCACGTTTGCAGTAGTCTTGACAAACCAAGACCAGGCTGGGGAAGCTGCCCTGCTCTCTTTCCAAGAGGTTCATTTCTGCATGAAGACCCTTTCTGTTACCTGCACAACTGCAGCGCTGAAAAATCTGGTCCTGTAGTTCAAACACCCATGAGATGTGAGTTTGTTCAGTGTTAGATGTACTCCTGGATTTCATACTCCTGGTGTAGTTTTGCTCAAAGGTAATCTCTATATTCAAAGCTTGGTAAATTATTGAGTGTCAGAGCTCTACTACTGACCCAAATGCAAATGGTATTGTGGACTCACTCCTTGCAGGGCTTTCTGTTGAGGAAAACCAATAATAATTGATAGATAAGCATGAGTTAAGACAGGAAAAACAAGACAATAAGAGCTTGGCTTGAGAAAAGCAATTCGTTTGGCCCAAGAAATAGAGGTTTGATACTGTTTAAAACTGAGTAGGCGTATAGTGCTGATAAAGGAGTGTAATGCACAGAACAAAACAAAAAAGGAACATTTTAGTTTCGTCTAATTTTCAATCTTACTAATTCTGTAGGTGGCTTATAGCAGTTCTGCTTACAGTTGGGTTTCACCAGTTTCACACTTCATAGAGAATTTAAAATGAAGTTTCAAGTAGTAGCAGTCTGTATCCACAAAAGCAATCGGTTTCAAAAACATTTTTCCCTAGGTACCTGAAAATAAGATGGGCTTCTCAGCTCGGCAGTGAGGTTCTATGGCTGGTACCATGAGGAGGATTCTGTAACAGGGTAGGAAGGTTAAATAGGAAGGGTACTGCCCGTTCTAAAGGCCAGTTGCCTCTCTTGTTAGAGACTTGGTGGGATCTTCAGAATGTATTGTAGCAACTCTTAGTTTATGCAGAAAACCAAGTCTCTAGAACTGGAACTAATGCAAATCCATAGGTAGCTATTTCTGTTCTGTCTGGTAGGTGGGGACATAGAAGAGATTAGGACTTGAGGATAGTTGTAGAGGGAAGAACTAAGTAAAGGCTTCTGTGTCACATATTGTTTGCAGAGTCTCATTTCTTAGAGTTCCTCTTGTCTACAGTATGTGATCTTCTGGGTATTGGACTTGTGAAGAGTTTTGGTGTGTCTTGTAGGTTTAGAAAATTGGCCCACCCTAGCCCATGCTTTGGTGCAACTGCCATTTCTATTTAGCTTGCTTTCAATTTATTAGATAAAAATGCAAAATAAAACTTTGCAGTGGAGTAACTGATGGATGGCATTTAGTCTCTAATGAATGTGTTTTGAACAATATATTCTATATGGTTGTACTGCCAGGGAGTCAGTGCAGTCTGGTAAACGTGGGGGTTATATAAAGTGTTAGAGTTGAGTCTGTTGTCATTAAAAGGACACAGGCAAAAGCAAACTGAAGTACAGGTAATACAATTTGCTACATGACATTTTGCAGTAGTATTTGAAATGCATTTTGCCTTGAAACGTGTTTAAAAATGTAATATGCTGCTTCCTGTGTTCAGGAACATAAGTTATATTTATTTATAACCTTTCAGAATTGCTTTGAGGTTATATTCCTACATAAAAAAATGCATATATTTATAAGTATAAAAGGGTAGGTTTTCTCTTTTACCAAGGAGTGTGCTAAGTCTGTTCTCTTCTGGATTAGCACGAAATGTCATCTGTTCTCCTGTAATTGTCCCCAAAAATGGTGATGTCTTTGCTGCTGCACTTCCTACAACAATAACCACAAGGAACACAGCACAGTGAGGTGTCTTCGTCAGCATTAATGGTGTGTCAGGTTCTAGCTGGAATGGCTTGTCAGCACTAGCAAATACTGTTCCTCTAGAAAGTTGGGAACACAAGCCAGTTGCTTGGTGGTATTTCCCTTATGAAAGACCTTAATCAAGGCATACAAAATGTGTACCACCCCCCCCCCCACCCCCCAATTCCTACAACCTTCCAGAAGATAAATGTGGAATTATAACCATTGTAACAAAAATATATTGGAATCTGTCTCTTCTTTTATATAACAGTCTCGATAGCGCATCTATCATCACAAGAAACTTATGAAGCAGTAAGATTTTTCCAACTTTGAGTTCATGTGCACAAGAATAAAAGGAAAAGCTGTTTTCCAAATAGATGGGAATTTAACTTTGGTTTTTCATAAGTGATGATGTTAACCAGTGTTTATAGAGCTTTAGTTAATTGTTTAAATCTGCTTGAAGTAGTGTCAACACGGAGTTGCTTAGAGTCTGGTTGTTGGGTTTCCAGGAGCAACTTGTCTTTTAGTTTGATAGATGCAGAATTTTTTGTGGAGTTCTATAAAGTTTGGTTGCAAAGTTTGAGTCAAGGAAAACAATTTTTTGCGTGACTTAAGACTACACTGCATAGGAGCAATTTTTCTTCATTTTGTAAAAAATATCTTATAAAATCGAACGTACTATCTTTAACAAAAGGATGAGCTAATTAAATCTATAAAATATGGCTTACACTTTTGTTTTAGTAAATTGAGAATCCTGCAGTTGTGTTACTGCTACTATATTTGCATTTTGTTTCTAAAGCCTGTAAAAGTTGATGACTGCTAAGGTATTTCACTATTGTTTTCCTTTTATTACAATGAAAATACCTTTCTTTCCCTTCTTTCTTAGAGGTGACCAGTCACGCAAGAGAGCTGGAGAAGAGTTAACTTACAGTAAGTATGTGTTTGGGATACAGGTAGCAGTGGGCTTCTGGGTTCTTGGAGGGGTTGGTGAGGTGTCAGAGGCTGCACCTCCACGTTGTGGCCTGTCAGTGTGACTTTCACCATTCTAAATAATGATACAAACTTGAGTCTAACCTGGCTAGCTGTGCTGGAGTCCCACAGCCACCTGTGAAGTAGTAAGACATCCCAGCTTACCCATAGGTAGGGTATTCCTCTTGCACAGCTGAGGCCTTAAGGAAAAACAACGTAGTTATCCCAAGTCTCTGCCTGGTCAGGATACACAAAGCAGGCAGTGAAATGCTGAGACTCTCCACTTCTGGTATAAATCACCAGCTGGTGATGCACGTTTCTGTCTGTTGACAGAACAGAGGGTTTGGAAGGCTTGTGCTTTTCAACTTAGAACCCTCAATTACATGTCCAGTACAACACAGAATCCACCTGTACTGAGATACTGAAGGCAGTATTTGGGAAGTTCTCCATTTGTAGACGAAGTCTCTTGCTGCATGTTTAACTATGAGGTTCTTCATTTTGTAACTCCCTTAATTTCCCCCAGTATGGGTTAGGGTTTGGGGGGGGAAGGAAGCACAGGGAGGAATGATATTTCCACTTCCAGTTGCTCTATTCCAGAGACGTTTGGGTGCAGTCAGTCAAAGGTCTCATTTTCTGTGCTGACTAAATATTTGTCCAGAGGAGAATCTAGTCCCGTACTTTCTCGGTTGGGATTTAAATACAGTGTTCTGATTGCTCGCCATTAAATAGCCTTGGGAATCAGGAAGTAGTATCTGTCCCAGTGCTGTTGTTAAGCTCATTTTAAGGTACACTTTCTGCCAAGTTTCTCCCTGGGCTTTCAGCAGAGCATGTTTGCTTTATTTCCTACCATAAAGTGTTGTACGGTTTTATGATAAGCTCTTATTACAACCTGGAATGAATGAATAGCTGTTACGTGATACACCAGCTTCAGTTACACTGTTCAGGTTTTGAGGGCAATGCTGGTGTTCAGGTTGTTGGGGGAAGGGGGAGCAAAGGACATAAGATGGAGATTTAGTATGAGATAATTTCTTGAACTTTTTCTATAATTTCAGATGGCTCGTCAGCTTGTGCAAGCTCCAGGGGGTACAGATAGTGAATATACTGGATCAGCTTCTCTTCCCAGCCAGAACAGACACTGGAGGAGCAGGTGGTATCCGGAGCCTCCTTTGGCAACTGCTGATACTCAAGCTCTGACATGAACTATGCCTCAAAGAAGAGCTTTGGACTTTCTTCTTTAAATAAGAAAATGTCAGTTGCTGCTATAATTGAGATGACTTTGAAAAACATGATTCCTTGGTCTGGCCTCTCAACAAGTTCATGTTCTGTGATTTTTTTTTTTTTTTTGTGAGGAATGCACCTTGAAAAACAATACTTTCAAAGTGGAAACGAGCAGCCGAAATCAGCAGCTTCCAAAAGCGTTAGAATGGAAGAATCTTTTTTGCACTCTTTTCTTAATATTAAGGACATTCTTAAAACTAGTTAACACGTCAGTGTATTAGTTTTTAAACAAGGTATTTTCTGGAGCTTTTACTTAAATAATAAGAATAAAGTTTCATTATTTTGCAGTATTTGTTCATTAGTTTAAAAACTGTCACCTTTTAAGAGTTGGTCCCATATAAATGTATCTTCTGTCAGGGAGTCTTAAATTCCAGATTTTTCTTTTATTTTTTTTTGGTGTTATTTGGTATTTTGAAATCTGTTTTCCTATGTGTTTGTACTCTGTGCCTTCAGCTCGTGCACTTTGCAACTTTATAGACCATATTTTGTTACTGCAAAATGTGTTCTTGAGGAAAACTTGATGTGAACAAACATGCTGCAAAGTTGCACTTTTCTCTTGCATTAATGGGAGGTGTATTTAAGAAGGAAGAAAAGTTGAACCTATCACCATCACTAATAGTGACTTAGAAGTTTGTCCCCTTTTATTTTCATGTGTATTAGTGTTTGATGCTGGGACCAACTCTTGTAGAACCCCTCTCATTGACTTTTCACTGGCTTCCATAATTGCAATAGGTTGAGATGTGAATTCCAGACCGAATGAAATACTGAGATGTGTTCTATGCTGTGCTCTGGTAGAAACGTTGTGGGCAAAATTCTCCAGCTGGTAGGGGGTGCAAAGGGCATCTCAGTCAGCATAAACCAGATTTGCACCTGATTGTTCAGCAATGGTACCTGTCCGAGATCACTTGGTGGCTCCTGTGCCGTTTCTCCTGTTTTGGGGATGTGATGGGGGCGTGATAGTGGGTGCTGTCAGAATCAGGGAGTTGAGGAGAGGTGTAATGCACGCAAACCTGTTGGCTTTCTGTTCCCAGTCTCAGCTGGAGATCCAGCTGAGCCCAGTTCCAGATCTGGACCTCTGCTCTGAATCCTAATGATTGTGACGTGGGTTTTAATCAGTAGTATGGCTAATGCAATTCTTTCAGGAGGGGAGAAATATACTTGAAAAAGCAGTTTGACTACAGGGTTTGGTTTTGTTTTGCTATGGATTTATTTTTTATCACCTTTAGTTTTGAAGAGAAATGAGTTGGTAATATAAAATCTTTCTGAAACAAAAGTTAGTTCAGCTTTGTCTTGCACAACTCTTATGCCTGTATAAAAAAAAAACCCAACACACAAAAACCAACACAGTCTCCTTTATGCTGGCTTGAGTTCATTACAAAATGCAGTAAAAACATTAAAAAAAAAAAAAATAGATGCGGCAGGGATAAAGTTTCTTCTCCTTTTTGTTTTGTAGCCAGACTTCATATAAATGAATTTAATTCTATCAGTTCCATATCAGCCACTTGAGCAATGCTGTTAGTTTGGAGGGTGGGGGGGGAGGAAGAATGAGGAGGACACTGCTGTGATTGACTGATTCAAATCTGATTGACCTATGTATTTCTTTACATATTTGCAAAGCCTGCTTAATTTTGAGGAAGTTTTTCTTTTAAAATCGAAAATCAATGCTTCATTGTTTGCTCTATGTAGAACGATGCCAGCAGTCTAATCTCATCCCCAACAGTGGAAAACCAAACCATTCCGAGGAGGGATTTTCAAGTGTTGATAACGTTCGCTTCAACTTTCCTACCACTTACATAAGTTGAAGCAGAATTTTTTGCTGAAAAACACAATGGAGAAGTTAATGAAGGGTAATAGGGAACAAAAATGATTTGTCAGCTTCCAGATCTTTATCAGTTTTGGCTTTAAACAAAAATAAAACCTCTGATAGTGTCCTTAGCTTTAAAAATCACTGTTTGCTGAAATGACAATATTCTTGAGTTAAGAATGGATGCATTAACCTAATTTGGTTAAAATTTGTTTACAACTTCCTTACCATTCTAGTTCACATAATACAGCTATTGAGCTCTGTTGTCTTTGTTGAGTGATCACAATGGTTTTCTGTTAAAGTGGTTTTACTGGTTCAAGTTTGTAAATAACATGTAGCCCTTTTTCTTCATGTTTGAGGCAAGGGCTCCACATTCATTTTGCATTGCACTGTGTTTGGGACACAAACTTCTAGAACAATAATTCCATCAAAAGGTAAAAGCATTCCTGTCAGTGTGGTTCACTTCGTACGCACTGAGTAGTGCTCGGATGCTTCTCAGTCCTGTGTAGCATTCTCAGTTGGCCACCAACCCTGAGAAATCTCTCTGTTTAGCACTGTATTATGTTGTAAATTTGGCATTAAAATTCCTGTATGTTTTGGCATTATTAACTTAATGCTGAACTATTGTTTATCTGTCGAAGACGTTATCATTGTGACTGAGCATGGAAGAGAATACAGCCTACTATACTAAATTATTTTGTTTCTCTGTAAACTTGCATTTTACTTACAGTAAAACTAACTCAGCCAACTTGAGCGTTGGTACTGTAAAGCCACAATTACCAATAGCATGATCCTAACTGCAGTATTTAATTTAACCAAATAACTTGTGGTAAATCCGTTGCATCTGTAGCTTACTCTGTTAAGGTTAAGCAGTAAAGTTGGTTATCCAATGGGTGTCCTCTTTATGTTGCACTGGTTCTATAGCCAAACTTGCTACATTAAAATATTTTTAGATTCATTTCATTTCTTGGTTTGGGAAGCTTGAAATATTTAAATTCATCCTGCTGAGTACTGTAATAATAGTGTAATCCAGCTGTCACTGGTCAAGATGGTCTTTGATTATAGGGTGAAGGGGCTTTTAACCAGGTAAATGCTCAACTTTTCTGCAGTTAGATCTCCGTGATGCCTTTCTGCAGTTGCTGAGGAAGTGTTTGTGGGTGAAACTTTGAAGGAGGAGTTTTTTGCTCCTGTCACTTGATAGAAATATGATCAGC
Source organism: Gallinago jamesoni (assembly GCA_025769975.1). Taxonomy (NCBI): domain Eukaryota; kingdom Metazoa; phylum Chordata; class Aves; order Charadriiformes; family Scolopacidae; genus Gallinago; species Gallinago jamesoni. Next base: position 32,464,524 of record JAOQGH010000002.1, on the reverse strand, counting down.
CAGATTCATCCTTTTTAGTTTTTCCCTTAATATTATTGTTTGCGTTCTACAGATTTAAAAAACCAAACAAACAACAAAACAAACAAAAGCCGTGTTCTGAGTGACTGGAAAATGTTTCCCATGTATGCTATGACAACCCCAGTGAAAGGACTATTCTGTAGAGCGACGGAATAAAAACAACCAACTGCTTGAATTTGACTCTTGTCTTTAACCCAGCTCCTGTTGAGAGATGGCAAAGATGTTTTGAGGACTTGACAAGCACCAGACACCCACAGGGCACCTCTTTCAGTTCACAATGGACAAGTTGTGGTACTGTTAGGATCAATATAGTTCTTGACCACAATGGGAAGGTCCTTCTAGGGAGAAATGGTCGCTGTTTGGGTTAGTGTCCTTCCCTTTCTGCTCTGCTGGGAGACTGGTAACATGATAGTCGCTGTGCTGATGCCACTCTGGTTAAATATAGATGGTCAGGCTTTGTGTCCCCCTTTCTCTGACCTGGGGCTGTGCAGTAACAGATACATGTCCCCCCCTCGTAGGAGGTGCGGTCTTCTCTGTGTGGCTCCTTTGGCCGAGTGAGGGCAGGAGGGGAGCCCTGCAGTGCAGATGCTGTGCTGGGCTGATTCATGCAAGCCATGTCCTGGAGCATGTGCTCGGGTCCCATCGTGCACATTCTCAGCACAGAGTCTGACCTTGGTCCGTAACTATTACAACTTTTGTAAAAGAAAGTGGAGGTCTCAGTCTTATTTTATTATTATTTTTTTCTAGGTAAGATAGAGGAGGATTTGCAGGTAGAGTCTGATCTTTCCTTCTGGAGCTTTCAGGGGAGATATTCTCTTGCTGGTAGAGGAGAGGGATCTTTCCCCCAAGGAACATTGTGGGTCATCACCTTTGGAGGTCCTTCTGGCCTGGACAATTCTATGACTCCATGATTTGTCTCTGATTTTTGTCTGCTGGTCTCCCAGGCAACGTGGTACAAGATGGTCAATCACATGGCAAGCACTGTGCTTGTAGCTGATTTTGGATTTAATCTAGGATAAATGATGATCATCTCAGTAGGTTTACAAACTTCGAGTAGTGGTAATTGCAGAAGGTCTGAACCAGGGATGGTCTTACTCTGGCAGATGTTGTTCTAGCAATTACAGGACAGAGGAGGGTATTTTTTTCCCACAAGGACTTTACCTTTTATTGACCAAATTGGTGTGATACTGGCCCAACAAGATATTTTTATATTCGTGGCACCTGTTAACAGACAAAGGCTGGAGAATCTAAATCTCATTGTATGGGTGGTTAAATGCCCTGGCTTTAAATGGGGAGCAGAACCGGGTGCGAGGGGAAGCCTTGCCTTCTGCCAGGGGGCACAGAGCGCGTCACTGCACCGGCAAAACAGGCAAAGTTGCTGATTTGGCCTCAGTTGAAAGCTCCCTGACAAAGGGCTTTGTACTTTGCTAGAGGGAGTGGAAGGATTAAACCCATATATCTTGACGTAGCTTGAATGACTGGTTTAAGGGGTTTCCAGAATTTCATAGGCAGCGAGTGCTCTGAAATCCCTTCTGGCTGTCTCCGTCTGTCCCTGAGATGCTCCAGAGACACTTTGGTTAATGTGCCTCTTTCTGAGCTGCTGCTAACTGATCTGATTAGCACAGAACAGGAAAGTTAACTCCCCTAATGATGGCAGCAGAATGAATTCAGTAGTAGCGTTTATTGCCTTTTTAGTATTGTTTTACAAGTAATCATTCCTGAAGAAAAACTGTCACAGTTTCTGAGATGACCGGGGTCATCACCGGTTTCTGTTTGCAGGCAATTTATTTGCTAGCACCACTTACCATTTGTCAGCAAATTCAATGATTTTCTACAGAGAACAGGTCATAAATGAGTATCTGAGGATGGTCAGTAGATGTTACCCTGTGGATGAGGTGGGGTGTTGGGCTTAAAGTATGAGATAGGGATGGTCTGAACGTGCTGCTCTAGACCTGAGGTGGTGCATCTGGCTGGGTTGGTTCTGCTGTCCCGTAGGACACGGAGCCCCTGTGAAGCAGGTTGTGCCATGAACGTGCACCCAAAGAGTCTCATGGGCTGCAAATTCATGGCTTATCTTCACAGAAACCTCCCGTGGCAGGGATGGTGGAGCCGTGACGTGTGCCTCATTTGAAACGGGTCGAGGCATGAAATCTTAAAATTACCTATTCGTTAAGGTGCTTAACCTAAATTCCCTATATGGGCAGTGTGAAGCAAAAGATTTCTCCAGCAGGTACCCCACAGCACTAAATGGATATACTTCAAGATTTCCTTTTTTGGGTCTCTGATACCAGCCATGGCCTGCTGGTACTTGAACCCTTTGCATCAAAGGAACTGGAAGCAGAACTTGCCAGACAGGAACCGTGCAAGCGCAGAAGGAAAACAGGCCTGTTTGGTTCTTTTTCCTTCATTTCCTGAGCAGGCACCTGTTGTTCCTAGTTGCTTGGATAGACCGGATTGTTCAAGGTACGTGTTTTTGACGTTTTTAGTCTGTTGGAATGGGTGTTGGGCAGAATTTCATCTGAGCTGTAGAACCATTTCCCTTAAAATACACAAACGCATCCTACCAGGTGATTATCTACTTGTAATCTAGATAATCTCATTATCCTATTTGTTCCCTCTGTTACAATTTCTGAAAGCATGTTCAAGCGATAATTTGCTTTCCAGTTATGGCTCCAGTCTTCTGCTTCAGAGCATGTCGTAGTTACTGGGTACAGATACGCAGGAGAGACACCCAGGATAAATGACATTCTCCACGCGTATTCCTCTTTCCTCTTTCCCTCCAGGGATGGGAAAAACTGCACACACAATTGTTGATATAAATTCTTTACCTCATTCATGCTTTGGCATAATAACGTTTTGTCCTTTCTTTTCTAATAGTTCCCAGAGTAGAATTTCCATTTTCTTAATAACTGGCGTATATCAAGCTAACACTTCTTAGAGCTGTTGTAAGGTCATTTGTGGATAATAGTAGCTCCTCCTTGTGAAAGTAAAATTAGGATTGTGTTCTCCCGATGCATCGTTTTGTCAGTCGATGTAAACACGACTAATCTGGATTCTCGCCCCATTGCTCAGTGAAATGAAGTCCTGTAGCTCTTTATCCTCTTTTCTTCCCTGGATAATAGCATGTGAACTTTGCGTTTCACTGTTCCCCTCCTTTTTGGCTCTTTATGAATACAGCGCGTAGCACAACCCCAGTGCTGTGGTATTCAGCTGGTGACCTCTCTCTGGTGTGAGAACTCTTGGCCTCTGCTCTGTAGCTTTCCACTGACAATTTATTGCCGTGGAAAAGCCTCTCCGTTGTCTCATGGTAGCTTTGTAAAGAGCGTTTTGGGAAGAGAGCTTACCCAATGTCCTGTGGAAATCTGTGTCAAAGGGTCTCACCTCCCACGTGCTTCTTGAGGGATCTGCCTGACTGTAACTGGGCTACCTTTGTTGTGATGTGAAGCCATGTAACCATACTGTAAACTGGAACAAGCCCTCATCATTCTTGTTTTATAGCTTACCAGTTTAGCACATAGGTATTGCCAGAAAAACTCAAGTGTCTACTAAAGGGTAGGTTTAGATGAGATATCAAGAAGAAAATTTTTCACTCTGAGGGTGGTGAGAGCCTGGCCCAGGTTCCCCATAGAAACTGTGGCTGCCCCATCCCTGGAGGGGTTCAAGGCCAGGCTGGATGGGGCTTGGAGCAACCTGGTCTGGTGGG
>JAOQGH010000002.1:32416506-32460703 GCA_025769975.1 Gallinago jamesoni | reverse complement strand
GGGGTTCAAGGCCAGGCTGGATGGGGCTTTGAGCAACCTGGTCTGGTGGGAGGTGTCCCTGCCCAGGGCAGGGGAGTGGAATTCGATGGTCTTTAAGGTCCCTAGCAACCCAAACCATTCTGTGAATCTAACTCTGACACTACGGATGATGAGTTCAGATGGGAATTTGTGCTGTCATGCTCTGATCCTGCTGAGGAACTGGGAATCATCCCTGGGTGAAGGGAAACAAGAAAGACTTATAATATGAGAATATTCCATTCATTTTATGTAACACAGGGTTTCTACAATTCTTTCTTCGCTGCACATTCTCAGAACTCAGTCTAACTGATCATCAGCCACTTCATGATTTGCAGGTATAGGACAAGAAAGCAAGCAAACTTACCATTCCCCACCTCCTCTTGTCTGCTTGCCATCACAGCTAACTCATCTTCCAGGAACCTACTTGCATCTGAAGATCCAAGCCCAGCCAAGGAGACTGAGCAGAGCCGTTTGGCAGCAGTTCAGCCGCTGTGGCTGAGGTTTAACATCTGCAGTTGCTGCTGAAGAACGGTCTGTCTCGTCTACGGGACACTTCAATGCCTTGTTGTTGAAACTGCCTACATCCCACTTGCTTCTTTGATTCTTGTATTAAAATAAGCCATAGTCAGTGATCTGCAGATTTCGGGAATCACCTTTGAGGCAAGTTTACCGAAGGCACTGTGCCCCTCCTGAAGTCTGTCATCTCTGGGCTCTTTTGTTCCAAAACCCGTGTGGGACTGGCAGGGCTGCTCCCGGGGTCCCAGCGGGGGGTGCACAGGGGCACCCAGGGCCCCGCTGTGTCTGCCAGATGTGCTGCAGTAAAGCTTTTAATTAAAGATGTAATGGCAGCGCGGATATGGCCCATGGCTAACCTTTAGGGTTTGTGCCTGGTTTGCCTAATAAGGAGGGAAACAAAAGATTGTCTTTTTTTGCCCTGGATTTACTTAAGTGAGGGGAACAGACAGCTCTCCCTTGGACTTTGGGAAAGAACGGAGCAGAAAGCTGCATCTCTCCGGGCAAACCCCAAACCCCGTCTCCTGCCGGAGCAGCAGTGAGGGTGCTCTTGGCTCAGAGAGGGTGCTTTTCCACCTGCTCTGAAGAGTGCAGCTACGTGCTGAAAAAGGGGTGCTGAGCAGAGCAGGATTCCCTAGCGTTGGTATAAGTGCCCGTGGTGGGAGAACTGCTAGCCACTGCCTGCCACTGCTAGCCACATGCCTGGGCTGGAGGCGTGTGTTGGGCTGGGGAGGATGTTAACGTTCGTACCACCAAATGGTGCTCATGTTTCTATTTAGCAATTCCCAGGGCAGAACAAACCTCCACTCTTAAATTGATTTAGCTACTTTGCAGCCGCTCTTTGGTTGTATTTAAAGTATTTCAAGAGCTTTATTGATTTTTAAAAGCATCCTGAAAATAATGCATGTGAAGTTAGTTCCCACAGGAGCTAATTTAAGTTTCTGTCGGTTTGCATCCTCAGAGTTACTTAGGTCAAGCTTACTTTAATCTGATGAATTCCTCTTCTGTGGAATACAAACAAATGTTTTGGCTATTATTGAGTTATTCTCTTTATTTCTTCCATGGGCTAGATATATACAGAAAAAATAAACAATATCTGGCTGCTTTTAATTGAGCCATTGGGACTTACTTTATTTTTATATCCATCAAATTAAGGCTAATAAAATGAATTTAAAGAAAATGAGTGATATTCGTGTAGAAGAAATAATTCTTTTCTTGACTACATAAATTTCAGAAAACAACTGTCTCTGTCCCAGATACTAATCTTTGAGAATTTTCAGAATCACAAAGAGCTAATAATAAAACTCCCAGGCTATGCTGAACATGACAACTCAGAGAAGGGAGGAATCCTTTCACCATTTGGAAGAGCTTGTCTCTGATTGTGCAAAACTCGTGTGTGCCTCTGTAGGCACAATTTCAGCATCTTTTACCTTCTGCAATGTGCTACCTGAATTGTGTCTGAAATTTGTAGTTTTCCATGTGGATGTCAAATGTTGTCTCTATTTTGGCCAGTCTCCAGCGTCTTCTGAAGGTGCTGAACATCTTCAACTCCTCTGACTTCCCTCCTGGCCCCAGGGAATGGCCTGTGGGCTACTCTGGTGAGCAGAAAGGGGAGGAGAAAAGATGGGATGGGACAATCCTCTGTTCAGGAAAGGACAACAGAGCAGGTAGGTGGTCTCTTTGTTCCTTTCTAAGGAGAAATAACATGACCTGAATTCCCCTGGGTTTAGTAATCCTGTTTTAACTTCTTGGCGGTCTGTGTTCCTGACTGTCCAAATGTGATCTGAGGAGGCTTTATGCTGTGTCGAAGCTCTCTGTGCCCTTCCCCTTCCCAGCTGCTGTCCCTGAGGGGTCACAGGAGCAGGAGTCTGTCATAAGCATCGTTCTGCTGCAGCTGGGGGAGGCTGCAGTTGTCAAAGCAGCTGTAATCTCTCTCTCCCGGGCGGGTGACGTACCGGCAATCATTTAGTGATGTTGCATTTTAATTCTCCTTAATGGTCGTATTGCAGAAAAGATGAAAATATTGGCAGCTTGATGTTTCAAAGCAGATTGAAATCTTGGGTACTTCCAGTGTCAACATAATGGTTTTCTCAGGAACAGGGGAATTAATTTAAATATATTTAAATTTTCTCCCAGCAGTTCTGGTCTGTTATTCTCTAGGTGTTGCTATTCTGTCAATCAGGTTCTTCTGATTTGTAGGTTCCTGCAATGTACGGTTTTCTTCTGCTGTCACTTTTCTTATAGTCTACTTCAATATGTATGAAGTTGATGCCATTTGCAGGTGTGTTCTCTCTGGTTTTATTCTTGAGCTATCCAAATCTGTCACTTCTGCCTTTCACTCCGAGTCAGAGCTGTCAGAAAGTCTTATTCCTACATTGTGGAAAATTCCTGGAAGTTAAAGAAATGAAAAACACCCAAATTCCGGTAGCTTTCCTGATTACTGAAAGATAGAGAGAGATTCCTTGGGGGCATCTGTAAGTGGAAGATAGGTTGAATGTTTCTAGCAGTGCTGGCCGTTACATCGGGATTTCAGAGGTTTGTTTTGCTGCAGTATAACATTTTTCTTGTCTGTATTTTAATAAGAAAATATACCTTTAATTTTCTTTCAGTCATAGGGCTGCAAACACAGCAGCGGTTTGTAAGGAAACCAGCGAAACAGGGTGCTGTGGGGAATGAGCGGTGAAGGATGCTGATCCTACAAAGAGGGATTGAGCTTCTGCCTCTGCTCAACTCAGCAGGGGGTTCCCTGCGAAATACCAAACGCTGCAGTTTTGATCTGAGGGGTCTGTGCAGCGAAGTGCTCAGACACGTGGCTGCATCCACCCTTGCGCAAGGAAGGAAGCATCATTCAGCTCTTCCTGAAGTTAAGCACAACCCAAATAGGGATGTGGTGTGAAGCTGTGGCTGAAATGGAGGATCCAGACATAGGGAAGTTGGTTAAACAGTAAATTAGGCAACATATTAGAGTCTAGTGGGGGTCTGTGACCTCAGGGAGGTCATGGCAGAGTATTTCTTTTACCGAGAAATGGTAGAGGAGATGATGTGGGCACAGTTTGCTTGAAGTGTGGGGTGGGAAAGGCTAAAGACAATGCATCACGTGGCAATACAAGTGGTCAGTGTGCGAGCCACCACAGGCAGGGTGCGGGAACAATCACAAAACCACGGATAAAAGGCAAAGAACAAATTTGATCTCGGTACCTCGGGGACCAGGGAATCTCTGAAGCAGCACCTGGGCAGAGGCACACGAGCAGGGGACGTGGGCACCGTGGAGCGAGGGAGTCCTTGAGAGAGAGAGAAAGAGCCTGACCCTGCTGTTCTGTCAGGGATTCAGGCAGGTGTAGCTTTCCTCTCTGTTTTGATCTCCGACAGCAGGGCAGGAGGCTCAGGCACGTTCGATAAGGTGCCCCTGGATGCCCATCACTGGTCTGTGTCACCCGAGTGCAGATGTTCTACTTGTTGAGCCCGTTTCCTTCCCACAGTTGGTCTGCACCTTCTCCATCCAAACACAGCGTGTGTGATTGCTGGGTGTTCTTTGGGGCTATTCCTTCCCCCCTCGGCAGCAAATACGGTGCTGCTGAGGAGCAAATGGAGTGAATGCCCAAGTGCTTTGGGCAGAAGAGGCAAGCTCTATCAAATCTTGTCAGGCCCCTAAGTGGATGGAGGGATGGATATTTCCACCAAGTGGCAGAGCTGCCCGGCGTTTGGGTAAATACAGGGAATCCTGTGGGTTTGAACAGCAAAATCAAACTGCACAAAACGTTGTTAAAGGTCACTTTGTCTAACGTAGGCGTGTACCATCCAACCTTTCTTGTCTTTCCTCTTGTCAAGTTTCTGTTCTGCCTCAACGTGTGCTCACAAGGCCTGGAGAAAGAGACCAGTGGTGTTTGGACGAGCAAGCTTAAGGGCAGCTTTGTGAGTTTTCCTGACTTCTTACTCTTGCCCTTAGCGTGGGCACGTCAGTCCCACCGCAGTGGTGTGCCGTCTGCAGGAGTGGAGTTAATCAGCTGGGATGGCTGGAGGGGTCTTTATGTGGGAAGATGCCTCTGCTTCTCTGAACCACTTCAACAATCCAGTTATTCTGGATTGCAAGTCTCCAGACGCAGTGGCTGCCTGTGTGCTATGGGCCTTTGAGAGGAGCATGTGGGTTCTCGTTATTAAGATTTTTTCTGTAGTTCATAGCATTCCAGGTAATTTTCTTTATAGCACATCCCTGAATAGGAGGGGATAGCATCTCCTGGGGAGAAACAGGCACTTTTCACTTGCTGGGTTCATGAAGGACTTCTGCTGGGGAGTGGGGATCTGAGCCCACATCTCCAGAGTGTAAAGCTTGTGCCTTGAAGCACCTTTCTTCTCTGTAGGCTTCCTCCCTCCCGCTGCTCCAGTCCTGTCGCTGGTGTTTCAAGATTTTGTTCTTGAAGAGGATCATCATCAGTCCCTTCCCCACCTCCATCTCTTCAAGTACAGTGACAGACACCTAGAACAGATGAAGTTATAAATGAGGTTGCCATGGCGCCCTTGCCCTCCAAAGGATGTTGAACTCCCTTTGCAGGTGACAGCTCTGGCTCTGCAGGAAGGGTCCCTCTGATCCCTGCCTGTGTCTTCGGGCTGTGCTCCAGCTGGAGGGGCTGGCTGTTCCCAGGGGTAGTTTATTGAGGGCCAATTAACTAATAGAAGTTACTCATAGTCCCAGTGACTGCATCAGGATCAAAAGCTGATTGTTGCCTTCTATATCAGGAAATGTATACCTTTGCAGGAAAACCCTCAATGACTTCTGATAAACAACTTTATGGCTGTAGCATAAAAGAGCCTTTTTGTTCCAGTCGCAAGGTCTTTTCCTTTGCTTAAAATCAGATTTTGCTCGGTGTAATTCCTTGAACTCCACAAAGTACAATTATTCACTAACATCAAAATTAATGTTAATATTAGTGTAATGCAATTTATGAACAATTTAGAAAAAAAACATTCAGCACTTACATTTATGACAGAATTATAAGTTTTAACAAAAAGAATATCTAGCTCTGCTTCTCCTCACACAGATTACTGGTCTGCACAACAATTCCACAGATCCTTCTGGAATAGGGCAAGTAGGAAAGTCCTGGTTCTGCTGTGATTGCTGACCTGCTGTGAAGCCAACAGGGCTGCTGGGAGCACTGGAGGGCATGGATCAGGTGGTGTGGGCTGGAGTCCTGCTCGCTTCCCAGCTGCTGTGCTTCTGGGTGAAAGTCAGAACCGTTTCCTAGAGCTGAACCCGCAAAGGCTGTAAACCCTAGTGCTGTATTTTGCTGCCCCCAGTTTTATTGGTGGGTTGGCTTTTCTGCCCCATCCTTGTTATATCGTGTTACGGGTTAATGTTTTGCAGTCTCTCAACTTGCTTGTTCTCTGCTGCCCCTTCTCCATCTCTTTGGCCGTTGAGGTAGCCTGGGGGTGTGAGGCTTCCCCGTGCCCCAGGCTGTTGAATCTGCACAGACTATGGAGGTTGGAAGATAATTTTTGGAAAGAAATTGCAGTATGGTAAGGAGAGGTGAGAGGGAGACCGCCAGTAATTTTGGAAACTTGTATTTCACTTCTTGCTGCACCTCAGCCGTGCCCAGTAGCTTTGGTACCCACTGTTGACTGCTAAAAAAAGCATCTGCTAAAACCAGTGGAGCTCGGTATCAGATACTTTTTAGCCCTCTTCTGCCTAGTACTCTAGATGCTTTTCCAAGTATTGAGGTATTTAACTTTTAAAATGTCATGCTAAGGCATGCTAAGCCTCCATTTCTTACCATGAAGAGGACATAACTGGTTTTTCTCATCTCAGTTCTGGGTATTTCAGGGTACCTGTCACCCTATCAGCTCTGTGTCCCCCTAGGTGATGCTGCACGGAGTACAAATGCAGGCTCGTCTTGCTTCATTAAATACATAGATCTCTGTCATACTTTGTCCTCTCTGCCTTGCTACCCATCATATTGTCTGGCTTAGGCTGTGTGTTCCCGGATGCACAGCAGGGTTGTGATGGAGATTGCACCTTCCAAATACTGCAGCAGATACAGCTGGGGCTGGTGCTGCTCGGTGGCTAGAAGTGGTGCTCTGTGTAGTGAGGTATCTCTTGCTTTCAGAAGAGCAGTTGCACAGTGCTGCTGGCCGTGGTCCACGCAGCGTGAGCATTTGCTGGAATGGCCTTTTTCTCAGACCACGTTTCCTCTGTGTTTCTGCCTCACGGAGGAATGTGGAGCTGGTAAACTCTGCCAGATGAACAGATCCCGTCCTGACTCTGATGCTCCTCTCGCCACCCCGCTGCTGCCCGCTTGATTTGGCCGCTGCCCGGAGGTTTCATACCAACGCCATAAAACCCAGCCCCCTGATGGCAGGAGGGGGTATTAAGCCCCACAAGCTGCTCCTTCCCTGCTCTGTGCAATGCAGGAAATCAAGAGGATGCCATTTCCACTAGTAAAACTCCACAGAAGTGCGTGCAACATGTGGACGGGGGGTTCCAGAGAGGCTGGTGGGCACACTGCACGCTCCTGGTCAGTTCATGGGCCAGACCTCACCAGTGCAGTCTCTTGTTATGTAGCTGGAGCAACACATTGGGTACTAACTAACCTCCTCCTTTCCCACCTAGTATGAGGAACAGGGCAGGTCCTTGCAGTGACCTCCAACACCTAGTAAAAGGCTTTTTCTTTCTCGATGTTCATGTGATGCCCTGGTGGCTTGGCAGCATTCCCAGTCCGTGTGCCTCATCTGAGCACTTCTCCAGGGCGGCTGGGAGTTTGAGGAGATGGCAGCCTCCATAGCTCTGGTTTGGGTGGAGAAGCTGCTTTATTTTTCCTGTGGGATATGGCCCTCTCCTTCCCGTGAAAGAGAAAAAAACCTACAGCTTTATGCTCAGCTGTTGTGGCACTACAACAAATGAAAGGTTGGGGTAACCTTTGCATTTCTCTACCCTGAGGAGCTGGGAGTGGAGTCTCTGCTGTCAAAGGTGGCTTGGGAGAGCACTGCTGCAGAAGTAGCACCACTGATGCACCCCTACCTGCACCCATAGGTTCTTTCCTGCTGAAGCTGCCCAGAGGAGAAGGACGTTCATCTTCTGACACGTGGACACCAACAGAAGCTGGTCACCAAAGCCTGAACCAGCACGGTAATCCCAGAATGTGTTTTCCTGTGATTATCCCAGATAATGAGCGGTTTCCCAAGACAAAATGCAGGTGGACCAAGAATGGAACCCACACGGGTGTCCTGCCTGCCGCAGTCAGGGCTCTCCCTGCCCACGGGGGCTGCTCTCAGAGAGGGTCTGCCAGCACAGACATGGGCTGCTCACCACGGGGTCCTACTGGGAGGAAGCCCCTCATCACATCTCAGTCACGGGGTTGCTGCAGCACCTTTGGATGAAACGAGCTCTCCGAAGACCAACTGAGCCTTTCACAAAGGCTTTCTCATTGAGTCCTCTCATTTCTGGGTTTCTCATTGCCTGTGGTCTGAAGGCAATAGCAGGCAGCAAGGCTTCCTCACGTCACAGCTCTTTGTTCCTCTTTTATATTAACTGTCTGTGTGAAATTCCTGTTTAGTGTCTTGTACTACTCTTGGGCCCTCGTTAAGGGTCTCTCTGTGTGTATCAACATCTTTAAGTGGCGTTTTTTATTCACTGTCAACTCTGTAAGCACGAGATTGGTGTTCAAAGTGATGATACTGGTGCTTCTTTTATTTTTTCTTTTCTTGATCCCGAGGTGAGCTGGTTCAGGGAACTAAGCAAACAAAGAAACAGTCCAGCAAAACCAGGCGAGTGAGTGGTTTTCTGCTGGGTCCTTTCCCTGAACCAGGTGCCTGCAGAATCAGGTAGGTACTGGCAGCTGTGCAGGAGAGTGGCTCGTGGGAGCACTGCTGCTGAAGTTCTCTTAATAAATAAGACCCCCTTAACCGCTGAAAAATCACATATTCAGCCTCTGGAGGGCTTTTGCCATTTTTGCCAGCCACAAGCATTGCTATTTTTCTTAGCAATCACGTAACAGCTGCTGAAGGAGATGGGTGGTGATCCATGTGGTGTGTAATCGGTGACTGCTGCTCCAAGGCATCGGGGCAGATACATCCTGTGCCAGCACAAAATGATTCACGAGGGTAACAGCACAGTTTGCTCTCTGTGGTAGGTCATCGCGGTTTCTTGACTGAAGGGCAGTCTATATAAAGATTTGTTCTGCAGGCATCTTTTCACCACAGAAAAATTATGGTTAATCCATTATAACATTGTCAACTAGAATAGTTTTCAATTCCCTTCTGTGCAAGACTTTTCGTATACATCTGTGCCTTGGTAACCACTTTAAAACTGTCTAGTTGGATGCCCAGAAATCAAGCCCAGAAGTGTTCTTTATGTTAGTGATTTGGTTTTTCTGAAACCACTTCAATATTTATTTTTAATGAGTTGATTCTTTTGAACTCATTTTGCCAGTTCTCTGCTCATGGTGCTTCCTTGTGGGGAAAAAATGATGTAAAATGACTTGCTGCAAAATCCTAGCCTCAGCAAACTTAATGTTCTTGGTTGAAAGAAGGTAATCAATAGAGCCTAGAGACCTTGCCTTCTTGATTTGCATTCAGAAACACTTAATTGATTGGCACGTAGGGGATTGTCCAGTGTGGGTGACATCTAGACTCTAATTTTGTTCATGGATAGGTCTGTTTTTTCCTCTAGATTTCTAAAATAAAAAGAAAAAAGATTATAGAACACATTGATGGTCTATTGTTAATAAATGCACAACTATATCATGGACCTGTAGCTATGATCTTGTACAAACAGAGGCAGATGAAAATCACTAGACAGATGTTTGTTTGATCAAAGGCAAGTTGAACACTACAGTGAAAATCCAGCATGATTTCACCTGCTATTGAGCAGTGCCCAAGTGTATACCTGAAGTGACAGCTTAAATAAACATAGCGGGGAACCAAAAGCCATTAAGTTCTTAGCGATTCAGGAACACGTTGGTCTGCTTTAGAGATTTTACAATGAGCAGTCATTAGTAATTTCCATGAACTGTCGTTGGAGCAAACATCATTCCAGTCCAGTGTTCCTGATTTTTGTAGTGCTGACTACAAATTCTTCCTTTCTGTTTTTGGCATTTATTTGGTGTTAACAAACTTCCTGGTCCCATGCCTCTTACTAAAGATGCTCTTAAAAAGAGTGACACAAATTACTGTTGGTTTCCCATTGGCTGTGAATTCACTTTTCATTAGGAACTGCCACAAAAGCAGTGCTTGCTTTAATCAGCTCTAGTCTCATTGTTAGGAAAGTCTTGCAAGGTTGACTGGCTTTCTCAACTTGATCTGTGCTCACAGTAATGAGGCATCAGGCTAATGAGACCATTGCCATTACAATTACCAGCTTATTAAATCCTAATTAGAGACCCAATTCGGCTAGGTGCTGAGTGCTGGTTGCAATAGCTGAATATCTTCATGTGCCCATTTTTGATCCCTGCTTGAAAGCGGTACTTGAAGAGTATTGAAGCTCCCTGTTCATGTATAAGATCTGTTTCAGTGCTAATGGGGTAATCGACCCTAATGATGTTGGCTGGTGTGTAATGGTCAGAGCTGCCTTTCCTTCCTCTGAGAAGCCCAGCGTCAATGTCATTGTTTAATGGGCTGTGATTCACACGACAGAAGGCTGTGTGAGGCTGAAGGACAACATTTCCTATATAATGTTCTGTGGCAGATTGTTTTCTGCACATTCATGCACTAGCGAAAGGAGTTTGCAACTTTATTGTTCATCAGTGCCAATTAAATGCAAACTCAATGTTAGCCAGACATGCTTCCTCCTGAATAAACAGCTCAATTCTGTCCTCCGGAGGCTGGAAATTTTTAAATGTGCGGTGTCTCTTTTAGAATTTAATTTCCAAATGACCTCCCCCCTGCCTGCTTTCTGTTCTGTACGAGTTATTGAGCTGAGCAGGTAGGGTCGGTGCAATAGCAGGGCACTTTCCAGAAGCGCATCAAGGAGCATCTCTCATGTCTGTCATGGGCTTGTTGTTTTGCTGTTGTTTCTATTGAAAGAAGGTTGTTTGAACTCTTCTTGGTCTTCATCTTGTGGAGATGAAGTTTTAGGCTCGTGTTTTCTAACCTGTGGAGTTCTGCTATCTGTGGCAGGTATGTCTTTCCAGGACTTGAAGACTTTCAGCTCAGTCTGCCAGTGACAGCTGCTCCCAGGTACAGAGAGGTGATGCCTGGACTGTCCTCCCTTCTCACCCATTGACCCAAAAAGTCCGAGCTGAGGGAGAGACCTCCGGGGTAGGTGTCCTGTAGGGAAGGGACTGAGTTTGTACATCGGTCCCTGTGCATACCGATGTACACGCACACAGATGTGGAGGAGATTCCTTCCATCACAGATTCAGCCAAGCTGCCAGGACTCCTTCTGTTGGTGTGCAGATGTGACATTCTCCGTAAATGCCAGGTAAAATTAACGTTGCAGCAGTCTTGTCATACCCCAGTCTTTCTCATACTTTATTTTTTATTTTTAATACTGTACCATTTCTATTTGCCTCCCAGCAATCCCTCCTGAAGTGGTGTTCTCCTCTGGATATTGCATAGAGGCAATATCCATCCTTCCCAGCGATGCTCCATGAGTGTACGATGCCAGATGTCTTGTACTGCAAACAGCCACATAAAAGCAATCTTGTCCTATTTGATCTTAGGCTGGATTTCTTCATACGTGTCTCCTAAGATAGATACCCTTAACTTCTAGTGCTCTGTCTTCTTGCAGGATCATCTGCCTCTCTACAACTGAGCTCAAATGGGTCTCCCACGAATCCATTGCTCAAAAATGCTGCACTGATCACTTTTGAAAAGCTAGTGAAATGGAATAGGACTTGTTTTTCCAGGCTTAGTTGAAGTAATACTTTTTTTGCGTTGCTATTGTGTTACAGATGAAAGCTAATTTCCTGAGTTTGATCTTGATATCTCTCACAGGGCTCTCTGTAGCTCTGAAAAAGCCGTCTCAAGTGCCCGAGGTGCCTGGAACCAATTCTGTTTTAGAAAGTTGTTAACATCCTATAACAGAACATTCAAACACTTAGTGTAAATCACTGGTGCTTTACTTGCCATGTTAATTGGAAGAATAATGTCTTGTCTTTGTTATGCACATAGTGAATTGAATGCTAAATGTAGCAGACAAATTGCATTTCTGCTGCTTTCCCTCTCTGACTCCTCCCAGTTTTAACGATTCGTCACAACTTCTAGCAGTTCACATCATTATTGGGATTTCCACTGCGTACGCCTTGTGACTTTTAGAGGCTGAGGACTGTTCCTGCTGGTTGCTTACCAGCCTTTCCCTTTGCAGCTGGTCCTGGATCTGAAGTCAGATATTTCACTTAGCAACCTTGCTAATGAGGAATGAGATCAAGACTAAGTGAGCATTTTCCCTCCTGGGGACAACAAATCGACCAAGGCTCCCTATAAGAAGCAGTAAAAAGCAGAACTTGGTTGCATGCCATCTGGGTGGTTTCCATGCAGAACGTGTCTGGAGTCTTACCAGACCTGGAGGAAACTGCCTGGCTTCTAGTAAGAGACTGTATTTTGAACTTTCATATTTTAGTTTTAAGCTAGTCCCAGAGCTTGGCAGTAATGCAGAAGTGTATAAAGCACATAAAAAAATCCCTATCTATCTTAAAAGGCAATTCCAAAAGTTCATTTCTCATCTCTTCAATAATGGAAAAGATCTCATCTATTTAGTTTCTTGTTCCCTTACAATGTGAAAGTGGAGCACTTAGATGTTACCGTGGTAATGGAGCTTTAAAATATTTTGAAATAGAGTCCTAAAACACTGGCACATAGGATGTCAAAGGAGAGGTTTTGAGCCATGAAAATTCCTAAGAAAATCCAATTTATTTCCTGATTTCCTTTGAAAATAGGGATGTTTCTGGCATGACACTAACCCTGCTTTCAGATTTTATTTTGAAAATTGAGCAGAGACCTGATTCCATTCAAGTGAAATGTCACTGGCCCAACAGTCGTGCTTTTTATAGGGCAGCAATGCTTCTTGCCTTGCCCTTACATTCTTGGTTTTCTCTTATTTTGAATTAGCAAAGCTCTGATCTTACATCTGCTAGGCACTTGTGTAAAGACTTGGGGGGGGGACACAACTGGACTTAATGTACTCAAGCTCAGTCCAAGCAATCCTGTGTGCTTGGCTAAGATCTTGTTCTTGTGTCTGCTTTGGAGCATCTCTTTTTGCTCTTAAAATGGTCTCGGGTTTGAAGAGAGCTGCTTGATATGAATGAGAGTGGACCAAGAAATGACAAATTCTGGGTTTGGCATGCCAGCCCCACACATCATAGAATCATCAGCCTGTCCTTGTTTTGTTCAATGAGACTAAGCCTGTCCCTGAATAGAAGGCTTGGAGCTGTGAGACACCAGTTGATTAGAATATTTTCTAGGTTTACATACAGGTTATCTCAAGCAGGCAGGGTTTAGTAATTAGACCCAGCAGAAATGGTCTGTTGGATTTTTGAGCCTTCAGCCTCAGACAGATGTATTTTTTTGTATTGTTTTGAATCCCAGAGAACAGCTGAAGAGTCAGTGTTAGGCACTCTGCAAAGCTCTGGGAGATGTGAGTCTGATATCAATCTCTTAATTACGGTGGTTTCATTTCCTGAAACCTTTATTCTCTGGTATAACTTTATTGGAAGATCTTGGTTGCAATTAACCTTTAAATGCTTAGAAAGTCGTGAGGACTGCTGAATCCCTTAATGCATTAAGAGATTAAAGATGCCTTTTGATAGTGGGAGTTCAGCTTCTGGGCTATCTGGGATGGGTCATTCCCATCGTCTCTCCCCTATTTAGATTTTGTGCTGTATGCAGCTCCTTTGTGCCCATTTCCTCCAGGTCTCCACTGTCACACCTTCACCCGTGTCCTCAGGCTTGTTGCTGCAGCCAAGGTAAAACCGTTCAAAGTCATGCGTAAGCAGCTACTGTCCAGGACAGGCTTCAAGAGAATCTCTGGGTTTTGTTTTTATTGTTTGCAAGTGTTTCTCTGCAAAGACAGACTCATGGAGTCCCAGATAAGGCACTGACCCAGAGACTTCTGGGCATGCTGCACCCCTTTCTATTTACCCTGTGAACAGCACATGCCACAAACCACACCTTTACCATGGTCATATGTTCATAAAAGACTCCACTCATTGATTAAACAAAGATTATTTGCAGTCTGGTATATTCCACCATTCAGAGATACAATTCGCCAAAATAAATATTCTTAAACTTTTCCAGTTTTCCAGCAATTTGGCAACAGCAACTATTTGTGTAACACGTTTCTTCCCGGAGAGGATCATGGCATGGCTCTTTGAACCATTAACTGAAGACAGGATATATCTGTTGCTATGTGAATGGCAAGCTCTGACTTTCACACCTCTTTGTGCACCTATTGTGGGGAAAAAAAACCACCTTTCACTGTCTTGCACACAAGCTACAAGGCTTAATTTATAACTGATGATAATTTAAGTACTCTGAAGTGATTGATTCAGTGTCCATGAAAATGCATGGCTTTGCTGTCTGTGCTTGGTAAATAGGTAGCTCTGGTACCCAGGCCTTGAGCAGGCTCTTTGAATAGAGGAAAATTTTGCATGTTGGTGGTGGAGATGCCTCTGGCATGGCAGATCAGAAAGAGAAAAAGGTAAGGAGAACTTGTAATGATTGATAACTACAGGAATTTTGATCAGGTGGATTAAGGCCTTTACTGATGGGATAATGGTCATTAGTACACTTTTAATTTTTTTTTTAAACATGAAGATGAGTTGCTAAAAAGCAGATAATTCTGCTGAGATGAACATGAATCTTTCATACAATGTTTATTTCTTTGCAGCTGTCTTTTTTTTTTTTTTCCTTGTTAGTAGTAAAGCAAACTAGTTGAGAAAACAGCCTGGCAGAGCTGGGTGATGGAGCAGGGGACCAGTGTGTGGGAGCAGGGAGGGGATGTGGTACCCATTCACGCAGCTGGTGGGACCACCGCTGGGGAGAGTGTAGCCATCTGTATATTTAAAATAAAGTAGAAAAAGTAGAAAATGTGTAGAAAAGGATCAGAGACAAGAGAAGAATCTGGCAGCAAGAGAGTCAAACGGACATGCCTGTTTAGCTAATGGAAATACCGTGAGGGCACTTGATTAGAGCATGTTAATGCTTTCATGGAGATGATTCTTGGTGTTAAAAGGGTTCTTTTCTGTAGCAACAGAAATAACAGTGAGAGGGGACTGATTGAAGCTGGACAAATTAGGAGCAATTTCTTTTTCGGATATCAATTGCTGGAAGAAGCTGCTGGGAGGGTGGCAGATATCCAGATGTCCCCATGTCTCCACCAGCTCATAGTGAAGAATTTAATCTCTTGCCAAATATGGTTTGTGCTTCAGTCAGATGTGATTTTTCTGTTTCCAGAAAATAAAAAAAAAATAAAAATTCATATGCTAGCCCTTCAGTGTGCTTTAAATCATATGACAAATTACAAGCTTCTCTGTAGGTCCATTCTGGTCAATGCTTACAAAGACTTAAAGGGAGGGTGTCAGGAGGCCGGGGCTGGTCTTTTCTTAGTGGTGCCCAGTGACAGGACAAGAGGAAATGGGCACAAACTTGTGTATAAGAATTTCCACCTAAACAGGAGGAGGAACTTCTTTCCTGTGAGAGTGGTAGAGCACTAGAAGAGGCTGCCCAGAGAGGTGGTGGAATCTCCTTCTCTGGAGACATTCAAAACCCACCTGGACAAGTTCCTGTGCAAAGTGCTCTGGGTAGACCTGCTCTGGCGGGGGGGTTGGACTAGATGATCTCCAGAGGTCCCTTCCAACCCCATATGATTCTATGATTCCATGCATTGATATATATAATGAAATATAGTAATCATGCAACTGTGATTAATGAGCTGCATCACATGGGTGAGGCATCTAAGGCTGCTATTGAATCAGGTTGTTGATCCTTTAAGGTGAACTTCCTGTTACTGATGTTGATGCTGATAATTTTTATTATTTTTTTTTAAGGTAGTGGAGCCAAGCGTGAGATCAGCCTATTGCCACTGGCTGCCTCCTCTGGGCATGCAGACGTGTGCTGAGGGGGAGGACGAGTTGCACTCACATTTGCATTGGCAGAACACAGTTTGGATGTGTACAAAACCAGGATGGAGGCACTGATGCAGCCTCACACACTGGTACAACAGGCTTCACATTAAATATCTTAAGGAATGAAGTCAGTTCTGGCTTGTCCCCTGGGATGGGGCATGGGAGCCGATGCAGAAGTCACCATGCTGAAAATAAGGTAGATATGAAGAGTTCTGTGCCCTGGGCAAGGATCTGTCTCCTCCTTTGAGGAGTTTCTTCAAGGTGTGGGACTTGGAGACAAGTTGTAATGTCTGACCTTCCTTCTTTAAGTAGGAAGCCCTCTGCAGCCTGTAAAATCTGCACAGCTTTCCTCAGATAGGAAGTTCCATTCAAACATGAGGAAAAGCTTCTTTATGTTGAGGGTGCCAGAGCCCTGGAAGAGGCTGCCCAGGGAGGTCGTGGAATCCCCTTCTCTGGAGATCTTCAAGACCTGCCTGGATGCAGTCCTGAGTGATGTACTCTGGACAGCCCTGCTTTGGCAGGGGAGTTGGACTGGATGGTCTCTAGAGGTCCCTTCCAACTCTGACAATTCTGTGATTCCGCGAGAACCAGGGCTCCTGCCCACTCCCTGGGTGCAGCAGCAACGAGGCAGTCAGTCACCAGCTCTGCTGGTGCTCAGCAGCTGGGGGTCATGGTGGAAGTCAGGGTGGAGAGATGTGCAGATTCAGTGGCTTCAGCAAGGGATGCGAACGGTGGCAGAGGGTCTGTAACCAGTGCACTTTGCTGCAGAGGTGGTTTCATTCACCCTCATTTTAGAAGGGATCCCTCAAGGGAGGGGATGACTCTCAAGGTGACAAAAAGGGAAATGGTGGACTGTGGGTGAGGAGGGGAAAGAAAGATATCAAGTTTGGTAGCTTTTGGTTCCTTTAAAGGCATGTAGTATAAACTGCAAGGGAGGACAGATGGGCAATGACTCTGTGTCTGTCTGTTTCTCTCCCTCCCATCACCGAGGTCTGGCAGAGAGCCCGGACCCTTCCGAGGAGCTCTTGAGCAACTGCAAAAAGCACGCACAAGGTGTGCTGTGTGCCAGGCTTGGGAATGCAACAAAGCTCAAAGCAAAGGCCCAAGTTAGCCCCCATGTTTCATGAGCTTGTGCTTTTTATTTGAGAAGCTCATCTACTCAGTTGCCCTTAACGTGAAAACATCAGCTTGGGCCAAATGGATGTCACGCCTCTGAAATCAAAGAACAGCCTAACATCAATATCAAGGCAGGGCAAGTCCCCCAAAATGTCAAATCCAAGTAGTGGATTTCACTGCTGCACATGAGGGGATGCACTTTCAAGCCAAGGAGTCATGAGATCCTGAGCTCCTCCCTCATTCCGACCTGATGGGCCGAGTTCACAAAGTCTGGGGAAAATATCTCACTTAAATATTTCACACAAATGGATGCCTGGATATGCGGGCATTGAAAAAAAAAAAAACCAAACCCAAACAACCTAGCTTCATTTTAAAACAAACAAATGAAAAAAAGCCACAGCCTTGAGAGTAAGGAATATTTTTGAGTCTGAAATCAAGACAAACCTGGAATTTCTATAAATCCCACAAGGAGAAGAAGTTGTGCAAGTTTACTCTTTTGCTTTGCATCTCATTTTAGTCTCTCATTCCTTCTGTATTTTCTATGATGTGCTCCATTTGCTTGGCTGCCCTAGGTGCTCTCTCGTTTGCACACACAGTCAGGGGAATCTTGTATGCAAAGAGCTGTTTTCCCGATTTGACCCCACAGCCATGATAAGTCTATGTAAATGAAGTGGTGCAATGGTACATAAATAATCACCAAGACTTTCCCTGTAATGTGGAGGTGGATGAGCTGACTCTGTCCCAGCACAGTACTTCTTCATGGGTGTTGTCCCTGTGCCTCTACTTGGAGAATCTGATGGTGGCACTGAACTGTGGAGAGCTCAAGGAGGAACAGTTCCTCCTTGGGGCCATGGGGTGTGGGTTGGATGTGGGGGTGAATGACACTCCCCACCCCTGCAGGGGCTCTTACACAATCCCTTTCTATCAGAGTGCTCAGAGGAACCATTCCTGCACCATAAGCATCCTCTCTTGCAGGAGGAATAAGCCACCAGCTCAGAGGGAAGCTCCAAGGAATGATGTTGTGATACCTCTTCCTCTTGCATCGTCCTATCTGTTCAAAAGAAGCACCTCATTGTCTTCTTGACTTGTGTGAGTGGCAGCATGGCATTGCATTGCTGGGCTTGGCTATAACCCCACCAGCCCATGTCCTTCTGGTCTGATTTGGCTTTTGGTCCCTGTCTGTGGGCTGGCTTTTGCAGTGAAGCATGCAAGACCTTTCCCTCTTGGCAGTGGGTACAGAGGAGAGACCCAGTCTGGCCTGTGCTGCAGTTAGTTCCCCAAAAAGGGATGAACAAGACATGAGGGGGAGGTTTTTGTGCAGTTCACTTGATCCTGGTGACTTACCCTTGTGGAATCAGAAAGAAGCACCTTTGCAGTGACAACAGCTTCTCCTGCATAAGGTGGACCTTGTGACATAGTCCTTACTTTAGCGTTGGGCAGCTTCATCTATTCAAAAGGGGAAGCTGGAAGAATAACCCGAGGATGATAAATAACCCACAGCTTTTGTGTGCTGGTTGTGACAGACTTCTTTTTGGGAAGTAGATAGGGTTAGTGATTTGGAAATAGCCAGGCATGGGAATGTTAGCAGGGAATGCTGATGAATAATGTTGTTTTGCTTCTAATCCTGCCCAGGTTTTGAATGGCACTGATGATGAGGGATCTTGTCTGAACTGGAGTTTACAAGGGATCTTGCTTCTTGGAACAGGCTGAAAATCCCCGAGCCCCAAACTTACGCAAATTCAGTGCAAGGTTTTGCTTTAATTTTTATATTGTCATCACTATTTGTAAATGACCTTCTCTGACCTTGGGTTCTCACAAGGACAAAATACATTTTCACCAGGCATGAGGATGTGGAGTCAATTTTCACAGCAGCAGAAGACTCGCCAGGGCTTGTCTAGCTGCTGGAAGCTCGCTTCATCGGGAAGCAGAAGGGATTGTTTCTGATCGTCAGGCACAAACCGGTCCTTAGGATGCTCTACAGCTGTATTCAGTTTGAGATCTGCACTCTGTCTTATTCTTGGCTGATGAGATGATTGAGGATGACAAGTTTCCTCAAGGGACCTCAGCTCTGGTTCTGTCCAGTCTGGACTAAGAAGATAATAAATTTAAGTACTAATCCATTTAGGCCAAAAATACGATTCCAGAAGATGTTTGCTAAATGCAGTCCCGTTCCTTGAGAGCAGGTGCAGTGCATATTTCCCATGCGTATCTGTAAAATAATTCTAAGTATATTCATTTATTTTTATGAGCGCTTGTCATTCTATAAAGTAGCGACAGCCAACAGTGTGCCCTTGCTAGAATATCTCTGTGGCAACCCTACTAAGAAGTAAGCAGCCTAATGATTTTATAGTCTGATTAATGGCTGCAGGAGACTCCACTGGCTGCTTTTGAGCTTCAACGAGCAGCAGTGGAGCAAACCCGTCTGGCTGAGAGCTGGGGATAGGACAGAGCTCTGGGGCTCTTGGCTATTCCCCCTGCCTTCAGTTCCCTCGCCTCTGCTGCAGGCAATGCCCCAGGAGATGTTTGCTCAAACCCAGGATACCACTTTTAAATAGAAAAGTGTTGTATTTTGATAGAGGTTTATAGCCACCACGCTCATCTGTTCCATTGAATTTGGATGATATTCAAGCAATGCTTTTAGGTAATTGGTGAGGAAACTCTTTGAAAGTGGTTTTAACTAGACCTGAGTGAACAGTTTTCAATGGAGGGACTCACAAAAAATGGATGTGTGCTGTGAATTTAGACCAAGTTTAGTGAATTGTTTCAGTTGAATGAAAAAATACAATTACTTTCTTATTTGGAACCACTGACTTTCTTTCTGTTTGAAACATTGACTTTTTATTCAACATCTTCCCTTATTTAAAATTTGTTCCAACAGCAAATGGATTTAAATGACCTTTCGAGTCAATTTTGTAGGCTGACTCCAAGCAGAGTGTTCTTGTTTGCTTGTCTCGGTGGCAACTTGAAAAGAAAAACTTCTAGTTTTATTTATTTGGAGATAAACCATTTTCCAAAGTTAATCACAGTCCCCTGAAAATTCATTATTTATCAAGTTTTAGTCACTAATTGGAAAACAACATTACTTTGGCTAAAGCAAATTTATTGAAAGGGCAATTTAAAACCAGAAGTATTTATTTTACAATTAACCTTAGGTAATTTTTATATTTCAGATTAATATATAGTGATACTTTGATAATGATATGCAGTTTTCTTTAAGGTTACCTTAATACCTATATTGAAATTGGATCTATGTATTTTTTTTAGACTTTAATGTTAATTGATGAATTTGCCAACATCTTTCAATGACCTTTTATGACTTGAAGCTTTCCAGAACTGACTTAATTAAAGATGAGATGGAATCAAAGTGAATTTTTTAAAAGTCTAGTTTATTATTCCCTATTAAAATTCTCCAGAATTACTCAGCTGTCAGAGGTGGAATGGAATTTATCATTAAGTTATTCACTTAGATAATTAAATGAACCTGCAGCTTTAGTTGAAATGAAAGTGAAAAAAGGCAGCGGGGTGCTACATGTGACAAGTCCGCTTCCTGGCAGACTTCTTGGGATTATTTAATTGTCCACCCATCGTTTGAGGAGGGTCCATTGAGTTTCTGCTTTTGATATTTTAAATCTATAATAGAGTCTGCAAATACGAGAACTCCCAGCAGTGTTCAGCTCAGCTCTTCTCTTTGTGTTGAGCCTGAAGGGGATTACAAATAGGGATTACAAGATCTAGCCCCTAATGCATCAGTTATTCCAAGTGCACCCTAAACCACTCTTTCCTGCCCTCACTGTGGCATTGGAAACTAATTGCAGATAAATAAAAGAATGGCTGGAAAGAACAACACTGTGTGACACAGAGTCTTACACATGGATACCTGCCTTGCTGTGCACCAAGGACGTTTTTGACAAGACCACTTACTCGGTTTATGATGCAGTGGCTCATGGTAACTGTGCTGGAGGAGGCCTTTCCAAGAGTGGGTATGATCAGCATTTGGCCATTACAAGAGCTAAATTGGTTGAAGGGAGTCATATGCTATTCATAATTATTTTCACAACACCTGCTGGATTCATTTTAAAATAAATATCTTGAGATGTGGGGAAAGCCAAAGTACAGAAACTCCTGACTAATGAGGGAAAGAGAAGCTTGTAATGCAAAGCCTGGACCTAGGGATGTTATTGTCCATTAGTGATTTAGTATATTCTGTAAGAAGAGGATGGATATAGTTTAAAAAGGTGAATGTTGGAGGGACCATTATGGTGAAAGCATTTCTTTGAAGCTTCAAACCTACAGCGCTCTGTGCTTCCTAATCCTATGGGCCTGCTTGACTTGGCCTGTGTGGAGACCAAGGGACAACATCATCCAGGAGGGGCCAAAGATGACAAGGGGTCTGCAGCAGACCACATGCTGCTGAGGAGAAGCCCCATGCAAGTTTTGTCTGGTGTGTGAAGTCAGTGCCGTGCTTTTGGAGAAGCCAGATTCAAACAATTTTTAAGAGGAGGCATAAGGCCATGCTCACCCCACAGCAGATGTTTGAACCTGCAGGTAAATCTCAGCTCGCTCTCTGTTTTCCCCCTTTTATCTGCAGAAAGTCGCTTCGTGCTGGCTTGTTCTGGGGTCTGACTGCTCCCCTGTGTGCCTTGGCTCAGCCCTGCTGGCTGATGCCTCCTGGCAGAGGACAGAGCTCTCTTTGTTACCCACCCTTGTCTGCTGGTGCCAGGGAGGATGCAGCAGCCTGCAGAGACTGCTCTTCCTCTTGGACCGTGGCACAGGCTGTGACGCTTTTCTTCCCAGCATCAGGCAACACGCAGGGCTTCAAAGCCTGCTTTGGCTGTGGCAGCTGTCTGGGGCTGGACACCCATTCCCGTTTCTGTGAAGCTGGCCACTTTTCTGCTGAGTTTTTGTGTAATCTGCATTCTGCCGGCTCTAAAAACCACCTGATGAGGGTCAATGTGGTGGTGCCATGCTGTGGTACAGGGAAGCCCATTGAGTGAGGTGGGACAGGTCAAACCCCCAAGTGTGTCTACACTATCGATGCAACTGTGAAAACACCCCCTATTTCAGGGTTTAAATTTATCTTCTGGCTGGAGATGAGGGCACAGGAGGGAGAGGAGAGGAGGGTCCGTGGGTGCAGTATGCTGTGCCATGGAGAACGTGACTACAAAGAGAAAGCATTCCCTTTGGTCATCTGTTAAACCTCCACCTTTTTGGTTTTCGTATGTGGCTGCAAATTAGATACCATGTAATAAATCGTGATCTGTTTATCATAGAGCAATTTCCAAGCTATGTAATCTTAACTACCAAGTCTCGTGAAAACAGAAGCTCGTAAATTCAGTGCTCTCCTGGGGCTCAAATGATTGAATGCAGTACCAGCTTCAGACTTCAGTAGGTCTTCTACTGCTCCTGCAACTCCTAGATACCGCTTCTCCTGCCTGCCTGTGTTATTTCTCTGTCAGTGAGTTTTGTCTGTACCAACAGTACATAGAAATGAGAGACATTATGCTCTCTCCTTTGCATGGCTGTTGCGTTCAATAGACCTTTCTCATCAAGCACCACTTGAAAGGTTGAATAGTCTTGCTGAAACATTTCCTAGGTACTTCTCCAAGTCTTGATTCTCCAAGCCTAAAAACTAGATTTTTCCAAAGGTTTCTACTAACTCCTCCCACAAAAATTTCTTAGTTCCTAATGATATGAAGGTAAAAATAAGTATTTTCTCGAATGTTTGCCCTCACAGACTTAATTTCTAGGAGTGTCCATAACTGCTGGATCAAGCAAGATTGATACAAGACTAGAAAGGTGTAGAGAAAATTGTTATTCAAGGTATTGAAGGTGAACTAATTTCTTGTTGCCATGTGCCAAATTTTGTTGATATTCTTTTTCTAAAAAGTGGACAATCCCTGGGTAGGACAACAGTGTACTCCTAACCAAGAAACAACATAGTTTTATGGGTCTCATTATATTCTTTATTGAAGATATGAGAGGAAGAAAAATTTAAAGATTGAAATACGTCACTCTAGTGGTGACTTCCACACGTATGCTCCTTGACTATGATCAGGCCTGTGTAATTGCTTCCTTGGCTCTTGGACACGAGGACTGATGCATGCTCATATGTACATCATGCATCCTCATGGATGTGTCATGAAGCCCTCTGGCAGTCACATCTTGTGGCTTGCTCAGTGGAGGAAGGTAGCTTTGTATTTCTGATTGTGATGGAGTGGTTATGGTTGAAAGAGAAAAATGAGTCTTTAATCTCATAAGCATATTTTGGTTTGCATTTCATTTAATTTTTATTACAAGAAAATGAGTGTTTACTGAAAAACCCCATGTGCTTCAGAAACTGATCTATTCACTTTAAACCCTCCAGGGAACTTTATCAAAGGCAGGCAGGCAGGAGAGATGCATGGCTATGGATGGTGGTCTTCCTCAGAATTCATTTATTGCTTATACATAGTGTAAATGATCATTGATGCTAACTTAATTAATTTTTCATTATTACTGTTATGATTTTTTTCTCTTAAATATTTTATTCTACAGTTTTACTGTGGACCAAGGAAACTAAGACATTTATGTGGTTATTGTCGTGATGTAACATCTGAAATCAGTGTAGGAATAGAAGAGTTTTAATAAATAACAGCAAATGAAATTAATTAATAAAGAGCATGAGTGTTTATGAAGAGTTAATGGAAAACAGCTCGAGGGAAAAGGGCATGATGCTGATGGATCTTTTCTTATAGCTTGCACTAGGAAAGAGAAATGCAGATCTATATCTAGACAGCAGATGCCACAGGCTGCAGTGACTAAAGAAAGATGTTTTTCTGGTTTCAGCATTTGTGTTAATTTTTAACTCCTCTTCTTGGGAAAGGCAGTTGAATCAGTGAACCTTCTTGCATCTGTTCCTCTGTCCCCACCCTGCCCACTGGCTCTCATCTCAATGGGGAAGCAGTTTGCGACATGAACTGGAGGGGTCCAGCTCTGCCCTCTTCCCCTTGTGTGCAACGAGACCAGTGGCTCCTGGAGACGTTGGGTCCACATCCAGGCTGAATGACACTCTGAAGTCTTTGGGCCGTGACTATTACCTTGGCTCCAGGTAACGTTACCTGCTGTTAGATGAAAGATACCTGCATTTGTGTAGCATTATTTGGCTTTGATAAATTTGGTGAGCTCATTTGGTACAAACTCTCTGGGGACGCAGGATTTTAAAAAACCACAAAGACTCTGATTTATTCATTTTTTCCCTCCTACTTCTAAATTTGAGTTGTTAGTAAAGTGATTTTTAAAAACAAGTGCTTCTAAATGACGACAGGTCACTCATTTGAGTTAATTTCAGCCTCACTTAAAGGGTTTGTAGATATTAGGGTATTTTTTGACAATCTAGGGTTAAACAAACTAAAACTCAGATAGTTATCTCATGGCTTGAAATGTGTTTTGCGAGTGCCAGGCACATCTCTAAGTGCCCTTGAAAAATGGAAAGCATCCTACTTAGTTACGTAGCCACATAATTCCACAGCCAGCTCTCTGCTCTTTAGCATTCAGAAATTAGCAGTTACTGTGTGTTCCTAGGTGAAAACGTGTCTTGGTGGCTGTAAAGAAATATGATTCATTCCTGTGAGGAAAATTATATGTACTATAACATAGTGACTCCTTTTGGTTTTAACACAAAAGATTAGTCAAATTATAGATGCCGTTCATGTATAAAATGTACATAACAAAATGTAATGCAGATAGAAGAATGGTTTATTGCCTAATCGAGGGAAAAAAATGAGTCTTCATCAGCTTCCCTTTTTCTTCTTAAAATAGTGTGTCCTGGTATATAATCTGCTGTGGCCTGCATGTGCCCCCCAGTAACCTCACACGGATAAGCAAAAGACAGGCATGTTTTCCAATTGCTACAATATTATAGGACTCAGAATAAAGTGTTATGGAAACAGTGAACTTGTGTTATTCTAAGTGCCAAATTTCTAAGGAGAATCCCAGGTCTTCAGCTTCACCCTCAGCATATGTCCCTCAGGTTGATTTAATCACGGTGACCTTGAGAAATTGTGAAATTCCACTGAACTCTATTGATGGCAAGCAAAGACATGCTAGGCTGTGCTTAGCCCTGGTCCCATCCAGGTGCAGCGTTGATGGCTGAGGATGATATTTTCCCCAGCTGCTTTGTGTGCCGTCCTACTGGGGCAGCTGCCCTATCACCTCTGCTGGAGTAGCTCTTCTGGGCTGGCTGAACAAGCTCTGAAGAGAAGACCAGCTAAGCCAGCTGGCTCCTTAGTGGCCCAGGGACTGGCTGTATGACCAGCTCAAGGGCACCTGCTGGGGCACAGAGAGGAATCTAGGGGCTGGAGGTGAAGAGTGGGTGTCACCAGTGTGCTGTGGCTACGCCAGACCCAAATTCAAGAAGCTATCTGGGGATAGAGTGCCAAAAATAGGGCAGTGATCCTATTGAACGCTGCACCATGGCTCCTTCCCCCTCAATAGTGAAGAAGAGCCCAGAATTTATTTTTAAACAGTGATGCAGATTTTTAATATTTTGAATATTTAAATATTTTAATAATTTTAAACAACTTTTCTACAGAGATGAGGATTGCCCTTCCTCTTCACATCAGGTTTCCTGAAGGAACCAGTCTCTGTCACAGCGTCAACAGTACGTGCCCGTCCTTATTTTCAAAGTAGAAAAAATATTATAGGGTGTTATTTCTCCTTTGTTCTCTGCAGATAGAGAAATTTATTGCAAAACTATTATGTTTTTCAACGCCTCTTCGCGTGAGTTGTTGATCTCTGCTGTTATCATCTGAGAAGCTCTCTGAGTGTTGATTACTTCCCTTGAGAGCCTTCTTGGCCCAGCGATGCGAGTGCGTTATCCCTGCGACCTATTAGGTACAGATGAGCACCCAGAAGACAATTAGACTGCTCAGTCTGAGAAAAAGAAGGCATCTGAAAAGACTCCAGTTCTCTCTGCACGGAGTAAAGAAAGATGAGGATTGCTACTTGTGGCAAGTGAGGAGTCTATTGGGTTGGCTGCTTAGTATTTATTCAAATAAATATCCCTTCTCTTTGAAGGCAGAAATGGCAATCTTAGCTGCTAGCAATCAATGAGGAAGGCGATGTATTTAACAGCTGATAAGGTTTATCCTCCCTTTGTGTGTGTGCCAGAGTGACTTCTATTTTTTTTTTAAATAGGTGCAAACTGGGTTTTGGGAATATTAAGGGAATTTTCCAGGTCTTGCAAAGAGCGGTTGTCAAAGGCTGTGATCAATCTGGCAGAGACGAGAGTAGTAGTGGTGTGATGTCCAGCACCCAGCGATCTACACATTTGGACCTACTGGAAAAATGTTGCTATATGGACTCAAAGAATATACTCTGCACAACCAAGTTGCTTAATGGAACAGGCTGGAAAGTGGATTTTCTCAGATTTGATAAAATGGGGTAGTTTCTGGCAGAATGAAATTCTGAAAATAAATTTCAAACTAATGGAAACAGCTAAATTACTGCTTCAACACATTGTCAGGGGCCAAATAATTATTTTTTTTTCATTATTAGGATCACTGAAGAACAGCTTTGAGCTAGATGTTCAAATATGAGTCCGGTGTGCTTATACAGTTACCATCATGGTTTAGAACTAGATTGTGTCCCGTATAATCTGAATAACCAGATTCTGATGTCTATTTAGAGACATCTATTTTAATTCTCCTTTGGTGACCTTACGTAGGCACTCAAGGAGGGTATAATGAAGCAACTAACATATTTTAACTCCAAGGGTAGCAAAGTTTTGGGATAAGTTTAATTTCAGTCTTTCCATTTAACTGGTGTTGAAGGAACACTGAAAGCTAAAGTGTTTTTAGGGAGAAACTGCAGGAAGATTAGTTTTTCAGAGCCCTGCAGTGAGGATTATGGTTGTTATGGTTACTAAATTAACCATATTGCTACCACATCTCAGAGCAGAGTCTCATCCCCACTGGAGGATGTGGAGTTCCATCCTACAAGGTGCACCTCGGCAAACTGGTCTACCCATTTGTCATTGTTCAGCAGAAAAAAAAGGGTTGCAATTGCTTCAGAGTCCCTCACTGCACCTCTGGGCTCCCAGGTTGTTACTGTTCTGATAGTTGATTGAAACGATTCGGAAATGATACTCCTCAGAACAGAGCACTGTTTCTT
This sequence comes from Gallinago jamesoni, assembly GCA_025769975.1. Lineage (NCBI taxonomy): Eukaryota > Metazoa > Chordata > Aves > Charadriiformes > Scolopacidae > Gallinago > Gallinago jamesoni. Next base: position 32,433,857 of record JAOQGH010000002.1, on the reverse strand, counting down.
AATAAATCCAAGAGCAGAATATGAAGGGTAAAGGTATGAACTACAAATGCCACTTATATATTTCCTTAGGAAAATATTTTATTGTTATTTTTTGAAGTTCAGTGCATTTCTGACCTGATCTCTTATTAGCACAGGTAAACAGAAGCCTTAGAGACAAACCTACTTGAGCAACAGAGATCCCCAGAGAAACAGGCTTTTAGTAAAAGGCTCCTTTTTAGTTTCAGCTGGGGTTGAAAGAAGCTGGCTGCACAAGAATGGCCTGTGAAAAAGCCACGTGGAGAACAGGACACCTTGAACTGTAATGTAAGTCTCAAAATGCTTGAAAACAGTGAGGAATTTAGGCAGAGAAAAGCAAACCAGACTTTTACTGCTGTCTATTTTGTCTCACCCAGTTTAATAAAGTCCTCCTCCCCCGCTCCTCTCTGTAGGACTGATCTGTCAGAAGGATCAATGTCCTCTTGAAAACAAGCCTTGTTACTACAGCCCTGATATGCAAGGCTGGATTGGATTCCTCTACCTACATGTATATGTTTTCTTCTTATCTGGAGTATTTTATCTTTGGAGTATTGTTTTCCTCTCTAGAGATTGCATTGTCTGTGGTGATTTCACTCTGAAACCACTTTAGTGGTTTCACTGCTGCACAAGGACCTCACGCTCCAGGTGTGACTCCACCACCTCGAACCCCTGGACCCCAAACTCGACCTTGCTGGTTCTGTGAGCCTCTCTGGTATCTTCCTGTAGGTGTTAAATGAAGTCTTTGCTGATTCAATATAAAAAATATGAACGGTAGAGCGCTTGTGATAGCTGTCTTCTGACTTGCTTTGCACCAGCTTCCCAATTTGGTTGTACCCACACCCCCATACTCAAGCATATAATTTCTACCAACGGCTCTATGACATTAGATGTGGGACAACCGGGGCTGTAATGCTTTAAGAGGGGTAACAAGTGGCCCGAGGGATTAACTGCTCATGTCAAAATAATCTATTGCAAATCAGGTAGCAAGCAAACCTTGTCATTTGCTTTATCTTTCAGGGGTTTGTGAGTCTCTTCCAGGATGACACAAGTGTTTGTCATAAAGCTGCCTGCAGAACAAGTGTTGTGAGAGGCCCAGGCCAGAGGCTTTCCTCCTTGTGTGCATGCTGGAGATATTCACTCACAAACAGAAATCTGGGATGCTGGGATGTTACTCTCCAGGTTGATCAGATCCATAGTGGGAGGGAATCAGAAACAGCAGCGTTCAGCAAAATCAACCAGCAAAGTGAATTCAGCAACCAGGAGTCCATGTTCGGAAACACAACTCAACTGGGAATGATGGTGAGGAGCCAACACTTCAGCTTTTAGTTTAAGAAGTATCAACTTCAGAAGCATCATCAAAGCTCTCTGGCCTTGAAATCATTACAAAATAACAGTTTATACCTGGAGGGGTGCAGCCCCTGCTGACAGTAGGCTCTTTGCTGCTACAGAAGTCATTGAGGTATTGACTGATAAATTGTTTTTGTAATTTCCTATGGGCAGTAGGATTAGGAAGATAGAGAATGAATAAATTAGAGAAACAAGTGACTGAAGATGGCAGAGACTTTGCTTTTTTGGCTTCTTATTCTTTTTTCACTGCTTTAGGGCCACAAAGATGATTAAGGGCCTGGAGCATCTCTCCTATGCGGAAAGGCTGAGGGACTTGGGTCTTTTTAGTCTAGAGAAGAGAAGACTTAGGGGGGATCTAATCAATGCTTACAAATACTTAAAGGGAGGGTGTCAGGAGGACGGGGCTGGTCTTTTCTCAGTGGTGCTGAGGGACAGGACAAGAGGAAATGGGCACAAACTTGAGTATAAGAAGTTCCACCTAAACATGAGGAGGAACTTCTTTACTGTGAGAGTGGTGGAGCATGGAACAGGCTGTACAGAGAGGTGGTGGAGCCTCCTTCTCTGGAGACATTCAAAACCCACCTGGACAAGTTCCTGTGCAATATTCTCTAGGTAGACCCACACCGGCAGGGGGGTTGGACTAGATGATCTTCAGAGGTCACTTCCAACCCCATATGATTCTATGATTCCCTTCTAATATGGTGATGCCTTCATTGCCAAATGGAAACTGAGGGAGGGAAACATGAATGAGCAGACTAAAGGGTGAATCTTGCAAGGAATTTTGCATCCCTCTGGACCATAGAGAAGCACGAGGGTGTTCTGCATGTTGCTAATCAGGCCCTGGAGTGCACCAAACAAACATGTAGTCTCATAAAGCCCGTTTGTGTTCCAAGAGGGGTATAAAGTGCAGAAATGATGTTGCAGATAGTAACCAAATGATCTGGTTATATCACTCTATTATAAATAATGTTCAATGTCATTAGGACGTTGTTGTTACAGGATCACTAATTCATTACAGCTGTTTATCTGTGATTATTACAGTGTATAAACCACTAAATATAGATGTGTTTCAAAGATTTGTAATCTTTCTGCAATGTAAAAGACTCAAATTGTGTATAAAAGTTCATGTCTAGGACATCTTTTTATGTATTGAATTAACTTCAAGAATCTATTTAAGCCTTAGTGTTTTCTCTTGTTGATTTAATTTCTGAACTCCTGACAGTCTGCATTGTATAATAGACCAGAATGATGCACTTAAATCGTCTGAGTAAAACAGTGCTCCTCAGTTATATCCAGTGCTGTGGGAACTTGATTACCTGAGTTTCTGAGGTTTACTTTGACAACAAACAAGCTTGAGATCCTGCATCAGATAGGTAAGACTGGTAAAGTGTGATTTAAAAGTAGAAATAGGTAAATTACCTTGTTAATGCAGATAAAATAAGAGTGCTACTGAATATTGACTGATATTTAAAATAACTCCACCCTCAAAAGGGTAATTTTACCAGCTATATGTTGTGAATAGAGCAATTATTTACAAAGTAAAAGCTGGTAAAAGCTGGTGTCATCAGGGATCGGACTTTATGTGACTCAAGCTTCAATGAGGGATCCAGAGGTATACAGAATTGTTTGATGACATCGTGGCATCCCTATGGGTGGAAAATGTAATATGTGGCACTGTCCATGAAAGCACGTCAGGTAATGGATTTGGGAATCCATTGCAAAACTGTAAAGTCAAACTCTTGAAGATGGTACTAGAAATGATTTTTGCTGAGTAAGTACATTCCCTCCCTGCCCCAGAATATGGAATATTGTGGAAAGGGTTGCTTTCTATATCAAGGTACTTCTCCCACTATGCAACGTTTCTAAAGCTCCTTTGAATGGCTACGCTTGTGCTGATTTTGTTAATGATCATCCATATTTCCATTTCAAGGGTTATAGTAACCTAGTTATCAAATACCACTGGAAGCTGAAACTGCTGCAGGTGTCAACTTAGAAATGAGTTTCCAATGTGAAGAAGGAGAATTCTGGCCATATGCATTCATAACTCATACCCAAACTGAAGGGCAAACTTTCTTCCTTGTTTCATTTGAATTGCAGGTCACTGGGCTTTGACATGAGTTACTCCCTTGAGTGAATACCAATAGAGTTGAGTCTGAACTTCCACATGGCTGGCTCTGCACCAAGCACATAATTTATTGGACTTGTGCTATCTTCCTCAATGCAAGGCAAACTCTTGGCATAAAAAAAGGCTAATCCCTTCCCTTCCCAACTTCAGAAGTACATGGCTGGCTCAAATATGTAGATAAAATTGATTTTGGAAAAAGTTATTTATGTCTTGGTGTTCTGAGGCTACATAGTCTGTAGTGAGCTGTCAGACGATGCGAGAGGCAAGGCTTAGTTCAGGCAAACTTGAAGCTGATAAACTCAAACCCCAAGGAGGATTATTTTACAGATTTATGGCATTCCCTTGGCAGTCTTGATCATTCAGATTGACTGAGCTGCCTGATCCACAAACACAGTTTTAACTTCTCTGGCAGCAGACGTAGAGGTGAACAGACTAAGCGTGTTTTATCTGTTTCAAGGTGTGCTGGGGAGACAACTCAAAAAACCAGGTGTTTCTTGTATATAACATGAAATTTTGAAACCTTTCGGTTTACTGTTTATTAAGGTGCCTCAAAGTTTAATCAATCCAAGAGGCACAATCAACTGCAGTTCCTGCTCTCAAAGTCATGGTCATGCTCATGGACAACTCTGTTGTATCACTGAGTTTGGCTTTGGTGTGTTTTGTAATAAAGCCACAAGTAAAATTAGTACTGAGGAAAGTTTTCATCAAAAAGCTTGATACTGATATGTTGAATTTTCTTCACTCAGCCGTGGCTTGTCTTTCATATTTTTAAAGTCTTAAGAATTTCAGCAGCACCTCTTTCGCAATCTCCTTGGAGGTGTAACTTCTCTCACCTCTTCAAAGAAGTAAGATCTTCTGGTCCAGCTATCCCTCACTCTGCAAAGACTAACCCTGCTCTGTGGAAGAAACCCTTGTAACTTAAGCACCCAGTCACAGAACTTGAACCCTGGATGTTCTTCATGGGTCTGTGACTGTAGGAGCAATAGATCCCTGAGCTTTTTGCAAAGTGTTCCAAATCCAGCCATTCCTGGCTTAGTTGAAACAATAAAATGATTGTTTTGTTGGGTTTTTTTTGGTCAAGTTCTCTTCTGAAGGATTGTTGAGCACAAATCACAGTGCTTCAAGAACTCAAAGATCACACATCATCTACATGACTTCTCCTCAGATTACAGGAGTCCTTTCTGCTATCAGCTTCTCTTTTCCTCTGGTGTTGATACAGCAAAAAGAGCTTCTTCCTTCTCTGCATTTTTGTTTTTCTCTAGGAATTCCTCCCAAGTGCCAATGGTTCTGCACTTTTTCACAACTCTACTGGGAGGAAGGGTTTACCCATAGAAGAGAAGTTAGAGAAAACGGAGTTTCACATGAGCTGCACGTAGTTTTCTCCCACGTGGGATTTGGTGATCTGCTGGCATTCCTTCATGCTGATTTAGACACGGGTAGACAGATTCATGAGTTGTAAGTTCCTGAGTCACACAGCAGCACGTGCTCATTTTAATATAGAGATCCTGCAGTTTGGACTAGATTGTTCAGATATCTGGCTATTTGTTAATATAATCCAACTACAGTATTTGATGTCAACGCTTCAATTAAAAGTGAATTAGCATGTCTATTACACAAGTTTGCTCATTTGAATAGGGGTTTGGCCTTTCTTTAAAGAATATAGCACTTGCTTTCTAAACAGGGTATCGTGCAGTTTATGTAAAGTGAGACAAGAAAGAAAGCCTTAGGGTTCTTGCCTCACATGATGGTGAAAATCTGGTGGAAGGGGGGAATACAGCAGAAGGGGCAGCTCCTGGTGTGTGTTCTGCTGTAGCTCACAGCAGTCTGACCTTCAGCTACTAGGACTGTAGGGTTTGGTTTCTTCACCTCAAAAGTAATCTCTTTGGTGCTTTTTAACTTCAAATTTTTAAATTATTAGTGATAATATAGGTGAGCTAATTTTGCTGGGATTCCTTTACTCTTGTAGGTTTTCCTGGTTGCCCAGGTCTGGTTACACCACAGGGATCACCTTTCTGTGGTTGCGGTTTGTTCCGGGTCCAGATGCTGCTTTTTCTGTTTGGAGATTGGAAGCATAAAGGAGCCAAGGTCCAATTCCCATAAAGCAGTGAAGTTAACATATTTTTTTAATTAAACTATTTCAGTTCTCTGCTGAAATAATTGTTCAAAAGAAGCCTGCAGAATACTTTGATGAGACATTATTTTACATCAGGTTTCAGAAAAAAGAGGGAAAAGAGAAGGCATTTCCAGTTCTACAATTCTAGTTCACTTTGAAATACAGCCAAGGACAGCAAAGCCAACACAAAATCCTCTGGCTGTTCGGAGGTCCAGAGATAATTTTTGCCTGTCTTTTCTATCTTTTTGGCAATAACTTTACATATTTTCAGGTGTCTAGATACTTATGAGTGGCTGTTTACAAAAAAAAATGCATGACCAGATGAAGACAAGGGAAATAAGTTAGTTTAATTGATGATGAGAATTCTATGCAGCGTAGGAATAGGCTTACATGTGTATGGGTGTCCTTTGTCTCTAAACTTCAGAATTTGGTAAATATTTCACACTATACCCTCTAAGACTTCAGTTTGCCATCTGTCATCCATGCCAGATGACTGCTCATTTTCAGTATCATTATTAGTTGTTACAAAACTGAGCCACAGTAGCTGCAGGTTTAAGAAATGCAGGTTAGAAGGTAAATCAACACTATGCAGAGTGGTAGAAATTTGCGAGTCACTTGTTTACAGCTCTGAATTTTGGTAGAAAAAGGCAATACTGGTTTTCTTTAAAAGTACTTTGGACTTCTCTTCTTCATTCATGTATCTTTTCTGTTTAATCTTTGCTATTTTTAATGAGAGTTGTATTTGTGTTTCCTCTTCTGATTTTTTTTTTTTTAACGTCAAAAGGTTAGTTTTGCTGTTCCTCTCCAACTGATATTATGAAAATGTACCTCTCCTTATGTGAATTTACAAGTCCCTTTGTGTAAAACCCGGCAAGAGCTGACAGTCTGGACAACATGTTTCTGGCAAGTTAACAGTTATCAGGATGACAAGGTAGTGAACAGCATGTGTGTTTCTGGAGCTGCTGAATATGAAACAGCTGAGAATCATTTGGGTCAGCAGTAATTGAATAATCACACCTGGTTTAGCAACCCAGAAGGTAAGGTGTCTGATCATAGCTGGTGGCCCAACATCCCATTATGGAAAGCGAGATGGAAAGACAAAACACCGCCATAGAGGGTGTCTACACTTATTGCAGCTGGAAATGAATGACCAGCTCTCTTCCATTGATTACAGGATACCTTGATAACTCACTGAGATTAGATAGCTACAGCTAAAGAGAACAAATCCCGTTCTCTCTCTGGTGAGACAGATTTGATTCAGCCATCCTACAATTTTATGTGAGCTCCTATAAAGGAAAGGTGATAATACACTGCTCTCCCTCGATGTCTAATAATGTAGAATTTCAAGTCAGAAAGGACTGTTTGATCTGACTGTTTGCCACGGGCTGTTAAATTTCTGGAGCATTTGCTATTCTGGACCCAATATCCTTGGTTCAGCTAAAGTATAACTTGTAGTTTGGGCTGACATCTGTGTTTCAGGAAGGCACCTCAAGGCTTGCTAAGGTGGTTGGAAGGAATGGAGACCGGAGAGCATTTTGGAAGGAGTAAAAATGGTCTTGAGCATTTTGCATGAAGTAACTTTTTGTTTTCACGTGAATTTGGCATCAGTTTGCTGCTGTAGGTCCTTTCACTGCTTGTAAAACAAACCTTCAGCATACATTTCATACCCATGAAAGAATTCAATGCTCTTTGCTTGTTTGTTTGTTTGTTTTAAATTTCAATTAGCTCTATTTGCAAGGTGTTTCTGATGGCTTTGTGTTACTGGCCTTATCTGATCAACACCTGATACTTATTTCTGTTATTTTGTACTTCCATGTGCCCATGGAAGTGCTGACTCTAAATGCTTTCATTTAATGATTTACATGTAGACAACATATTTTTTAGCCCTCTCATATGGCAGATTCTTCTAGTTGTTATGTCAATTAGGTCTTGATTCAGTTACCTAAATATAGGGATCTACTACCATTTTGTGTAACTTTTTTGGTCCCCAGACGTTGCTCCAAGAGAGTGTTGATCTTCCCTAGGTCCTTCATCCTGTCTTCTAGGCCCATGTGAATGTCTTAAATACTATAAAGTGTCCTAAACATGCTAGTTGCCTCAATTCAGTGAGCTGAATTGATTCCTTACTATCATATAGCTCCTCTAGCTTTTTAATTGCCATGTCATACAGCCCTTAGGTACGAACAGAGGGATAGCGTTTGCCTGTTCCGAGATGTTACCATCTGCCATCCAGTGAGGCAGGAAATGATTATGTGCAACGAAAAGGAGATTAGCTTAAATCACCTCATTCCGGCCTTCCGTTAGGAAGTTAGCTGCAGCGTTTAGAACAAAGAGATTTTCTTCTAGTACGTGAGACTTCTGATGTAAAGTACAAAATTCTCATTTACCAGACAGGCAATTTCACTTTGCGTGCATTTGGGAATGTGCTGAAGGAGTAACACTTCCTGCTCTCCAGTTTAAGCCAGTGGGCAGCACCCACCAGGGCTGACCCGGCTCTTCCACATGGCCTAGTTAAATAAAAATTAAAAAAACCCAACAAACCAGAACACAAGGGCAGATGGAGGCAGGAAGGACTTTGGGCTACAGATGTAGCACGTGGGAGAAGGACATGACCTGCATCAGCTTCCTTCCCTATGGCCAGCTGGGGACATTCATTCTGCATCCCCACACTGGCTTACCCAGAGTTTGGGAGGATAGGAGAGAAAGGAGTCCAGATCTTGGCCATGTTTTGTTTGCTTTGTCAGAGGAGCAAAGGTAATGGACAGGGCTTGTTTACAGCACCCGCAAAGGCACAGCATCTTGGGCAGTCAGAACTGGGGAGGCTCAGGGCCTCCTCCTGTCATATGCCCTGATATACTCAGGCAGATCAAGCCATGATTTATGATTAAAAAAACATTAATTTTAGGAGAATCGCATGATTATTGTTTTAGCTATGGGCCCACTTGATTTGGAAAAGGTGCGTTTATTTTTAGTGACATTTATGTACCTGATACACCATTTGCTGACTGGTTTACACTTTCTGATGCAAAGGCAAATTTCAGTCAAGAATATTGTTTCTGGCTGGTGTGATCCTTCTGACCAGTGCCAGTGAAGATGGCATAAAATTCAGTTGATGTGGCTTGTTATTTCTTGGGAGTGAGTGTAAGTGTGCAGTGTATCTGAAGAAGAAAAGAGAATATTCAGTCGAAATAATTTTCAATGCCAAACTGATATTTCAGAGTAAACTCCAATGGCCATTGAAAAAAGCTGCCATCTGGATAAGATTGGATTAATCGTTTATGTCTAAATCTAGGAACATGTCAAATGAAACTAATATGTGCCGTGAATTAACTCTTTTGCCTTTGGGTCCTGACCCTATCACAGCTTTTCAGCATTTGCTGCCCGAGAAAGGCATTTACTAAAAGGTCATGTAGCAGTTCATGTTTGGCTCAGATTAATACAGCTTTACAGGAAGTTCTGTTGAATACACATGTAGAAGTTTCTGTGGAAGAAATAAATTTGTCTGATGCTATATAAATCTTAGTTAGAAAAATTAGAAGATATTTATTATGATGTTAATTAAAGGAGACTTATAAAAAAGGTGGGAATAGACTTTAGTAGAGGCCACAACAACAGGACAAGGGGTAATAATTTTAAACTAAAAGAGGGTAGATTCAGAGTCAATATAAGGAAGACATTTTTTATGATGAGGACGGTTGAACACTGGCACAGGTTGCCTGGAGAGGTTGTAGATGCCACATCCCTGGAAACATTCAAGGTCAGGTTGGATAGGGCTCTGAGCAACCTGATCTGCTTGAAGATGTCCCTGCTCATTGCAGGGGAGCTGGGCTAGATGGCCTTTAAACGTCTCTTTCAACCCAAACCATTCTATGATTCTATGATTAAGATGCATAAGAAACATAGGCAGAAGAATTATTTTTTTTATTGGACTTCAGTCTCATAGAGGTTACAGATGCATGAAGGGGCTAACCATAATAAACACATGCTGTATGAATTAATTTAAGTCTGAGAAAGGACAGTTATTTTTTGGATACCTGTGGATAATGTCCTGTGGATACCGCGCATGATAGGGAAAAAATCCTGTTGATTAATGTGAGCTATATTTCTCAAATTTTCAAATGCTTCAATGCATGCTCTATTCCTCAATACATGACCATGAAAATATGAACGTATGGAGCTCTGCTTCTCTGTGCATGTACTGTCACCTTAGCAGTTATGTATCTGGCCAGGCTTCAGCTGTTTTTAAAAGCATTTTCTACTTGGGCCTATTGACAGAAAAATAATTTCTCTCACTAAGGACAATTGAATATTCTATATAATCTCTGGAATTCTAAAAATTATTTCTGTGCTTCTAATACTCACTAATCAGATATTAAGGTCTAATGGACATGATTTTCTTCTTTTTTTTTAGTATGTGTAAAATCAGGTCTCGAATACCGATCCTTTAACAAATACTCTACCCCAAAGATCTCATTTCTATTCTTCTGTGAATCAGAGTACAATCTTGGCCCTTTTTAATTCACCCTCCCGCCCCACCCTGCCCTCCTATTTTTTGCACTGAGGATCTGATTTAAGACAGTTGAAGTCAATGGAGAGATTGTGATCCATTTCAATGGGCTTTGATGCAGAGCCATAAAGACTCCCTGTAACAACCAGCAGCATTTCAGGAAAGCCATGGGTTATACAGCTGGATTTGGCAGCATGTAATTAATAACTGGAATTCAGTATCATGTTGTGCAATGTTTGGCTCTTTTTTAAAAAAAAATGTTTCTATACTCCATTGCAAGACACATTTTAAAAGTCATTGACGTGAACTAGAAGAATGTCTTTCATTATGTTCAGAATTGACAGTGTTAGGTTTTTTATCCCCATCAGAGCATAATGAAAACAGCTGGAGTCAAATTATTATAACTCAAAAATACGTCACATTCCCCCCCTCAATGTGGTCTGTCTTGTGGAAATGAGTTGCATGGCGTTGGGAAGACCAAGAGCGGTTGTGTAGCAATGCTCCTGAAGTCTGAGATGGAAAATCCCTAACTTCCTCCAGTCACGCAGTTCATCTCCAAACCAGTAGATGGTAACCTGTCAGAAATGGTATTTAAACTCATCAAGTCACAAATATTTCCATAAAAAGTTCCCCATTCACTGTTAGACCAAAAATCTAAGCAGTCACTAGATTGATAAGATAGATACCTATTTGGTAATCAGTCTAAGAAGCATGCAAAACCTGCAATAACTTCAAGTCCTTGACAAATTGTTATCCAGTGGATTTGACAATAGGAATAGTTGAAGGGCAACACATGAGAACAGCAGCAAATCTAGTTTATAGTTTGCAATTTCTCCAAAATACAAAGTAATAAAATACCTTGGAGAATGGCCTCCTGATCTGCTAAATCTCAGCTTAGTGACAAAGACAGCAATGTTTTGAGGCTTATATAGTATATTAATAATCAGTCTTCTCCTAAAAGTTTTCTTTACTCCCATTTTACAATCATACATTGGTATTCTTAACAGTTGTCTGAATTTCACTAGAAAAAAGACTTTTCACTGTCATGATGGTTGTCTGCTGAATACAGGATATATTTGTGATTTGTTTTAATGAGACTGAAAAGGAGGAAAAGCAGGAAAATTATTGTGATTTTTATATCTCCCTAGACATCTGCTATTATCTTTTATTTTTTTTTTCTTTAGAACAAACTCAGAATGATGCTTTTTATCTAATCTGTAGTCAAGTACTGAATGAATCATAGTGGACTCCTATTGATCAGTTGCTTAATCATGTAAAATGAATAGTCCTTCCTCCTCAGAATGAAATATTAATAAGTATGAGAGAAGAAATCAGGATATAGCCAGAGGCCCTACTGCTATAGCAGCACACTGCCAGTCCTGTGGGCTTGCACATCTCAGTCCTGTCTCTTGAGACCCACCTCTAACACGTTTTCACCTTTGGGATCGTTGGCTCTGTGGCAAACTGCAGTGATCTCTGCAAACTGATTCTTTGGCATGAGTTACTACCCAAAACAAATTAAAAAAGTGTTTTGTCTCCAAAGGACGGGTGAGCCTGTGCCTGGGACCATAGTCTGACTCTGCCAAATACTGGGACAGGCACTGACAGCAGTAAGTTACGTGCCTGTATTTCTGCATGAGGTTACCTCTGCATCAGGTCAGCTTCTTAAGATGCTAGAGGAGGGTGAGTGCCGTATGAACTCAAGGTGGCTTGTGTAGGGAAACTGCAAGCCCTGAAGTAACCTTGCAGATGGGATCAAGTCTTGCACTACTACATTTTGTACAGAAAAAAATAATAATGCAATGCATTAAAATAAACTGGATGCAAGGAAGGGATGGGGACAGTAGATGTAAGAGAAGACAAGAAGGCTTTTTTAGATATAATTCAACATAAATTACAACTTAAAAAAGTTATTTCTTTCCTCAGCTGGAAAGAAACATTTGCCCTTTTTACATACACAAACTGCTGGTTTCACATGCACTTCCAGGTGCTTTCTAGAGCATGGGGTTCCTGGACCCAAGGCCGGCATTTCCAAGGAGAGTCTCCTTTAGACACTCTCTCAGACGTTGAGAGGAACACTCCAGGAAACAGTGGGATCCATGTAAAGCAAGGAATGAGTTATCTGGAGACTGTCTATTCACTGAGTGGTTTTTTCCCTCTAAGTGAAAGGAGGGAGGTGACTAAGTGGAGGTGTCTGTCTCCACGACCTGTGCAGTTCTACACTCCATGTCCATGCAGCTGGCTCTTCCTGCCCAAACGTAGTGCTTCATATTCATCTTTTTTTTTCAATCACATGGTATTTTTCTCAGACCATTTTCCAGTTTGACAAGACCCATTTGTATTCTAACCTGATCCTCAAACTTGCCTGAAGCCAATTCCAGTTGGCTCTTGAATGCATTTTTACAGGCATCTTTCCTAATCTACCATCCAGGTCCATGCTAGATGTACCAAATGGGGCAAGATCCTTCTACTCCAAATCCTACTATGTAGGGAAAGTACGTTTCACAGTGAATACTGTATGTTGTGCCTGAGAGGAATTTTGCACCTTCCCCATAGCAAACACAATCTCTCTAGATGGAAATGTTATTTTGTTCAGATGAAATCCAAAAGTCCTAGAGTGTATGTGACATCTATTGGTCCTCCCTATGTTTAAAGCTTGTTATGCGGTCTCAAAACGACTTTACATTAGTTTGTTGTGATTGATTCTCAGTAAATCCTTTAACTTCACTTATCTCCTGGTTTAACTCCAGGTCTTTACAAATAGTTTGAAGCTACATTGATAGATATGATTTTTTTTGCTCCTTTTTGAGTCCCCAAGCATGGCTGCAGACATTCTCCAATGTAACAAAAAAGTTTCTAGTTACCCTGTGTCTGACAGAGCACAGTAAATAAGGCATCTAATTAAAATCCTGTGTGAACTTTGATCTCCTGTTCTTGCTCTCTTACCCTCAATGAATGTTTTAAAGGATGTTTCTACCAGTACTTTTCAATATAATTAAAATTTTCCTGACCTGATTTTCGTGTGTACCAGTGTCACCTCTCACCTCCAGTCCAGCAGAGGGTTGTTGTCTGCCCAGAGAATTCAGAAATCTGGAGTGGTTCATTGTGTACTGAATAAATCACAAAGGATGTCTTTACATCTGTCCTTAATGCGGTACAGTCTTCATCCTGTCTGCCCTTTTCCCTACTACCTCATACCTTCCTCAACTTGTTTTCCAACTTCTCAACCTCCTCATTAAATGTGAAGAATTGTGCAACTCCTGAAAAAGGGCTATGAATATTGACGAATGCTTGAAACAACAGCTCTGTTTCAAAGAAGAACTGGAGCTGGTTTACAGGCTCTGAGAATAGTGTGGGTTGGCAGTGTACATCCTATTCTCACTTTAGGCTATCGTGTCAAATTCCCAGGTAGCAAGATCTCATCACAAGGTGGTGGCTTGGAAAACATCATACAAGCTTTTCTCTCATCAGAAAGCAGGTGTTTTCTACTTTTGTTTTATGTTCTTTCCCCTGAGAGATATAAAAGAGTATACTCTTAGATTATACATGAAAAGTGCATCTGTGAACCAGCTTGAAAGGAATCGTGAAAGAAAACAGAAAAAATAAGGGTTAGGAGAAGAACAGGAGAAATCAGAGGGAAGCAAGTAAAACAAGTGCAGGATGTAAGTGCAATAATCCTCTTTTTTACTCATGTTCCTGGTAACCAACTTACTGGCCACTGACCAGGAACGGGGAAAAATAACTGCAGGAGAAATACCACCCACAAAAGAAGAGAGAGGGTTTTGGAAGAGCAGGTTTGTCAAGGCTGTAATGTGATGTTTCAGCTTCAGAACAGTGTTACGGCTCCTGCAAAGGGAGACACTACACATGTGAGTGTTTGGTAATGAATAGCCAAAATTCACACAGAACATGAGGGTTAATGCTGGATGGGCAACTATAAAAAGAGGAAAGCAGCACAGAGCAGTGAACAAAAGGCTTGGTTATGTGCTGGCTGTATGAGCCAGGAGCTGCCCCAGCCATGATGAGCTGAAAGCTGAAGAGTCTGAACAGGGTACGCAGAGATTTAACTCTTAAAAAATTCAATCAAACATGAGGAATGTAAAGTCTGTGAGCTGTGGTGCTGCTTCAAATCACTTGCAACTACCATATTATTAGTAATAGGCAATGATATTGTAAATATGTATATTAATAAATACTTTCCTAAATACATTTGTGAAAACTATTTAGATTTCAAGGAAAAAGGGCAAAGATTTCAAAGGTCAAAGGACCTGGCAAAAGTAGCACTTCACTGAAATGACATGGTGAACAGTTTAAAAGCCTCTGAATGATTCTTTGAACGAGGACACCTAGGCAACAAAGACATAGAAAGTCCATAAATATTTTATTTTAGGACATAATGTTCTTCTATTGGCAGTAATAAATACATAGAAAATAAACTTATTAAAGGTTAGGTGGAAAACTATTCTGACAAGGCATTCTTTGCAAATGTCATCTAGCCTCATAGTGTTTCCAATTTGGATATAAGGTTTTTATGTCCTTTTAGCAATAGCATAAAAATACAGATGATTCATGTATCAAGATTTATTAAAGAGAAATGCAGATGGCATTTTAGACAGAAAAAGTTTTTTTGGTTACTTGCAATTATGGTGCAAATTAAGTTAAAATGGCCCTAATCTGAAATCAGCATCCAAACAAAAGAACTGGAGTCTAGATTTGCTGGGAAACAAGACCTCATCTGATGAAAATTTGAAAAACTTGCAGTTCTTGCCAAAATTAAACTATGAAACAGTCAATTCATAGCGCTTAATGAGAATCATTACATTTTATTGCTTGACTTTTCTCTCCCTCTTTTTGTCTCTTGAATCATTTAAAGGAAATCTGTTTGAAAATGGCACGCTGAAATCAATTGATTCAATCTGATTGTCCTTTTGTTCCATTGGTTGCCAGTGGAAACAAGCACATTTAAAAAGAGCCTCCACTTACTCTTTGCAGTCTATCTGACAAAGGCCAGTAGGGCTGGTATACATTCAAAAGCAAAATATGTCCAGCTGTTAGCATTTTGCTGATGAACAGCTTCTCTGTTGCACTGCTTTCTGTCATAATCTTGGAAAACACCAGAGCATTCTAGCCAGCTTTTAAATTGCCTGGGGATTTATTTGGAAATTGTCACACAGATTAGAAACCCAGGTGATGGGATGGACCCAGGTGCTTCTTTGCGAATGATTTATGGAGCTGAATTGCAGTTAAAACAATGAAGGATTTTCGCAATTTTTCCTTTGAAATCTTGTCATGGTAGGCAAACTGACAAAATAACTCTCTTGCCAAATTCAGCATATTCTCTGTCTACTTTGTTACAAAAATCATTAGAATGGTCCTTCAGACCATAGAGGATTTGCATTATGAACGGGAGTCTGCAAGAGAGCCTTGATTTGGGTTGACTTTCTATGTAACCCTGTGGTCAGCCATCAGAACAGAAAATTAATGAGTCTGAAGAGTGGAAGGGGAACAGGAGGACAACCAGTAAAGCAGTTCCCTCTTATCTACTGCGGTATTCACCTAATGCCACTGTGGCTTCCCTTTTTTTGACTAATGTAAGGCCAGGATGCACAGAACTTACCAGAGTGTACCCATTATTTCAGGTCCCATTGCCGGAAGACAGGACCACGTTATCACTAAGCGATCACTGGGCTTGAGTTAATTGCAAGTTGAAGAGGCTTCTGTGGCAGCAGCTGGATTTGGACCAGGCCTTCAGGAAGAGGTACACGAACAGAAAACATAGATGTTTTAAATGTTTAGCTGAGTCTATTTATTAAAGGGATTAGGTAATACAGGGTGGCTCTGTCAGCTGGAGGCAGTGCCTTAGGAATTTTCTGCAAGTCTTGTTTTCTAAATTTAAATAAATCCATAAATCGAGGAAATAACATTGTGGGATATCCTGGTAACATATTTCAGATGGCTGTGACTTTCATCTTTTGGTCAAAATTATTTTTTTTATCATCTACAAACACTACTTTCTACGGTTACTGTTTTGGTGGCAGCCCAGGTTTTTGACAAAACTTTTGCTGAACAATGTCAACAAGCTCTTTTTACTTCTCTAGCAGTCTAAATACTTTGCTAAGATCACTCGGCTCCTTGTCGTGTCGGATGGACTTGGAGGCGAATTTGATTTTGTCTCTTTCATTAATGAAAGCTCTCGGTCATAGATGAGAGGGCAGCTGTGCTTTGCTACTTGTGTGTGCCACTCTGCGCTGAACACAGTAAGTCCCAAGGTAGCCTAGAGGTCTGGGCAGCATTGCCACTGTGCTTCTCAGAATAGCAGCAGCAGTCTTGATGGTGTGAATCTATTTAATTTCAGGATTTATTGTGCTTGCTGAATGAAAAGACTGACTTTTACGCAGCTTGTTTTTGTGGCACTTCTTGTTTCTCGCTTGGCGTGTCTTTTGGTGTCTTTTGCTTGTTCCCTTCAAAGTCATGTAGCCACCTGTTTGCGCCGAGGGCTGATGACGGGAGGGATCTGCTCACTGGCGAAGTGTGTGGCAGCTCTCTGAGGGTACAGCCCGTGAACTGCAGAACCTCTCACCAAGAGGGGTGACTATCGCTCCAGTTGGGCTGATGTTGAGGCTTTGTCAGGTTGCCATGCAGTGGCTGGCCTAGAGGCTTTGGTGATAAAAAAGATGGAGAAGATGCTGCTTAGAGGAACAGGCTCATTATCTGAATGATGCTTTGGCTCTGTAGGCATGACAACACTAGGGAAATTGAAGGGAGGAGCGTGAACTCAGAGCACTCAACTCAGCATCCTATCTCCTTTCTAAGTGTGATTTACTCCTTGCGTACAGTAGTTTGATCTATATGGATGGACACAAAGTACACCTCGCAAATGATGGCCAACATTTTAAGAGTGGAGCTTGCCAGTCAGAGGGTGTAGTTATTAGGGCAAATGGCATGTTAACCCCAAAGCTGATGTAAGCAAGGATATCCAGCTAAAAATGTCCAAGGTCTGGGTTGCAGGAGCCACTTTTCTCCATAAATCCTTTTCTGATGTTAGAGGTGTCCTTTCCTTCATAACACTGAAAAAACTGCAGGGAAGGAAGAGAATAGGAAAAAAAAATTAAAGTGCTCCACCTGTATCCTTTGTTCCATTAGACTATCTAATAAAAAATTGTTGGACACCTCTGCTTGAGAGAGGTTCAAATCCCATCAGGAGAGTACTCAGGCCATAAACTAGATTACCTCATTGATGAAGA
>JAOQGH010000002.1:32359670-32416406 GCA_025769975.1 Gallinago jamesoni | reverse complement strand
CTGTTTGCGCCGAGGGCTGATGACGGGAGGGATCTGCTCACTGGCGAAGTGTGTGGCAGCTCTCTGAGGGTACAGCCTGTGAACTGCAGAACCTCTCACCAAGAGGGGTGACTATCACTCCAGTTGGGCTGACGTTGAGGCTTTGTCAGGTTGCCATGCAGTCACTGGTCTAGAGGCTTTGGTGATAAAAAAGATGGAGAAGATGCTGCTTAGAGGAACAGGCTCATTATCTGAATGGTGCTTTGGCTCTGTAGGCATGACAACACTAGGGAAACTGAAGGGAGGAGCGTGAACTCAGAGCACTCAACTCAGCATCCTATCTCCTTTCTAAGTGTGATTTACTCCTTGCATACAGTAGTTCTATCTATATGGATGGACACAAAGTATACCTCGCAAATGATGGCCAACATTTTAAGAGTGGAGCTTGCCAGGCAGAGGGTGTAGTTATTAGGGCAAATGGCATGTTAACCCCAAAGTTGATGTAAGCAAGGATATCCAGCTAAAAATGTCCAAGGTCTGGGTTGCAGGAGTCACTTTTCTCCATAAATCCGTTTCTGATGTTAGAGGTGTCCTTTCCTTTGTAACACTGAAAAATCTGCAGGGAAAGAAGAGAATAGGAAAAAAAAAAATAGACTTCTCCACCTGTATCCTTTGTTCCATTAGACCATCTAATAAAAAATTGTTGGAAACCTCTGCTTGAGAGAGGTTCAAATCCCATCAGGAGGGTACTCAGGCTATAAACTAGATTACCTCATTGATGAAGAGATCCTAGTCCTTCTATTGATGCTATTTCAGCTTTGAACAATACTAACTCCTGTGCAGTTTAAGTCTTTCCATGTCAGAATACTTAAAGTTGCAGTTAAACGGGACTCAGGTAGTTAAATCCACTGTGGATTTAACTCAGTATGATCACAGCTACAAATTGCTGCTGGGAAGGCACAGGCTAGATGTTAAAAAAAAAAAAAATTCATGAGGAGGATGCATCACTGGGACAGGTTGTTCAGAGGGGCTGTGAAATCCTTGGAGATTTTCAAGCCTTTGTTTGAAGTAAGCCATGGCTGAATGTGTGTACTGTGGGCAGTAGCCTTGCTTCAGGGGGAGGTTTGATTAGGTGACCTTCAGAGGTCTCTTCCACCAGCACTTCTGTGATGCTGTGAACAAAACCAACCCGAAACTCGGGAAAGTTAGACATAGTTGCTTTGTTAATAGCTGCTCGTAGGGAAGAGGAGCAGAAGGGAAGGTATCAGGTGGTAGCAGGGAAGGAAAGTAGCTGTAGTGGAGATGGACTCCCCAGGAGTGGCTGCGTACTTGAGTGCCTTTAGCAAAGGTCTGGGGTGGGTCACTTTTGAGTAGAAAATTCACCACAAGACTGGAGGGTTTCTTGAGAGCGTGGGGAGGAGTGAAATTACTTGTGAATTTGAATTAAACTTAGGAAATAGATTCTGCCGGAGGGGAAAAAAAGGAGGAGAAGGAATGTGACAATGTGTCTCTCCTCAGCATTTTGAAAAAGTCTCACTCCAGAATTGCCCAAATATTTAATTTTCATGTAATTGTTTTTTTTCTCAAAAAGCAACCTTTACTTTTCATGGTATATTTTGATGATGGAAGAAAAGGTGAAGTAACCCCAAATGGGAAAAGCACTGCCCAGAATGTTTTTTTTTACAAGTTCTTTTTGTTTTAGTCCAGTCATGTAGGTTTGTTTTTTTGTTGTTTTGTTTTTTTAATGTTTATCATAAGCCATGTTTTTAGAATAATTTTTTAATTCTTCCCTCAAACGGCAAAATCTATTATTTACCTAGTGAGCAGAAACACTCCTCCTGCCCAGCAGTGTATTAAGCTGCAACTCCCCTAACACGAGCTGTGAAGAGGCAGCTGCTAATTGGCAAAGCAGAAATGTGCAAGGCTGCACCTGCAGGATAAGAGGGGGTGGATTTGAGCAGGCAGTTGAGAGAACCAGCTTCATGGTCTCAAAGGGTTTTAGTGCTCTGGAGCTGTTCCTTACACCTACCAAAGGAACATATTAGAAATAAATATTCCTGTATGCGATGGACCCCTTTGGAAAGATTCAAATGCTGGGATTTGCAAAGGTATGTGATAGACTGGTATTATGAGTCCCCTTTTGTAATGTAATAACAATTTCCAAAAAATGAACATATTATTTAAAGAGCTTTTGGCTAGCTATGGATCCATTTAAGAGCTTCATACAATTCCAGCTCTTCTCTGTGTCAGTAGTCAGTAAATTAATCCAACAGATAGGAAAAAACTATGCTTTTTTAAGCAACTGTTGCTTAAAAAAAAAACCCTAAACCAAACCCAAAATCTAAACACAACTGACGTAGATTTTGTGGTTATTTAAGGTATGTTGCATTGTTAGCAGAAAAATTCCTCATAAATATGGGCCAGATACACAGTCTGCTGTCACCGCCAGGAACATTTCCATGAGTATCCATGGATGTGGGAGCAAGTCCCTTGCTGAGCTCATAAGGAGCTATAATTCTTGCCTTCCCTCCCCTTAAAATCCAAACTGCATAGTCCCTCTGCTGTGTGGCAATCTCTCTTTATGCTGAGTAGAGTTATGGATGGAGAAGAAGCAGAGGCACGTGGCGAAGAGACAGTCTGCTGAGGGAAGTGAGTCTTAATTCTATGCATTGTTACCTGATTGAAATAGCATGAGGAGTGAAGCATGCTTTTAGTAAGTACAATGAATGCACACGTTAGTCTTAAATTGCTTCTGTCTAGCTTTTAAATGTGTCAATACTTATTCCAGTACCAGCCTGTTATTTAGGAAATGCTCAGCCGCTGTCCCTGTAATTTAATTTCACTCCTAAGCCTTCATCACCACGGAGCCATTTATTCCAGATTCGATCTGAAATTCTGCTTGTGACCCAGGGATTTAGCACATGGTTCATGAACATCATTGCTGATGGCTTTAAATAGAAGATTCTTAGGAAGAGGCACAATCAAATCCCAGGCGATAAGGAAGGCATGTACATCAGACAAATAGAAGTATATCCTTCTATTACTTCCTGAGGAGTATATTGTCCTTGGGAAAGAGAGGAGATTTCTCTGTCTAAAGTATTCTGTATCCAGCACAAGCAACCTCAGTCATTGCTTCAAGATTGCAAGTTCTCTGTGAGCTGCAGAATACCTTCTAGAAAGGCAATCAGCCCTTAAAATCTTTAGAAAGATTTTAAGCAACAGAGAAACCATATTCTTAGAAAGTAGCTCTAATGTCCAATTATCTCCGTAGCTAATGTTTTGTGCCTTATTTTTAGCATTAATTTATCCAGCTCCGGCTTTGGCCTTCAGCTCTCATTATGCCTTTGGTAGATTAACAATCCCTCCGTTATCAGATGTTCTCTTTGTGTCTGTATGGATTGGAACAGCTTCACCTTTTAACCTCCTCTTGGATGAACTCATATTGAGCTCCTTTGTGTCTTTCATGCGAACCATGAAGTATAGCTAAAGCAGCCCCAGAATGTTTGTTTTTCTGACACTTTTGAGAGGATATTGAGAAACTGAGAAAGAGCAAATAGCAAAGAAAATATCCAGTGCCCAGCCATGGTGCTATAAATGGAAGGAGTGAGGTGGGTATGGTCAACAGCCTGGTGCAACAGGGTTTTTGCTGGCTGTTTGAGGCAGAGGGGTACTCTGATGATAGGCTGCCTAGGGAGCTAACTATTCACCTCAGTAAAGGGTTTGAGCAGTGGGGCCATGTAGAAGGTGAGGACAGGCCTGCAAAAATATTGCAGTCAGGGACTGCAGCTGATCCATCAACAAGACCCGTTAGCTCTGCTGCTAAAGAGACTGGACCATTATGAAGACAGGCTGAGAGAGCCGGGGTTGTTCAGCCTGGAGAAGAGAAGGCTCCAAGAAGACCTTATTGTGACCTTCCAGTATCTGAGGGAGCCTACAAGAAAGCTGGAGAGAGACTTTTTACACTGGCACATAGTGATAGGATGAGGGGAAATGGATTCAAACTGAGAGAGGGTAGATTTAGATTACATAGCGGGAAGAGATTTTTTTCACTCTGAGGCTGGGGATATACATTAGTACCGATTCCTTCATCAGCCAAATTTGCATTTTTTGAAAAATATAAAATGCATTCATGTGTGAATGTTCATACTGTAAATGTTTCTGATCAAGACAAAGTATATGGGGCCGGTAAGAGAAGCCTGACTCAAAGGCTGTTGGAAGTGGGGCAGATAGAGAGTTATGATGTTAGGAGGAGTGAACATGCTTTCTTAGAAAATACTCTCAGGCCTTGTGATTGTATTAGATCTACATTTGCATAACAATCACCTCATCTAACTACTTTCCAATAATTTCTGTAGATGGTGGGGTAATTTTCTCTTCAGTGTTCTCCGTATTACTTAATTTGTATGGGAGTCAATAGGATTGTATTTTTTAAAGCGCAAATGATTTTCAATGTAGTTCACTCATTTCTTTCTGTATTTATTAGTATTAGTTTTACTCAAGGACACTTTAAATACTTACTCATCTTTTTGCAAGAACGAACATCCCTTTTATACTTAATTATGCCTATTACACCCAATTGTTAAACAGAGCATCCAGGATTTAAAAGAAAAAGCCATGACAGGCCAATGTGGAAAGTATCAAAGAAACCACCCAGTATAATTGAATCTTCAGATCCAACCTGTAAAAGGATTCCTATTGATTGTCCAGTGCAGTATGTCTGTAAATCTGATTCCCAGCTTGCCAGGCAGGGCTTTTCTACGGTGCACTACTATGTGGCCCTTGACATCTACCCTGTACCGAGTCTCTACAAGCTGTGTATCTGTCCTTTCCAGCTTTGTGAAGGCAACTATTGCATGAATAAAGGTGGGTGCAGAGTCCAGTTGGTGTTCAGCACAGCACGATACCAGTGGGAGGAAAGTAATTCTGCAGGGCTAGTTATTCACATTGCAATTATAAACAGTACTTGCTGTCCTGCACAGCCTCAGTCTAGCTATAACTTGAAGAAACAAGAAAGGTTTATTGTCTGACAAAAGTTCTGAAAAACCTTCTTTAAATGTCCACTTATTTCTGGATGCAGATTAGCTGGAAGAGAGGGAGAGAAAGGAGCATCAGAAACTATTGTGTGTCATAAAAAGGATTTTTCTCTTTCTTAGTTGTCTCACAGGCAGAACTTCATTCACTTGTAGATGTGTTAATTCTCTATTGCCTGTATTATGCCAACTGCTTCATTTGAGAAGCTTATAGAAGTATTTATTCACCTTTACAGTGAATAGCCACATGGAGCCAGACTTCAAGGCAGTGAATATTGCCGTGGCCCCACTGATTATGAAAAGTTCATGAGCTTCATCGAGCCTGTGCTGATTTTTAACCCAGATCTCATCTCCTTCTCTGTTGCCATGTGTGTGGAAAAGCAGCAGTGTGTCAGTACGCTCAGCCAAGAGCCGGAGACACTCTGTGGCACAGTCCATGTCAGCCACACTAATCTTTTCACAGCTGGGAATTGTGCATAAAAGGCTCTTTCTCCTTCATTACCAACTGCCACACGTATGACCGAAGCAACCAGCAATGCCTCTTGCTCAATCAACGGGGTCGGTTGTTATGAGGTGGCTGGGATTTTGTATCCACTGGAGCTTTATAGGAAAAGAACATTTCTGAGGATGACTCATGCAGATCTGGCTGCCACTTACTGAAAAATATGTGTGTGTGTAGGATGTAGCAAAAAGTAGCAGGATCTATTGGACAGCAGTAGAATATGTACAGGGAAAAGGTTGAAAATACGGGAATGACTCTGGTGACACTCTGAAATTAGGACATCTCAGGGTAATAGGGCAAATGATCTGGTCAAATAAGCTTTTCCCAGGAATCAGTGAGCTGTTTGTACAAGCGTGTGGATTTCAGTCTGGGGATCTTTATCAGAACTGCGGGCACCCCTTGTGTTGTTTTGCAAATACCCACCTGTTTTATGCTGTTGTCAGAAAGGCAGAAAGGGCTGTGTCAGGGCCAGGGTCTGTCCTCCTCCAGCCCCTGGGACTGCAGCAGTGAGTCAGAGATACAGAGGTTTGGGAACAGCCAACAAAAACCCCTGCTTATTAACAATTTCATCTTTTGCAGTGTCATTTTTGAGATAGATCAGTTCCCCAATCCAGCTCTCCTGGATGGCAGCAGACCTCAGGGGCAGAAGCAAATCATCAGCAGGAGGCAGGGAGAGGAACTGGGACCTACATCAGCTGGCCCTGCTATTTAAAGGAGTTCTGCATTTCCAAGCAAATCAATCTCTGAACTCTAATAGCAGCTTTGATATTGCAAGCTGTTGGCTGGTTAGCTCAGCACAGGCATCTGGAAATTTGGACCCGGGCATGTCCATAGTGGCAAAAGAAGAAAAGTTTCTTCAGCTTCTGCAGAGTTGAGAACCTGCCCAGAGCTGGGAGGCTTGGAAGGAAGGAAGTCATATGCTTGTCATGCAGCCACCAGCGTTCCTTGGCTGTCCTTGCCACGAGTTGACAAGGGGATGGAAGCTGAACAAGGAGCTAATTTTTTAAAAAATCCAGACCTGAAGTGCCTAATCAGCTAAATTTCTCACCACTGATGGGTCTGGGAAGATCAGAATAGGTAACCTTTGTCAAGGTGAACATTTTGAAAGGACATCTGCTGTGTTGATAGGTTTATCAGAAGATCTGAAATCCCAGCTTTCCAGGCAAAATCTTCACTCCCATACATCTTCAGAATAAAATACTCGTAAATCCTTGTTCTTGTACTACTTCAAAATAGAATATTCTGTGATTATTAGTTGCAGTAAGTTCTTGAAGTCGCCTGTGTGTTTAAAATAACACTTAAACTCTTGAGGCTCAGGCAAAGGTAGACTAAGGACAACTCAGAAATTCCTGACTCCTAATGCTGCTTTCAATATTATATTTAAATAGGCTGATCTCATGAATAAATTCTCCCTAACAGAGAAGTCAGGGAATATCTCTCTGTTTTGGTTTGGGGATTTCACTAACACTTATTTTAAAACAGTTATATTCAGGATTTTGCAGTGTGATTATCATTCTCGAAGCAGTTTAGGTTGGGAAATTCATCGTTGCAGTATTAAATTTCCAGTCATCCACTAAATAAAATAATCTAAGTGCTGTTATGAATAGTTTTAAATTACAAATTAATTTAAATTCCAATAAATTGCCTAATCCAAAATCAGTGGCTAAGCTGGGAAATATGTGAATCTCACTTGAACAAAAAGGTCAACGATGCGGTTTGTTACTTAGAGAAGGAAAATTTTTTTTTAAAATATATTTTTTGTTTCCTTCTACTAGTATTTATAGCTATTAGCACTAACTATGTGAACTAAATCAATGTTGTTTCCAGATCATATGCACAGAGTTTTCAAAAATATTGTTTCTTTTAATCTGAAATTAAGCTGCTGATCTTGTTGTGTAATAGATGCAAGATATTCTTAATTATGAAATCATGATTTAATTAATTTACTGCAGGAAAAATGAGAAGTGATGATTATATGGAGAAGCAAACACTGTTGATGGTTTTGGATGAGGTTTGTGGTAACTTATTGCAGTGCCAGCATAGATGAATCACTGTCCAGCTCAACACGGTTTCATGGCTGCCTTCTACTGCTTTTTGTTGAGCGGGTGAAATCAGACGTCAAAAATGCGAGCCTATTCACGTCTTTGGTATCTCATGTTTAATCATCTGGAGAAGCTCTCACTATCTGGTTGATGTGTTTATTCCATAGCATCCAGCTCCTTATGTAACAACATAAGATTGAAGGTGTTTACAAGAAGTTCACCTGAAAGGACCTCAGCAACAGCATTTCAGATTCTCCTGTGGGAATTTATAGCAGGAATCTTCAAAGAGTTAAAAAAAGGAAAGATTTGTAGGTTAAAATGAGTGAACAAATGATCAAAGATTCTGAGGGTCTCTTTAGTTACTGATTTCTGGTTTTTTACATAAGTATCACAAGCTTACTGCTCCAGGCAGAACTAATTAACTAATGAAGACAGGAGACAATTGCTGAGGAAGAGATGGAGAACAAAAACTTATTAAAATTTAACAAGAAGATATCTCTGTTTCATGTAATATCTGTTATATTGATCACTTTTAATGACAACATCCCAACAGTATTTTTTTCTAATTATGCAGAAGTGCCAGGTATTGTAAGCTATATACTCTCCTGTTTTGAAGTTCAATCGTGTTTTTAGCTGTATTAAAGAATTTTTTTTTCTTGTTTTGTAGGTTAAAGAAGTCAGGCATTCAGACACAATTTCTGCCAAAAAAGTTCCCTGTTTCAGTTATGCAGCTTTGTTTTTTAAGTCTATTGCCTGATTGATAACTTTATGGGTTCAATGTAGCAAGAGAACTATGTAATAAAACTTGAGGAAGCAGAACTAGAAATCAACCCATAAAGTTGTCAATCAGGCAGTAGGCTTAAAACGTAATGTGATGTAATTAAAATGTAGCACTTTTTTGGCAGAGATTGTTTTGGATATGTGATGAATGGAGATCAAAGAACAATTAGACAAATTTGTGGAAGAAAAGTCCATGGAACAAGCGTCTCTGGATAAATCCACTGGCTTAAAAGTGCTTAAAATATTGGCTGCTAGAAGGCAACCACAGGGAAAGCATCACTCTATATCATTTTTTGCTCCCCCTTCTCCCAAGAGGTATTACTAGAGATAGGCTGCTGGACTCGGTAGGTTAGATAACCTAGTGCTGCTATTCCTCTGTTATGCAATTTAAATTCATTTGGTCATGGACTTAGCTTGTGGCTCAAATAGTCACAACTACTATTTAAGGCAATGACCAGGAGGATTTGGACAGTGTTGACTTGTAGTCACTTTTCCTCAACAATAGTCATAATTCACCCCTTTCACCTCCTGTTATGCGAATGTTTCTCTTTCCTTTCATATTAAAACCTTTCAATTCTCATTTATATACCTGGATCATATTTCTAGTGAACATATTCAAAGCATGTATGATTCATGCTTTATATACAACATATATATAATAATAACATATATATAAAATATATATACCATATATTCCATTAACTTCATGATTCTTCATGTTCCTTCTAAAATACCTTTTTACACACATCACTGTGCGTCATTGTTACCCAAAATTATCCCTGTACCTTAGTTTTGGAGCTACTTGTATTTTTTCTTTCCAAAATATATAGATGTTCTGTAGATAACTGTGTGTACATAGATAACATCTGTACAAAATGATTAGGCATCATAACGTTAGGCAGAAAGACCAAGCTTTCAACACTAAGCTTTTATTGACTTGTAAAATGTAACAGCTGTGATAGCACAGTACATGTGTGTGCGTGGGAGGGGGTTCCTGTGAAAGATTACATTATTTTGGGATTAGAAAATCTGAGAAACATCTGGTTAGCAAATGAGTCACACAATAGGGTAAGTTCTTCAGCTTCTTTTTATCCCTGGCACTAGCTAACTATACGACTAGATATTCCCGGTGTGAGTGAGTCCTCACCAGTTGGTGGTTAGAATGGGGAGCTGAGAGCAATGTGTTGGGTACATCGTAATGGACGTGAGTGTGGGACAGCTACTGTGGGACAGGAAATGTAAGATACATATCTTAGATTATATATGCTTTTCATGGAACAATTTACCAGATGTCCGGGATAATGACACGACCCTGAGTTGTTTACATGGCAGCCAGTGACAGGCAGTCACACTTAAGAGGAAGACTCCAAATGCCTCATCACGTGCTGGGACAATGCAGAACACATCGTCCATGTGTGGTGTCAAGAATAACCTACAAGCAGCATGAGTCTCCCCTTCTGAGTCTTACAGCAGGGTAATTTCTTCTTTGGCTGGAGTTAATGCTTTGTGGTTCCAGTTTAGTTATTTTAAACTCTCCAGTTGAACAATTAACACATATTTAAACCCTGGGAGTCAGAGAGCCAGGTGACTGGCGCCATTTTCCGCTATGCTGTCCAGGGTGATGGTGATGGTGTAACAACAAGGCTATGGCCATATTACACAACTTGGAAGACTCTGTGAGGCTGATGAAGTGAACTGTAGGGGAATCTGCGAGGCTTCTTTTGCCCTCCCCTTTATACCAAACACACGCCTCCACTGGGCCTTCCAGATCTCTTTCTTCAGTTTATGGACACAGTGTCTGATCTTTGATAACCTGATGCATACATATTTTTTCAACAGTGTAGCTGTGTCTTTTCCTGTGACAAGGATGTGTAGATACAAGCTTTGAATTTCAGGCTCTCAGAGATTTTTTTTCTGTTTCACCTTTAACAATGAACAAATGCCTGTGATTGTCTGCTCTAAGCCCCATCGACATGAAGTAGGTTTTTCAGCCCACCACAGCTTCTGTGATCTCTTTGCTATTTTGTTTCTTCCTCGCTGCTTCTGCAGTATTTTGGTAGTCTTCAAGCACTGTGTAATTTCAGCCATGCGTATAGCAACCAACCAGCTGGCCTGGATGGAAGCAACTGCTGCTGTACACGGCAGAAAATAGCGTATCTCTAAGTGCAAAAAGCATTTCAAGTGGCTTAAAAATTGCTTTATTATGAATTATGGACTACTTTTGCTCTCCCAATAATGGGAAACACCATCTACTGTGATTCATTGTAGTCAAGCACCATTAACTTCAGAGAGAAATGGGACAAAAGGGAAACTGCTCCCTTGGTAATGGGGTATTTTGTGTGGGCAAACACTGTAGATATAGTAAATTATTTCACTCTGCTCATTCAGATCTATCCTTATAAGCCCTTTTGATGTTGAAGTTATATACTGTATAGCAATGGGTAAGTTAAAGAGTGGCTGAGTAATCGAAGCAAGAGTAACAGGTGTTAATCAGAGGATATAATCGTGACATGTATTAACAGCCCTTAAAGCAATTGTTTAACAGAATAGCAAAAAAAAACAACCCAGAAGCAGCAGAAAAATCTCATCTTTTCCCAAATAAGGGCTTTCTCATTGGGTGCTCTTTTATAAGGGACTAGTAAATTTGGGTACCAAACCATTCAGTAGATGACTTTAACTGCTTTTTCACTGCCCACTCTCAGTTTCTTGTCCCACTGACCCTGCTGGAAGCCAAGGAGATACATCTCACTAGACTAAATTTAGTCCTTGTGAACACCTACGTCTGCCACAGGTTATCATACTGCATTAAATGAAAATCTATTTTAGCAGGAAACCCTCCCGTTATGAAATATGATTTCTGAGAGGGCATTACAGCTCACCATTTCATTTTGGATGTTGCGTTCAAATTCAATCAGATCAGTATGCCACATGGTGTCATTTTAAATTAAATTGAACTGATCAATAGAGTACTTTAGCCACATCATTTTAGTATTGTCTTGGTAAAATCCTTGGCCTGTAGAAGTCAAGGACAAAACTCCTGGACAAAGTGGTGAGATGACACCATGACATCAGCTCTTTTGCAAAATTAATGCAGCAAAATAAATTGCTTCTTTCCTCCCTTGTCATTCTTCAAATTTTGAACCACTTCATTTGGACAAGCATCCTCAATGTTCTACTTTCATTTATGGAGCAAAAGTATTGCAGGGGTTACTAATGGGGGTTTAAGTCCTCTCTCTCTTGTTATTTCTTTCTCCTGTTGAGAAAGTGGCTTAGTTACTCCATATTTTAGTTCCTAATTTGCAGGCTGAGTTGCAGCATTTTCCTCTTTAGAGTGGAGTCTGAAGATTAAAATTCCAGATTTGAGAAGCTCAGGTTCTCCACAAACCATGTCCAAGTGAGGGGAAAAAAGGTTAAATTCTTGTGTGTATAATCTAGATTAAATTTATTTTTGGGTCTCTATTTATGTACCTCCTTTCTTTATATATTTTGTTTTGGTTTTCCAATTCCATGAGCAAAACAATACAGCTGGTAGTCTTTAATGTGTCCTGGAAATCAGGCCAGAAATACTAACAGCTCAGAGTTTTGGCTTCCCTGAACTGAGGGGGCTGTAAGAAATGGTAAGAGTTGTTAGTGCTTTGCAATCCCCAGATTAGAGTGTTGTGATTTTCCTTGGTAATTTCATTTTGTTTCAAGGGAAAAAATGCTCTTTTCAATATGTGGCTGAGAAATCTAAAGTTATGGCCAATTCTCAAAGCTCTCTTTCCTGAGACATGCATTTTTATTTTGAGTTAATTGATTAATAATAATGATGGATGATGAGGACAGACTTGGGTCCATGGAGTACAATTCTAGTCTTGCTGGACCTGGAGTTTACCATTTATTGGAAAATAAATTGGCAGAACTTCATCTAATGACTTGAATAAGTATATTAAGAGAATTGGACAGTCGTAAAGGATCTTGGGAAAACTGAATTCAGCTTCATTTATACATATGAGTTAATTTCAATCATGGAGAGGTCTGTAGTGAATGATTTAGACTTCCCATGGTCTTTTATTTATGAGGTCTGTAGGGTCTATTAAATTATCTTATAATTTCCATTCTGCCTCAGGTCAAATGCAGATTTCTGTAGTACTCAGAG
Source organism: Gallinago jamesoni (assembly GCA_025769975.1). Taxonomy (NCBI): domain Eukaryota; kingdom Metazoa; phylum Chordata; class Aves; order Charadriiformes; family Scolopacidae; genus Gallinago; species Gallinago jamesoni. Next base: position 32,403,935 of record JAOQGH010000002.1, on the reverse strand, counting down.
AACTAATAGCAGGAAAGATCCGTTTCCAAATTAACCAGAGGTGGTCCCATGCTAGAGACTGTTTTGTTTTTTACATGTGAAATTAAGCCTGTAGAACTTCTCTGTTTTCATTTTCTCTTTTCAGTGTGCCTTGGTTATTTATGACTTTGTGCCTGAAATTTTGCTATAGCTTTGTAAATCGCAGAAGACATATTTGAGGGATTATTTGGGTAAACCAGTCATAACTGAAATGTTTACTTAGCTTGTTTATATCTGGATTTTTTTATAAACCTTTTGTACAATTTTGATTTCATTATGGCAGTGTATGTTGCATAGTCTGTCAGGACAGACCCACAGGGTATGCTGGGCATAATGTAAATACAATATTTATTTTAATGGGATCATATTTTTTTAAAATATGCTTTTGGAGATAAAAGGAAAATTCTCTGAATGTAAACTTAGCTCTGCTGAATAGTCATTTAAAAAGAGTGACTGGAAAGTGACATGTGTACCCTTTTTAACTTGTATAACATTGAAAGCCTTAGAAATTTTAGCATCATTCATGTTAACACATCAAAGTATTGCTGGTTGAACTCAAATCTCTCTGAAATGCTAATCTGCACTCTTAACTGTAGTGGAATGAACATACAGATGGTTCTTCTCATTACTTGGAGAAAGAAAAGGGGATGATTTCCTTTAATGATTTCCCCTTCTTTCCAGACTGAAAGCAGTCCCAGCTCTTCCCTCCAGCTAATTTGACGATTAAAAGATGTCTTTGTCTGGCTTTCAGCTATTGAGGTTTCATCACAATTTGTTAAAACTTTCCATCATGAAACGAGGTGTGAACCCAGGGCTATGTAGGTTTGGTTCAGAGGTCATGTGAAGGGGAATTATAACCTTGAGTATTTAAAATCAGAACAGGGGGTTATTTTCATCATCCCATGTCATTGCACCAATGGCAAAGATGGGTTTTTAGGATTAAAATAGGAGCTTGAATCTTAATCGCAGAAGGTCATTGATCAAGGAATAGGCCCCGGTCATTCAGGCTCCAGACTCATGGTAGCTCCCTTTTCCGAAGGATACAAAGGAAGAGATTTGAAACACATTTCTAGAGCTGTTGATTTCACTGCTGCTTTGTGGGGAAACGTGCTTCAGATGAACTGGAAGAAAATGCTCTGTGAATAATTTCAAAGCTTTTAATTTTCACTATGGACCAGAACAAAGGATGACGTTTTACAAACTCAATCATGTTTCATGGTACGGTTTCATGTCTGCTGCCTTCTTTCGACTTGGAGCCCTATCTGTTTCGAACTAAGGTTAGTTGGTGTAAACTGGAAGAACACTGGGGAGTAATACGCCTATAAATACTTAAAGGGAGGGTGTCAAGAGGACGGGGACAGTCTTTTTTCAGTGGTACCCAGTGACAGGACAAGAGGAAACGGGCACAAACATGAACATAGGAAGTTCCATCTAAACATGAGGAGGAACTTCTTTCCTGTGAGGGTGGCAGAGCACTGGAACAGGCTGTCCAGAGAGGTGGTGGAGTCTCCGTCACTGGAGACATTCAAACCCCACCTGGACAAGTTCCTGTGCAACCTGCTCCAGGTAGACCCGCTCTGGAGGGGGGGTTGGACTAGATGATCTTCAGAGGTCCCTTCCAACCCCATGTGATTCTGTGATTCTGTAAAAGGGAATGGACTTGGTTTCTTCTGGCTCATGATCTGGATGCAAGCAGAGTAGTCCTTTGGCTCTGCTTTGAAGTTTGTGACCCATAGCCTTGTGTAGAAAACTACATGTCAATGACAGCGTCATCCCACAGCTCCAAGTATTTCACTTCATTCAACATGGCATCAAGCTACTACTGTTATTTCAGGATTTAATAGACTTTTACAAATTACCATTTGATGGTGTATTTTCCTGAATATTCTAGAAGCTTTCATGGGTATTTTTCAATTAAAATACTCAGTGGGAACAACAACAATAATCAAAAAAAAAGAAAAGGAAAAATGAATAGCTCAAATAAATATAGATGCTCCATTTCTTCTGAACTTCTACATATACATCTTACTTGATCCATCCCTATCAACAATGTTTTCTGTTCTGTTCTTGAGGTGCATCACTTCTCTCTAAACTATTCAAAAGAAGGGGAATTGGGTTCATGACTGTAAAAAGACTATTTCAGTGCTCAGAGAGATTAATTGTGAGGCCAGAATTCAGTGGAGGTTTCCCTCTTCTTTTTCTGTTAACCAGATCATGTTGTGTAATGTTTTTGCTAACTAAAACTGTAACCAGGCTTAAAAGCTTTTTTTTTCCTACTAGAAAAAAAAAAAAAAAAGGAACCATTACTGATGTAGGATAGAGTTTTGGCTTTTTTGAAAAGGCCATCTTCAGAAAAGGCTTTGGAGGAATTTCGTGCCTAGGGCTGTGTATTTTGATTTTGTCTGCTTGAATCTAGGCTTTCAATTGGAAAAAAAACAGGGAAAGGGAGAATGGTTAATTAGAAATGCTTGCCTTACCTTCTTGGTCCTCTGGCATGATGACACCTCATACAGTAATAGCAAAAGGTGGTTTGCCTGGGTAGGATATAAGCGGATCTAGATTTCCTTTTCAATTCTACCAGCAATATCTGTCCTGCTCCAGGGCAAAAATTATCCAGCCTCAGCTTCTCCCTCCCTAGTGTGGAGATGACAGTTATCTTTGCTCAGTGTCAGAAAGATATATTCATTATTGTGCATAAAATGCCGTGAGATTCTTGGTTTGGTATGTTTGTAGTGATTAAGTTGTCTGTTCTACCTTGTTCAGTAGGTAATGCTGATTGCATGTCTCTCTCAATACCCTGAGTACTACTAGAGCAATAGGGCTCAAATAATAAATAAGTCCTATGTAGCATGTATCAGCTCACTTCTATGGAGCTTTTTCGTTTTACTCTAATGAGGATATGGTTCTCATGACTCACTACTCCTAGGAATGAAGCATCTGAAACATAATACTTCTGTTTCTTGGTAAGTGAGTATTATTCTGTTGCCATGGTAAAACATATGTAAAATGACATAAGTAATGTAAACATTTGGGGCACGCTAGGCCTCACAGATTTCAGCCAAGCTTTCCTAATGAATTGTATAATATCAGAAAGTACGGTATTTGAGGCATTAGTTATTTTGACAGTGCATTGTCTTACTGCAGGTTTTTGGCAAAACCAACGGAGTGTAAAATTCCAGGTTAAGGCCTCTGCATGTTTTAGTTAATGAATATGAAACCAACACTCATAAAACAGCAGAGTTCACTTGTTTAATGAAACAGTAGGGGCTGGGTTGGTGGTAGAATTGGCATTAGTGACCTAGAAAGGAGGAGAGAATCTGCTGTTCAAAAAAACAAAAGGGGAAAATTTCCCTCCTTCAAGTAGCATATCTCAGAGCAGTGCAGCCACAAGAGAGAAGCGCTCATGGGACCACCTTTGGCTACCATTATCAGAGGTTGTCACCTCCAGCCCTGAAGTTAGTGACCATGGATAACAGACTTTTAGAAGTCATGCGAAGTAAAAGAGATTTGTTCTGTAGAATAAACATTTCTATAAAGAATAGATAAATTCTGGCATAGATATTTATTGTAGACATTGCATTTTTAAGTCTTCTAATTGATGGTAGTCCAATCAATGCATGTAGTTGAAAACAGGAATGTTCATAAAATTAGAGCTAAACTGTGGCTTTTGTTGCTGCTCATGTACTTGTCAGTCCCATATACAAAAACAATTCTCCTGTCATGAATGCAGTCACAAAATGAACAAAACAATATTCTTGAAGTGGAATGTTAGGGGAAAGCTACTTGGAGACTAAACTCCTAATTTGATAGCATTAAGGTAATGAGATAGTATCCATGGGGAATAATAGCACAGACTAACATGAGCTGGGGAGCTCTGCAGATAAGGTTGGATTCCTGCTTGGTAAGATTCATTAAATAGTTGAAGAATATCCAAAGGAAGGGCTGGAAAAAGTGAGCCACAAGGAGTCACAATAAAGGAAGTCTGATGGTTTTTGGGGTTTCAAACTTTTCATATTAGATAAAAAGATGGGGAGAATCTAACAAGCTAGAGAGAAGCATTCTAAAGCAAATATGTTAAAGAAAATGGCAGGGGACAAACTGGGTAAGGTTGAAATCTGCAGTAAAATTGCAATGGTTTTCATAAGAAGACAGTCACACATTAGGAGTATTGTCATTAATAACCAGTGCTGCATATATCAGAATAACATGAAAGAATAAACAACAGAAGTGGTGTGTGGGGGTAAGTCATGGCCGTGGGAGTCATTGTGAAATGATAATTCACCTTCTGTGTTCCCCTAACTTTTTCCATATTAAGACTTTTTTGCTCCCTATTTTGCTCATCTAACAACAGGTGCCTTTAATCGCTGTTATGAGTGACACTGTGAAGCAGGGAAAAACAAGCAGCCACATTCTGCTGTAGAAGAGAAATGCAGACACAGAAAGAGAATCAACCCCAGTGTTGAAGCTTAGCTAACAAGGGTACAATGCACACACACACAGAGTGAGAGCATAGTCCTGATGGCAAATATAGATTTGAACATTTGGAGGGGGAGGAGACCATAAACCAGCCTGGCTCTTTTTTTTTTTTTTTTAAATATTCCTTCCTTAGTCTAAATGCAACTGTGCTAAAAACATACAGAAGTCTTCATTAGAAGTTGCTTGGATTTTTTTCTCCTGATGAAGTTGATTATTAAAGTCCAATCTCTCCACTCTCTCTTCCCCTCTTTTATTTTTTTTTTCCAAATATGAGTTTGCATGAGAGGGCAGAACAACACATTTCCAAATAGTGTTCTTATCTCTACATCCTGTTATTATGCAAACTATAATCAAACTAGATGACAGTCCCCAGACAAACCTTTAGTATTAAGAGCCTTCAAAGCTCCAGGGCAGACTGTTGTAAGCAGGATAGTTAATTAAATGGAAGGTGGGTTTTATTACTTCATATGAACAACTAAGAAAAGCTGGAATGACGCTGAGCCTCTGGTTTTTTTTTTCTTTCTGTTCGACAAATGTCAATTGAACTTCTTGCCCCATGAAAATGGGAAGTTTACTTATGCTGATATGGTCACTACAGAAAAGTAGGTGGCAATTGCTTTCTTCTGCTTCTGCCCTTTACCCACCACCAGAGTAGATGGGCATTTTACGATCATGCAGGAAGCAAGAAATGCTTTTTCTTTCTTTAGCTCTTGGGGAGAGATCCCCTTTGTGTGCAGGGTTCAGTATCACCGCCGGTGGGCCTGTTTTTCGGGGGTTGTCACCAAGGGGGTTTGTTTGCAAATGTCCCAGGCGCGGGGGCATTTCTGAGAGTCCTGCCCTTGCCTTTCGGGGGCTGACCTGCCTTGTCACAGCGTGGGGACAGAAGCCCACCCCCGGGTGAAGCCATGCCCCCCCCCCCGATTGCCCGCAGCCGGTGGGAGGGGTGCCGGGCGCTGTCCGTGGTGCTGCAGGAGCCGTCCCTGGCGCTGCGGGCGCTGTCCGTGGTGCTGCGGGCGCCGCGCCCAGTCACCTGCCGGCAGGAGGAGAGCCTCCCGGGGGAGGGAGACTTCTCGACGTGCTTGCCTCTGGGCAGGTGTTTCAGACCCTGGCAGCACGGGAGCTCAGAGAGGCACTGTTTCTCCGTGGTGCTGTTAGGGAAATGGCACGGGCCAGGCAGCGGTTTTTCCCTGTTGCTGCAAAGATTCAAGCTTCAGCTGTCAGGTTTTCCCGGCAGTCCTCTTTTCCGCCAGGACTAAACTGCATGCAGGACCCGGGAGGTATACAGTGAGCCTGGCTCCTGGCTGTTTACCTCTGCAGGGAACGTTTCTAACACTAAATTTCTCCAGGGCTCAACATTCAATCTGCAGGTCTTTCTGAGAGCTAATTCTCACAGTCTGTTCCAGCTTGGGACATGTATTTGTGGAACACTCTGCATCCCTTCAGGGCTTGTGAGCAAGGGAGCAATACCAGTTTTTTTGGAGGGCAGGGAAATTGTTCCATCTGATGGATATGCAAAACTGTCTTCATACTTTTATGTTTTAATCCTTCCTTTTAAGAGGACCCTTTAGATCAAAGACATTCACATACTTTTTCCCAGGCTAATCCTGACTCAGCTATAAGAAAAGAAGTAAGCATGCTTTACCCTGATACGTCAACATTATTGTCTGAATTCATAGTTTTAAAAGAATAAGGAAACTTCTAGCTCAGATATTTCTAAAGGCTTTGCTCTTTTTTGGGGGGGGTTTTTGTTTTTGTTTTTGTTTTTTCCTAGTGTGGCATATCCTGTCTATAGGAACTTTGAAGACAACAACTGTCTCTTACTGTAGTAACTGTGATAACAGGATAAGATTTTGTTTCAGTGGTGGTTTTACAGAAGGATCTGTAATACAAATCTTAAATTCTATTGAAGTCTGTCCAGACAGCTGGGAGATGGTCAGAATTGTTCTCTCAGTCCCCACTTTTCAGCAATACTCTGCTTTCACATGCTCAATCAACACACTCAACATTAATAAGTCTTGGCTCATTGTAGAATTTAACTTCTCCTGTGCTTATGAACTTAAAAAGCCCCACACATCACCCCCTCTACACTCCACCAAAAAATCCTCCACCAAAACTTAAGATAAAAAATTCAGGTCAGCTTTTTTCTTGGTTGTTAATTCTTGTGGGGGTTTCTCTGGCAGAGGAAATCTTAAGGGGGTGGGTATGTGGGGGAATGAAGTCTGCTGATATCAAGTCTCTCTGTAGCAATCAGAGAGAAAGAGAAAGAAGAATCAGTGATTGAACTGATTGAAGTGCCTTGGGGCTGAAATGTTTTTATGGAGTGACTCTGCTGACCCTGCTTTTCTCCCTACTTTGTAGATTGGCTGCTCTGATCAGGTGCCAAGATCAACAACAGTGAAAGTTCATCTTACAAGTATTCAAGTGCTGTTCTAGTTGATCTGCACAGACATTAGAGCACAAGTCTTTGCATAAAGAAGAACACTAGAAACATCTTGGAACTTAGTCTCAGCTGGGCCCATGTATGTGGATGTGCAGGTATATAAATTTTAATTCTATCTTTTGAATATTTTTAATGGGAATACTGTTGAAAAAGATGATAGGGGAGTATTTTCAAGTAAGTGAAATCCAAAATCTAAATCTGTGTTGATGAAGAATGGAAAGGAACCTCCTGAAGCCCAAGCCCCATGCAAGCAATCATACCACATGCATGTGACAAATTGATCAAGCTTTCTGTTAAAAGCAGGTGTTTTATCCTTCATAATATGTTGATTGTTCCAAAAGCCAGCACTACCAAGGGGCAATTTGTTGCCCTCCCACTTAGAAGTGTTCTACTTTCCATCCTAAATTTGCCCATGGTGAATTTGTTCTTTCATTAGTAATGTTCCTTAGCTTAAATACATCTTTACGTGCCCCAGAGTTTACCATCCTCCCCAGTGTTTTTAAAGAATACAGAGCAATTCTGCTCTGGTGAATAGACACTTATAGCAAGAAAATTGCCCAGAGATTGTAAATTGCCCAGAGATTGTAACAAAGTAGAGGCAAATTCACTCTGGAATCTGTCACAAAGTAGGAGATTTTCTTTGCACTTCCAAATGCATATAGTCCTACAAGAGAATTTACTCCATTCTAAGCCATGGTGAAAATGCGTATTGTCAGGTGACCTTGACACCTTTTTCCTCTGTGATGGTATCAAACTTTCTCTTATTCTCCCTAAAGTTTTCAAAGCTTCTCTGTGTAATTGTGCAGTCATCTTGCTTGTTATCTATCTCTGGTTCCAAACTTGGTGCTTCTATCGAATTCAGTCAGTGTGGTCCTGCATTTTGTGCTAACATAATAAAAAGGAAAGAGCTACCAAGGCTGGTCAGTCCCAAGCAAGGTTCTTGAGGAGCATGAATAGTTGCTGTCTTCTGGTCTAATGTAAACGTTACTGTTCTTTGCCTACCTCACAGTTCTTAGGATATTTCCTCTACAATAGATGGTTTCTCATATGCTACCACTCATATGTGTTACACAAACCCAAACTGAAAAGAACTACTACATACCCCACTTTGAGAAAAATCAGTTCAATAACAGGGAGATGGAAGGTTACTTTGACAAAAGCTTCCTTTGGTGTTCTATTCTGACTCCTCTCTTTGTGTTTCCCCTGTCCTTAAATCTGGTCTAAAATTTACTGTAAAACTGCTGTCAGACTAAAGGCCTGCACTTTCTCATCATATGCCCACCCTCTACCCTGCCCCCAACCTTCCAGTGTTTAAGGACAGGTATCTCATTTGCTTTTCTTCAGTCACGGGCTTGTGTTACATGCCACAGAGATAGGAAAAGCCCTTACTTCTCACCCAGAAGTTCCATGTGCCAGTTCTTGCAAAACCTGGCAGGGGAATTAACAGGCTCCTGACAGTATGAATTTATTCACTTCTACGTTTTGCTTTTACCTTGTTGTGGTAGTTGTGACCAAGCACCTTCATTCCCAGGAAACCACCTGTGTTTTCCCTCAGTTTTTACACTGTTACCTTTACTCTGGCAGAAGTTTTTTTCATCTAAGGAATCAGTTCCCTTTTCTCATCTCACTTTGCTCAATGGACTAAGAATTCAGTGCATACAGTGAGGAGCAGAGCCTCTATTCTATTTTTAGTGTGCAGCCTCAAGCATGTTTTAACTAAAAGTCAAGCCTCCTCTTCATTAAAGTAGAGCTCTTCTTCATCTTAAATTAATTATTTTAAGCTGAATCCTGATTTTACAGAATTTTGGTACCTTGAATTTGAGAAAAGCAGCAAAAACCAACCAAAAAAATCCAACTAAACAAAAGCCTTAGTTTTTTAGAGTTTAGAGACTATGATGGCCCAGTCCACAGCAGAAGCAGACACCATGCATCCGTATGATTAAACAAGAGAAGGAGGGCAGGCTGACCTGTCTTGAAATTGTTGTGTGATACACAACCTTGTTCCCTGGCTGGTCATCAGAAGAATTTACTAAAAGAACCCCAGCTCTACTCATTCAAAATAGGCAAAGCATCTATTTTTATTGTAGGCTTTGCAAGAACTGCCTGATCTGCTCTGCACAGAACATTCCTGGAAGAATGTAAAAGGCTTTTTTAAAGGACTTCTGTGATGCAAAAGAAGTTACTTTTTACAGAAAAATACACATATCAAATAATCAAGAACTTAAAATAATAACACCTGAAACTGTGAGACTTTAGTAACAGAAGGAATTTTTTTTTTGTCTGCAAAGCTGAAATAATAGAAGAGAAAGCCTACCAGCTTAGGAAGTACTGTTGAGCTTTGCGAGCATAGCTGCTAGCATCAGATCTCATTCTTGGATCGTGCTGTTTTAGTTAGGAATTACAGGGATAATTAGACATGTAAGGAACAGCTTTAGTGCTTACAGAGGTTTCTCACTTTCTGAAAGTCCCATAGCAGCTTACAATGTTTGTACTCAAAGTGTCTATAAAGAGTTGGACAGATTAACACAAGAGATGCTCAGGAGATGCTGTAAAATGTTTCTGTGAAGTGCTGGTCTGGCTCTAGATAGAACACTTTCCCTTGACTCAAGGAAGACCAGGGTTTCAATTAGACAGTAATCAGCATTCCTATGTGTGACATCCTTACACACTTGGAATGTCAAAACAGTTCTAATATGACAGTAATGCAGTTTCTGTGACCTTTTCTCTTTTAATGAGAAAATTCTGTGTGTGAAATACTCCGTTCAGGAAGAACTTTTTCATCTAGCCTAAGAAATTCTAAACAAAACTAGTATTTGGGGTTTTAAAAAGAGAAATGGGGATCTCTTTGGGGTAAAATGCTGAAATAGTTTTTCTATTCAAACCCCTATTAAATATTACCTTTCCAGGTCTTGGCTGTAGAGTACAGCTGAACTGGAGAAATTTTCTGCCTGAAGCCAAAACAAACAGAAAATCACTAACAGAAATAGGGTGGTTGACTTCAAACAGAAGATGTACTGGTTACTGGTTTCAGAGGTGAAGAAAATACATTTAAAGGTAAGAGAAAATGCAGGAAGATTTCTTGGTACAGCTTGAAATAAAAGAAACTCTAAGGCTACTTTCAGATTTTTGTGACCTGAGCATTAAGGTGACTTTGAAGCCTACTTTAGATGATATTTTGTTTGATTTTTATTCTCAGATAGCTAATGATAAACATTTTTCTCATAGGAGTACAATGAGGGTATTTATTGGATAGCTCTGGGGAGTGAAAGAGAGAAATCAGTTAAAGATGTGATTTTTCAATTTTTATGTGTGCTTATTACATGTACTTTTGCAGCATGCTGCCTGTAACCGAATAGTATGGATGCACAGGGTGGTGGAAGCAGTAGGAATCCCCTTTTTTTTTTTTGCTTCTTTGCAACCTCTACCTTCAGGTCCCTCCCCTATTCTGGATTTGGGTATGCAGAGACAAATAGGTACTATATTCCTCTGGGTCCTATCCAGCTCAGATAGGTGAGATTGGACTCTGAAGTGGAATATCACATCCCATTTTTCATATGGGTCACGGGTAGGTTATTGCACCCATGAAGTGAAGGATGGCACTCCTGAGCAACATGGCTACATGCTTGCTTTCCCCTCAGACTGGAATTATAGCCCTATTCTAGTCCATAGCATAATCTAACTATAAATGCAGGGGCAAAGAATCAGCATTTACTAGATTTGAAATACCCATCCATCATAAGTAGTTGTGGGAGAACAGCTCTGGTCTGAACAAGGGTTACACAAGATTAGGTTCTGTTTTAAGATTAGGGAAAGGTTTATGACACAAATGAAATCTATTTGAACTTTGGGTTTATGTCAAATTACACCAAAGAAAAAGATGGATATGGGTCTGCCCATAGCCTCATAGAAAAAAATGGGTTAATATTTCCTTACAGTAGCCTGAGAGATTAGGACATAAACTGTCCATTGAGGTTGTGTTTGAATCCCCCAAGTGCCTTGCAAAACCTAGCAATGTTCTCTGCTCTGAAGCATTCCTAAATTGATTGGCTATTCAATTTATTCCTTTGATTGCCTAGCTGGTATAAATGGATGCAATGGAGTTTGACTATTTTTCACCAGCTGAGGTCCTAGTCCCAGGAATACGTGAAATGGAGGAGAGTTAAGGGACAATCAGAGCAATAGGTAAGAGCTGGATGGGGACATCTGCTTAAATGTGTGTTCTCTAAGCACTTATCCTCAGTTTTTGCTTTCTAATGTCTGAATCAAACAAACCAAATACAGACTATTTTACAGACTGGTTAGCACTTATTGTCTGGTGCAGAAAAGGTTAACAAACCTACTGCAGGAACAAAGAAATACCCTAAACATTTTTAGGCAGCTGTGATACTAGATACAGTTTGCTGTAGTTCACTGCAGGTGATCCCTTACAGCTAAGCTATTCGGATGCTAATATTTCCTTTGAGATGCTCGCATGTGTTTACTTTTAAAGCTGGTAAACTCCACTGAAAATACAATGGCTGAGCAAACATTGCAACATCATTAGAAAATAAATTTAAATAAAATAAAGTGCTTTGCGCTATATGCTAAATGAACATTATTATTAACTTCATTCACCGGGTACGTAGCTGAGTCCCTCTAGTGGCATAAACATTTGTCTGGCTTCAGCATGTTATTAAAATTCTATTTTACAGCCACATTATAGCAGCAAATTCACAGGTAGCTTTTTTGGACACTCTGAGGGCTGTGGCAAAGTGAATCTTGTTTTAGTTACTGTGCAGGCTAGTGTTAATGAATGTAAATTGATTTTTAGCTGTGAGGGGCGATTATAGATGCACTGGAAGGAGAAAGGAATTTTTGAAAGGACATTGAAGAACTAATTACTATCAGTAAGAAACACGCAAAGAGCAACGTAATACCCAGGACAGCCAATAGGGAGAAAAGCTTATACACAAATCTGCCACGACCTAGTAGTGAAGACTGTTTAAAAACACTGGTCTCCACTTAGCTTGTAAATGCGCATCACCCTCTTTCTCACTCATATATTCTCTCTCTCTGACACACACACACACACACACACACACCCACACACACACACCCCCTCCTGGATTTGCAGAAGCCAGACATCTAGGGCACTTCTTGGAATCCACAGGAAAATCATATGGGATTACAAAACCAGAGCAGTAAGTACTCACTGCATTAAATGTTTATTAAGTGGCATGCTGTCAGAACCTAGATTTAATAGTAAATAGAGGAGGACTTTAATGGAAATTGGTTGTATTTGATTTTTCTTAGGAATTGCTGAAAGCTGCCTCTCGAGGATTACAACTTCACCTTTTGTTTTTACGGATGCTTGTTTACTATCCTTGTGGTAACCTCTGGACAGCCAGTAATCCATTCATTATCCACCCTGATTGATGCAGGAGTAGTGCAGTGGTAACTACTTCCCTCAGCTGACGGCAAACGACAAAAGGAGGGAAATGATGAATTCGGACAATTTAACCTCCCAAAGCTTCCTCTCTGCGATCCATAGCAATGCCAGCAATTTATTCTCAGGGCTCCAGTTCGTTCAGACCTTCAAGCCACTCATCATCCCCTGCTACTCGCTGGTGGTTTTTATTGGTGTCATTGGGAATTACCTTCTCATTTATGTGATCTGCAAGACCAAAAAAATGCACAATGTCACCAACTTTCTGGTAGGCAATCTGGCTTTCTCCGACATGCTCATGTGTGCGACCTGTGTACCCCTGACACTCGCGTATGCCTTTGAACCCAGAGGATGGGTGTACGGGCGTTTCATGTGCTACTTTGTGTTCCTCATGCAACCCGTCACTGTGTTTGTGTCTGTCTTCACCTTGACTGTCATAGCTGTGGACAGGTACTATGCCATGGTCTACCCCTTCCGCAGGAGGCTCACAATCCCTGTTTGTGCTTATATCCTGGCTGCTATTTGGCTGCTGAGCTGCACCTTGGCTGCCCCAGCCTTGGTCCACACTTACCACGCAGAGTTCCCAGAACTGGACTTCTCCATCTGCGAGGAGTTTTGGTTCCACATGAAAAGAGATCGCTTAGCTTATGCCTACAGCACTCTCATCATCACCTATGTTCTGCCTTTGGCTGTCATCTCCCTGTCCTACCTGAGAATCTCAGTCAAGCTCAAAAACCGTGTGGTCCCCGGCAACGTCACCCAGGGCCAAGCTGAGTGGGACCGAGCAAGAAGAAGAAAGACTTTTCGCTTGCTAGTCTTGGTGGTGGCAGCTTTTGGAGTCTGTTGGCTGCCTCTCCACATCTTCAACGTGATAAAGGACATAGACATCAGCTTGATCGACAAGCAGTACTTCAATTTCATCCAGCTGCTGTGCCACTGGTTTGCAATGATGTCTGCTTGTACCAATGCTTTCCTCTATGCCTGGCTCCATGACAGCTTCAGGGGGGAGCTGAAGAAAATGTTTGCCTGGAGAAAGAAGAAGATTGGACCCACTACAAATTGCATTATGGCCAGTGTGGTGCTGTAAATAAGAGCTGGTGAGGGTGCAGTTCCTTTGTACAGTAGCACTGTAAGTCTTTTCAACTATTAATTAGGCTTGATTCCTGACATTTGTCCTCAGGGCTCAATTATAACAACACAAGTCCTGTGCATAGCTTCCCCAGCACCTCCTCTCCTACTGGAGAAGGAGAGGCAGATATCAAGTCCCAGAAACGTCTGTACTTCTTTGAGAGGAGTTAGAGGCCAAGGAGAGTTTAGCACATTAAGATACCCTTATGTAAACTCCTGTCTGTTTTGGATATTGTTGGCAGTACAGGCATGGGATTTGGGGACAGGGAGAAGCTAGGATCAATATGAGACCTAAATATCTCAGTGAGGAAGTGTTTTGGATGGGGTTAAAATTAAATTGGCATACCTATCCAGAGTCCAGTCCTTAGCACAGGATCCAGGGTGAAGGACTAACAACATTCCTTTGTCCTCTTGGGTTAGGGCCATGCTGAAGAATAGCCTAAGGCTCTCTGAAATGCCCTTCCTGAGCAGCTGTTCTCAGCTGTGGGCAGGAAACCAGATTGGTAGGAGCTGCTCCAAGCCTCCCTCTGCCAGCTGAGTCGTGTGGGCAGCAGCAGCGTGCAGGGACCACCCCACTCCTGATGGTGCCAGTGGTGTGAGGGGTGATGGCCTCGGCTCATCCTCTGAGCATCTCTCTACAAGACAACGGGTTTGCTTGTGTACCTGGGGACCCATGCATGGATGGAGGTCCTGCAGCTCCTGGTGGGGTATGTTCTATCTGCCCTGCATAATTTCCTCCCTCACTGCCATTTTCTCCTTGCTGCTGGCCCAGTGGATGGAATAGCAGCCTGACAGGGCTGCTCACCTGCCTGCCCGTGCCAACAGCGTCGTGCGGGGATCTGCGCCTTAGGCTTTTTGAATCCATGGTCATTGTGCGATCCCAAATTTCCCGTGACTCATGAAACCGCAGCACAGCACGTAGCAGGGTGAGATGCAATATTGCAAGAGGGGAAACAAAACCAGGGTGATGTTATTTCTTGTGAGGCGCAACTGTGATGTAAGGTATGCGAGAGCCTGCTTGGTGGATTTGCTGGTGCTGTTGCCAAGGACGGACAGACTGGAAACACGCTGTGTGGTGGAAACTCATCCAAATACGGGAACATTAAAACACGCCACCACTTTGCTGACACTGAATTGTGTTCCTGCCCTTGTCTCATGTAACCCCAATTTGATGACCCTCCCTCAAGGCAGCTGCGTCCCCAGCCAGAGGAATGGACATTGCTGGAGATTTGGCAGTGCTGAGATGTTTTTCTGCTCATCCCTTGACATGTGGCAATGCTACCATCAGCTTTGGTATCCAGAGACAGCCAGAGACTTTGATACTGTCTTCAGGAGCACTTCTAAAGGTGCCTGTTAAGAGACAGTGGGTGGAAAGGGCTGTTGTCATTGAGCATTGCGTGACCAGCCAAAGAAAGACCTGTCAAACAGGGCAGAGTGGCAAGTGCTCTCTTTTGAAGGAGTCTTTTGGGAAGAAAAGATTTCCTTTGACATTCACCTTTCAATCAGCTGAGGGAGTTAGAAGCTATAATCAACCTAATGGTTTCTGGTTTCTTCCTCCCTCTGTCTGAACTGAAAATAGCTGAGGTAATAGATAAGCATAAGGGGAAAAGTTCTGAAAGCAGACATTGTTTCCGAAGAGGTTTCTTCCAGCCTGTGGAGCCAGAATCTGGGATGACACAAGGAACTGACTGAAACTGAGTTGAGATCAGCTGGAAAACCAGCACAATGCAGGGGCAGTTTTGGCCATTGTCAGCAAGGGCATCTATCCAACTGCAACTGCCCGTGGCCAGAAACTGTCCTGGTTTGAGGGTATGGGCTGCAAGGCAACGCAAAAAGAGGAGTAGGGAGAGAAGATGATTTCTCTAGTTTGTAAGTGTACTCCTGCTGTGAAACTGCGAATATCATTTTGCTCATCAGCATTCAGCAAACTAATCTGGTTTAAAAAAAATACACAGATGCATATGCACACACTGGGAACAGCATCGGAAAAGCGTTTGAAATCCCTTCTCACAAATTTCCTTAGAATTTCAAGCTGTTCTGTTGCTTGTAATGAGGAACCGGATATTAGAAGCTGATGACAAAAAACACTGAATCAAAGAAAATCCTTTTCAAGAGGGTATTACTTGCATTCACTCTGTGATGAAGTGTATCTGCCGTTCTTACCTTGATTTAAAGATTTGAATGACTTATTAAAGGATGTTTTGCTTTTGCTGAATTTTAGGAAAGAATTTTTCCTTCAAGCTCAATGTAGCAAGTTACATGAACAACTGCTGATTTTGAAAAGGCAAAAAACCTTTCCAAACAAACCAACTAAATTTTATAAGCTTTTCAGCTTCTGTTCACCTCTTCTGAAGAGAACAGAGAGTTAGACACTGAGAGGGAAACAACACTGCAAAAAGCAGCCTTAAATAACAACAAAATCCTGATTTTTAGAGATTTTTCTTCTGTGGAATTATATTACTTCAATCTGTTAATTTGTCAGTTTGTAAAGGCTAATTAGCATTGAGATGGCCCTTTATGTTTACAATCAATGCAGACAGTGCTGTAACCCAGAGTGATCCAAGGCCCAGTGGAGTAACTGGGAAGACTCTTGTTAACACAGCAGGCCTGGGACCATTTCCTTCTTACACATCACGTTTTTACACTCATTTACAGGCACTGCAGTTTGGTTTATTAATGTTCTCTTGAATGTCAGTGACTGCAGATGGTGTCTGCAGAGAGCTGCACGAAGGAACCAAGAGGGATTTCTCTCTCTATCTTTTTCTTTTTTTCTTTTTTACCTTGAGACAGAGATGAACGGCTGCTCGGTGCATATATTGTTCCCAGCGTGACGGACGCACTGGGAATACCTCGCTACCAGCAGCCCCTGAAGCTGCAGTTACAGCAGTGCCAAGGTATGTCATGTCAAGGAGGTCCTCAGGAGCACCCAGCACAGCAGGCACCCTTGTTTAAGTGCTGGTTTAACCTGTACATGCCTTGAATCTTTCAGGACTTGCACTTGGAGCAGAAAGCTCAGAACCGGCCCCTTGTTTCAGGTCCTTCTCAGGACTATGTTTTGCAGATGCACCTTGAAACGATCTGTGTTCCCCAGCCCCAGGGTCCTGAAGTTCCTTCTCTCTCCTCAGCAGCTCCCTTAGCCCACCTTAGTGGTTCTGTGAGGCCATTTTTCCAGGCTTTCCCTGTATGGTGCACAAAGGAGGTCCGGCACCAAGCTGGAGGGCTGGGGGTCCAACAAGCTGGTGGGGACCAAGGCAGAGCCACATTCGCTCAGACCCACCTCTGAATCGAGCCCCAGGAATGTCTGCTCCATGTAATTACTGTTTTCTCTGCTATCTAGAGTAATAAACAATAATAAGATTTAGAGGCATGTTGGCGCACTTCTTTAATCCAGTTATGCAAATAATTATATTCAAAGCCATCATGTGAAATGTGTTTGCTAATCTCCACCCCTCTCCAGGGAACTGCTGTGGTTCTCTGGGGGACCAGGGCTCATCACTACAGTATATTTGGTGGTATAGTTTTGAATTACAATTTAAGAAATCATTGCACGCTTTGATTTTATAAAGTAGCCTGGGTCAAAACTTGGTGAACATATTAACTTTCTCTGTAAGAATTTTAGTTGCTGTTTCCTGCTTACATTTGAATCCAAGGACTCTCACATTGCAGGACAGCTGCTCTGCAGGGATGGAGCAGGGTTTGCACCTGAGCTGGGGGCTGACAGAGTGCTACATGCTCCTCTTCTGCTGGGATTTCATTCCAGTTATTTACATGCACCAAGAGACTTGCAGCAGGTAGAAACCCACGTGTTCTGCATTTTACAGCAGCAAATATGTGCTATTTATGATGGCTCCTAAGACTTAGGACCATGCTTACTCATTGTAAAAATCATCTGCAAAAGGTTGTTTTGTTCTTGGATCATAGGAGAAGACTCTGGGGAGACCTTATAGCAGCCTTCCAGTACTTAAAGGGAGCTTGCAAGAAAGCTGGAGAGGGACCTTTTACAAGGACATGTAGTGGTAGAACAAGGAGTAATGGTTTTAAACTGGAAGAGGGTAGATTTAGATGAGATCTCAGGAAGAAATTTTTCACTCAGAGGGTGGTAAGACACTGGCCCAGGTTGCCCAGAGAAGCTGTGGATGCCCCATCCCTGGCAGTATTCAAGGCCAGGCTGGATGGGGCTTTGTGCAACGTGGTCTGGTGGGAGGTGTCCCCCAGGGCAGGGAGGGGTTTGGTGATTTTTAAAGTCCTTTCCAATCCAAACCATTCTATCATCTGGGAGATTTCACTGGGGCTAAGCGTCTACAGCTCAGAATACTCTGCATACCAATATCTCTACTAATCTCCGAACTTAAGAAGGAGTTGATAGGGAGAAGTAGGGCCAAGTGAGATGAAGAACATAGAATTAGATATCAGGAATCACAGCTTCCCAATTTGAAGCTGTTCTGCATCGATCTTGGAAGGATTCATAGAACATCAATCTAGCAAATACACAGTATTTTCAATGTTTATAGATGCAGAAATGTTTGATCAAGCATTTGGGTGGGACTAGATGATCTCCAGAGGTCCCTTCCAACCCCATATCATTCTGCGATAAGCTGCTTCCTATGGTCAAATGTGGGGTTGGTATTTAAGGGCAATGTACTTACAAAACACATACATAAGTAAACCTGCATTTGATCGGGAATTAAAAACCAGATTAGATGGTTAACAAAGGTCACTAAATTTGAAATCAGGCAGCCAAAGAAAAACAATAGTTAATCAAACCTCAGTTAGGGTCGGGTAGAGCTGGTCTCTTCCCCAGCTTGAAAACGGCAACTCACAGCAGTGACCAAAGACTAACTCTCTGTGCAATGCATTGCTTTAAATAAATTTTCCTTATACTTGGATGAAGAAAACTGCAAAGCTGTATTTGTTTCATATTTGGGGACTGGCATTTTATCTGGAAGGGGCAAACGTATAACCTGCCATAAGACCATGACTCACAGGAGCATGGTGAGTTCTTCCCAGCTGATAGACTGGGAAAAGCTGGTATTTTTCATACCACCTGAACAACAGATGCTCTGTACAGTTTTAATTAAGTGAATCTTGCTTGTTGAGTTGTCAACGGTGAGTTATAATTAGATGTCTAAGATTATGCACGGTACAGATACAAGCTGAAAAAGGTACACCTGCAGCTGGGGAAAAAAAAATGCCAAATTGGACAAAACTGTACAATGCATCCATCAATCTGTCCACCAGATGAGAAGAGGGTGGAGAGAGTAATAACGTGCCAGTGGTAAAGTCACTGCTGTATTTGCCCCTTCTGCATGAAGAAATAGAATACAAATATTTACCTCCAGCCGACCCCTCTCACTGCCCACTATCTTTTTCTTTTCTCAGAAAAAAGAACTGCATTTCATCTGCTTCCCTTGGAGAAAAAGTTGCTCAAGGGTCAAAGCAAAGATTTCTGCCTGATAGAAAGCATACAGGAATCGAGGAGGGTTTCTAAAGTAGAGATCACCCTTTTCTCTCTTTAAAGTCTTTCTCCCAGCAGAAATGGCTGGTTGTGCCTGACACCCAGTCTCTGTAGGCAATCTCTTGCTGTGCAGGTCTAAAGCTGGCAGGAGCAAACCTGGCCTGCCTGCCACTTGGAGCACTTGCTTTTGTGGTTGCATCAAGTAAATACCCTTCCCCATACACAATAACCACATTCTGGATCAAAACCGTCGCTAACTCTGGTTCTTTATACCTGATTTCCCTCCACATCAACAAGAGTTTGCTTTGCTGAAAGTCCCAGAGAACACTGCAGACACATCAAAAGCTCCCTGCCCATATTAATGGGACCTTTCCTTCAGAAACTGTTACCACACTCCCTGTTTCAAGAGCAAGTTTCAAGCACATTCTTACCCTGTAGTGATGTAACCAGATGGGTCAGGCTTTCCCCAGGCTGAGTTCAATCAAATTTTGTGTGTTTCTCTGCTTCCTGCTCTCCCCCAGACTTTTGAGACCATTGATCAACTAGTCAGTAGAAGCAGGAGCCTTGAGGATGTTGAAATCCTAGTAGCTATCTGAAATTAAGAAGAACGCTAGCATTTTCTTCATGCTCCCCAGAGAAGGAAGAGACATCTGAGTGCTCTCTTCTTTAGGGACCCACCCAGGATTACATGAGTGATGGTGTAAATGGTACAGATCTAGTTATGAGGTGGCCTCCCTACAAGACAAAAAGTGAGGGGTTAAGGGCATAAAGCTCAAATATATCTCATTGGGACTTATTTGGATCATTTGGGATCTAAAAATCCATTCTCTTTGTCAAGAAGCTGATAGGATTGACTTCCTGGCCTGTTGTTGCTTACTTTCTTTTTCTACAGCCTGCTTTGTGAAACTAAGGTAATGAATCTAGTATCTGATATAAATAATAAAACACACACTCAGGACCTCCCTGCTTTGTGTCTCCAGCCCTCTGGAAATCAATTTGGGATCACCACTATCTATTTGAAGATGACTGGGCACTCCGTTCTTTGCATCTTGTTTATGTTAATTATCATTGTAATTTCCTTGTGTGTTTTTTTCTGCAGGAAACATACAAAAGGGGATGATGGCTTTAATCCCTACACCTACATTTCCTACAATTCCTACATTCCCATTAGGCGCTGGAGATGCTGCGTGAGCAGCCAGCAGGGCTGCAAAGAGAAGCTTGACGCTTTCCTGCAGAGCAACGATATCTGCCTCTCCTGCTGAGCACAGTTCTTGGTTTCCAGATAAGATTCTGGACAGGCAGCCTGTGGCTCCCAGCAGCAGGAGGGAGTTTTGCACTGTGGTCTGGGAGAGCCTGTTTTTGTGTGTGGTGCTGAGGGTCACTCCTGCACAGCTCAGGATCCACCCCCCAGCAACATCACCGACAGAGTGATGTGCTCAGCAGGAGGCAGCTGGTCCTCCTGTGAGGCCGGGCAGCGTGAGGTGTCATCCTCTGTCTACAGTTGCTTAGCCACAGGCAGTTGTGTTCAGCTAGCCCATCACACCCATGACAAGAGAGGCCAACGCTCCAGTGAAAGCAGCTGTGATGCACTGTCACAGGTTGCCATCAGTCTCTGCTCAGGTTTGTGTGACCACCTGCATTTGGGAGTGGGAAGGTGAAGTAATGCACTTTATTGTAAAAAAACCAACCTGTTTTGGGCTTATGAAAGCAGGGCAAGAAAAAAGAGGAAAAAAACCCAACAATATTGCTCAAGCAAACAGTAACCATTCAAAGGCTAACTCTATAATCACCCAGAGACTGTGTTTCTGTACCAATGTGGGAGTTACTCAATTCTTCTTGTGAGCGTGGTCCCTTACTTCAGTGTACTGCCTTTATTGCATCTTTTCTCCCATCCCTCAGCCATACATGAGCGTGAAGAGGGACAGGCCAGGGGTATGCATGAACCAGTAGTGTGAGGTCCATGGATACAGAGCCATCAGTACATGGACCAGAGACAGATGGGTTGGGCGTGGATGCATTTGTAAAAAGTTTGGGTTTTTTTAAATAAAAATAATTGGGAGGTGTGAGGCACGTGTTCAACTAACCTACTTCTCAGCAACTGGAGGCAACTCAGGAGAATGTAAATTGAAGATAATCCAAATATCAGGTGCAAGAGTCACCTATGAGCTACATCACCAATTAGAAACTACTTTGAGTCACTATATACAGAGAATTTCAAATCATTAAAAAGACAAAGCCTTCAATGCTCAGTTTTGGAGTGATTTCCCCTCAATTATCAGATCCTTTTAAAATTCAACATCTGTTGTTAATATGCATAACTTAAAAAAATTAAAAATAAATTTGAAACCATCTGAAGCACTAGACACAGCATATGGCAGACCTGTTCAATCTTAACAAGTTAATAATATTATCATTGTGAATGTCTTCTTCATTAAAACTCCTATCCGTGTCTGTTGTATAAAATAATGTTTATTGGTAAAAGCCCTTTGTACCCCCCATGCAACTGTCTGTTGTCACAACTAATTCTAAATTGTTTTGATAGTACCTCCTCTTGGAAAACTGCCACAAACAGAGTATAAACATGCAAATCACCACCGGTCAAACAAAGTTCTAGCAACTTCACCAACAAATTGGGAGAAGCTGTTGAAGAGCTATGTTTTGCTGTAGTTACAAAAAGATGTGGTTTTTATTTTTTAAGGTGGTGTGGAAGGCATGGTCCCAAACGCTTCTCATTCCCAAAAAGTTATCCCAAAAAGTAAGATCTGCATGCTCTCATGGTTCATAACATTCTTCCTTATTGCTACCTGAAGAAATATGTTTTCCCATGAAACAATTTAAAATGGCACTATCCACCTGTAAATGCTGCTGACTGGGGGTAGAGTGAGGACAGAAAGGACAGGTGAGGCTTCAGAAGTAGGGATTAAAAAAAACAGACTGTGCACACCCTGGAGCCATTAAATTCTTGGACAAAGGCAACTGTGCATTGAAAATTTGGCTTTCAATCAGTCACTGAGAAGATTTACCTTCTCCTCCTGCACATTTTAAGGAAAAATCCTTGAATTTCAAGCTACTAATTTTCATGCAAGGACATCTCCCTTAGGCCCGTTACGAGGAACCCAAGCTCAGAGATGTAGGGTTTAAAATCACATTTACATCCTCAGTGGTGGCTGTCAACTAGTTCAGTTTAGAGAGCAACTTATTCTGCATGTTAGCATTCAACAACTTGGGTAAAACCTTCTCCCAGTACATTGTACAAACAGTCTGCCTGGGATGCTGTCAGTGCTCCTATGTATTCCCCTAGTCTTATGAAGTTTAAATCTGATTTGTGAATTTATTCCAGATCTGCTTTGCAAGGATTTAAACAGAAGTGATAAAGTAACCAAGAGGCCCAAGTTAAATATCTTTTCTGTACACGTAAAATTTATTATCAATTTACTCATCATCAAGTTAAAAAAAAACAAAACCAGAAGACCAAACCAACCCCCTGCATCCCCCAAACACTCAACTCCCTGACATGTTAAAGGATAGAATAATATAAAAAATAAATCATTCCTAAAATGCCTTGTATAATTGGGGATTAGGTAACTTTTAAAAGAGATAGAAGGTGTTTTAATCTTTGCTCACCATTGAAGAAGGTATATGAACATGAAATATTTGTTAGCTTTTTGTGTGGTCAGAAAAGCATGGAAGATTTGAGGGCAAGAGGAAAAGGCACAGGTTTTTTAGTGTTAAAATGAATTATCTGGGCAAGCTGGATCTGCAATATGTTCAGCAAATACAGCCTAATTTACAGAGCAATCTATGCTGGAAATAAGGATAATTAGGCAAGCCCTTTTACTTCCAGTTCTAACATGAGGTATTTGAAAACAGGGGTGGAAAGCAGGTTGGGAGGCAGCCAGACTGGTACAAGAATAGTCAACATTTTTGATGTTAGTGAATAAAAACTAAATGGAAAGGGTCAGTACTGCTTTCGAAATCCAAAGTTATTCACATTCAAATACTGAGAGTAGAGGAGATGGATAAAAGCAATGATAAAATTTTCACAATTCACCTATTTAAAAATAGTTGCAAGAATGGCAAGCCCTACATTTTATCCTAAATTGCAGATGTTTGAAACCTGTATTTCACCTCTTATTGCAGGAAGTCTAACCTTTGAATAGAGATGATTGTCTCTGTATTATCTCTTCTTAGGTGAAGCCCAGAGATTTAACAAAGCCACTATGATTTTCTGCTGCAGATAACTTCCAAAATTAAATTTGAGGTGTCTCTGCACAAGATTTTAACTTAATATTCACAGGATAACCAGAGGACAGAAAACAGCAAGCCACGTAAGTAGAAACTCTTGTTAATGCCCCATTTACAGTAACAAAACATTTTTAAAACCAGAAGTTACAGAGGACTACTGGAAGAAGCTCTAAAGCACTGTTTAATCTTTGTGTGGCTAGAGGTGTTTTCTGTTAAACCACGACGCTTGTGACCTGGAATTTATGCCTTCTGTGTTTGGTCTAGGCAGCCCCAGAGCACTGTGTTTCCAGGGAGGACAATACTCTTTTAGAAAACATTCTGTCCTTGTAAGCTGGATACTACCACTTTTAATCACTATGACATGTTTCAGTAACTGCTGAAACACAGCAAGGAAGGCACTACTCACAACAAAATATGGCAGTCTAGCTATGCAGAAGTATGCTAATTTCTTTTATTAATGGCTAAGAATCCAACAGACACCTATTATCCACCGAATCTCAGTCCTGCACATACATTTCCCCTTAAGCACTAATTAGCCATTTAAGGATCCATCAGAGAGTAATAGTTTTGTTTAGTTCAGAATAAACAGCAGCGTGAATATGATGTAACTGAAAGCTCTGTCACATCTGAAAAGAAGAGAGAAGCCTGAAAGGAACCTATGACACCTCTATGACTCAGAGCACTTAATCTCCACGATACGTCTGGTTTTAAATATCTCCTTCTTCTTTTAAAATATGTTTGCACAAACTGTCTGAACAGAAGAGGAGCAGATACAAGTTACTTCTCAATGATTATGTGGAGTACCACCAGCTACAGTCACACTCCAGGCTGCTATCAGATACCTGAGGAGCTTAGTCCCACCTCCATCCATATCAGCAGTAGGCTTTCTTTCAGATCAGGAGAACAGGAATTTTACAAGGGGTCTCTACCTTTCCTTTCTCCTGCTATACACTACCAGAAGATAAATATAATACAAGTGGACTTCTAATCTGTTAGTTTCCTGTTCTATAATATTTCAGAGTTGCTTTTTTTTTTTTTCCTACAGAAGATCGGAAGTCCTCAGAATGCAGCAATACCCCTCCTCAATACACATTGTTCAGTTTCTACTAAATGGATGAGCCCAAGATCTGAGATATCTTCTCCTAACAGCCATGGCAGATATAAGATTGGAGTCCATGAGGCACAAATCATGAATTAGAGCATAAATACACACACTTATCATCCTAATCCAGAGCTGAAACAAAACTCTAAATGAGAGCTAGTCAGTATAATGAGTACCATCTCTTCACAAGAAAATAGTTTCAGCTTCCCTTCAACATTCAGCATTAATACATTTAATAAGATGTCTAGATATTTACTCACCAAAGTATCTTCGTAAGTTATTTGTTTCCTTGGAACCTGCTAATCGGCTCTTTTCTTGCTAATTCTTTCTACATTAGTGAAAAAAATCCTGTTTTCCCTACCCCCCAGAAAACCTTACGTCCTATTTCCTAAGAGGACTCACCCTCTTGACGAACATGGTGTCCTCCCACCACCATCAGTGAGCCCTCCAGCACCTGCTCCAGCCCAGCAGGCAGAGCCTGTAAATAGGGCACACAGAGACCCCAGGTAAAACACTGGCAGTATTGCTGGAAGCTGGGAGTGATCTATAGATAGTTCTGGCTTATTAAATGACATGTTTTACAAGGTTGTGTTATTAGTAGATGTTATTACCTGAAGTCAGGTAGAACCCACATATGCAACAGGGTGATTAGTATAACTATCTGATACTAATAGAGAAGCCTATTAAAATTAAAAAAAAACCAACCTCCTGATCTGTTAAGGACATAAATCCTGTAGATAATGAAAGAAAATGTATAAAAAAAAGATTCAGTGGGACCTGAAGTGGTTGAGGTTCTGCTTGATTGTAGACCTCCCAGTCCTACTGGAGTATGAAAATACTGTCCCAAGTTGTTAGGTTTTTTTCAAGAAACTTTATCTTCTCATTTTAATTGCTGTCTACTCTTACAGGAGGTACTGATAGCCAGTCTTTTTGGAGCCTGCTGATTCTGGGGCTGTCTGGAGGAAGGAGAAGAATGGATTAGTACAATCAATACAAAGCTAGACTTGTTCCTGCTTAAAACTGGTTCTTGCTCTGCAGTCTGTGCCAGCAAGAAGCAAGAGCTCAGTTTAACACCAACACTAACAGTAGGTGTTAACTTCCTTTCTAGCCAGTACAGCAAATATAAGACCAATCACCTCGTGGTGGCAAGCAACAGTAGGACACGGCTGATGAGCAGCAAAACCCCAGGGACTAGAGGGTACCATCTCTCTCTGGAGAGATGTCTCCACTCTGTAGGGCTGTTTCTCATTCCCTGGCCATCCACAGGAGGGTTTGTGCACAGCCAGCAGGCTCTGGTGGGTGCCTCTTCATACAGCTTTTCTCACTAGTTGTGGAATGGAAAATCTAACTGGCCCAATTAAACATCAAGCACCCTGTTGTGCCGGTTACTGGAGCCATCTGGCCTGGTCTGAGCTGCGTTCTCGGTGGTACCTTGCTGTCCAAGAGTGGTCTGAGTTGCTTGAGCTCCTCACTGCCAGTCAGCAAGGGCTCAGCCTCCGTTGCTGGAGACCAGCCATACTCTGAGGAGACCTGCTCCCACCATTAATGCCATCTGTCCTGCCAGCACAGTCACATGCCTGACACCAGGTGAGACCAGTTATCCCAGGTAGATCATAGAATCATAGAATACTTCGCCTTTCATTATCTCTTAACATGGTTTTAGAGAAGGTCTCCAGGAAGGAGGAGAAATGATGGTCTCAGAGTTGTCGAGACAATGTTTACCTACAAAAATTCAGTAAAACTTTCCCGTTTGGTTTCTTTTACCTCAGAGGATGGGCAGAGTTGTTACAACATGTTCACTGTGCATTCAGATTTTGTGATGGTCTTTTTCTTCCAGACCATCCCTACAAACCTGGTCCATTACAGTGTTGACTTCCAGGTGTAAGCCTTGCACCTGTGCACCACCTAAATTCACAGGGATGTCTTACTCCGGAGTCCTGGGCTGGGGCATGAGCCTTTTAACAGACTTCAAATTTTATCTTTGTTGTTTTATTAACACCAGTTTTGTTCCAAATGGGTCTCTTGCTCCTGTCGATGTTATCTCATCGATTTCCTCTTTCACTAGCCACTTAAAATGGGCAATTTGAAGATCACCTTAACTTCAGACTATGCGGTGTGTCTTCTGTTTGCAACTCTTTTCAACTTGTGCAGAAAGCTGCAGGATAACAGGCTCCTGATGCTGCACAGGCTGGCACGCAGCCTCCCATCCGTATGCCTGTGAACTGTCTGAGCAAGAAGACAAATCAATACTAATTAATGGTCCCCTGGAAAGTAAATGATTGTTCACAGTGTGCAATGCAGCAAGGAATCCTGTAGGCTATTTTTGCCTTTGATTTATCACACCATATAAACAAGGGTTTATACATGTAGCCTGGAACCTAGAATCTGTTGCTGATAAAGGTCACAGCTTCTGTTGAGATAAAAGGAGCCTACGAACCTGCGAGAAGACCTGGGTTTTTTCACTTCCATGGATGCAGCAGATAAGAGAGACCATTTCAGCCGTCTGGTTGCTAATTTAGAGCAGCTCCTAAGGGTTGGAACATACAGAAAAATATTCAAGAGGTCAAGTGTTTTGTAGACTACCTATATTGACCTCCCATTTCCTGGAGGAAGGATGCGTTTCTGATATTTAGCCTTCCTCTCTAACAGGCAGAGCTAGAAGAGTAAGAGAAAATTATATTACAAATCAGAAATTTTGGAATTTTTTTTTGTGGTTTTTTTATTTATTGGTTGGACTAGATGATCTTAAAAGGTCCCTTCCAACGTAGGTGATTCTGTGATTCTGTGATTGTGAAGGTTGTCTCTCACAATCTATGGTAAAAAAATTCTGTTTTCTTTACCTTTGCTAAAAGGTCTATGAACATGTTGAATCAATTGACATTGCACTGGCTTCATGTGCACCTCAGAGGGAAGGTTCAACAGTGGCCAGTTGTTGGAAAAGGATTTTTAAAATGTGTCAGGCCTTTTAATTACAGATGGTCACTTAGCAATTGCAGCTTTCGGGAAATGAGTTGGTACCATTAGCGCAGGCAGGTCCCTTCCAGCAAGGTTTGTTCTCACAGAACATGAGCAATTTTATTTAATTGCTCTGTGAGAGTACATGATGTTAGGAAATGGCTCATCATACACTGGCTCAAACATACGTTTGAGTGTTGTGCTGCAAGAATGTCACTTTATTATAAGCATACATCATGAGTTTTGTTCAGAAAATAGCATCCTGGGTTGCAGTGATGATTACCTTTATTTTGCAACACCATAGGAAAACACTGGCTCATGTTCTGCTCATGATTTCCTGTAGTCTTGGATCCCTGGAGTTTTTATTTGTACTCCAGCTATTATTTGTGCAGTTAATCACTCCTGGCAAATGAAGCTGTTTGGTCCTATAAGGTTTCATCCAGTGTTTTCATGCAATTTCTCCAACTTGCCTAGCTGACTAGTTTCTAATCCTGTTTTTGACATACTTGTGTCTCCTCTTACCTCAGTGTTTTCTAGTATAACAGTATAGCTTTAACAGTATAACCATCTATAACCATACTATGATTTAACAGTATAATCATGTACCAGGTCATTAATAAAAACATTTTGAATACAGCCAACTCCATGCCAATTGTCTGAGGAGCCAAATAATTATATTCTTCTATTTTTATCATGAGCCACTGCAAATTGCCACATTTTCATTAGTTCGGCAGGTTTATTTGGCCCGTTTGGCCTGTGCCGTATGAGAATTTCATGTAGAACATATTTTTCTACCTTTTGAATGAGAAGATGTTTAGAGAAGGCGTCAAAGTCCATTCTGCATTTTTGATGCTGTTTATTGTTTTCTCTCTATCCAGATCTACAATCCATTTATAAAAAGAGATGAGTTTCCTCTGAGAGGATTTGCAGTTGACAAATCCATTTTAACTCTTACTCATTTCCTTCTGTTCTTTCATGTGCTCACAAAGATTTTGTGCTTTCCAGGGTTTTTCTGGAATTTGAAGGTAAGCTGACTGATAGACAAATCCCCTATTAGTCTTTTCCTTCCATTCTTAGAAGCTGAATATATTTGCCCTTTTCCAGTCTTCTGATGCTTGTTTACACTCCGTGACTTCCCTAAGATAACCCCAAGTGGTTCTGACATTACTTCTGCCATATTCTTTTTCAGTTTCCTGGGAAAAAATCCATCAGGCTCAGGCAGAGTGAAAATTTTTGAGTTCTCTGAGTGTGCTGATGGCTCCTGGTGCATTTCCTTAGAGAGATCCTACCACTCTTCTGCTGCTTGCATCAGCCAGTCTTTGTACTTGATCTTTTATCTTAGAAATGCAAAATAAGACAGAGAACGTTAGCTTTCTTGCTTATTGTGCTGATGACTTCCCTTTTTCATTTGCTAGTGAATCAGCCATTTCCTTGGTCTCTTTCCCTCTGTCTCTCAATGTATATTCAGAATTGTTTCTGCTACTCCTGATACCCCTTGTGAAATCCTGTTCTGTACCTTCACTTTTTAAAATTTCCCCTCTGCAGTCTCATGCTATTCTTTGATACGTGTCTCAGGAACTTCATTTAGTTGCTACTTTCTGCAGGCATCTTCTCTGTGTTTAAGGTGGATGAAGAGCTCATGACTTTTCCCCATGTTTCCATATTTTCTCCTTTTGACCCAATTGTCATTTTAATTTGGATGTGCTGAGAACAGGAGGTGTCAGTGTTACTGCTCTGCTCAATAAAAAGAGCTTAATCCTGATCCAGAATTCTGCCCTGCTTCACCCTTCTTTTTCAAGCAAGATTTTAAAAACTCTTCTTCTGTAGACCCCAAAATACAAACCAGAAATACTGATGCAAACACAAAACAATAAAGACAGATGGATGAGCAAGAGGCCAGTTTCATTTTAAGGGACTGTAATCAGACTCTAGCAAGTCCCTCCCCATGCAGCAGCTTGCAGGACTGTAATATTAGTCATGATAATGTATTTAAAATTAAAGTGAAAATAACATTGACCAAACCCACCACCTGCTTTCCCTCTGGAGGGTTTTTCTGGGTTATCCCAACACTAAGGGCAGTTAAAAAGGAGGCCACAGGCTCATTAACAGATATGGGACAATTTTGTTAAGTTTGCCTACTGTGAGAGTCCTTTATGTTGTTCAGGCAATTAAAGTGGGCTTGATAGTCAGGTGTTCAAATGTAATGACTCATTTGAATAATTAAAAACATTCAAGCTGTCTTGAATTAACACTTTGAGAAGAGCTTTTCTCCTCCTAGTTTGAAAGTGAACAAGTGGGTTTCCTTACCCATTTCCAGCTTCTTAACTATGAAGCCACACATTTAGACACTTCGGATATCATAGATAGGGGCTACCTCTTAGAAGACCCAAACCTGCAGGTCCCTGCTGTCCTGTCATGTAAAACAGTCCCGGCTTCTGCCCTCCAAGTTAACGGTGCCCCTGCAGACAAGCTCGGTGTTTGTCTGGCAATGGGTGCTCTTCCACTGCCACCTTCTGGCCATGACCAGTGGGACTTGAGTGAAGTGGGAATAAAAGAGTTAAAGGAACCTGAAAATATAATACACGTGAGATTCAACTCTCCTTTAATTTATGCCAGGAAAAAAACCACAACACCAAATCACCCACAAGCAAACAAACAAACAAACAAAATACTCCAACTAAACCACCCTCACCTTAAATGTCTTCTGCTGGCCAGAACTCAAACTGCAGTAATTTCATATAGAACTCTACAATTTTCAGCAGTCTGAGGCCTTAATTAAAATCTAATGCTTTGAGCTGGACACCAAGAGCTAACTGTGGAAAAGCCTTTTCAGTTATACAGAGATAAGTCTGTCAGGGTTGTTACAATTGTACAAACTCTGAGGTTAATTTGGAAGTGAAGAATGGTTCAGGTCTATCAGTGACTGGCTCTTTTTCCTGTCTAAGCAGAGCAGGAACACTTTACACTAACATAAAAGACCTACTGTTAAAATTGTGATACATTTTCAAGTTTTCAAAGCTTTAGGACTGTTTTTAATTTTTGTGTCCCTTTAATTCCCTGTATTGCTTCAGGTGCTTATCATCAGGGACATGGTGAAATTCCTAATATGAAAAGGAGGAGGCCTTCTCCTGAGAAAAGCAGACCACAGCCGTGCTGGAGCACGTCCCTGGGCTGTGCTCACTGACCCACCTTCACTCACGCAGAGATTTAATTGTGCTCTAGTTCTTTCGCAGAGCGCTGTGTGTGCATCTGCTGGTGAGCAGTCGGAGCAATCAGTCTTTCTCTCTAAGTCAGCTTTAAGACAAAATTCCTCCAGTGGTGCTGGAGAAAGTGAACCCAGCAGTGAAAACAACAGTGCTATTCCCCCAGCATCGGTTGCCAGCCATCGTACAAAAGGGACTGTGTGACGAGCCCTTTGAGCTGGTAGCCCCGTGTCTCTCTGCAGCTGGTGGGCACCAGAAAGTGTGACAACCATTGCCAGGTCCCATTCTTCCCTTAGTTTGCTATGGATTGCAGAGAGGACCTTCTTTCCTCCTTCTTTTCTCCAGATCTCCTTCCATTTGGACCAGAAATGAGGACTGAAAATCATCTGTTTCCTTAAGAAACGGTGTTTTTTCTTTGGCTGGGAAATCTCTGTGTGCACAACTGTGAATTGGGTCTGGTTTTTAGAAAAAGCTGGGTTTATTTCATAAACTCGGAGATGGAAATAGATAAGCATTCTTGATTCTGACAGTATTTTACTGTTACAGTCATGCACTGTATTTCATTGATTAAATGGGTGAGAAGTGTATTTTGTGCCTAGCCCTCTCGCGTTTTGGATACAGGATTTAAAATGTTCAACCAAGAGATGCCTGCCTCCAGCAGGTGTCAGTGGAAGCTACAGAATGGAGAACTCTACCAAAGCCAGGCTTTATTCACCTCTCACCCCTACAAGGTGCTCCCTGGCCAGGGGAGACAGTGAATACCCCATTCTATAACGAAATGTTGTTGTAAGCCAGGTTACTTAATTACTTTTTTCCTTGCTTGAAGTAGAGCTCAAAAATTTGCACAGTGGAACGCTGAGATTGTCAGAAGGGACAGTGATGAAGCAGCTGTTAAATTGTTCATGGAAGGAACAGTAAGTTTGAATTAGTGACCCAATCCACTGGTATTTCCACAGGGAGTTAAGGGTCTCTGCTCACGGGAACCGTGCTTTACCCTGTACAGTGCAAACACGCAAAAGGCCAGAGATAAGGTTCTATCAGTAGCTTAAACCCTGACATTTCCTAACCTTTGAGTGCTTTAGATGTCACTGGTGGAAACTCTAGAGACACAGCAGTATGATGTCTACTTACCTGATGTCCTGCATCTCAAAGGCAGGGGGTTATCGCTTCCCGGGGACTCAGCCTGTGATTCCCACAAATTGCTCCCTGCTCTTTCCACAGCCCCCGCCGGTGCTGAGCCCGGGCATTACTTGCTGCTCACATCACACCTTTCTCTCCCTGCCAGCTTTGTGATTCCTCGTGGCTGCCTGTGATGTTGGGTGGTCCCAGAGACACATTCCAAGAGCCAGCAAGGAGCTGGGTACATACAGTCCTGGCTTCTGCTTTGCTGCGCAAACTGATGGCGTTAATTGGCTGGTGACAAAAAAATAGCTTGGATACAGAGGTCCCCGTGTGACCGCTCCCTGTCAAGCTACTTTGAATACAACTGCACAGATACACATTTTAAAATAGGACTAGAATATAGTTGAATGAAGACTGATGAAGGTCTGAGTGGTCTTCCCTGCCTTGGCGCTCACTAGACCACCAATGGGACCTAAAAAAAAAAGGAACTAATAAAAAGAACTACCAAGATAGTGGTGCTGCCATATCCAGCTAGCTTCTGGGGGCACTGGGAAAAAGGAGACATCTATATATATGCACACAACTGCACAAGGGCAGTTTAATTTTTTTGCTCTCCAAGCAAACGGTGATGGGTTTCAAGCGAGGCTTCCAGCAACTCCCTTGTTGTCCCCCTCGAGCACCCCACGCAGAACACTGGTTGCTGACTTCCAGCCGCTGGAATCGCCCCACACAATTTCAGGCAGATTCCTGCTGGTTATCTTTCAAGGTAGGGTCTAAACATTATGAACCTTTCTAAAGCCTTTCTTTGCTGTTCTATTTCACTGGTGACATGGAGTGGCAGCATAACATCGCAGAGATTTAAGAA
The DNA here is from genome assembly GCA_025769975.1 of Gallinago jamesoni. Lineage (NCBI taxonomy): Eukaryota > Metazoa > Chordata > Aves > Charadriiformes > Scolopacidae > Gallinago > Gallinago jamesoni. Next base: position 32,371,501 of record JAOQGH010000002.1, on the reverse strand, counting down.
AACACAGTTGTACAGTACAACTTCTTCATTATCAAGGCAACGTTCACAAGACAGGAATGCTTGTTTGTCACACCTGTGGAAACAGGAAACAAATTATCTGTGTCCCATAAAGGACCTTGTAACTGATCTGAGACTCTCCTGCTGGGCCTGAGCTGCCACGTGTGTACCCCCCATGCTCGCAAAAGCCCTGCTGAGGGCTGCTGCACAGGCATCATATGTGTAAGAACTCTGTAATGGGTTTAAAATTTAGGAAAAATTAATGCTTAGGATAACTTGTTGCAACATGTAAACATGTTTCCATTGTTATTTATTTTCATTAGCACGTAAATGCATTACAGCTTTCTCAAGCACCCGTAGCCCTGCAGAGTAGCCTCCAGAGGGGATTTTGCTGGCAGTCCCTGGGCTCTCCGTGTCAGGCATGTGCCAACATGGGTGCATTGTGAAGAAGGGCACGTAGGAGAAAAGTTACAAGGTCATTTGCAAGGTAAGAGTCACTTTTTCTGTTTCCCAGTATACAGTAACTAAATATCTTCTTAGTATTATGTTGATAACGAATAAGGTATACTGTCCTTGTGCTCCATGATGTTCTCTGAACCCTCAGCTGCCTGTGTGTGCGCATACACAGCTGCACAGCTAATACAAAACTTGCCACTGAAATCTCCCAAAGCACTAGAGCCTCCAGTGGCTGAAATCAATGGCAATGAATAGTGCCTGAACGGAGCTACAGTGCCCACCCAGTCCCATCCATGGGACAGAGCTGGGGCTTCATGAGCTTTGGTACAGCTGGAGGCAGCATTTGTAAAATCTATGGCTTGGCTTCTTGGCATTATAGAAATATGAAGCTCCCGAGCACCAGATTAAATTTCCACTGGATTCCAGCAGAGGCTGGGCTTCTGAATACTTTTTGAAGATTGATGTGTGAATTGCGTAGCACTGCTGGATGTATTTATTGCTACACAGCTCTGATACTCTGCCTCACTGGGTCCAACGAGTGCAGGTTGTTAGCAAGCATTAGCTGAGTGACTTAGAGTTGTATGTTAAGCAACCCTTAAAAAAAACCCAACTAAAAGGTAATTGAAAGCTCATTTGAGGAAGTAAAAGATGAGGAAATATCATTGTCATCTTGCAGAGGACCAAAACAGCTTTATATTCTCTAATTTCCATACTGAGAACCTTCCACTGTGTTTTTAAAGCATTTATTAAGAGATACTTCCCTTGTGAAGAGCTACTCTCACTTGGAGAGAAATGCTTAAAATGGCAGCAGTAGCTGTTCTGTGAGACAATTCAAGTAATTCATCACAAATATGTGGTGATTTTAAACCACTGATGTGTGGTTTTATTAAACGAAGTTCCTACCCCATATCATTTGAAGATCACGATGCCTCAATGCCACTTCAAAGGAACATTTTAACTTTATTGAATATTAACAAGGGGTGAATCCACCTATCTTGTGTGAATAAAACATTTTGTGTGATGTTTTATTAACAAGTTCATCAACACACATTTGCAAAGCTTTTCATGATCCTCTATCAATTAATCCATTTACCTATTCAGAAAAGCAAATTTATTAAAACATGCGTCTATTATTGAATAACAACACTAAATGTCTTTAAAGACACTTGGACTAATACACAAAATCAGTTTCTATTAACATCTAGTATTGCAAAATAAAAAAATACTTAATCTTAATATCCATTATCCTAATTTACAATTCTCTAGCAATGAATCTCATGTTCATTTATTCCTAGATCTATAATTGAAAGTTTTGTCATAAATTCCCAACATCTTTTTTTCTATTGTATTTTATTCATTATGTTGCATCAGAATTCAGAGGAAGAAATTATAGATGATTCTTGATGTATTATGCAAACTGTTTTCTTGAAGTAGATTCAATGAAGGTTGCAAAATCTATCTTTAAGAAAGATTCAATAAAGTATATGAGGAAATAATTTGGACTTGAGTGTAAATAAGAACCATGCTTACTCTCATGCAAGAAATTACTGAAATCTATTGCTGCCAACAGTTTCCACAAAACTGAGGAGCTGGTCTGTTGGTGCTTTGCATTTAACTTTGTCTCTATATACCCAGTGACAGCATTTACTTTTAAAACGAGGTGGCTTGATTGTTAAAAATGTCAATGTGCCACTTCCCAGGTACTAGAGACTCCTTAAAGGCTCCTTTCCTGCGATAAAAGGGATGGGATTTCGGGTGGTGAACACAGGGAGAACAGCTGTGGTTTTGGTGACCAAGGGTTTGTCAGGAAAGGGCTGCTCCTTTCTTCAGGGGGGTTTCACACAAGAGGTCCTATCCCTGCAAACACTGGGTTGTGGTGCCAGGGCTTCTGGGCCTGAACTATGGCACTTGGACACCTTCATGGTGTCACTTTGTTGGGGAGCCTTCAAAGGCTGAAAGCTTGACACTTTATATACCAGAGCTTTGCAGACACCCCCCAGCAGGGAAGCAATTCTACAACAGCAAATGTGAATCAATTAAGGCAATATCATGAGTTTGAGGAAAGATTTTCCCAACGCTATACTGACAAATCTCTCTTAGCTTTGATGGGATGGGGAAGAACATGACTCACCCAGGGAGGAACCTCGCATTCAGCTAAGAAGGACACCACAGCAGCCTATGTTGAACGTTATACATGACACCAGAGGTAGCCACCCGTCTGGAGCTGCTTACCGAAATTTGCATGCGGCCAAGAGCCACAAAGCTTGTGCTTCAGGGAGAGAAGGTGACAGCAAACTCTGTAGGACACTTTGCAGGTGGGAGGGGAGAGTTATATTCCTGAGCTCTTCATGCTGTGACCTGGGCTGGGGCTGGGTTAGTGGGTGGCTGGATCTGACATGTGATGGCACCAGATCCAGCAATTCCCACCGGCCCCCCAGCCAGTCATTTGGGCTAGCTGGTGGCTGTGGTGTTGGCCACCTGACACAGCCCTGACTGGGGAACTGCAGCAGAACCGCTCACAGCCACCAGCTGCAGGCTGGCACTGGTGGTGAATAGACACAGGAAAAACCCCTGCTACTGGGGGCAGTTTGTTATGAGGTTGTGCCACTTTGGGCTATGAATGTGACATCACAAAGTAGTCTATGGCTCTCATTTTCCAGCATTCAGTTGGGCTTCCACCTACCTCAGTGAGGTAATCAAACTACACTGTGAGAATAAAATCTAGCAAGGCACTGTGTGTATCACATGTTTAGGAAAAACTATTTCTTTCTTTTTCTTTTTTTTTTATTTTCAACATGTGACACTGATTATCTGCAGATACTTGATGTGCTTGTGATTTCAATCAGCATTTTGTTCATTCATTGCCTCTCAGTTTATTGATTTATAAGCCCTTTAGAACGGTATGATTAGTGCTAGCATTTTATTCTCAGTGGGGGTAAAATGGTATTTCATTATTAACGTGTTAGAAGCTATTTCAAACTGACAGTTTGTTTTGAACCTGGGCAAGAGAAGTGACATTTACATTTGGAAGTGGAAGATTGACATAGAAATTATTCTGAAACATAATTACAGTAAAGGCGAGTGGAGAAGACGATGGAAATTCCAGCTAGAGTTTCTGGGGGCTCCTCTGCCATCGGTAACTAACTCCTGCTCTTTTCTCAGCTCGGCGTAATGAGACCTAGCAGTGGTCCCTGTAGGCATTTATAGTACATGCAGAGTCAAGATTTTTTACTCTGGGTAAAAGGTACAAGAGTATAAGGTACACGCTTGTCCTACAGCCTGTCCTGGCTGTCCCAGAAAGCTGCAGTGCTGTGACAGCACCCTGTGCTGGACCAACTGAGGAGTTAGTGCCAGTGAAGAGCCTGATGGCCCGGGGGCATTTATGCACCTTTGCATTGAGGCTGATCTAGGGCAGCATCGTCCCGGGTACCTGGGTGCCTGTCTGCTCCAGCAGAGGAGGGGGGCAGGGACCTTGCTGCATCCCCAGCTGGCCCCCACCATGGCTCTGCCTTTCCTGAGAGTTCCCAGAGCTCAGCTCGGGAGTTTCCAGGAGCTGGGCTGACGTCGTGCACACTTTGGGGTTGTTAATATAAGCTCTTCCCGTTTTTCCCGAGCTAAACATTTCTCTTACGTTACACGGGCATGTTTTCTTGCCAGTGTCAATTCTCCCGTGCTGTAAGAGGGCTCAGGAGCATTTTACAGACTGAGTTGCTGGACTTCAGGAATGGATCATAGTAGGGTTTTTTTTTCCAAAGAATTTTGATTTCAGTGACTGACCCTCCGTTACCGAGGTCTAAAGGGACTTCCCCATCACTGTGAGTAGGAGCAGAGGCCGGGGTTGGGAGGCCAAGAGCAGAGGCCCAAGAGCTGGGAGTTTCCATCTTGACACTAGAGCTCACAAGATGGGGACACTCCGCAGGTTTCATACAGAAGTTATGTGCAACCTATTAGGCACGGTGTAAGGAATACATAGACCCAGAGAAGAGCAATGAGTCAATATATCGCATGAAAACAGTTGCCAAACATGACCTTATTTGTTGCTATCTTATCTGGAGTAGGTTGAGAAAGAATACAAATTTGCTACTACTGCATATTTTGTTTGTTGGGTGATTTTTACAATTATTTCTCAAAGGTACGTAGAATCTACTACAATGTAGTTTTAAATGTTTAATAGTTTGTAAGTAGATTAAATAAATAAAAGGTAAGGACTTAAAATTCTTTTACTTAAATGCATAGACTTTTGTTTGTGTAAGGCTGAGAGCCTTAAACTATGCCAGTGAGCATGCGTTTCTGCTTGAACTTACTTAAAACTGGAGCATTATTAAATTCTTAGGATGAAATCTTAGCCTCACGGAAGTCAACCGGAGCGCTGCCTCTCATTCCAGCAGGACTGAGATTTGAGGTTTCTGCAGGGTGCACTATTACTTTATCCCTCCTGAGCTGCTGTGTTCTGGTGGCCAATCTCATTACTCTGTGCTGTTTCATATTCCTTTCTAATGAATGAAGTAAAATGTGTATCCATACGTACTCCCTTCATAATAAAGGAAGACAATGAAAAACAATCATTAAAAATAAATATCCAGTTTTATCTGAATAACACAGCGACAGCGGCTCAATGACTAGCCATATGGAAGAACATGAATATATTTGAGGCTAGAATTATTCAACTCCAGATGAAGAAGAGTTGAAGGAAGCAGTACGCAATTAGACACAATTATGAAAGATATACAGGAAATTAGAGCTGTTCGTAGATATTTTTCCAATTAACATTTGTCTTTCATTGAAGGAAAATCTTTAACTGGAAATAACCACCAGAATTTCCATCATCAAGCAAAATGCTGGTTTCTTCTTTATTGGAGGGGGAAACACAGAAAACCCCTCCCTTAAGTGTTTTGGCGGGTGAAAGATTCAAAGACCGAAAAGTGTTTCATGTTTCAATGAGAAAAATCAAAATTTCCATGAATAAGTTCCTGGATGAAATAGTAGAACTTGTCTTTATCCTAACGATGACATCTGTTTGCAATAACACTCCATGCCAGTAAACGATGTTATTTTAACTAATCTATTGGCGTGGCGATGAAAGTGACAGTAAAATGTTGATATGGAAGCTAATTTCTGTGTTTGGCCTTGAGATCCATCTTCACAGACACAGAGTGAGTGCAGAAACTATTTTTGGCAACATCATAGCAATCCAGATTTAATTCTGACACTTCTCTGCCTTCCTGAAGTCCAAGGAAGACATCTGGCTGCGTTCTCTGTGTATGTTTGTGAAGTGCCATTGAAATCGTTTGCATCAGCAGTGAATTTGGAGATAGAAATGGGACGAGACGGAGCAGATGAGGAGGAGGGGACCAAAATGAAGAAAAAAAGAATGGCAACTCTTCAACGTATAACGTGCTTACTGAAAGCTGGGAATAAGATGTCATTCTGAATGAGTTTCTGTGAACTTTTAACTTGGTTTAGTGCTTCTACATTGTTCAGACCATGATTTATATGGAATTATGCACATGCGTGGAATGTGAGGAACGAGGGGATGGCTCTGATTCCCAGGGGAGCCTCTGCTGAAGATGTCTGTGGTCCCTGCCATGGGTGTGCATCCAGCCCTTTAGAAGAATAACTAAAGTGTTTGTGAGTTATCAGTTAATTTAATACCATTTACAGTGGCCACAGACTCCTCATCATTTTTTGGAAGCTAGAAATGTTTACTTGAGCAAAAATAGCTCTGTAGGTTTTGTTTGACGTCGGTTTTGCTTAATATGCTGCTGTCTTACCATCTTCAGCCAGAAGTTTGAGTTACTCACGGCGTGTCCAACTTGCAGACTCCCTCAAAAAAAAAAATAAAATTAAAAAGAATAATAGCACTCCTCATCTGCTGAGATAATTGCGTGTTAGGCTCCTGCGATGGCAGCTGGGGCCAAGTGGATGCAGTTGGAAGGCCCGGGGTGCCCAGAGAGGGATGGTGCCTGGTGGGACATGGTGCCTGGTGGGACATGGTGCCCGGTGGGACACGGCGTCCATCGGGGACGGCACACACACGCCGGGGCAGGCGGTCCCCTGCGTGTTGAGGCCCACACGGGGTGGGAAGGCTGCTGCCTGCTGCCAGACAGGCTGGCCGGGGCTGTCTGCAGGCTGCCCACAAGGCAGCCATGTGGGGGGAAGGCAGGCGAGCGGCGCAGCAAACCGGCTTGTGGCTGTTTCGTTTTGGAGACCGCTTTTTCCAAGCGTCCCAAACACGGGCCTTAATCATCAGCACTTCTGAAGCACTCATCATTCTTGTATCCAGGCAAGGAGCCTTGTTATTACCCTTTGAGAGATACCACATTCCCTCATTTCCTATGGAAGGGGGCCTGCCAGCAGTATCAATACCGGCACCGCTGGGTTTGTTTCAGATTAAAAATGTCCCCCCGGGAAGATCTGTGTTTGTCTTTGGCAGGGTCTCAACACAGTCACGGGAACACATTCTTGCACTGGGCCACTGGACCACCAGAGACTGCACTGGTGGTCACCTTCACTGGTCACCTTCACTGAAGGCACCTCTTTGCCTCTGCCAAGAGGACAAAATGCTCCCTTGCAGGGACTGAGAAACCCTCCCTCTCAGGCTTCTTGTTGTTAAAGGAGTGGTGAGGAGAGGTTACCTTCTGGCACTGACCACCCTCAGACCTCCCTCTGCGTGGGGATGGACTTTGGTGACTCTGCCCCTTGTGTGGTGGCTGCCCTGGGGTGGTACAAGCCTGACTGTCTCGGCTCCGGTCTCATGCTGGAATTGATGCTTGGAACAAAGGGAAATGCAAAATAGTGTCTGCAAGGCCCTGGGTGCAAGACTGCCCTGGGTGCAAGACTGCCCGCAGCCTGACCTGCTCCCACCAGCAGAGAGTGTAGGAGGAACCGAAAGGAAAAGCCGTGTTTTCAGCAAAATTTAACTTTGCCTCCTGCATCTCCAGGAGTTATGAGGTGCAGAGGCATAGCTAGGGATGCTCCTCGGAGGGATGCAGAAACACTGCACCCCACGGCTCTTTGCACAGGGAGACCAAGGGACATTGCAGTCCAGCTCGTGTATGAAACGGGCAGTTGCTGAGGGTGAGGAAAATACTGTATAGATGTGATATCACAAGTTATATAATATCATGGCCAAATCTTCGCAGCTGGATATCATCAAATCAAAATTAGAAACTCATTGGAAGCAAAGGACAGTCTTTGCACAGATTGCCTATAAATCTGCAATAACTAGTTCTCCCTGGGCGTAACATCAAAAACATTTTTTAGTGTCTCATTAGTAAGAAAATTTATTGCTCAACTATTGAACTATGTCGATTTTTGAAAACATTGTGTGAATAATTCCAGAAAGCATGTGTTTGATTTGTATTCGTTTTGTGCCGCTGGATAGAAAAAGTGGCTTTTCCCCCATGATGAAATGACACTAATGAAATTAAAAGGTGAAGCATGTCTACAGTTTCAGAACAAGGTAAATTTTTATAAATATGCTAATGCCCTCCCTTTCCCATAAGTCAAACTAAGACTAAGGAGTTCATACCCTAGCTGAGCTTAAAAAAAATAAAATAAAAATAGAAGACCCAATTACAGCTCTGTAGAGGGGAAAAGAACTCCTCCCAGCCCTTATTATTTCTTCTTTGTGCTGCAGTGTGTTTCCCAGCTGTGTCTGTTGGCCAGTTTTGTGGCTCAAATAGCCTGGAAAAAAAAAAAAGATTGAGAAAGAGGGGAGAAATTTAAATCAAACTCGGCGTTGTCTGCATAGGATGGACGGAAAGAGTTTACAAGTACCTGTTACCCGGTGCGGATTTTCTGACAGTAACGTGTGTGTGTGCATTGGGTTAACACTGCTCAGGGCAGGCAGAGAGCTATCTTTTCTCACGTTTTAGCAAAAGAGAGAGCAGAATATATGGCTCCGAGGGGATTCACTAGCATGGGTGCAAAATTCCTTTAAATGCTCAGGCTCTGAGGCAGGTGGCTCTGCACTCAGGCATCTCTCTCAGCTTCAGCGGGACTGCGTGGATGAGGGTAGGAGAGCAAGTAACAGAAAGGCACCATTATCCTTCACCCTCATTACGTGTTCCTCTGCAAACACATACCTGTCAGCGGGCCTGTAAGATGAAGGAAATGTACTGAGCGTGAGGATTTGTGACTCTGTGGTGGCCCTGCAGGTCCCCAGGAGCAGGCAGGGGCTGCCATCAAGTATGGAGCAGCTTCTGGGGCAAGCCCATATCTGGACCACCCAAAGGCTCGGCTGGTGTTCAGGCTTGGGATTAGCTGGTGAGCACAGTGCAGGGGGGACAGACAAGTTGTGCAATTAAACCCACTTGCCTTTGGAAACTTAACATTTTGATTGTTTTTATCAGACTGTTAGCAGGGTTTCTCCAGTGCCGTTGCTCCAGCCCTGCACTCTCCCTCCTTGCACGACCTGCTCCACCAGTGGAAGCTAACCACCAGGTCTTACATCAAGGAATTTATACTGCAGGAAAAAGAAAGAGGAAAGAGGAACCGAGTCAGCGGGGCCAAGTGGTCTGGTCAGGGTTACTCACACCTCAGTGGCAGAGTCGGAAATAAACTCAGGCTGGGGAATCACATCCCGATGCCCACCAGACCCTGGAAAATACAACTAAACTCCCAGCTGTCTTTGCAAAGACAGCTTGCTTTTTTTGCCTTTTTTTTTTTTTTTTTTTACAAAAGCACACAAATTCTATCGTGAGAAAACTCATACAGAATTATAAAGCTTACTTTAAAACATTTTTTCTTGTTTCTAGGTAACCAACATTTGAATCTTATGGCCTTCTTCAGGCTTCCCACAAGGAATTAGCTAATTAGCTCACTGAGCCACTGTTAATTATTCTGAAAAGTCATGGACATTGGGGCATGCATCAGAGATTTAAAAAAAAAAAAAAAAAAGAGGATGGAAAAAATCCAGGTATGACATTAGTCTTCTAAAAATGACAAATAAAATAGTCCTAGAAATTCCTACCAAATAAAACTAATCCTCATTGCCTTGGGGAGAAAAATACATAAATCATGAAATAAATGCTAAGATAAAGAAAAATTCTCAAAGAGTTGATAATGTCTAAACATAGGCATTAATTAGTATGGCTTTATAAATAACACCAACCATCCTTGCTTTTGAGCTTTAGGAACAGATAGGAAAGTTCCCTATCTGAGACGAGGGATCAGGATGCACAACACTTTACGTGTTTCCAATCTCCAAGTGCCTCAAAGATCTACTGTTTGACTGCCAAAGTGACAGGCAGACTTTATCCCTGCTGGAAGACATTTATATTTCTTACTCAAAAGCAAGGGCGGCTCTTGCCTTGGGGGTGTTAGGATCTATTCCCACCAGAGTTTTATAACCCTCTGTAAAATCTTTGTGAGCTTTTCTTCCCTCCAGTGCTAAGCACAGACAGCGCACATGAAAGTACAAAGCCAGACACTGTCACACACCAGAGAGGGGTACGCACAGGGATGGGAAGGATGCTGCGCCTTTGCCTGGGCAGTAGCCCCCAGCAAGGGGGATCCCCACCTCCTGTAAAGCACTACCATCTGTGCTGCTCTAGAGAAAGGGAAATCAAAACAGGATATTATATGTTTAGGCCGTGACAGAGAAATGTCAAAAATCAGAACTGATATCCTGTTCTCTCTAAAGTTATGAAGACCAGTCAACACTTGTTATATGATAGTAGCTAATGCAATAAGCACCATGATATTTGGCTCTGTGGCTCCTTGACCCAGGTGTACCTTTTTTTTTTTTCTTTGCCTCCAAACAACACATCTTTGTGGAGTAAAACTGTAAAAAAAAAAGTAAGACAAGACATTACAGTTTTTTAAAACAACCAGATTTTCAGTTTGGTTTGATTTTTTCTAGATAACGGGGGGGGGGAAGACGATACGGTTCTGTTTTTATTTAATTTTTTTTTTAAAAAAAGTTTGCTTTAATTATTTTAAATTAAAGGGGTGGGGAAACTTCTTTTTGGAAACCCCCCGCCTTTTTTGGGGGGGAATTGAATTAGAGCCAAAATTTGCCTAACAGTAAAAATTAGTTTTAATTGTAGAAAAGCTATACTCTCCCTATAATTTTCTATCTTTACATTATGAAAAATAAACTGCAGAATGTTTCTTTTTTGCTTTGTCATGTGTCTGCTCCCAAGATTATTTGCATATTTTAAAAAGTATAATAATTCTTTCACACAGCATGGATTTGAAATGAGCATTGATTACAATGTAGTAAAACAGAGGAGCCAGGAAAGTACAATATGAATCTGGGTATGCTAGGAAGTGTACAGAAAGTAAGCACTTTCTTTGAGTTAAGAAATAAAAGAAAATAAAAGAAAAAATCACTATTTAGGCTAACCATTTTCTCTTATGCCCTTTGCACTACTAATAGTTAGCCTAGTAATATGATTCAAATGATTGTTCTTGATTCCTCTTGGTCATGGCTAAGTTTTTTCTACTACTGGTAATGTAAAAAACCTCAGCTGAATATCCTTCACTAACAAAACTGTGAACTTGATCCAAAGCCATCTGAAAAATCCTGTTGCCTTCTATAAGTTTAGATGAAACACTTCATGCTTAATGTCTTTTTTTTTTCTCTAGCCCGAGGTTGAAATCCAGCTTCCTTCTGAAACAAGCTCTTTGTATGAAGGTCACAGATATTAAAATCATATTGCTTTTCCACAACCTAATAAAAGGAATTTTAAGAAATACATGCATAAATATAAATTATCACCTTTTAATTTATTTATTTTTGAATGACTGGGGAATTAACATGCTAAAATCAGATTAATGGAACTAGCCAACAGAAGTAGTGGCTGGAAGAGAAGATCCTGTAGACTTATGACAGAAGTTAAACTTGAACTGCATGTGAGTTCACAATGCTTGAATTACAGAATTGTGGCTAAAGCTCAGAGGCAGCACCAGCCAAACACAAGAAGTTGCTTAAACATGCTTTTTCTGAGTAGTAGAAGTACAATACCAATGTACTGAGTAAATGGCTGGTTTACAATCAGCACAAACTAAACCCCTTACTTTTTCTGAGGGAAGTGAACAATTCATCATGTCAGACCATAAGGTCACAGTGCCCCAAAATGATGAAATGTCAGCTCCCAGCCAAATATTTAGAGTCATATGATTATATGCAAAAAGGTAAATTACCACAAATTTCTGGCCAAAGGCATTCTGGTTGAAACAAGTATGCAAATTGGTGTCTGAAGAGTCCCTTTCCAGAGAACAGACTTTCATAGTTATTGGAAAAGAAATTAAGTAGATATGGAAAAAAGAAAAGGAAAGAAAAAAGGAAAGAAAAAAAGAAAGGAAAGGAAAGGAAAGGAAAGGAAAGGAAAGGAAAGGAAAGGAAAGGAAAGGAAAGGAAAGGAAAGGAA
>JAOQGH010000002.1:32255260-32356165 GCA_025769975.1 Gallinago jamesoni | reverse complement strand
AACTGGGGAGCCCAGAACTGGATGCAGTATTCCAGTTGTGGCCTCACCAGTGCAGAGTAGAGGGGGAGAATGACTTCTCTCAACCTACTGGCCACGCTCTTCCCTATGCAGCCCAGAATGTTTCCCTGGAAATAGCAGCTTGGTCACACCATGTCTCTGCTGGCAGCGTGTCCTGTGGAAGGTTGCCACGCTGCCTGCGCAAGGACCATCAGGCTAGAGCGCCTTAATATCTACCAGCTCCTCGTTAGTAGCTGAGATAATCAAAGCCTTCTTGTTACTGAGATACTTTGAATTTTCCGAGTAATAGACCTTGGCCTTTCTGCTGACAGCACGTCCCAGACACCGCTGACCGCAGCCTCCGCGGTAGCCAGCAAAGAGAGCCAACGTTGGGCTGAGAAACTATCATTTCAGAGAGAAAGGTGGAATCATCACTTTTCCAGCCCATGACAGAGCTAACGACAGCCATCGCCAGGCAGCAGGAAGAGATAAACATCCTTCCCCGAAGACTGAAGAGAGAGAAGGAGCATGAGTTGGAGCACATTAAGTTAATCTAACAGCTTGGCATGGACTCGCTTCCCATTTTCACAGTAAGTGGGAGCCTTATTCTGTCAATGTGCTGAGGATTTTATTTCTAGAGATTTATAGCCACAGGTTCTGGAGTGCTCTGTAATTACATGAGTTTACACTTGCAGGGACAAAGGCTGAGTAAATATTTTATTAGGCAATTTTTTATCTTATTGAAACTGAATACACATGTGATAATTTGCCTGGTGAATGGGGAAAGGATAGTGAAATAAATAAGATAGTTTACACAGAGCCTTGTTTGTGGGCTGCATGCAGAATCAGCGCCGCACGCTGCATCCCTCCCCGTGCAGGTACAGCGAGTGACACCCACGGCCAGCACAAGAGCCCAAGTGCAGCCACACTAGGGGTGAAATGTGCCTGTCCCACAGGATGAAAGGGACACGGAAAGCCTCCTGGGACAGAGACACTGTCCCTGGACTGATGAATTTACTACAGAGTGTCTCCACTGGTGTTTCTCTCTTGACCTTTGTTTCCTTAGGATACAAATGCTTTACTCCACCATTCACTCATTTGCAGATGCTGGAGCAAAAAGGAGCACAAAGAGGTGTAGGAAGGCTTCTCCATGCAACCAGAAACATGCACACACTGGTGTCCCTTCTGAGACCTCCTGGGTACCTGCCACCCACACCAACATGGGTTAAAAACACCCTTCTGTATAGTACAGCCTTCAGCAGATTTCTGATCTTACCTCCAGGTGTTTTGCTGGAATTGCTCCTAGTTAGTAGCAGTAAGAAGTCTCCAGGACCACTCAAAGGCCACAGAGCAGTGAGGGTCCCCAGGGGGTGCCAGCACTGCCGATATGCAGCTCTCCTTCACACCCTGCCATTTATTGTGATAGAAATAATAAATAACATAGGACACAGCTTGTGAACAGGACCTCCTGTTACTGGATCAGCCAGCTAATGAAGTAGATGCAAATTGAACTTGCATGGGGAATACAATCATCAGTGGTATTGATTCACAAGTAGGGCAGCTTTGTATCACAGAATCTTCATGGTTGGAAGGTACTTTGTAGATCATCGAGTCCAACCACAAAAAAACCCCAAATGCCACTACCAACAGACACAAACCAACAATCTCAGGGACTAGAACATGCCCTGAAGTGCCACATCTACACGTTTCTTAAACACTTCCAGGGATGGCGACTCCACCACCTCCCTGGGCAGGCTCTTCCTGTGCCTGACCACCCTCTCAGTAAAGTAATTCTTCCTAATATCTAATCTAAACCTTCCCTGCCCCAATTTCAGACCATTTCCTCTGCTTCTGCCATTATTCCCTTGGGAGAAGAGGCCAACACCCAGCTCCCTACACCCTCCTTTCAGGGAGTTGTAGAGGGCAATGAAGTCTCCCCTCAGTCTCCTCCAAACTAAACATGCCCAGTTCCCTCAGTCTCTCCTCACAGGACTTGTTCTCTAGACCCCTCACCAGCTTGGTGGCTCTCCTCTGGACATGCTCCAGCATTTCAATGTCCTTCTTACAGTGAGGGGCCCAGAACTGAACACAGCCCCCTGCTTTTCACTGCAGTGAAAAAAGTACAGCAAAACCTGAGGCTCATATCCAAGAGCACACCAGCAAGGCTGCTCTGAAGTTCACTGTTGGGTCTCGCAAAGAAGAGAGTGATGAAAGAGTGAGATTTTACAGGAGAAACACTTAACTTTGCAGAAATTGTTGAAATTATACAGTTCAAATTAATAGAGTTTGGTGAAGAAACATCAGTGTAACTTTTTGTAGCAGCACAACATTTAATAAACACCTTTGTAGGCATATGTATAATTGACAAAAGGGAAAGCTTCCTACAGCATTCCAGAGATTCATATTATCATTCTGTTCACAAACAACTGCAGCCTATTATAAGTCCCAGGGCACAAAATTTTCTAAGAATAGTCAAGGAACCTTAGAATTAACTTATAAAATTTGGTGATCATTTGCAACTTCATTAAATACTCAGATGCATAATAATACATTATTCTTATCTTGATTTTAAATTTTAATTGCATGAAGTTTGGTCCCTCAACAATTAACACATTGTACATCCCACCTAATTCACGAACTAATTGTCATTTCCTAGTTCTTAATGTTGCTTGCTAATTCTGCCAATGATGAAGAATTTTATGTCAAAACTCCCCAGTACGTGACATTCTGCATGCACAATAATGACAAAACAAGTTAATTTACTGCAAAGTTGCTGAAAGACAGAGCTTTTTTAATTGCGTATTTGTTACCTTCATTAAAAGGTAAGTGCCTCTTCAGTTATGTATTTGCCCATTTCTTACACATTAAAAAAGTGCTAATGAACCTGATTAAAATTAATTGAAAAGGTCTAAGATCTGCAAAGAGATCCTAACATCAACAGACTTCTAATTGCTGCTGAAAGATGGACTTAAATAGGGTTTAGCAGTAGATAGAAATTCATTTTCTGGCTCTGTTGTAAGGAACTATATGGGGAATGCAAAAGCGATCCAGAACCGCAACACCTGGTTGTGGATGCAGAAAATTCCGAGTGTCTGGACACTATTTCCTCTCCCCCCTCTCTGCTGATAACTGCTCTTCCTGCCCTCCATCCCCTCTGCCGGGCAGGCTGCCTTACAGCTGGAGCGGGAAGAACAGGAGCTCGCGTGAAAAGCAGCGGGGGGGAAACTCCAGACTGCCCCAGCCTGAGCCTTTGCTGGGCAGACAGGGTGGTGAAGTACAGGAGAAGGGCTGGGTTTTAGGCATTGTAAAGGAAATGCCCACTGGAAGAGGAGTGAGAAGGGGAACCCGAAACCGAGGTGCTACAGAGAATGGGGGAACGATGCAGGGAAGGGCTGGACACTCAGTTCTGGGAACGTTATTAATGGGGAGGTCTGAGCCCTGCGGAAAATGGGCTGTGGTGGAAATCTTATTTTTTAACCCACCCTGAGCTTTCCTGGAAGCTGTCCTAGCGCTGGTCACCCAGGATGTTGGGAGAGGACAATCCCTGCAGTGGTCCGTGTTGACGTGAAACCAAGCTGAAAACTACAGTTGACTCCCAGGATGTTTGAAACCTGTTTGGGAACCTTTCTGGCTACCAGGAACGTTTTGTCCCTGCTCTTTGCGTGTCTTCAGCAGGCACCAATCCCACAGAGCCAGTAAAAGCAGTTCATTGCTCTGCTTGCTATGCTCCTCAGCAGCAGAGTATCTGTCTAAGCTGGGGACAGGGTATGCTGGTGTATTTATAGCAAGAATGGAGAGCTGCCTTAGACAACACTCTCTCTCAAACTTAAGAAACCGCTTTATTACTTTAACTGCACCATTAGAGTTTTGCCTTTTCTTCTGTGCTCCCCCACTCTCCATTCCCATTATTCCAGGATATTCTAATCTTATTAGAACTATTTTCTTCATCGCTGTTAATAGCATACACCACTTATCTTGCTACCACTGTGTAAATGTGAAAGAAGAGAAAAACATATGAGCTATTTTAATTTTTTTTGTTTTGATTTAATTTAAATTGCTGAATGAGAAAATAGCTTCTTCTAGTAATTCTGCTGTAACTAACTCAGTTTGATATTGGTTCTATTAGCCTTCTAATAGCATGAAAGCTAAAAAATTAAATCGTTCCACTTCCACATTCATAATTATGTGCAATTAAAATCTTTACATACCCAAAAGTCTTATATGAAGCCCTGAACCCTTCAACTGTCACTCTTCATTATCTCCAAGCCTAACAATTTTACAGTGACACATTGTACACAATGAGATGTGCTAAAGAGGAAATATTATATTTTACTGATGTATGTGTTCTTTAATTTCTCTGAATTAGCTTTTTGATATGGATGCTAATTGTTTTCTTTGAAAAGAGTCGCCACAGATATGTGATTTCTCTATGCCTGTTGCGCTTCAAAAAAAATACAGTTAATTGCAGGAAACAGGAATTTCTCTCTTTTTTATATATAAAAAAATAATCAGCTGCATATCAAAGGAATGAATCTTAATCCAACTTTCTGATTGTACATTAAAAAGAAACCTTCAGTGTTTGTGACCAGCACAGAATATTTGGCGACTTTTGATGTTTCCCCTTTTCATTTATTCATGAGGAGAGATGAATAATTAAAACAGGACGTTTGGCAAAACCAGCGCACACACAAAAAAAATATTTCCATATGAACTTCCAGCTTCAGCCCATGGTCGTCTACGAGACACGTCACTGCAGGATGGTCCATATGGCAAGTGCGCATGTAACTCTGAAACCATGGACCTGGCCCAGACATGGGACCCTGCCATCAGTGGCTGACAGCAGCTAGTGCTCTATAAATGCAAATGCTAAGTGTGGATGAGACAAGTGTGGCAGCCAAGAAAGGCTGAATTTAGACCCAGTCCTGGGTGCGATGGAGGCCGTTGATAACGTGTGCTCATGGGGTGGGTGGCAGATCCCCTCCGGGGGGGTCTCCGGGGGAAGGTGGAGTGGGTCACCACGCTCCCACAGGGTTCTGCAGGAGAAACCTGAGCTGCCACACAGAAACATCCTTCTTGATGAAACAGCAGGTTGCTCCACACGCATTAGAGAGAATGTCCCTGTGATGGAGGGGGGGGGGGGGTTGTTCTGTAGTTTCCCGCAGACTCCTCACCAGCTATTTTTAACATTTATTCTTAACTGCAGTGCTACAGAAAGCGGTATTTTTCATCCTAAATCTCATAAAAGGCTAATTTGACTTACCTCTCATTCATTAGAAGGAAATATTATAGAGAAGTGACAATATACCAGGCATATCAAAAGGTCTCAATCAGTCTGAGCTGGTCTCCTTTGTCTTGCAAATCTTCAAAGGAAGCTCATGGGTTTTAATCGTCACATCCTGCTCTATTTCACAGCTTGGAGGATCCTGCTGTTGAAAGACATCTTCTCTCCATATCTAGCTCGGAAATTCCCCACTGACTTTAATGAAGGTCTACATTCCTGTTTGCAACATTGCTAAATTCATTCTTCAAAAAAATTTAATGCAACTTCTGATCTCCTGTGAACTCGTGCACTGGTGGTGGAATGACAAGTAAAAAGGGCTCCATTCATGCTGGATGTAATACTCCATCACTGTGTACAGCTGTCTCTTTAACATTTCCTACAAATCCTTCTCATCTGTGCAAGTTACATGTAGTTTATCTTTTGATACCTGCAGTTGTGTTTTAGCTTCTTACACAGACAAAAAGTCTTCCAAAATGTGGCTGGTTAATGCTTGTCTGTGTGAACCTTTGGGATGCCTCTTGAAAACTCACGCGAGTTTTGCTCTGTCTCCTCTTGGAGTTTCACCTTTGTCTCCTCATTTCCTGAAGTGGAGTCTGTGGTTTATAAATCGTTTGACTATGACTTTGCCTTGTTTTCCCTCCAGAGTTGTGGTCTTTGCTTACATTCTCTGAACGGCAAAGCCCATTTGTTTCTTTTTAAACTTCTGTCAGCTTAAACTTCCATCAGGCTTCTTCTCTGCTTGGGGTCTCTGATCCCTGCTCAGACCTTATCTCAAATTAGGGATTCCACAAGCTTCTGTAAAATGAGGATCAACTTAAATTCTCAGATTAAGTAAGATGAATAATTAAAATAAAAATTCTTCCTCTTTTTGCTATTCCTCACCTAATGTGAGGATCATCTCCTATTTCTGATCTGAAAATATAATTTTAAAATCTAGCTTTGTTCACCGATGGTTTTGGTAGCTCCACCTGCACCGATTCTTTTCTTGAGTGTTTTCTTGAGATCCGTGGGCACTTTGGATGGGGAAAGCTGCAGAGCTTGGTTCCATATTCCCCTTATGCTCTCAGGGCATATTAGCTGTGTGGCAGAGTGACAGAGGGACACACGCAGCATTTCCCAGGGGCAATCTTCTCAGAAATTAATAAAACCTGAATAAAATTAATAAAAGTAACTTTGTTTTTCCCAGACTCCCCTTCCTCATCCTCCCATAAAATCACAACTAATAGCTATGAGCAGATGGATCTTCTGAATGGACAAGACAAATTCAGCAGAGCCCTACCCAAGTCGTGGCACAGGCTGCGGAGTGTTAGAGCTTGTGCCCCAGCAACACCAGGCCTTCAGAGGGTGCCATTGACATCTAAAGGTGGGAAGGGACCAGCCTGGGCCACCAAGTGGGAATTCCCCAGCCACGAGCTCTGTCCTACCAACGTGCCCTGACTGCCCATTCTGAGCACAGGGGACCCAGTAGAGAAATTCTTCAAGGGCGGCTGCACGAGGAGGGATCTTGTGGTGCTTTCTTTTCCACAGAGGCTTCCTGAGGGCTTCTGTGTGGAAGACTGGCTCACTCTGCTTATATTGCTATCTAATATAAATAAGTTGACTAAGTGGCTTGTTTAAATTGCATTTATCACATTCCATCCTTGTTGAAAAACCCTCTTCAAAAAATTTAAGTGGCTGGAGCATTTGCAGGGAAGTGTTATACTCACAAGAGTGATAATGAGTTAGATGCAGCTGGGAATCAGGTATCTGAGAACCACTGAACAGTTGGCAAAGGCTGTTATTCCCTTTCTCCCCCTCTTTTCCTTCTCACAATTAAAAATAAATCAGGAAAGATATTTGTATGCCACCAACAGAGGTTTGTTTGGTTTGTGTTTTTTTTTTTTTACAGAATTCTTACAGCTTGTAGGTCCTTATTAATTTACTTTTCTACTTCCTTAAATCACTGAGGAGTATCTGGTAATACTTCTTCATGCTTTTCCTTTTGGGGTAAGTTGTGTCTTCGTTCCTCTGGCCCCACACAGAAACCTCAACCGTTGCTCTGAAAGGCTCTCCTCAGATCTAGTCTATGTTTTCTGTATTTTGGTCTATATATGTATTTTTTTTCCACTCTCTGACCACTGTAGTAGCCTAAAGCAAATGGAAAATAGCACAGCCTCCTTGTACTGAACTTCCCAGGACAAGTTTGTTTCCTGGGTAGGGTGTAGCTTCAGTGCCATCCCCCAGCTCTTCTCCCTCTCAGTCCCAGATGGGTGGAGGCAGGAGGCATGGAAAGCATTGAACACTCACGCTCCTCTGGGCTGAAGGAACGTCCTTTGGATCTTTATTCAGTTTGGAAGACAAATGAGAGTAGATTCTGATAGTCTTCTGAAATGCTCTTGCCCCCAGAAAGGGATAAATTTGTTTCCAGCAGCCCTAGAAGCCCTGAAATAACGTAACCAAGAATCACGATCCCTCTTTCAATGCCCTTGATCTACATGTGAGGTCAGAAAGATTAAGGATGATTTCCTTGTAAACCTGATGTTGCTGAGTTTTAACCACCTGGTGGAGGAAGAGCTGCTTCATGAGTCCCACCCATCCTGCACAAATCCTCTCGGCAGCTACGGTCACTGGATTACCCAGGTGCCATTCAGTAACACATCTTTTCATGTGGGTTCGTTCTTTCTTTTCTGCATATTCATTTTGAAAAGATTAATATAAAGATGAAACTACAGGAAAGAAATATAACAGCATAAAAATCTGCTTTGTGCTTCCTATTCTTGTTACTGCAAGTCACTCTGATCATATCATCAGCTCAGCAAAGTCTAATTGAGGGGCAGATCAGCGTGGATGGCAGATCTGGTGCCATACCACCAACTCAACAGGTACCATTTTCCTTCTAGCGAGGTGCTGTATCAGGTTGGTAGCAAGCCAACATACAAATTTATGGTATGAAAAAGACAACTCATTAGTAAAAAACATTCTACTCAGAAGAAATATATTTTGAAAACATTTCGGCTTGAGTGACACATAAATGCTCGTGCAGGTTGCAGGCTTAAGAAATAACCTCGAGAGTTTCTAGAACTATTTTGGGCTTTCACAGCGTTAGCCCAAAATCTGTCGAGCAGGTCTGCTCACAGTTGTCTCGCTGCCATGGCACTGCGCTGAAGCCCGCAAGACTTGGTGGGACGGTCATCCAGGACTCATTGGAACCAACAACCACATCATTGGAGAGACCTGGTCGGTCCAGCTGATTACTGACAACTTTCAGCCTGAATAAAAGCGCTGCATAAAGCTGCAGCTCCGGGGCCCACACCTGCCATAGGCTGAGCAAAGGGAGGTGAGACAAACTGTGGGGGCTCAGGGTTAGGAATCGCAGCCCTCCTCTGTGCTCCACCGGCGAGCCCAGCTCTGTGCTCCATCTGCTGCTGCTACACGTGGGGTGGCTTGTTACTCTTTGGCTGTGGAGATATTTCAGGCAATTAGGTCCCAAATGATCCCATGGTTTACAGTTACCTTCAGTTCTGTCCATCCAAAACACCTCCGTGTTTCCCTCTGATGTAGAATGGGCACTTGGTGCAAGCGCCTGAGTTCCAAAATGTTGAGCAGATAAGAAGTATCTGATGGTGTGTCGCAAGGAGTGGACAGCTGTGGCCAGCTCTGCAGAGAGGAAAGCTCAAACTTGCCTCAACAGCTCTCCTTGGAAAAATTGGCATCTTAGAAACACCTTGTAACCACAGGACCTAACACTGCTACCGATGGCTGCGATATTCCCTCCTGGAACAAGGGCAACCAAGAAGAACAATCTTGGAGAATAGTAGAAACTTGTGTCAAACTGGATCAGACGGTCCTGACCCCAGGGAAACAGAAGTTCTGCATTTGGTGGTTGAGCTGAGCCACCTCTGTTAGACCAAAAATAAAAGATGCATTTCACTCCTTAGCTTTAAAGAAATTAGATTTATTTTTCTACTCAAATGGCCATTTTGAAAGAAATGTTTTTTAAAAATTCTATTTTTTAAAAATAAATTGCAGCTGTGGGGTGGTTTTTTTTTTCTGAAACTTCACTGAAGCTAATTCAAAATGATTACTATTTTGTGTATTCTCAGAACTTCTAATTTACTCTTAATTGAAAAAAGCCTGAAGGCAACCAAAGAAATTCCTGTTGTTTTCCTGTATGAAAAGAGTGAGTAGATCAGGTGGAAATCCATGGCAGGAGGAAGAGATGATTCCTGCCCCGGGAGGTACTGAGTCTGCTCTGAGAAGTTTCCAAAACACAGGTGAAGCAGACAAGGAAATGAATCTGCAGCACAGAAGATGCCAGGTATGAGAAAGTGTGCATCAGCAGACAAGTGGAGTGGGATTTCTGACACATTTTATGATCAATTTTGCTCTTCCCCTGATATGAAAAGTCGGAAGAGAGTTCTGTGTAGCCACAGCCCGTGGGCTCCAGGCCTTTAGATTTTGAAATGAAGTGTTTGTAGATCGCTGAAGATCCAAATTATGCCAAAATTATGTTATTACAGTGTAATCATCTTGTTAGCTGCTAAGAATGTTTTCTTCATTATCACTTCATTCATACTTATGATGATAAGCAGATGGTACCAATGTCATAACGTAGCATAAATCACTCCCAAATGTTGTTTGAAAACAGAGTTGGAAGGTGGCAGGGACTTCCTCGCCTGCTGATGAGCCTGGTTCACTCCCCTTGCTGTTAGAGGAATTACAGAAACCTGGTTTGCCACGTAACCTCTGTGCTGGCTCCTGGCACCAAAACACTGCAAATGCTGTACCAACAGAGGTTTATGATAATTTATACTGAGAACAAAGGTTACTTTTTTTTTTTTTCAGCAAAGACTGGTGAACTTAAAGCATTTCAAAGTGGATTATGGCCCATTTTAATCAACACAAGAAAGTAATGAAGAAGCCCCACGTGTCCAGCAGATCCTGTTCTTACTGAACGCTAAGTCATTGCTGGTATCTCTAGCTACATCTTGTCCTCTTACAGCAGGAGTCTGCAAAGGAATAGCAGCTTTCCAGTATCTGAAGGGGGCTGCAAGAAAGCTGGAGAGCACTTTTTAGAAGGGCACGTAGTAATAGCACAAGGGGTAATGACGCCGAGCTGGAAGAAGGTAAGATCGAGATCAGATGTTGGGAAGAAATTTTTCACTATGAGAGCAGTGAGACACTGGCCCAGGTTGCCCAGAGAAGCTGTGGCTGCCCCATCCCTGGAGGGGTTCAAGGCCAGGCTGGATGGGGCTTGGAGCAACTTGGTCTGGTGGGAGGTTTCCCTGCCCAGGGCAGGGGGTTGGAACTCGATGGAGAGTTGGAAGATCCCTTCCAACCTAAACCATTCTGTGACTATGAAAAGCGGTGTAAAGCAGACTTGCTCTGTCGTGGCAGTCCTGCACTGGAGTAAAGTCCTCAGTAGCCAAGGAAGTGACACAACGGGAAGTTGCCCATTGCAGTTTTAGCTGGCCCCAGTGCTGGAGCTGGCCCCGAGAACAGGGCAGTGGGAGTATGTCCCAGGTGCTCCCCACATCTACAGCCCAGCTCATGGCTCATGTGCATTACAGCAAACCCCAAATTAAGGTCTAATCCAGATGATGCCAGTGCTCTTTCAGAGAAGATCAGCTATTCCTGAAGTATCCTACAGGGATTTATGGCCACACCAGCCCTCTCCCCAGCAAGCAGACGGGGAGCCACAAAGCTCCGTTTGTTTGTGACTTCTCCCTCTGATTGCTCCTCTCCCCGGTTCGGGCGGGCGCCCCACAGCAATCAACAAAAGGACCGGGTGTGCTCAGAGCAAACACGCCTTAATTTTACTCAGAATCAGAACAAACACACTCCAGACCCCAATCCCCAAATCCAGGAGGCACAGATGGAGTTGAAACCCAGAGCACCTAAGCAAGCAAAGATGCACACACAAAAACCCCGTTAAAGCAAATAAAAAGCTACCATACACCTACCCCTCCCTTTTTAAAAAAAAAAAAAAAAAAAAAAAAAGGAGAAAGGATAAAAAAAATAGAAGAGGGACAAATAAGGACAAAAAAATTGTAAACACTTTTCAAACTTGTACAAAACATATTTTCCAGACGTTTTCTCAACCATAACTCTGTCCACCACCCTCAAGCTGTACCCAACAGGCTGCTCAGCCTTTGATTTCTAGATGTGATTGACCTTAGTAAGCCTGAAAGAACAATTTGATCTCTACCTGCAGCACAAGGAGGGTAAGTTTTGCTACTTCACAACTAAGAACCCCCTGCTTAGGTTGTTAAAAGTATTTACGTGCCTAATTTCTTTTGGTTTCCCTTTGCAAATTTGGTTCAAGCTCTCAGAAGAAATTCCTCCCATAAATCTTTCACTAGCCACTAGAGGGGAATGTATAACGCAGTGAGAAGGGAGAGTGACACCACATTAAAGTTGCAGCCAGTTTGCTCACTCAGCTGAAGACAGCATTTAGTGTCATGTTGGATCTTTACAGTTTTTAGGAGCTAATTTAGCCTTTATCAGGTGCTTTGTTATTTTACTCTTTTCTGTCACATTGATCTCTCTCACCTTCTGCCAGTTTAGGATAGTTTATGTTAAAGTCATAGATTCTTCAGGTGAAAAAAGACCCTTACAGACACTTAATTTGATGCTTAATACCCTCGTAAGCCCATAAATCATGCATTTGAGAATGTGATCTCCACTGAAACAGTCTCCTATTCAAAATTGTTTACAGAGTACAGCAAATACAGCATTTCTGTCCCAGGAGAAATGTTGACATTTCAGCCGTTCTTTCCATTTAAAACAGGATTAAAAAGTAAGATTCAAATTTTTTTGTGTGTGTGTGGGATGGAAATTCCACATTAATTCCAGTTAGGAAATGACAAACAGATTCCTTTGGATATTCTTCTAACAGAATGAAACTTTCAGCAGTTTTGAAATTGATGGGCTTTTTACTTCAGGCACTGATAAAACAACCCTAAATGTCCTGCATCAAAAATGTATTTCTCTGAAGCGTATGGGAGCCAGGCAGAAACTATTCTATTATTCTACGATTACTGGAGCTGGGATCTGCTCTTCCCTATAGCCCAGGCTTCCTAACCAGGCCACGGCTTGTATCCTACCTCAAAGTCCCACGATCGCTTGATGATATGCCAAGCCAGGTCAGGAAAAAAAATCAGCACATTGGCCTAAAGCCCTCTTGGGAATCAGGGCAATGAGGTTCTGCTGGTCTGAAACCTACGTCCCGGGTCATACCGTGGGCAAGTGGCTATGAACATCGGGGCTGGGGATGCAAGCCTCTAGCACCAGAAGCTGAACTCCTACTGCCATATGGCAAAAGATCATAGGGAAATTCACTCCAGGAGCAAAACAAAACAAACAAACAAAAAACAAATCACTAAGTGATTTAAAATGCATTTCAAGCTAAATGAAACAGTTAATTCCATTTTTCTGTGGAAATTACAAATATTCAGTGAAAAAAATCCTTTACAATAGAAAATTTGAACTGGCAGTAACTGCATTTTTATTGGAATTTTTTTTTTTAATTTTATTTATCATCCTGATAAAAGTTTCCAAATCAGCTCTGGATATTTGCATCAGAGATTTACATTTTAAATATGTCTTGTTCATGAGCCAAATGTTTGGCAGATAGGAATTAACAGATTCAAGTCAATAGAGCCACAGAGACTGACAAAAAAAGGAAAATGTATCTCTATGTTTTCTAAAGCTCCCTCCTGATACCAAATAGATGGACGCAGAATTAAACTATCTGTTCTGCAGAGAGGCATTCATCAGAACACCAGAAGGTCATAATACTCCTTCAATATTTTCTATCCAATTCCTCAAATCCTCATGCATGTCTGCTAGAAGATGTGAAGGTCCCATGCGTTGCTGAAGTTGTCTCCTACCTACAACCCTTCTAGACATAAACCTTAGACTTACCCATGTCAGTCACTAAATCCTTCAGCCAAGTCACTGTGGGCGTGATGCTGATGAGAACTCACTCATTTGTGGCTGGAGAGCTTCATGGTTGAAAAGGATCTGAGGTTGTTGGTCAACACATGGCTGAATACGAGCCAGCAGTGTTCCCAGGTGGCCAAGAAGGCCAACAGCATCCTGGCCTGTATCAGGAACAGTGTGGCCAGCAGGACCAGGGAAGGGATTGTCCCCCTGTGCTCGGCACTGGTGAGGCTGCACCTTGAATGTTGTATTTAGTTTTGGGCTCCTCACTACAAGACAGACATTGTCCAGAGAAGGGCAATGAAGCTGGTGAAGAGTCTGGAGAACAAGTGTTATGAGGAGCAGCTGAGGGAGCTGGGGTTGTTCAACCTGGGGAAAGGGAGGCTGAGGGGAGACCTTCTCGCTCTCTACAACTCCCTGAAAGGAGGGTGTAGCCAGGTGGGGTTCAGTGTCTTCTCCCAGGGAACAAGTGATAGGATGAGAGGAAATGGCCTCATGTTTAAGGGGAGGTTTAAATTAAATATTAGGAAAAATTTCTTCAGCAAAAGGGTTGTAAAGTGTTGGAACAGGCTGCCCAGAGACATCGTCCCTAGAGGTATTTAAAGACATGTAGACTCAGAGCTTAGGGACACAGCTCAGCGGTGGACTTGGCAGTGTTAGGCTAACGGTTGTACTAGATGATCTCAAAGGTCTTTTCCAACCTCTATGATTGTATATGTCTACGATTCCATGACTTTCACCGGGGGTACTTTTGGCCCAACAGAAACTTTGTAATGCAAATAAAGGCAGATGGCCCTTTTTAGACCCACACCTTTTATACTCGGAGCACAGTCTGTGAGGTGATGAAGGCAGAAGTTTCACTAAGAGCAGTTGAAAACTGGTCATTGCAATTTGTCACATTTTAGATGTATCTTCTGCTGGGGGGCTGATGAGACCATTCCTGTGTTTGGTGACTTGCCTCAAAGTGAGACTGGTGTTCATTCATATTCTGCTGATGTTGAGGAAACACAATTAGAAGTTGACGCAACAGCAAACACTCTCTTTGTTAAAATTATCACATTTAGTGTGATTCCCATAATAAAAGCATGAGCCAGCACGTGGAGTCACTTCCAATTTACACAGAGAGACTTGGGGTCTCCTGACAGTCAGAACAGAGCCAATGTTTCTGAGTAAACTTTGTTAGGAAAACAGATTAAAAACTCCAGAGGTTTAGCTAAAACTTATACAGGAAAACACCTTGCTACCCTTCTGATTTAGAATCATAATTTAGTGTCAGTGAAAAATACATATTAAGTGGTGGTGAATATGTCTTTGTAACAAAGTTTGTGATTAATTTTTTTCCTTTATCTGAAATATGCAAAACTGCTGTTCTCTTCTGATTGTTATTATTATTGTGTCTAGTTGTGCAATAGTTGCTACGATCAAGTCTTGATGGCTCATTAATGAGCCATTTACCAAAAACAGTCAAGTCTCAACACAGAAATTCTTTGGGTTCGACACATTAGCCTTCTCATATTGATGTGCCTCTGGCTGAAGTTCTGTCACATCTAGAACTGGGATTCAGGTTTTAAAACAGTAGAAAGAGAAGTCCCAGAGAAGGGTTAGCCTTCTGACCACGCTGCTGGGAGCGCGCGTTCATCCAGGCAGCCTGTGCATCCCCACGTATCTTACGTGAAGTGAGTTACTACGTGTGAATTCTGTGTGGGCTGAAAGTGAAAATCAAAACCACATTCCCTTTCTTCTCACTCTAGGAAAAAAAAAAACCAACCCACACAGACTCTTACAAATTGCTCTGCAGGGATTATTTTACCTTTTTAGAATTTAGTTCGATTTTACCCCTGACACGATGTTACTGCTTTTGACAGTTAAACTTTCCAGTCTGCTTGTTCCGTATTTTAATATCCCGTTACCTCTGGTGGGGAAGAGCTAAAATTTCATGCCGTACCTTGATGGTTCTGCAGTAAGAGATTTTTTTTTTTTTTAAATTTGCATCACAAGTGACTACTAGTAATGGCTAGTTAAGCCAAAAGTTGGAAAATCAAAGTGTACACCCCACTACCATATACTCCCTGCCCCTTCTCTACCTAGAAAAATGCAGATTTATTATGAGGAGCTCTGTCTTCCTTCTACTTCCAAGGCAATGTTCCAGTAATGGGTGACAAAACCTGATTACTGTGAAGCACTTGTCCCCCACAGTACTCTGAGTTGTTGTGTTGAGAGTTGCCTTCAAGCTTTCCACCCTCAAAAGGACAGGGTTAAATGCAGGTTTTGAAACAGTTGCATCGAGAGGGTTGGGGAAGGAGTAGATCTTAATGTACAGCTGATGACAATCTTGCCTCATTCCTTGGAAGTAATATGACCTGGACGGGCTGAGGTCATCACTGCACAGGCAGGTAGCAAGCCATGCTACCAAATCAAATTGATAATGCTCAATATCTTATACACAGCAACAGAAAAAAAATGCACACCATTTCCTGAATAAGTTGTTAGGATGTTTCACAGACGGTGTTAGAAAGGAGACTTTGAAATAATTTGCCTAATGGAATTTCATTACTAGAAATTTTAAGAACATCCCATCTCAATTTACTCCTGCCTCTCAGATACAACTCCTCATTTCGTTATTTGAAACTAGTTTATTCAAGTATGCAGTGACTCTGGGACATTTGCACAGCAATGTCAGATGCTATCTGGGAAATAAGTAGTACATTTTCAGGCTCTGAAAGTAATTTTTGATGACACCCTTAAATCAACTTCATGGTCAGTTTTTTCATTTTGAGCAAGAACTGGGATTCCATTGTGATAACTGAGGGCTGCATGTTACTTGATCTACGGTAATGTAGAATAATTACTAGTCCATTGCACTTCATTACACTACTGTAATAGGCAGCAGGTCAGTGTTTGAGCTACAGCTGCTCTGAAAATTGAGCTGACACTGATACTATGATAGAAGTGATAGCAAAAGGCTCTCATGCAAATTGTTGAAATTAGCTTCCACTCAATGGGTTTTGAAACGCAATACATGACTTGGATCAGGACACCTGGTTTTGACTAACTTTTTTTTTTCTTGGATACAATGGGATGGTCATGAAATAAATTAATTGTTCAATGCAATATGCCTTATAAAAGGTCACTGAAATGCCAGAGGATTCTAAATACCACAGGACTGTTGGACTCTGGCTAATAACATTCTCTAACATGTCATTGAAGGCTATCTGATGGAGGTTATATTTTGTCTAAATGATTCTCACAATCATTTGCAAGCGTTCCGTTCCTATATTCACAGGACATTTCATTGCATGAGACACCCCTACTTTTATCAACGCACTTAATTTATCAAGACTACAGACGAGGGTGGAAGCAGAGGCTATGAATAACGAGGCGTTTTCCTTTAACAGCTGGCTGGAATCTCTGAATTCAGCGAGCTGCTGCACTGGAGGATCTCCCATGCAGTCGTCTTTTAGAGGCACAGGATGATCCTCACTTCAAGTCAGAACCTTGCTATGAGGTCTCCAATGAGCACTCAGCCCAGCATACCACCAGTATGTTTTAAACACTTCTTACTGCTATTCAAAAAATAGATAGATATGGGTTTTTTTTAAGGAAAATGGAATATTTTTCCCCTGAAGCATTCATTTAGTCAGACTATCCATTCCAATAAATTGAGTTCTGCCGGAAAACAATTGTCCAAGCTGACATACCACCTCTCCGCTCAAGGGAATGCTTATCAATACTTACTCACAAAAAAAGAAACGTGACACATGTGGAGATAGAAATCTTGTCATACCTCCAGAGTAAAGCAAAGTCTTTTATAGAAACACCCACATACACCGCCCTGGCTATTCCTCTGTAGCTGTTTTCTGCATTGGAACCTGCCTGGCCACACACTGTGTGTCCCCAAGGAAACTGTTCAGTGCCTCCACCTACCCTGCAACCCGGTGAACTCCTCTCTGGCGTGTGAGCTCTGCAACCCAGTGATCTCCTCCATGAACGAATCGAGTTGGGGGATTCCCAGCAGACACCTTCCTCGTTTCTGAGCTAAGACACCCCATTAACTGTCCTGTTTCTGCCTCTGGCATTTGGTGCTCAGTGTGATTTAGCCAGGCCTCTTTTTCTTCCTCAAAAGATGCCTAAGTTCAGAAGGAATCCTTCGACACCTGCCAACTCATATTTAATTAATAACTGCGCTGCTTTTTAATTGACTTGGAATAATTTTAAGTGATGCCTTTGCTGAAAATATTCTCTTGATGTCTTACTTGTTTCAATATGTACACAAAGGGATCTCATGAAAGCACACACGGGCATCTGAAACCTTACCCCCTGGACGCACTGTGCACTGCCTACAGACTGTGCAGGTTTGTCCATCTCCTTCCTACCCTCTTGGGGGATTATTGCTGGAATTGACTCCCACTATTTGTTTGAACTCTTTATAAATTAATAATAAAAAAAAAAATCAATACATGTTTGTAAATGCCAGCTAATCGCAAGTAGCTTTGTACAAATTAGAGCAGGGATATATGAAGAAAGTCAATGGACAATGCCTGCGAGGGTGAAAAAGTCAACACTCAAAGTTCATCTGCTACCTGAATGATTACAGATACATTCAGCCCGTTCCTATGGTTTTGTTATTCATGAGGGATGGAGGAGGAGGAGGAGAGCAAAGCAAACATAGCCCATGCTGTATGTGCAGTGAATATAAAGAGTCACTAAGCCACGAGAGTAGGAACTCTGTCAGAAAGAACTGGAATGCTGGAAAATTCATCACCTGGATTTCAAAATGAAAGCAAAAAAAAACTTATCCCTCCCATATTTCTGGATGAATATCTGGGAAGGAATTATCTGTCAGCTCATGACTAATTGTTTTTTACCTCAGGAAACAATTCTGATTTACCTATGGTTACTATGACTTAGCTACATTAGCCAAAAGCATCCATGAGGTGGGATTCACAGTTACTGTAGAGTTATTAGGAGACTGATATATTGGCCCCCAAAGGTACATAGGTATCTGTGATGCATGAAAATATTTATTTTCCTATGTATGAAATGATTCTCTATGAAGGGATATTCTCTAGTTCAAAGAACAATAACCAAGAAAAATGGAAATGTATCATATCATCAGCTGGTAATCATCAGCATTACTTCATCTAATTCAATGAGATCCCACAGAGCTGTCACTACATTTGCTGCCAAGTGTCAGCAAATGCAAGAAAGGTTAAGTTGTGTGCAGCCAGATCAACAGAGCTGTACCCTCAATGGGGTGAGGAAGCATCCACCCCATGGATCATGGGATCCATGCATCATATAGACTCATCTTCACGCAGAAGGAATTGAATGGGCTCCTGCAATATCAGATCAACCAGGACATGAATGGTCAGCCTAAGGAATCCAAAACCCTCTGTGCCTGCTTGGGTGCTCTCCTCCTCAACCTCTTTTGCTTCTTAGCAATGACACCACCACCAATTCGGTGCAGTGAGAAGTAGAGGGGGACTTGCTGGCTAAAATATCAGTGTGAGTTTATTGGAGGTGCTGATGGACCAGGGAGCACAATGAGTCTGTATAGATATCCTCTGCATCTGAAAAAATATTTCCCGCTTTTGTGAGGTTTCTGTTTGGCAAAAACATTTTTTCCCCATTCTAATTCCCAGCTGAAATGCGCTCTTGCCCCCCCCCCCCCCCCCCAATTTCCCCAGATGACAGTTGTACCTATATATTAATTTTTATGAGTGATGCAGATGTATAGTCTAAAAATCCTTCAGCAGGTTTTGAGGGAGGGGGGACAGGAGTTGTGTGGTTTGTTTTGGTTGGGTTTTTTTTCGTTTGGTTGGGTTTTTTTGTTTTTTTTTATTTCCTGATGTTTCCACAACGGTAAAATACTGTCTGAACTCCTCTGGGAGCTCTTATGCAACACTTGGAAGAAACTTTGGTTCACCTACTTTAGCTCTGAAAAACAGTTCCCGGCACCCACAGACAACCCCATGAGCACATCCAGAAAACTTGCTGTTTGGGATAAATTGCTGTTTTCATGTATTCCTTTTTCTCACAGTAGCCATCCTTTCAGCGTGTTTGTTCTCATTTCAAATTACCCATTGAGCCTTTCATCTAAAATACGAGGGACATTACCAAGGTATTAGTAGTTAAGCTGCTTTGTTAATTACAGTCAGGCTCCTCTTTTTCCTGCCTGTCAGTTCAGCAGCAACAATGGTGCCAAATGGCTCTCCACCTGCTCTGCGTCAGTGGCTTGCCTTCACACAAATATCTCTGCTGTCTGAGATTTCCAGATGTTCTTCCAACTACTGGACAGGTGGAAGACCTGCCAAGGTCACCAACACATGGTCACACAAGGTCACACAACAGAGCAGCCTCCCCAAGCTGAACTCACCATCTGTTGAAGTGGAAACCATGGCAAAGTTGTGACCATCCATGTCACCTATTTCATGCCTTCTCCAGGTCTACACACATCCCTTGACATGAAGAGGCTCTAGCTTTACAACATTCTGAAGATTTGTGTAGAACCTGAGTTTAGAAAGGGACATGATTGTATTTCCTGTGTTGTTCTCTATTTCTTTCCTCATAATATCCAGCTTTCTGGTTGTTTTTTGATCATAGTCTGGCATTAAGCTGATATTTCTACAAAGCTACTCATTATAACCCTAACGCTACTTCTCACGCTTGCAGACAACCAAGACTTCATTTAAATATATGCAAAATTAAGTATTTTTTTCTATTTTCATCACATTACATTTACCTACATTGAATTTCAACATCCATTTTCTTGCCCTATCACTCAACTATTGATAAGGTCCTTCTGCAGCTTTTCATCATCAACCTGCATCTTTACTAACCTGAATAATCTAAGTGTCCTCAGCTGATTTCACGAAGACAGAATTACTTATTTGTAGTTAATTCTGACTGCAGGTCACTTCTAGACACTCCAATAACCAAGGAGGCCCCTAGATTGGGATCAAGCAGCCCTGAAGACACTTGTGGCTGCTCCATCAGTCCTAGGGTTTGTCCAGATGAGGTATCTGCCAAAGCTTAGGACAGCATATTCACTAGAATATCCAAATTGGAGAGGATGGAATGTTGCATGGTACCTCCATCTCCAGTATTTAGAATACCTAAGTCAAGATATAGCCTTCCCCTGTGTAGTGAGGATTTTGGGTTATTGCTTTTACAAACTGCAAATATTTCTTATGCAAGTTACGATGCAATTGTCTGCAGACCACATCTGGTCTTTCAAAAGAGATTCACTTAGTGATTTCAATACCATTATATACAATTGTGTTTCCTTATTTTTGTTTATATCTTCAGGAAAGCTCACACACACACAAATGAAAAAAATGAACAAACTCTAATCTTTCGGGGCCAAAAGATAGCTAAGGAAAAAAACAAAGCCAATGTATTTTTCCCTTCTGTAATTCTGTTTGTGAATAGAATGTAAATCAAGTTAGCTGGATAATTTGCTAAAACCCATGGATGCAATAATTCTTATGTTGTTCTAACAGAGAAAGAAAGTAGAAAATGTTACAGGGAGAGACAATATGCAATTATGTATGAATACTAACACCCTAAGGGACAAATTACCAACAATGACAGTAAAATACTGCAGATTTCTTTTTGTGCTACAGCATAATTGACTTACACTCTGACGAGAAGAAACAGCTTAGCTTTGGAGAAAAATTTAAAAATACAAGCTACGTATTTGCTGGAAACTATCTAGTCACTTTGGTTTTCCACTTTGCTTTAACTGTAATATAGTGTTTACGTTCCTTCATTTTTAACTTATATATTCAATTTGATTTGCGAAGACCTTTTTTATCTTTTCAAGAAATCATTAATCATTCTTAATTGTATTAATTACGTGACTTCAATTATTTAATCAAACTTAGCCAATACATTCAATGCAAACACTTTTAAAATCGCATGTGGGAAACCTCTATATTGTTTACGAGAAGGAGAAATAAATCTTGCTCTAATGACTCAAATGAGCCGAGCCTCAAGGGGTTGTTCATGTCCTTCAATGCCACACCTTGTGGAATCTGCTGCGTGGCACCAGAGACCAGTAGCTGATGTAACTTGATAAGCAGCAATCTGCAAACACCAATCTCGAGGCAAAACCAGGACCTTCATTTGAATTTTATTGTTAAGATCAAGGAAGATTAAAGAAATACAGTCCAGGTTGACTGCTCAGCATCCAGGGTATTTCTGAGTCACATTTGCAAAGTCCACATTATTTTTCAGGCTTCCACCTGCATAAATGCTCTGGTTATTCTGATTTTGTAAGGTGGTTAAGGAGTTGAGCTCCTTGAACTCTGACAATCTTGGTGCTGTCACCACTTCCCTGGGGAGCCTTTTCCAATGTCTGATCACCCTCTCAGTGAAGAACTTTTTCCTAATGTCCAATTTGAACTTCTCCTGATGCAGCTTCATTCCATTTCCTTGTGGCCTGCCACTGGTTACCAGAGAGAGGAGATCAGCATCTCCTCCTCTGCTGCCTGCCTTGAGGAAAGTCTAGATTGCAATGAGGTCCCCCCTCATCCTTCTCTGCTGCAAGCTGAGCAAACCGAGTGACCTCAGCCACCCCTCATAAGTCTTGCCCTCAAGAACTTGCAAATCAAGTCGCCAAGTCTCTTTGTGAGCAAGGTGTAACTACGGTTTAACAGACTCATCACCTATTTAAAATATGATTTCCCAGCCTCGCCACTTTTTAAAGATACTAATGAATTAACGCAGACATTACATCTTCTCAAGCCTGCTTCCAGCAAAATCACTGGGTAGACTAGAGAGAGTGCATGGATTGATCTACCCACAGGGAAGAGACTGAAAAGTGACTTTGGGTTACTGGAAAATGCAGGACAGCAATGTTTCATGTTCTTTTTAGAGGAATAGAAGGGAAAAGGTGTCAATGAACAAGTAATATGTCTGCTCACATGGAGAAGACATATTCTGCTCTAAAGAGACAGAAATGCTGCAGACACAGTCCCTATGGAGGAATGGAAAGCACTAAAACCTCATGATACAGCAAAGTCCTGCATTAAAAACCATGGAAGTCAGGCAGTGTAACAGAATCAACGATCACCAACAATCTATCCAAGGTTCTCTTCCATGTCTAAGAGGACTAGCCTTTAGACTTGTTCAGGGGGCATAGAACTTCATTTTGATACATCTCACACATGTAACAGTTTGTTCTGAATGGTCCTTATTTCTTTTTTTTCTGTACAATCTGCTAAAGAGTGTTTGGTACTTCCCAGTCTACTGCAACTGAGATATATTTGTAGATAGTGTAGTTTCAGATGGAGTAAAAAATAAAGTACATGAAGGCAATGACCAAATGTATGTGAGACCTGAACTGACAGGGACTCTTTCCTACTTGACCTAAACCATCAACCACATCTGACCCTGGACCTCATAACATTATTCTTAATAGGTCCTTAGGGGCTGCTCTACTGACTTCCACAGTCAGAGCAAACAAAAAAGATTTTCAGATGTCAGGATGTCAGTCAGTTGTAGAGCATCCCATGCTGAAAATACACAAATACTTCTGTTAGTACCTTACACAAATAGAAGGTACCTTGTCCTGCTCCCAGTTACTTCATTACTTTACTGTGTAATGTACACACAGTATGGCTGGAGAGTAACAAAGCTTTGAAATTATACTGGCAACTTGGTTGTACATGAATGGTTCAAGCACTGAAACAGAGACAAGAAGTAAGCAAACTTACAGTTGGTCTTGCCTGTGAAGATACCAAGCCTTTCCTCACTTGACGTGCCTATCCAGTTTCAGCCAGCATGGTCTCCTCCTTAGGCATGGAGAGAGCTATAGATGTTAGCCTGATAGCAGACACAGCATCTGAGAGCAGACTAGAGCGAAGGAGAAAGGGGGACAGGTAACTTCTTCAGGACTTAAGTAGTTCTCCTGTAACACTTAAGCCCTTATCAGATTCAGGTGCCTTCTCTCTGCCTTTGACCTTAAGCCCCAATGAGATAAGATTTGATGGCTGTCTCCATGCCTAAGCAAGATGTTTACCTGCATATGCATACACATTCTCTTGAGTTCAAAATGATTATACAAATGCTAATAATCAATTAAAGTCTCACAACTTCTGAGATTAGGAATTTATTATCTTCATTTTAGAGATAGGGAAAGAAAGGCTTTGAAAGGTTAAGTGATTTTTTCCAGCGGTCACTTAGGTTGTAACATACAGAGAGCTCCCCAGTATCAAGGCTGTTCACAAGGACTCCTACACTTCAGTGTTATGGCCTGGGACAAATTCTGATCAAGAATTGAAATGAACTTTAAATATGCTGAGCACCTAGCTATAAGTCAGAAGATTAATGCTGACTTAGTTATATCCAACATGTTTAGTATCATTTCATAGTCTAATGCTGACGATGAATGTCTGAAACTTCTGTTTTTCCATCCTCTTACTTCTGGGCGACGTTAAAATCTCCTTACCACCTGGTTAAACTGGCAAATATCAGCTTAAACACCTGTGTTCCTGATACATCTATTAACATCACAGCAGGTGGCACGTGCCAGGTGCGTTACTTTGAGAGGCTCGGGATAGAGATTCAGTCTAAAATGATGCTGGTCTTATTAAGAGCCATGTTTTCCTCTTTCTAACTCTGTTCCTCTAATCTTCTTACAAGGCAAACAAGCCAGGTGTTTTCCAAGTACTTGTGAGAATACTGTACTTTGAATTCAGCTCCAGATGTTTATACACTGAGTTTTGTGCAATTATTGCATTGTTTGTGTGATGTGTAACTTAAGAGGGCCAGCTGAGAACAAAATATTTCCCTCTCCCTCTTTTGCATACCCCAAAGCATAATAATGACTCTGTGAGGGTTAATAAGTAATTTCAAACACCCTCTGAGACAAGCAGCATAGCCACTTAGAAATTCTCAGTTACATCTTAAGAAATACTTTTCAATATATACAGGCTGTACTTTCCCATACAGACTGTTTAATTTTAAGAAGAATATGCAAAGAATCCAAGGAGTTACGTGGAAAGAGTTACATGGAAAACAAAGCTTATGTGAATGACTTGTCACTCCAGAATGAAGTTAAAGGCTGTCCAAAAGTTGTGTGAATACTGTGCTAAGTCTCTCATTTTAGAAACATTGTTGGATAACACGAGCAGATTCCAGACTAATACCACTGCATACCCCTCTATCACACAGCCGCCAATTCCTAGCGAATTCTGCAATACAGTGACAGTAATGGAAAGCAAAATGATCTCTAAATAATGGTTTAAGATGGTTACTTGATAAAGGGCACCGCAATAATTATGATCAATGGAGCATGGATTCAATATATATTGCCCATTTAGATGCACCAGATTAGCTTAACAGCTTTCTTTAATGTTCTGAGTATTTTGTGTGTGTGTGTGTGTGTGTGCGTGCGTGCGTGGTTGTGCATGTGTATATGAGAGGGACAGCACTGCACATTTTGGTCTTTTCCTCATTACTTAATATTTATCAATGCAGACGAGCACCTTGCTGTATGGGAAAGTGAAACGTAAAAGTCAGGCTAGCAGTTGCAAAGACAAAGCATAAAGAGTTGTGGGTTGTTGTGTTGGGTTTTTTTCCAGACATAACTATTTTAGGCTCTTAGTGCCAATAATTACAGAAATAGTATTTATATCTTTAAAAAATAACACACACAATAAGAAGAAGAAAAAATGTGCAGTTGGATTGAGTGCTTCTTGGTTTCTCTGGACATATGGACACGCAATGAAGGCTTGAGGAGAAAAGGAGGCAGTGATGGGTTCTGACTCATGCGAGGAGGGTCTAGGGATGCTTTGCAAATTCCCAAGTTTTTTGGTTTGCTTCCCAGGATGAAAATGCAATTTTCTGAAATAAAACTCTCTGCTAACCACTTCAGAAGAAGTGGTTAAATAATTACCTCTAGGACAGTTCCTCTTATCCACTGCATTTCTATGGAAGATCATCCATCGGCTCCAGCACTTCATGGAGCTGACAGTCGGGCTGTATCCCGGGGTTGTATAATATGCTTTGGTCAAAAAAGTGTCCTTATTTACATAGATCTAGTGCACAAGCCCTTTTTGCTCCTCACTGGCCATGTTGGTGCAGTATGAATGCCTCTTGGGTTTGAAAAAGATGCAGAACAGCATTATTCTTCATTTTGGCTGAGAAACTGAGGCATAATTGGGATGGAATTTTTCCAGAGCCGTGAAGGCACTGGTTGAGCTGGGAACAGATGGCTGAGTTCCCACTTTCCGCCTTGTGCCTAACCACTGGCGTATGCTGCCTCTTATTATGCAATGAAATAACTAGCAGTTGAGGTTTTGTTTCGAACTGAGGGAAGACATAAGTTTTGTGTCATAGCTTTGACAAATTTGGGACTATATTTTGACAGGGTGCAGAAGTGCAATGGCAACTGTCGCAGACAGTATTGGAACTCAGCAACTAAAGATACAAGGCTATTTTTTGACTGTAGAGTGAATGCAAAATATA
This sequence comes from Gallinago jamesoni, assembly GCA_025769975.1. NCBI lineage: Eukaryota > Metazoa > Chordata > Aves > Charadriiformes > Scolopacidae > Gallinago > Gallinago jamesoni. The sequence continues at coordinate 32,330,490 of JAOQGH010000002.1, read as the reverse complement.
ACTATGAAGGCTCCTAAATACATATATAATAAAAAGAAAACCAAACCCAAAACCAACCCAAAATCGCACGCTAAGGTTTTGGAGATTTGGGTTTGTTTTCTCTGTGCAGGTTTTTGTTTGTTTAGGCTATATGAAAAAATGCTGCATCGAACTTTGATAGGCTCCCTAAGATGTCCCGCTCGGTGAGCATTTTTACGAGGTGTATTTTTGCGTACCCTGTAATGCACACAAAGGCAAGCCCCCCCAGCTGTCGCCAAGCAAGCGAGCCCCCCTGCTGGAACGCACGGCAGTGCTGTGCAGCGCCCCAGAAACCGTCCCCCCGATTCTCTGCTCAAAGTGAAAAGCCATTCTGCAGGGGTGAGAAAAGGCACCCAGCCCTGCCCTGAAGGTGACGTCACTCTTCAGGTAGATCACTTCAAGAACCCTGACAGAGGACCAACATAACGGTCTCATTGCAAAGCCACCACGGGATAGGATCTGGGTGAAGCCTGCCCCTATATTTATGGAATATATGTAGTTAGGCACAAGCCTCTTATGGCACTCACTCAAAAATAATGGGCAAACTAAATGAATATCAAATGGATTGCTTTAACTGTAGCACCACATGCTGGCTCTGCTTCATGAAAAATGATGGCGATTGGTGAAATGATAGTAATGTGTGATATACAAATATTTTGGGTGAAACATATAATCGGTTAATTGGTTTATTAAATTATAAAACCTCTGTTTGCTTGAAAGAGCAATAAAACTAACTGACTAAATGAATATTCGCCCCTTTGAAGACTTCTTACATTAATTATGTTTATGCATCACTTGCAGCAGTAATGTTAGACAAAGGAAGCTTTATCTTTATATGCCATAGCTACATTGTATTGTGGTACAAATGATGGCACCGACTTTGTGTCTACATAATTACTGAAATCTTATCCCTTTTGTGTTTGCACATCATTTTCAGTTTTTTGGAATAGTTAAACTCCATTTTACTTTTTAATAACATTTTAGAAATCATTCTGATTCAGGTAAACAGAATTTGATTGCTTTGATGGATTGAAAATGGTTAGCTCAGCCAGAGCTTATTTGATTTGTTTCTTCAGGGATTACAAAGAATAGGATTTTATCTATGAACTCACAAAAGAGGCAATCTCTGCATTTTTGCCTATGAAATAGCAGATCCACTAAGCCATTGCTCCTTCACATAGTAAATGTATTAGTCACGGGGTTGCTTTTTATTCATTTTCAAAGTTTTTATTCCACATTGTATGGGGTGTCAAGCTCCTTTGTTCTTAAAAAAATTAATCTGGAAAAATAATACTGTCAAATGGAGTTTGGGGAGATTCAGTAGCCCATTAGATTTAAAGCAGATTTTAAAAACAAACAAACTCTTTCTCACCAGTAATGGACATCTTAGACAAATGCTCTTCAACTAATGCAATGGATTTAAAAGGCTGAAGTACCTGAATGCTAATTACCTGCCAAAGTTCAGGCTGAGAGTTCTCCTGTGGGTTTCCCGTGAGCTCAGTCCCTGACCCAGTCAGATTACCTGGTTTTCCTGGTACCGCTCTTCATTTTATCCTGTGTGACATGACATTTGCAAAGCAGACAGCGTCAAGAAAATGTCAATATACGGTATAGAGATGATACAAGAGACCCTGAATAATGTGTTTGCAATTGTTCTTAGACTGGCCAGCACATTCGCTGAGTCCTCTCCGGAGATGCTGCTGACGCCTGGGGGCTTGTGCCCACCGGGTTTAGTTCACAGGTGAACAGATTGTAGCACGATACTCAGAAATGCACCAAATAATTTTTCAGGGAATTTGTAATTCAGAAGTTCAGTGTTTGTCTCACACTGTCCTGGAGAAGAAAAACAAAAAAGTAAAGTAAGCCGGTCCTTGTTCTGAGACTCTGCAGCCAGGTACTGAATGATGAACAATAAATGCATTTCTATCCAATAACCCTCAGTTTTTTGTTTTGTTTTGTTTTGTTTTTTTCCTGTTTATTTCTATTTGCGGTAGTAAATGGAGAGAAGTTTAGTCATTCAATGTGCAAAATGTTTAAGTGCACATTCAATTTTCAACAAGAGCAGCCCATTTGCGTAGAACAAAAGTTTTTGCAGGCTGAGACCTGGTGTCCTGACAATTTCCAGATTTCATCCCCATGCTCTGACTATTGGAACACAGCAGGACTTCCTGCGTGTGCTTTAAAGCTCAATTAAATTTGGCATCACACACAGTCTACTCTCAAAAAAGTCCCTTGACAGGAATAATGGGATGTTCTTTCTCAAAATTTCCATTTATGGCCACACAAATGTACACTGCTTGTGTATCATCCCCATTAAGTATGAGGTTTTAGATTTGCTCTGTGGGATTTAACAGGCAGTTTGCAAATGCCTCAGATTAGAAGACCAGCTAGTGGAAATCAGGGTTGGCCCATTTTCTTCTTTGATTTGCACCATCTGAAGATTTGACCCAACATTGGGATGTTTCTCTTCCCTTTAATACAGAGATACAAGAAAAGCTACTGATTCTGGTAACAGATTCTGGGGGACAGCTTTGAGGAATACACATACAAACTGCCCTGGGAAAGGCCAGCTGTACAGAACACGGGCCACTGCATCCACAGCTCTAACCTTAACACCCCAATCCAACCAGGGATGACACAGGATGGTGTGTGGATCAGAAGCAAACACAGGGAGTCCTGGCACACCCCGAGCTCTTGTTCTGCTGCTTCTGCTTTATTTCAGTTAAACAGGAATGCTCTCTTTCCAAGGTTAGACATAAATTTGGTTTTTTACTTTTTTTTTTGAGAAGAATACTCATTTTCTTGATTACAGAAGAGAGAAGTGTTTCATATACCTCATTTTTATAATTAGGCGCCTTCTTATACTGATTTATGATTTATTTTTGCTTTAATTGGTCTGTGTTTCTGACGGCCAAATTGATAATTCATACTCCCATGTAAGCTTCAAAGAACTGCTGATAATCCTCTGTGCCTGAGCCCGAGACCCGGCAGCAGCAAACTGGAGCAGAAAACAACACGCTGAGTAACACTGTTGGAAACCTCCTCAGATTCCAGGGGTGGCACTCAGACCCCTCACAGCAGCTCTGACACTGAACCTCTCTCTAAACTGTCAATGAGACTTTTTCTTCCCCTCTGTTACCAGGGTTCAGCGGAGGCTGCTGCTTTTGTCAGAGGGAGGGATGAACTCTCACTGTCCCATTCGACAGCGCTTCTCCTGCACGACTCCGTCCACCGGGAGTGAAGGGTTCACCAGGAAAGAGTTAAAGCCTTTTCAAAAGCCACAGGCTCGATCATGCACTTTATGCTGTTTTACAAGGCCAGGTGAGCTCATTCATGAGCATCAGTCAGTTCATTGCCAGCGCTCTCACCCCCCCCTGCTTTAACCTGAGATTTGAGTTGCATACTTCTTGGGCTTAATCCTGTATTTAATTAAGCGAAGGTCAGGATGAGGGTCAACTAGACTACTGAACTTAATCCAAGACCCACAGGTTATACAATAGCTGCTTTGGGGAGCTATAATTGTAGATAGGAATCGGGAGAAGAAAAGACAATATAATTGAACAAGTTATACGATAAAAGAGGAGGGGAAAAGTAGGATTATTTTTTTCCACTCTTATGGCACTGAATGCATTTTACAAGAGTAGCCACTAGATAGCAGAACGGGCATGATGCTCTGAAACTTGGATGGGCCAAATGCAAGACAAACAGTGCCTCGGTCCCAGAAAATGCTGTGTAAGTAACTGCGTTCACAGGAGAGAGGGGTTTTTAAGATGCTATTCCATATGTTGCTTCCTGCTGCTCTGATCTTAGTCTAAGCATTTATTTCCTGGAGTGCTGAAAGAGGGACTTACTTCCTGAACAGGCGATCAACCCTGACTTGTGTTCCAGGGAAGACTTCCTTCATGTGCGAGCTGATCGTTAGCCCAGGTCAGGGGAGCAGCAGGTCACCGAAAGTCATCCCTGCCTGCCTGGTGCCTGAGCAGAGTCCCCGTGAGCTGGCAATGGCAGGCTCCGGGCAGTGGCAGGACCATTGCACCCTGGTTATTTAGGGTTTTGACTGAAGACCTCTGACATCTCAGATATTGAAGTAAGAAATCTCTTTTCTGACTTTCTTCCCCTGCAACCCACTGCGGTTGGTGCCCTTTAGAGGCTACGGGGAGATGATCTGTGCCTTTCAAGGGGCTGGACCAAGGACCCCTTGCATCACAGCATCCCATCGTGTGCTCTGGTTGCTGTTCCCCAGTACTGGCCAAACACACTGGACTGAGCAGGACACTACTGCTGGGCTTGGCTCTAGGGGATACTTGAGCAAGCCACTAAGGGTAACAACTTTAAGATCACTTTTCTTCAGAGGAACGAGGGTAGTTCACACAATCCATCTCCATGTGGTTATTTGATTGCCAGCCCAGAGAGCTGCTCTTGAGGCAGACCTCTGTGCATCCAACAGCCCAGGATCCTGCCACAGGCAGCTTCTACAGCACCAATTATTTAAGTATAATACTGATTAATCAAAAATTGACAGTAAAAACACTTTTCTTGATACTCTAAGGTTATGCTCCAGTTTAATTAGACAACAATAATGTTTTTAAAAGGCTAATTTGGTTGTCCATAGGATATGTTCTGAACCAGAGTTCTGAACTAAACCCAAAACAGCAATGGTCTCCTGTACTCAAACCTAGAGAGAAAGCTTCATCAAACAGTTGGGTAAGGAGAATCTGTGGTGGGTTCTCACTGAGCTGCATTTCTGATGAAGCAATAAAAAGCTGCAGTGGCATTGCCCGGGTACAGATCTCTCACAGTCTTGAGATGAGAGTTCCATTCGTGACCTTGCTGAGTTTCAAGCTATGTAGCTGTGATTTTGCACAACCTAAATTACAAATGTCTCTTTTACAGATTTTCTGAGTATTGACCAATGGATTCATCCAGTCCACAGGACGAGGGTTTATATCTTCAGGAGAGGGCTGGAGCACTGTATGTCAGAGGAGAAAAAAGGTGCTCAGAGCTTTTACAGTGCTCCATGTTTTGCAGCGCACCGTGGCAGCCTCATGTGACGACTCAAACCCGCACCGCTAATTCCTATGCAGGGAGACCTGCTTGGGAAAGTCTAGAACTTAATTATGTAAAAACATTCCAAGATACCAATAGTAATTGATCCTCATTACAGATTCAATTTGTCTGCAATTGTTTTAACTAAATAACTGAGCTCTTTTTCAGTTATAGCAGATGAGGGAAGGGGGGTGGAGACTTAAACAAGGATACACTTTCTAACTCATTGCCTCAAGGGGAAAACAAGATTTTTCCAGAAAAAAAAAAAATGTTTTAAAGTAATTAGCTCCTGGGCTGAGATATTTTCAGCCTGCTGTGAATTTTCATGACAGTGCTGTTAGACTGCTGAAAATACGGTTTCCTAGTTTATCTTGCAGAATTTTAACTATGATGTGCAAGCAATATTGCAGGAGTACTCATTATGTATCTGTAGCTATACATACACATGCATATACATCCCAGAAGTTTTATCCTGTCTCTTGCAAGAACTGAACTGAACCTCTTGTGCTCAGTGAAAGAATGAACTACATTGCACTGTCTGGCTCTTTACTATTTTACCTGTTTAAAAAAGAAAAAAAAATAAAAACCACAGAAGGAAAAAAAGAAGCTATCCTTATTTCAAGTGTGTTGTTCAGTGAATAAGGGACCTGGTGGATCTCAGAGAATTAGTTTTCAATGACATCTCATTGTTTGACTCTGGACTAGGCATATTTCTGTCTCAGCCTTAACCTCCTGCCTTGCAAATTGGAGATAATGATGCTGAACTCATTTGCAAAATGCTTGAAAGTGGAGCCAGAAGAAGACCAAATGCTTTTATTTGATATGGATCGTTGTAATTCTATCTAACAAGAAAAAATGTTGTGTTGGGCCCTCTCAGGTACCCAGTCCATTCAGTACTGAGCTGCAGCCATTTGGCCAAGAAGCCCCTGTCACCCTCAAGGTGACACCATTCTGATATCCTCTGCCACAAGCTCACCTAGGTCTCTACAAAGGTCAGTGATGATGCTCAGACACCCTCAGTCCTCAGGCCCTGAAATCTTTAAAGCAATAAGAAGAGTAAACACAATAATTATATCATTACTTTTTTCACAATAAGCCAAAAAGCAGAGTTCAATTAAAGAAACAGGTGGATCAGTCACAGCAGAGCCTTTCTCCTGGGAGAACAGCTTTCACGCTGTCCATACTCACCAGATCATATGAAGTACAAGCTAGCAGGTGACACCAAGCATCTCCAGCCTAAATGAGAGAACTGTAAGGAGGAAATAATACTGTCCTGCCTGTGTAATTAGAGAAGCTGACGCGTGAATCATTGTTATAACGAGTTTAATTATAAACATGATTAAATAGGCAATTAGTGCATATTCTGCCCCCGATAAACAAAATTAAATTCCTGCAATATTAACATCTTGTGCAAGGTTTATTATTAGTTTACTTGAAGTCGTGTCGTACAGGAACATTTTCATGTCCTGTATTTGTTGTGAACAAAATCCAGATTTTATTTCCACTTGACCAGATGTGAAGGACAAAATTTGCTGCTCCTCTAAACTGGCAGGTTCTCTTGAAAGGCAGCATCCTGTGCATTTTAAAAGATGCATCTCATACAACAAGCCACGGACATTTCAGGCTTTCCATGTTTACCTAATGACAACTCACCACAGCTATGACTGGTGACTGGCAGAGACACAGGGATCCAAGCGCAGGTGAGTCCCAGGCCAGCGGCTCTCACTGTGCTCTCCGACGCCTGCCAAAGCTGCTGGTGTGCTCCTAGAGTATCAAAACAAGGGCACGGCAGGGGCAAAGTGCTCTGGATCCAGGGATGGAACAACTCAATTACTAGTAAAATGCACAGGATTTTCTATTGAAAAAAATCAAAAGGCTTTTTAGTGGGTATATTTTCCTTCCTGGCATGTGTCTCTCCAGTGACAGCTTACGAAGAAAGGTAGTAATGTCTTCAACATATAGGCAGTCTTTTATCCATGTAGCTCCAGAAAACTGTATGAATATTAAATACATATAAACATTGCTTTCTGTTTAGCGACTAGTAATTTGAGAGTGTTCTACAAGGAGACAGTGAAAATGCCAAGTGTCCATCTCTCTGGAAATCAGGCCCCTGCAAGAAGCCTCCAGTAAGGAAGGGAAAAACATGAACTGGTTTCAGGAAACCCTGCAGCTCTGGTTTTCAGATGGAGAAATGGGTAACAGGAAATTGGTTGAAAACTGATTATCAACTCCAAAAGGTCTTATGCTTTTGCATCACAGTCCCTCTCCATTTTTACTTTGGTTTTCCTTGATGCCATCATTTATGTTTTTCCAAGTGTCAAAGGAATTTAAAATTCCATGTTTTCCCATGCTTCCTAGCCAACTGGGATGGGATTTTTCACCAGTCACTGATTTAAAGGTCTCAAAAAAATGTGTAAGGGGGCTACACATATTCTTTACTTGCCCTCTCCCAAGCCCGCATCCTCCTTACGTGAGAAGCTTTTGGTGCAATTGATACAGAAGAGGTAGCTGTTACAGAGATGTTTAGCTGTAGTATCACATCCAGTGTTATTATTCCCGACTGTGGAGATAACCTAGATTCTCTCTCTGTATCTATTATTGCTCTGTGGATCCGGAAAAGATCCAAAATAAATTGATACACCAGTCATGTGCATAAATCTGTCTCAGCAGAAAATTTTCTACCTCATCGCCCCTCTACATTGTTCATTGCATACTCAGCTTCTGGGAAATAAGCCGCATTTATAGAAAGCAGACTGTTATGCCATGCAGTTAACATCTTCAGCAGTGATGAAATAAGCAAGCAGCTGGGTCATGGAGTCCAGGGAAAATCTCAATTTGGATAAGAAATTGCCACAAGTAATTTTAGCTCTACACTGCCACAGTCGCTTGCTCTTTCATGAAGGAGGCAATTTTCGTCTAACATAGCATGGCATTCACATCTCAGAGGGTACGTAATGATGTTCATACCATAAAAAATTTTGTGTCTGTATCTACAGCTGTTAGTGATGCTGCAGCGTGTAAATTCTCAGGTGGATGATATAGGCAAATTCCAGCTTTTCCCCAAATAAAAGTGAGGGCCAGATGCAACTTTGCTGATCAACAGACTTTGTCAAAGGCTGAAGAGCAACACAACAAGCGGTGGGCTTGACTGAAGTGTCCACACCAGCAAGGGATTTTGTGCTGGGCACTTGAAATTAAGGTACTTAATACCCCGGCCTGTGCTGATCAATGCAATGTATCAGAACTCAGACAAGGAGAGTGTCCCTGTTTCAGGCACAGCATAGGCTGTCTGTCCTGTGCTGTCTGTCCAGCACTGTGTGGCTCCAGCGTGAGCTGAAGACAGATGTAGGTATTAGCACTGGGCCTAATGCTGACCTGCTGCCCAGGAATGTGTTTTGAGATAGTAGCCCTGCTGGCCACCACTGAGATTCAGGCAAAGAGCATTTAGGGATTGAATGGTCCCACATTAAGAGTGTACACAAATTCATACCAGTAATGGTTGCAAGATCAGGCACATATTATTTTGTGAAAAGAAGTAAGTGACATCCTGAGATATGCCTCCCAGATGTAGAAGACAGACAAGCACACCCCTAACACGTGGGAAAACCTGCCTTCTCTACAAACCACTTAGGCTTAGCGAGCCCTTTATCGCCTTGTCAAAATCAGCACCAGCTTGAGCTTTCTGATATCAATATAACTTTAACTTGTCTTGGGTCAACATTACCTATTAAAGAGCGGAGAGGAATTTCAGAATTCCCCAAGACATAAATGCACTGAAAAGTCAATTGAATCCCTAAATATGCTTTTCCTCAAAACTAACAGGTGTACTTTTCTTTCTCTTATTTCTAATTGAACTTCTTGGCATTCTAGTCAATGCTCTGTAGTATGTTTTGGAAAACAATAAATCCTGGTAACATGAGACCTTGCTACAGTATTTCACTGTTAAATCTTTGCTGAGATTTGGGAAGAGTGTAGCAGGGTTTGTGTTTGAGTTATGGGGTGTGTGGATGAATGATTTTTCCCCCTCTCGCTTTTTCCATCACAGAATCAGCACATAGTGAAAAATGTCTGATGAGTCCGATTCCCACTCTGTCTGCATTTGAATGCTCTAAGACACAACATATTTCAAATATAATCTTTCTTTGAAGGTAAATTATTATTTTCAAGTAGAGAACATTCATGGTTTTTTTTATAGGGGTAATCAGTGTTTGATTTTCTTCAAAATATAATTTTGATGATAGTATGTTTTCTTCTTAAAAGCAAGGATTTTCAGAGAAAAAGAATTTTGGTTCAGTTGCCAAAGAAAACTTAAAGTTTTCCTTGTAAAAAAGTTGTTAATAATTTAAAACTATTTTCCTAATTTCATACACAATTTTTGAAAAGCAAAAATATTCTCTAAAGCATTTTTTTCATTGATAAAATCCCCTCCATTTCCACTGAATATGTTTGGGAAAAAAACTCACTTTTGAAAATTTAATTAAAATCTTTGTGTTTAACATTACATGTCTGGCTTACAGCCAAATACTTTTCTCTTTAATTATTACATCATTGTTACTGTGGCTTCCTGGAAAGAAGTTAGGATATTTCTGATATAATCAATAACTCTGTACTTAGGAACTTCCTGAAATGGTCTGAAATGACTCTTTAATGAGAAACATTTGGTAAAAAAACCTCAAAACTTGGGAAGTTTCAAAATCTTGTATTCTTAAAGACCTATTGAGGCATTTTCATATGACAGTGGGTTAAACATCATTGAGGTCTTAATCACACAAAGGCGTAATGAGACAGCAAAGAGTTATCCAAGACTCTGCATTAACAACGATTAAAAACTGTGAAATTGTATTTAATAGTTTATAGTCTCAATTTTAACTATGAGATCATGAACAATAATTCTTTTTGATTATTTTTTTCCAATTTAACATCACTATTCTTCAAGGACCAGAGAAGTATGTCTAATGATTTTTCTCTATTTCTGAGAATATTGTCATGCTGCTTTAACAGAATGTCCTAAAAGTAACTCTTTCTGTCACAGAATTTAACCACTGCCCAAACTTTTTACCCCAAGCTGACCTGCAAGATCAACCATAAGCTTTTATTCATCTAAAAGGCTTTATGATGTCAAGAACAGCACTAATAATAATATGTTGGGTTTGTTTTACCCTAACCCATTTTTGGCCATTTAGAGGGTTCTTCAAGTTCAGTCATTAATACTGGAGCTTGATCATAGCATGGCTATTGAAATGTAACATTACTGGGAAAATAGCAGGCACTCTTTCCAAACCTGTACCCCATCCCTTGGTTTCACATATTCACTGGCATTTGATATAAAAATTAGGGTATATATAAAAGCTTCAATTTTGCCTTTATTCTTGAAAGTTCTGCAAAAAGTGCATGGCCCAGAAGATTAGTTGCCAGCTGTAATACAAAGAAGGATACTACGGAAACTGAGAACTGGTCATGGCAGATACCCTGTCAAAGGAATGATTTATAATCTGGAAATACAAGCAGTAAGAGAGGCCCACCAGCTAGACCTGTATCTTCTGAAGCAATCAAATCCTGCAAATATAAAGCAATTTAGTATTACCATTTCCAAGTGCTCCCCACAATAAGGACTCTTGTATGCCAAAGTTTAATATTCAGAGCAGAAACCACAAACTCTAACAGCCGCTTCTGGTCAAGATAGCTAATAACAGTTCCCCGGCAATGGCACTGTTGTAATAGTATTGCACAAAGCAGCTGGGGATTTACTTGTATGTCAGCTTCTACATCTGAGAACTAGAAAACGATGGTGGGTCAGACATCCATTTGCTTTATATATTGATATAATTTCATCAGAATTTATGATGTGGGAATTATTGCACTGGCAAGAAATGTAATCTAACCTTCATCTCGCACAATGTAGGACTGATATTATGTTTTTGAGAGAAATATACTGACTTGTTGAATCAGATTACTCCAAGTGCATTCCTAATGGATTTCAATATTCCCTTGGATAAACCAATGCTATTTGCTTTGTATTTATTGCATTTTTTAAAAAATATATATGGAAGATAAAACCTCTTCTGACACCATATATTCTTTCATTTTGCAAACTACAAACATATATTTGTTCATTAATTTTAATGTCAAAACTTTTCCCTGGGTAACAGTCACTGCATTTACTCAACTACCTATATTTCAACTATGCACTTTAAACGTATAAAGAATTTAATCTAAGTATTGACAACTGCATGCTTTTCTCTTTTCTCTTCTGAATTAGACAGTTTGTCCTTGCATATCTGTGAGGATCACAGGGTATAATTATTAGTGCTGGGATATTCCCAAATGCCAGGATGTGCCACTGGTAATAGGTGATATATTTGGGATATTCTTTATTATGACACTTCTAATGTACCAGAACTCCAGGGAATTTTATCAAGACAACAAGCTTGGATCAGTCCTGAGGTTGCTTTATATCATGAATCAAGAATGGAGAAAACAATAATAGTAACAAAGATTTATATAAAAAGAGAGGGAGAGGTCTTGAGAGCTAGTCCCTCAAACAGCTTTGAAAAGACCTTAAAAAAACCTCATGACCTCCAGCTGCTGCCTTATAGTTGGTTTATCACCAAGAAGCGTAATTGTTTTCAGACCCATACATATCATGAACGAACCCACTGCTCAGCCACCTTCTCCCAAGCTCTCATTTGCCAATAAAAAGTACTGGCAAGTACCCCAAAGGAGATGTCTGCTGGTGGAACATCCAGCTTCATGGAACATCATACACTGAAGCTCCTGAAACACCTCCTGGCAGGAAGCCCTCTGAGCAAGTCAGGCCAGCTGGAAAGAGATGTGCAAGAACAGAGCACACTATGGCTGTGAGCTCACTCAGGTGCCACACTCATTCCTGTGTAAGTTTCAAAAAAGGCAGGGATGTTCCATTAAAGCAAACGGTGAAGCACTGGGCTGCAAAACTGGAAAGAAAGCTTCCAAGAAATAGAGCAAGAAAACCATCTCTTTTTAGAGCTGGAGCTTTACCCTCAGCTGTTACTCCACAATTCTGTGCAGACAGTGAGGGAAGAGGGAACAGTGAATGAACAGTGAAGGTGAAGGGCAGCAAATGTTCCCCCAGACAGGGTGCTATCTCATAGAATTACCTTTCTCCTCCCTTACATAGAATCATAGAATGGTTAAAGTTGGAAGGGACATCACTTACACTCCATTTTAATCAACAGCTACTGAGAGCTACCCCATTTAGAGAGCTCCTCTGTCTTCTGGCTTTTCAGCCAGCAGATTGTTTTATATTCTGGCTTCATTTTATTGTTCTTCCCTCCTGCTGTGGTGATCAGACAAGACAGAATAGGTTAGTATATCAATAGAAACACAAACCACTGTGCATAGTACGTAAATATTGATATTAGGAATGGGGAGACTGAATTAATACCTCCACACACTATTAGTTCCAGGGTACTAGGTCATGTCCAGGCACTTCTATAAACAAATATATGAAGGAGAAACAAGACATTCGGGGAAAGATCCTGTGCTTTACTGTTATGTATTCTTGAGCACAACTAGCATCAGAAGACAAAAACTAGCCAGTCCACCCACACTTGCTGGTGTACAGTGCTGGAACATACATTTTTAGTTGGAAGTCCCCCTCTTTGTAAAGAGCATCATATTTTGTATGGTGTATTCAAGCCAAAGTTGGTTTAGCATTGACACTGGGTTATTTTAAGTGCCAGACAATATAAAACCCTCTAATGTGAGAGCATTCATTATAGCGTTTGTAAAAAATTCTCCTTTAGAGATCAGGAGACTGCAGCCCATCTTATTATTCCCCAATTCCACTTCATTCACTCAGCTGATAGTGCCAGGGCTGATTTGGTGAACTTCATGAGGTGAAACACTCATCAGAGTGCAGAACTGAAACAGAAATCAGATCACTGAGATACCTGCCTTACTTGTTTTTTTTAAAAAAAAACATCCTTCAATAATGAAGACTTACCAATCTCCCCAAGCAGCCTAAAGTATTGCTATCAGAATCTTCCTGATGAATATAACTATATAGGACATACAGCTGTACATTAAGTCCATTATTTCCGGAGTGATCTAACGTAGCCATGGAGAACATATGCTCCTTATACAGCTTAGTTCCTTTTCCTGTGCAGCTTGTACTTGATAGCAAGTAGGTATGCAAAGGGTAAGGCTGAGTTAGTGTCACTCATTATTGAGATTGCTGTTTTGGAACAGGCATTTGGAAGAAACAGTTTTCACTGTAATGTTTAGAAAAGGCATATACCATTGGTTTCCTCTGGATAGACTCTCACATGACTGCTCTGTAGTCACTGCAGAACAACCTTCCTAATGCTAGCTCCGACTCTGTACAGAACAACCCTTTTTCCTAATTCCCAAAAAGCACATATAGGAGAGATGGGTGAGCAGCCCACGTTGAGAGTTTCTACTGAACAGACATGCTATGAGACGAACATATTCAGTTAGTGCTTTACCATTATTAAGTGGCAAGACCATTACTACAGAGGCAGAAGCTGTGAATGAGATGGGAGATGCTTTTAAGTACAGCATTCCCTGGGCTCAGGGGGTAGTGCTTCAGAATAAATGCTTGGTGTCTCCTGAGACAGTCATCAGTGATTTCCTCACCTATTCTTCTATCATCCTGTGATGTTCATTGGAAAGCAGCATTATTTAATGACGCAGAAGCAATTGTAACACACTCAACTCTCCTAATGTTTGGTTGGGTAATTTCCTGCTTGCTTCATCACACAGTCTCCTCTTCTTTGCACCTGAAATACGCACACATTCCAAATATCACTGTCCAGCGCTAAGCAGTCCCATTTTGGTAAGATTTTCCCTGGGAGGAAAAGCTCTGTGTTATGAAACCCGCTTGCCTAAATCACGGCTAGCATTAAATACTCTACAAGGAAAAAGTTTCAGCCAAAAATGAGGGGAAAAAAATAATGGTAGAGTTTGAGCATGCAGTCACATGAGTACATCTGTCTGTGTTTTATAGAGGCAAGGTTGAGGTATGACCTAAAAGCATTCATTTCAAAGCAGTGTAGTGAAGCCTGAAGGAGCACTATTTTAAAACAAATCAGTCAGCATTTTATTGGTGTCGGCCCAGCTTTGTACTAAACACTCAGATTAATGTTAAATCACAGCTCAGGAATTATTCATGAGATCTCATACAATGTAATTGCTGATTTTGGCATCAATAGTCTGTATCCCTTTATTTCCTAGATTAGCTTCCCTTCCTGAACTACTGTATGTCATGCCAGAGACAATGATTTTATATGACATGTTTAGGAAAGAGGGACCCACCTATTTTACATAAAACAACGTCTGAGGAATGTCCCCTCATTGCTGAGATGCCAGTCTGTGCTGACACATTCCTGAGAGAGGCAGAGCCTGCTGGGAGAGCAGCGAGCACAGCAGTAAACGTCTCCTTTCAAACTGTTGACTGAACGGTTAGTTTCATTCCAAACCTTTATAAAAACTAATGAAATTACCCTTCACCTATCTTTGAGGATTAGCATTAATGCTCAGAACAAACTGCATGACTACTAATCTCTTAATGTCCCTAAAGATATGTACAAAATGAAATTTATAAATAATAAATGAAACCCAAATTTTTCTAGAAATACTAAATCATCCTGCTCTTTCCCCCTTTCCCTCTGAGTTTTTTGTGTTCTTGTGTGAGGTTGGGCTGATATGGGGAGTAGGAGAAAGGTGCCTTTGACCATGAAAGTCAATGATCTCCACGCATTGGGCCTCCACCATATTTTTTTGCCCCCAAAATACTGCCTTTTCCTTCTACAGCAGCATGTTTAGATCTAAATATCTTCCAGCTCTCCTCCCCTCTCAGTCCTTCATGCTCCAAATACCTGTATCACATGGGTGAGCAATCCATGAATCAGGAATCCCTGAAGACACAGAGTATTTCATGCTCAGGTGGCTACATCCTGCAGCTGCCAGAAAAGGAACACTACCACGCATGCCATTTCCTCACATCCACATTGTCATGCAAGCAAAAACCAAACTGAAAACCCGACTTAAATTCTTATGTGCCATAAGCAAAAGAGTTTTCCAAGTGAGAAACCCAACTGTTGTTCTCTTGGTTGGAATGCAAACCCAGTATTTTTCTAGATGATGATACTGGAGGGTTTAGTCACCCTGATTTTCCAGTGCCTTCAGTCCACCCACTGCACTTCCACCCCTGCTTATAGACTCACACTGACATAGCTGAAGATTTTAGTATCTACTTTTAAAGCTGTGCTTTTTAGGCTGTAAAAAATTACAGATTTTGAATTTAATAATTAAAGACTTTCCAGGAGACCTGCTCTCTGACCTTCAACCCTTGAGTGTTTGTTTGCTCAACAAGCACACCTGAAGTATATTTATCACACTTGCACATATTTTAGAGTATAGCAGACACAGAAAATATCTAACTAACTATTTCTGAAAGACAGCATCACTTTGAACTGATTGTAATAATCCATTTTTGAGACAGACCTTGATCTGATGAAATTTGCTCACATTTTCAAGCCCCTGTCATTGTGGACCTGACACAGTCTGCCCAAGGGTTCTTCCCAAGTCATTATTTGGGTTACATTTTCTCTATTTCTAAGAAATTTTCATGCAGGGAAGCGTTTCAGGCCAAAGATTTTGTCCCTCTGCAAGGACTGACTCACAGAAGACTAAGAATCGTGTCCAAAAAGACCTTAGTTACCAAATTTTTCAACATTCATGCACTTACTTTTTAATGACTAAGCCCTTACAGC
Organism: Gallinago jamesoni; assembly: GCA_025769975.1. Taxonomy (NCBI): domain Eukaryota; kingdom Metazoa; phylum Chordata; class Aves; order Charadriiformes; family Scolopacidae; genus Gallinago; species Gallinago jamesoni. Next base: position 32,314,651 of record JAOQGH010000002.1, on the reverse strand, counting down.
AAAATTTGGAAATCTAAACTAGGCATTTAGGCTTCACGTTGAAAGCAGAGGCAGAATTACATACCTTGCAGGGAAAATGCACAAAACCAGTAAGCCAAGTGGTGAGCCTCCAGAGTTGGCAAAAAGGCATGAGTTTATCCTAAATCTTTCCCTGTGCCAAGGAGGAAGTACACTGCCATGACTGTCAAAGAAAGTGATCCCATCATGGCCTTATTTTGGGGCCATGGAGGGCTCCAAGGAGGTTATCTTGCTCCCTTTAAAATCATCAGCCCCTACTGTATGGATCTGGCTTGATATTTAGGACTACTGGGTCAATTGTCTCAAGTTGAAAAATGTGAAGAAAGACCTATGGATCCCAGTTGAGCCTGGACATTAGCTGAGGACTGGCAAAAATCAGTATTCTGTGCATGTAGTAAAGCAGAATTTTTTGAACACTGGCACCTGATATCACATATTCACCCGCAGGAGCTGACATTACTGGGAAGTTAGGCAATAGTTGTATGACCATACAAGATTGTTTCACTCCTCAAGAAAATTTGGTTGCTTTGATTCTGCAAAGGTAACCATGGGATGAGAAAACACTAGTGCTGCTGGTTCAGACTTTAGTTTCCAATACAGCCTCTCTGAAAATCTCATTTTCTTTCAGCTGTATTTGAACACTTAACTTAAGGCCTTGGAAGCCTAGAATCCTGTTGAGTAGGGTTTGTATGAATTGTTATAAGAAAATTATATTTATTCATGATAGAAGAGGGCATTTCATGGATAACATTGTATACTCATACAAAGTACATATATCAGGAAGCCATGAAACATTTTTAAAAAATACTTCCCAAGTGATCATTACTGCTTGAAAGCCAAATAGTGATTTTGTTAAAATAAACCAGACCTATTTCTGAAAGTCATAAGACTCCCATAGGCACCAAGTAGAGCTTTGAGAACTCAGAACCCAGAAAAGTAACAGCACTTATTTTTATGCTCAGAATTTCACAGTGGCCAAATGTACAGTTTTCTAACTTTACAAAATGCATAAATTAATAATACAAAATAAAAATAGTATGATCCAAATTACCTCAAGGCTGAGATACCATGTGCCTAATTTCAGCCCAATTTTCATGGCTGTGTTATCTGAGCCTGCATATTTATAATGGAATTACTGACAACCCTTTTTTCATAAGGAGACTCTCCTGCTTTAAGACCAATATAAATATAGTTGGACAAATTTGGTATGCAAGAAAACAAACATCAATAAAGATTTTGATACACAGAATAATATAGAAATGACAACATATTTTTGACTCCGTACAAAGACATGCATTCATCTGTAAATGATTACATTTCTATCTGTGGCAGAATGGTAGTGGCATATGAATCTCACCTTCAAAAGATATTCTTTCATTCTACAAAAAAACCCCGGCAAGCACAGGAAACTTCAATCAATGTCTTATATTCGAAAACTATGACACTGTCAAACTGGTGTCATTAAAGCTAACTAACCATATTAAACGAATATTAAAATATAGGTTTCTTTGCATAACATAATGAGTAAAACTGCTTTTAAGTTTTTCCCTATGCTTTGAGGTGTAGGTGGCATTTTCATTCCAAAACTTTGAAGTCAGAACAAAATGTACAGGTAGAGGGTACTAGATCAAATAATAATCAACTTCAAAAAGCATTTTGGCTGTTAGATGTCCCAAGGCTAATTTCCTCTAGACATTTTAAATGTAAATGTCTAAACTCATTTAAAAATTGTAAATTGGTCTAGGTTCAATCAAAACCCATCCTGACACAGAACAGGGAGACTGGGCTAATTGTCATTTGTTTGTCAAATGAATTCCATTTGGAAAGCAATGAAACCTCCAAGCTAATTCTTTTAAGGTGAGCTGGTAGTTGTATTATCAGTTAAATGCAGTAAAATGGATAATCACATGATGATAATGAAAACTGAACCTATGTTAGCACTCAGGCTTAGTCTGCCACAGGGCATATAGTGATGGAACTTAAGTACTGTAATGTTCCATTGGGCACAATGGCACCAAGTCTGCTCTTTAGCCTTACAGACACTTTCTTTGCATTTTAAAAAACTTTATCAAAGCACCGTAGCAATGTAGAAAATGTCAAAGTGAAATGCACTGTAGGCAAATTGAGATTTCATTAAGTTTAAATTTATTGCTTTTGACTGATGTATTACCATGCTTGTTAAGAACCAGTAATTTGGAATATCTGCCTGCCTGGTAAAATAGCTTTGTCTCCTTGCGTAATACTTTATATGGACTTTGAAAGACCACAGTAATTCAAAAAAAGTATGGGTTATTTTATTTTTCTTAAGAACAATTTCAAATATTTTAAGGTCCCTGACCTAGTGGATCAATAGACTTATGCATGGGTCCCAAGTGTGGTGTTGGTGCACTCGATAGAAAATTACAGCACTAATATGTTATTTTTTTTCCTTGTTACAACATTGCTCTCACTGACAACAGAACCTTGGGAAGCGCTTAACAATTCTACTTGTTCTGCTGTTCTCTGAACATTTATATTGGAAATAAATGAAAGTGTTTGTGAGAGATAAGGAATCCAACAAACTGGTGGGAGACTGTGAGCAGATGCATACTTTTTAATATAAATATATATACACACATATACATTGTGCATATATGCGAGCTTGTGAATAGGTATATAAACAGTCGAAGTGGAGATATAGCTGTATCTGTATCACAGCAGAACACATGCAGGTATTCTCTGCGTTGCACAGTATATATGTTGTTTAGTTTGCAGGCTTCAGCTATGGCAAAAGCTACATTTGAGATGTTGACATAAAATCTCTTAATGTACTCTGCTACTTTTCTCACCTTCAGGAAAAGATTGAATCAATAGTATAGGACCGGCACAATTTCTGACTGATGAGGAAGGTTAGGCCTTCAGGAACAGATTACTGCCCTTGGAGAGAGACCTGTATTGAATTTGCTATATCCCAGATATATTTATTTACACTAGGTGCCAGGGTTTTATGGCAGAAGTGACAAAGTTTGTGAAACCCAGGAATGCTTTATCATGTTATCTGGTATCTTAGATGGACAGTCAATATGAACAGACTGTAGACACACCTGTCCCAGTATCCAGTTCACCAAGTAATGAAATGGAAACAATAAAAGTCTTTGAACAAACAACAGACATTTGAGTCTTTGGGTTTAAACAAGAGGATTGTAGAATTCAAATGGGTTTCCTCTAGTGCTGCCAAGGCAGCCATATCTGTATTGGTGCCAACGCCAAGAGTCACACAACAAAGCTCGACTTGTGTCTGCCCATGTGCTTTCACTCTGCTGAGTAGGGATATACGTTATTCTTCTTGGGGTGGGGATGGGGGGTGAGGGCAAGAAGAGAGTTTTAAATTCTGCCTCTTTTACCTACACTTTCAATGTAACTTCCAGTTGAAAACTGAGGAGAAAGTGATGTGTCGGATTCTATGAATTTAAACTGCACTTTGATTTTACCTTTGAAAATTAGCATTATGAAGGTTAGGGCAGTCTGTGTGAATTAACTGAATTAAGACACAATAATTTTTTCACTGGAAAAACTTATTTCTCTCCTCACAGGGAAACATCCTGCTTCCTTCCACTCCAGTATTTAGCTTGCCTCAAACACTCCTTGTCTGTGACTGCAGATTTACCAAAGCTGGGCACGGTTGCATCTCCTGAGTCACAGCCCAAATTCTCCTAAGAGCAATTTTCAGCAGGGGCACTCACCCCTCTTTCCAGCACAAGCTCCAAAGGTTTCCCTTCTCCGTTCCTCCAACGGACAGCATGCCAAGGGGGTCACCAAGAGAGTCTTCTGTCACCAGCAGTGTTAGACCTGAGCAGGGGGCTCCCAGAGCCAGAAAAGATTCATGTGCACTACAAAGTCCCGAGAGAAAAGGGTTCCCACCGAAGGTGAGTGCAAATCTCAAAGCCTACTTAAAAATGAAGGTTTTCTAGTCCTGTTTTTGCACATTGTACAAAGGCTATGCCAACTCTGGATAAGAAGGGTGCAGAGTCAAAGAAAGAGCTAAGGTAAAGCATTTTATTTGATAAAACATCTGTTTTTTTGCTTTAAGACACATATGTGCAGCTCCCTTTGAAGTCCAGAAGAGCTATACAAGTCTACACTTGAGGGCAGAATTTGGCCCAATGTGATAACACCGGAGCTTGTAATCTGGAACAGGAGTGTATTTATTACATTTTAAAGAATTTGTGGGTTAACTCAAATTAGCCAGGAAGGACTAATGCTTCTGAATAATTCTCCTTCTCAACATGCACTTCAGAACACTGTAAGAATTACAACTAAAGTCCACCTTTCTGCTTTGGACAAAATTTGCGTGTTGGAGTAAGCCACTAGCTGGAGCTAAAGACCTGTAGAGCAAATTCAAAGGAGAAAAGAAAAGAAAAGAAAGGGGGAAATTCACAAGCCTGAGGAGAAATCCTGACTTTTTAAGGCAGGCCTGGAACAGGTTTTTGATTGAGGTGTGGGTGTTGGCTGTCATCTGTTAGAAGGACAGAAAGACCAGCCTAAAAACTGAAAACATCTGTATGCTTGAGCTGATGGCTGGCCGAGCTAAACTGGAGCAAAGTCTGGTATTTAACAGCAGAATGGATCAAAACAAACATATCGAAAAGAGCTTTTTAAAAGCACCCAGAGGAGAAGTGAAACAATGAAAGAAAGGAAAAGCTGAGATGCTAAAGAAGTAATTAAAGGCAGAAATTAATTGTTAGGTACCATTTGGAATTGAAAGGGAATCACCTAGAAATACAGAAAGCACCTAACAAACCCTCTGACCCATTTACTTTTAATTAAGGATAGTGCAAAGGCTCTTCAACATGTAGTTGTTTAAATATCATCTGGGAAGATGCTTTCATGTAAACAGAAGAAAATACCTCTTTTTGTAGATAAAGATCAATTTGTCTGTGGCAATCAGATACAATATATCAGGTGGAGCACTCCCCGGTTTTGGAGGGTCAGATTAAAACAGAGAAACACAAGGAATATTCCACACATTCTCCTCGCTCAACGGCACATAAACAGGATTTGATCTTCCCACATAACGCGTGGCACTGAGATGGATTCAGTGAAAGTGACAGTCACTCTGAATTTTACAGCTGCAAACAAAACATATTGCAAACTTTTAAAACCTTTCAAAACATCACCAAATAAACACCTAATGTGCCAATGAAAGGGCCAGCTTTGCCTGTAGGCTATAATAGAGGAAAACAGGACTAAAATGCTACTAGGGAGTCAGTAAACTTTTCTTAAGTTTGCATTTGTATTTGTAAGTTTGTATTTGCAGGTACTGAGGCTGGCAGGGCTTTGCACCTGGGGTAAGCAGGTAAATGCAGAAACAGAAAGTTTCCACATGGGTTACACATGTCATGCTTATATCATGCTGCCTTTGCCACGACTCAACAAAACACTAAAATAACGATGCAGATTTAAACACTTGCTTAAGAGCTGTCCTGGCGCCGGCTGATAACTGTTTGCTAGTCTCAAGCCAAGTACTGCATGTATAGCTTAGTTAGTATGTGGAGGCATTTGTTTTCCACAATAAATTTAGCTTCCAGAGGGTCACACGTGTCACAGAAGTGGCTGTCTTAATTTCCCCATCGTGATGATTTTTCCTAATCGAAATAGAACCTGTTCTTTGACAGACTGGTATTTTCTGGATTCCTAGACCCAGCTTGCACAGGCAGCATCCATACCAGCAGCAAATGCAGCTCCCAGCTTTCAGCTGGTGCCAGTACAACACTCTGCTCTCTGAGCAGTGGCGGCACGTTGTTTCGAACCAGCCATGTGTGACCTGCTATTGTCATCCATCTGCTTTAAGGGATCAGTTTTGTTGCTGTCCCATCATAGAACTGACCTCAATAGCTTGTGTCTGTGATCCAGCCAGAGACAACCCTCAGCTTTCCTAAGGATATATTTTACATGACATTCTCCTAAGTTTATGCTGTTCGGAAATTCTTAGGAGATTTTTTCCTTTCCTCCAATGATAACAAAAAAAAATTCCCAGAGCCACAAAAGCACACCTTGAAATTAATGGTCTTGGTGGGTTTTATGTACACAAGTATAGTCCATCTATTTATTTCAGACACTGCATTCATAATATCTAAGTATACTGAATGTGATATACTCTCTTAATAATTTTAATATGCAATTTAATATTTTTTTAATATAAGCTCTTTCTTGATTCATTGCACTAACTCCCTTAAACACAGATAGCTACTGTACCTTGAATTGGACCTTTCGTTTCACTCTTTAAATTTAAACAGAGCTGCTTTCACATGTGAACATGAAACTTTCTTTCCTGACTCAGGACAGGATTTTTATTTAAAAAACATTTTCCACTCAACTACTTTCCCAAACCCAGACATTGTAAACAACTACATTTTCTCAACAACACCACAGTTCTGACCATTTATCCTTTTCTTTGAATTGTACAAAAAAACATTGAGTCAAACACCACTTTCAGAACTCTTTTACAGTGCTATGGCAAGTGTATTTATATGCTGCTTCATAGGATCCAGAGAGAAATTGCTTTATTTCACTGCTCTAGGCAGCATTGCAAATGAAGCTTTTTTATTGATGCACTTAATGATTCAGAAAAGTTTCCTTCTGGGTCACTTTGTGATGTTTGTCATTAAGTTCTGAAAATCAAAATAGAGTGAGACAAAAGAAAAATAAAGGACTCTTTGTGTACTTGTGCATGTTCTACGTGGACAACTCTTTCTTTGAAAAATTCAGCTAGGAAGAAGTATAATATTCCTGAAGTAGTGACTTTATTCTATTGCACATACATTTTAAAAAGTCCTGTATCAGCCTGAATTTAGAATGGAGAGGAGCAGACTCAGGCTTACTTGAAGCCAAAACCTTCTCTCGTAATGAGATTTAAAGAGCTGAGCTGCACGCTGAGAAATGTATAGAGCAGGTAAGATGAGAGGAAGGAGCCTGGTCTGCCGGACCAAGGAAAACACAGTGACTCCATGTCCCTGTGCCACCCTATGCACCCTTGTGTGAACTCAGAGTCTGTGGGCAGTTGTGGTATATCCGATCCTAACTCTCTTGTATATTATCCTACATTATTTCCTAGAAAAGAAAGGCAAAAGTCTTTTAAGCTCTTCCCTTGTGAATCTTGTCACACCGATACAAGGCTTCAGGACTCTTTGGAGTACAGATGGGAGAGGACACAAAGAAGAAGGGAGCTGTGCTGTGCAGAAAAGCAACGTATCACCCAAGAAAAGCTGGTGAGGAGCAAACCTGTAAGCGTGATGTTTGTTTTGGAGTGGAGAAGCAGCAGAGGATTCAAAGGCACCGGGCACAGCATGTAAAGGGACACTGAGGGCTGGCCGGCCAGGGAGTGCCTCTCACTAATACGGTATCGCGTGTATCCCGTAAGAAATGGCACCTATCATACAAAGACTTTTGGGTCATTTACATAGCCTCATCAGCAGTGCGAAATGGCTCCTTGTGGAGTCAGACATTTGGAAACAGATAAAGCCCGTAAAGAATGCTTCTTTTCTCCCTAAGAGATTAATGTAGATGTGAACACATTAGCGCCGTTTAAGGGAGAGTATTCTCTTTGACAGATAACTGGGATTGGGAATATTAGATTACCAAATAATGGACCTTTTAAATTCTGTCATCATTACTTATCAGGTACATTAGTTTAAAACCTGCAATTTTGAACTTAGCATTATTGAGCTTTTGAAAGATTAAATTACTGAGCTTTTGTTTGTGAATGGCTCTGTGAAATTTCCTGAAAAGGATAGTCCTAGTCCTTCATTGTGTAAACGTGAATGCCAAATAACATACTTTATTGATATTTACAGACATACAAACGATAGGACTAATGCACCTTAATGTCTGTCTCCTTGAGTGAAAAGGCAGAGCGTTTTTAGATAATAAGGTGCACTGTATCGCTTTTGTAAACCTGTTTGGAAGTTAGTCTGTATCCCGCCTTCCCCTTCCTGAAAACCTTATTCTGACAAGCGGCTTCTCATAGGCAGGGTGCAGTACAGGCTTCCTTCTAAGGGTGCTTTCTTTTACTCATTACGTAGATCAAAAAATACATAACTTCAGGTTATGGACATAGCTTGCATGTATAGGTTGGCAAGAGAGCCACCCCTGTCCAATACATTAAAAAATTAACTATTTATAAGCACATCCACAATTGCATTATATAGTGAGGATAAAGCCCCACATTAATTAGGTGATCAGTCTCCTCAAGGGTTTAGGAACAGAATACGCTGCTGTGCTGTTAGGTCTCCCAGCTGCCTGCTAAGCATTTTTGCCCAGTGCCTTCAGGACCAGGGCCATTCTGTGAGATCTGTTCTAATGGCCATCGCAGGGCAGCTGTCCACTCTGCTGATAGAGGTACCAGCGTGTTCTGTGACCCCCTTCCTCATACTGCATGGTGAGACTGAGTCTTCAAGGCAGGATTTTCAAAGCTGAATAGTGAAGTTAATCATCTCACAAATTCCTTAGACATATAATGCAAATCAGGCATTTTCCTTATACCAACACCTTTGAAAACTCCCACTGAGTTTTTCAAAGTTGTTTAGAGAGAGCAAGACTTTTTATTTTTTCAAACTTTTCCAACTTTTTAAGAAGTCAACAGAGTAGTGAGCCAACGAATATAAAGAGTGATAAGCTACAGCCATGAAATGCAAAAGGAACATGTTTATGAGAATATATATTTGTTTAATGAGGTAGGTACAAATTATGCTCATAAAACAAAATCAGAGAAAAAGAAAAGATAGACTGTAAATATCCCTGACGCTCCATTAGATCCCAAATGTAGGTACCGCCTATGCCCTAACAACTCAAAACATTTGGAAACAGTTTAAAATATATTTTGTTTTGGTTGTTCAGTTTTTATGCTTTTTTAAAATTACTTTGTTTTTTCTTCCCTCTGAGATAAAACCTGTTATATTTGGGAGACAGACTTCAAATAGAGAAATGTTCTGTATATGTTAAAAGAAAGAAAATGATTTCAAAACCAAAGTCTCTTCTTTTCAGTGATGCTTTTTTCCCCTCTTCCCCCACAAATAAAGTTTACTTTTAACTCAGATGCATAAAACTGGACATCTATGCAACATATCAAGTCGGCTAACCGTGTGGAGCATACTTGAACTACAATATTCATGAATTGCTTATCAGGCCAAGATTAAAAGCCTTCCAAACTCTCCTATGTTCTTAGGTGTCTTTGACACAGAGAGAAGCTTCATTGTTACACTTGGATACTTGTAAGACTTGCAAAGTGTCACACAATCATCAAAAAAAAGCAACCGGGTTACTCATAAAAAATTAGTTTCATTCTCTCCTTAAATGTTCTTGTTAGCACTCATTGAGAGAGGGAAAGATCAAAATACTTGCATGTACTTTTAATTCAGAGAAATTATGTTGAATCTCGTGCAAAATTGCTCCAAGTAGAATTTGAGTCACATAAAAAAAATACAGTCTTTTCTACAGATTTAAACTGCATTAGCTATTTATTGGGCTCCAAACTCATTGAGTGAATATCACTCTGCACTGGTACATTTTAAAAGATATTAAGCACGTGCAAACAAAGGAAAAAATAATCAAGCCAAAATTAATATAGTGATTTATTGCCCCCAAACTAGCAGAGCTATAGATAAAAAGAACACTAGATTATGAGGTTGGAGACATGAGTGCATTATCTTTCTGAATGACATAAGGGTTATGGGTGCCTTAACAGATTTGTGCAAAATGAAATAAATCAATATGGCTCATTCCAGCCAAGGCAAACATCTGCTTTTCTGTTTGGGGAGCAATGTGACTTGGAGACCCACAAATGCTTTTTCTTGCCTTTACAAGTTCCTTTCATTATGCTAAAAGCTCATTATCATTTTAATTTCTAGACCACAATTCTCACTAATTGCTCCTAAAAAAAAAAGCTTCAGGTTTGAGCTGTGTGTAGTGCTAGAGAGCTTGCACGAGCATCAAGATGGGTTTTTTCCACAATATATGGGGAAGCACTCAATGGCTCAGCTGATTTCTATACTGGACTACACAGGACCCCAAGAAAAGAGTGATAAAATAACTTCCTATCTGAGCAGTTGTTCAGGAGGATTTTTGCAGCTTCCTCTAAGGACACAATTAGGAACGGATCCTAAGATCCATCACAAGACCATAAGATCAATTAGCTGCAACCAGTTTTCTCTGGCATCTTCCTTAGAGGGACAAGGTCTCAGTCCCGCTGGTGGTGTATGTCTTCAACTTACAAGCAAGCAGAACTCTGTGAGATGAAACTTTTTCTGTTGGAGATGAATGTGAAGAAATGGAAACTTATTCCAATTTACAGAAACCTGTTTAAAGAGCACATGCTAGTAAACTCCTACCATCCCAGAACAGTTTTTTATGCATTTCAAGCAATATTCTTTTGTCATATACAATGCCACAAACACCCAGTACCATTTACACAGGCTAAAAGACAAGATCATTCCCTACTCAGTGGAATTTCACAATGCTCCAGTGAAAACAACGTGAAAGTAAGGAAAGCCAGCTCTTCATTGTTGTCCCTCCTTTGAGCTCCCCCTCTTCCACTCCTGCAAACCCTTATAAACAGAAATGATCAAGTGAAGTCTTTAACATGAGGTCAGCTGCTCACTGGCCTTGCAATGCCCAATAGTAAAAGTCTTTGGACACAGACAGGGCGTGTTTAGTTGCATGGTGGGCACCTCACACAAACAATATTGATAATACAGTTATGTGGAAGGCAGTAGCAATTCTATTTATTTCTATTAATAGTCTCTCACATAATGAACCACAAATATGCTTTGCTTTAGGACACAGAATAAAAAGATTATATACTAATAGCAACAGCCAGGAAGGAAACATGACAGGCAGGGACAACGAAGAGTAAACAAGAGAGACAGAATTTGAAAATGGCAAGGATGCAAGCAAATATTTGTGCAGGCTAGCTAATGTCAACCTACCTCTGCAGCACCAGGGGCATGAGGTCCTGTAAGAAGGACCCTAAGCCCCATCCTGTCTGTCTCTCAAGGGGAACAGGCTCAGCCAGCTAGAAAATGGTCTAGCACTTTGGGGAAGAGGAGATATTCCTCAGAAATGTGGTTCAGAGTGGAGTCCTCAAAGAGGCACTTAAGGCACTTCAGATTATTGAATACAAAAACCCAAAAGACAGCTATTAGGGTGCTGTGCTGGACAGAAATCTCTGCAGTGAATTTTGAGGGACCAGGAACATTGACACACTTTCCCTGAAATTTTTGCTAGATGTAGAATTAAAATCCAGCTGAACAGAAATACCCCACCCGAAAAAATAAAGTTCATTTATGTTTTCAGGCTTCAAATGCCTGTGTTTAAAGCTCAGGTAAACGCAAAGGAAAAAATGGAGCAAACGTTATTGGAAGACAAGATGCAAATTACAGTCTAATCTCTCTGCAGTGATCGGCACACTCACTTTATCTGGTTTCCATCTGTCATCTGAGCTTCAAGTTTACAGGCAATGCACTGTCTGTCCTGAAACCTACAGCACCGATGAGGCGGTCAGTTTTCTGTAGTGGAGAGTCTCCGCCAGAGAGACAACCAGTCTCTTTATTTGGGGAAAAAGGTTAGGGAGTTTATCCACAAACATACTGGAAAACTGAAAGCTTTTCTGTCTGTCTTTGCTTTTCGAAAAATATCACTTGTGCAAAGTTTTATCCTAGGATTGACCAGGAATACGATTTCTAAGCTCAGAAAAAATGCTTTCCACTAAAGAGAGTTTGTTTCAGATGATGGTGAAGAGAGTGCTGTGAGTGCAGCTAAGTGAAATTTAAAAGATCATTAGGTTGATGGGTTTTTCCAACTAGTTTTCCTGTAAGTTTTTTTCCTGCTAGCTTGTAAAACTCACTTTTAAAGACTTGATTGTATTCTTAAATAAAAAATATTAAAGGCATAGCAGTTAGGGTGCTGTGCTGGACAGAATTCTTTCTGGTGAATTTTAAGGCAGCAGAAATGTTGATATTTCTGAGTATTGAGCACTGTTCATATAGTGAATGTCAAAGGCTTTTCCTCATTTTACTTGGAATTTAGTTCCATCACAAAATGTTGTTCTATGCTTGAAATAAAGCACCAGGAATAGCAAATCTGGAACCAGTCAGTATATGAGACGAGACCCAAAGACATAAACCTGTGCTGCCTGCAGTGTGGATATCAGGCATTTCTACCTAACTTCATCACTGGGTCATCCCATAGACAGAGGAAAGGCAGAAGGATTTAAAATCAACCCTATCTAATGCCCAAAATCAACCCCGCTTGGAATCCGTGTTGGTTTTGTGATTGTCAGGTAGAAATGGCCACAGCCAACTTGGGCATTAGCTCAGACATTAAAAGCCTGAATTTATGCATCTGTAAAATGTGTGAACCCTTTTATATTTATGCATATATACTTTAGTAAAAAGAATAAATCACTTCTGAAACACAGTCCCTCCATGAGCAGGCCCCTGATGACAAATATGAACCACCTCTAAATAAATTTTCTGCTGCTCTTTGTCCACTTACTAAACTGCTTTTAAGAAAAAAGTAGAAAACCGAAGTGCCAAAAGCTTGAATAAAACAGATTAAATCTCGTAAGCCCTATATGCATCAGGTGTTAAATCTAGATGCAATGTGCATTCTGTTACCACCTGTGCTCATCTTATTCTGGCCAAAACAATATCCTCTGCAGGTGCGCAGAAGTAGGAATGTAACAGCGCTTCAGAGTAAGGAGAGAAAGTGGCAGCTTTGGCTGAGGCTTTCACATCAAGTCTGCAGTCAAAGAACATTTAGCTGCATGCCAGAGGATGGCCAGGTCTGTATGCAGAAATTTCTGGGAACCACATGCAGACGTGCACACTGAGAAATACCTCTTGTGAGCTAGATTTCTCTGTGTACTGCTGCTGCTCCATCTGGAAATGATGGCACATGCCAGTTACAATATTTCCTGGGATTAATAAAAGGATCAATTAGACAAACAGTCTTTCATATTTATCATATTCATCATATTTATGAGCTGTTTCTGACATTTCTTTTTCTTTTTCTTTGCACTTTTTTCTTTTTTTGCTTCAGCAGTAACTGAAGAATGATGATGAGATGCTATTTACAGCTATTCAACCCTTAGCTGCTCCCAGTGGCTAAAGTCAAACCTAAATGAGAGCGGTTTGGATAGAGAAGTAATAAACTTCACTGGTGATCCTAGTTTCTCAACTTCCGTGGAATACAAGGTCCACAAGGAAAGTCCTCCTTGCTCCACAAATACATGGTATTCCTTCCTCATCAGTCCAACGTTCATTAAAACTATAAGTGAAACCCTGGAAAAGTTTTCTTAAACCTGCTGCATTATTACCCATATAGGGAACGTGCCATTCATATGCCTCTTATTCAGCTCAGGTAAGTTCTCAGCAACACTTCTCCACAGTGACCTGCATCACCTCTCCACAGCTATTTGGAAGGTAAGGCATCTAAGTCAGGGGGAGAGTTATACTTTGAGCATTTGCAAGACTTTGTTATTCAAAACACAGTTTGAAAATGGCTGTAGGAATTTAATTAGAAACTTCCATTAGGAGATTAGATGACTAGAACAAAGAAAACCAGTGAAAAGGCTTCTTATTAAAACCAGTAGCACTGCAGAATATTGATAATATAACAAAGGAATGAGTGGATATGCATAGCAAATTATTAAAGGTTACAGATAAATGTCCAAAAGTTGCATAGTTTCTGGTTATCCCAGTATATACAGAAGCCACTGAAACAAGATGACACAGAGACCCTGCCTCTGCAGAATACAGTGGCTGAGGAGAGCCATAAGTATTAAAGATTAGTAAATGTAAACTCCTCTGATAAATAATCATGCTTGGCAAAAGGAGAGCTTATGCCTGGAAAAGGACTGGAGCAAGAAGAGTCTCAGGGCTCTGTGACACTGCAGAATCCCTAGATACCCTCACTGGGCAACACCAGCCTAGGTGAGCCTAAATCCTAGGATTTTCTGCCCAGAAAATAGATAGAACCCACTGAGTCAGGCTGGGGACACATGGGGCTGATGGTGGGACACCTGGTGGTGTGGTGGGGCAGCAAGGAGCCGCCAACCAAGGCAGCGTCCGCACATTTTAGATGCGGCATCGGGGGATATGGTGTAGGGGAGACCTTTGTAGGGTAGGGTTGATGGTTGGACTGGATGATCCCAAGGGTCTTTTCCAACCTGAATGATTCTATGGTTCTATGGTTCTATGGAAAACTGTCTTGATGGAGTCAGAAACTTTCACAGGGAAGCAAAAAATCACTAAATGTTTTAAGGTCAAACTTGGACACAATTTGAATAAGTTCACCTTCCTGGAACTCAGATTCTGCCACTCATGGTCAAATTTTAGCATCAACTTACTCAAAAACAGTCTTACTGTTTCCATCCAAGAGTGGTCCATATTCACAGCAGCCACCAAATCCTAATTTCTTGTGGTTCTACCCTCCATAAAAATCTGTTTCATTCCTAGTTTTATTGTTTATACAACTAGAAGCCCACTCTTATTTAAAACATTCTTTCTGATACAGTCTGTCCCACTTTTGAATGTACTTCAAGATTTGGCCAAGAGCAGTCAATGGATTTGTAGTATATATAAATAACCAAGACATAAAGCATCTTCCTTTTCAAAACAGAAGAGCTCGATTTTCCCAGCCATCAAGTGTAAGACTTTTGGTTATGTCTACACGACACTGCAATATTGAGCTAGCCCAGGGCTACTTAGACAGCAAAGAACCTTGTCGGTGTAGGTATGTTGCTGTCAGTATCTGAGTTAGGTCATGCAGAGTTTGATCAGATATCTTTGCATGACATTTCAGAAAATATAGAATGATGAATTGTAATTTTTAAAAATGCCTTGCTTACAGGGTTATACAGAAACCATTTCTATGAATACAGATGATTTTGCACCCTGTTATTGCTTGAGAAAGACCTCTTAAGTAACCAAGACAAAACCAGTACATGAGTAGGCGTGCACTGCCTACCTCAGTCCTTAGCCTTCTCACAACTGGAGATCCTCCCATCTTTTTCACATTTCAGTAGAGTCTGGTGAGTCAGTATGAAGTGCCTTGTGTCTCCTTGCACCGCTCTAACAGGCTGGGGCAGCTGAATAGCCTCGCTTTTCAATTCCAGGTCCTTCTTAATGAGACTAATGTGACTACAAACAAAGAGCCAGCTTGGGTGGAGATTAATAGATCTCCTGTTACCTCAGTATTAGCTACACTGTAAACCAGGTAACACCTACCATCCTGCCCAGGTGGAAGCCAAAGCAGCACAGCTGGGAACTGGCAATGACAACAATTTGACAACTTTTGTCTCCGGAAAAGGAAGTAAACCAATAAATTAGCACACAGAAGCTTACAGAGAAAAGTTTCCTCTTTTTTAATACAAGACAGCATTTTAATGGTTACCAGTTAGTAAAAGGTTAATAAATTTGAATATTTCCAAGAAAAAAGTAAGGGTATTATAAGATGAATAGATAGCTAGATGGGTGACTGTAAAATACTAGAAAATTGCTGATTGCTTTGCTAAAGGGCAGAGGCAAATTACAATCATTGTCTTTTGTTCTTGTGAACCCAAGGCATATTTTTTTTTTAGTCAAGTTATTTTAAAATGAACCATACAAGAAACTATGATGTCCCAGGAAAAAGTGAATATAACCCAGGACATTTAAATGGGTCATGAAGCCATCCAGAAGCAATATTGAAACACCCTAATATATTTGCCCATTTCACAGGCTTCACACATTTTGGAAAAGGCTAGAAGACGCGTCTGTTTAACAATACTACAGTACCTTAAGGTCAATGTTATGGTAACACAATCTTCCTCCCTTTTGTCACAGAAAGTAAAATTGCTACTGCAAGATAAAATGCCATCCAATTCAGTTGTACAAAAATGTCAAGATTCCATTCTTCTACACTCCTTGTTGATGAAACTAGATGGGGTTACATGCTTAGGAAAGCATGGAATAAGGAGAAGTCTGTATGTGGTAGCAGAACAGCTCCAAAACACACCTTGTTTTGTACTTAAAAGTTTCCATAATAATTTCTACTATCCTGCTAAAACAAAGCCCCTCAAATGCAACCATAACAACTCCTTCACCTTCTCAAAAGCCTGTGGTGGTTTCTGAAAAATTCTTCTGATAAAACAGCAACTATTCCTTTCAGAAATTCAGAAAAAAGGAAAAAAGTTTCCTTCTGAAGAAAAATTAAATCATCTCCAGTCTGCGAGGCTGTTACACAGAAAGAGTACAGTTGCCTTAGCTGGATTCCCATAGCAGCTTCTCGTCCTAGTGGCAATCTGGACTAGGATGTCTTTTTATTTTATCACGTCCTTGTTTTGTCATGAAGAAGTACAGTGATTTCATGCAAGAGTATAATAATTCCTGAGACCACAACCCGATTGTACCCATGGTTGAGAGCTCCTTGATGTGAAGCTCAGCAAGGGAAATCTTGCTTTGTCCTGAGGTCTCCTTAAACCCCTGCTCCATCAGGAGCCTGGTGACACCACAGAGAGCCAGCACAAGCCCGGAAAGGCTGTTCTGGCACCATTCCCAACGATGACAGTCAGGCTGAGCAGCCTGGCAGCCTGGTCCAGAAGCAAGGGGCCACCCTGGGACAACCAGAACCTTTGGAAGTCAGGAGCTTTGGGGGCCTCTTGAGCCCCTTTCTTCTTTAGGAAAGAGCTTCCTGAAATTCCACTCAAACTAACTGCAGCATTTCCCCAACCACACAATATCTGCTTTAAACTTATGTTTATATGGTAATATTTAAATTATGAAGCACTAGCCTTTCACCTTTAGGTTCCTGACTGGATTCAAACCCTCCTCCTATGGGAAATGAGTTTGGTGGCCTAAGCTGAGTCTCGACTAGACAAAAGTCCTTATCTCCAAACTCCAAACACAATTCAGCACAACATGGCATGATTGGAAGTCCCTGCTCAGGAAAAGACAAGGAATGAGTTTGTGTCAAAAGTAAATTACCTAAGTAATCAAATCAATACTGAATTCAAAGTGGAAATATCAAAATTATCAGGTGGTGCGGCAGAGGCTACAAAATTGCTGTTTAGCACAATGTTTTCCAGCTATATTCAAAATGAGAAATGTCATTTAGAGCAGATAAACTACAAAAAATGAGGTCAAAGCTGCAAAGAAGCATAAGCTGAGAACCTTAATAAATTAAAAAATTTCCTTGAATAGCACCTTATCTCCCTTGGAAGAATGCATACAGTCTGGAACTGTGTATCTTCCCTCCTCCCGAGTACGAGGCAAAGAACGACCACAATCTGCATCTCAGATACATTTGAAGATGGCTAAGCATATGGTAGAAATATCATTTAGAGGTGAGTCCTTATGCAAATATGACGAGTTTAAAATTGAACATTGTATGTTGTGGCAAAATACCTAGAGATGAACTAACATATCTTTAAGTTAAAAGACATTCAGGAAAATACCGAAAAGTACAGTTCTCCTCTCAGGCTGGAGGGGATAAAAAGATGTAACAGGCTGTGCACCTCTTCACTTGATGATGAAAAAAAAAGTGCCTCTTACTGAAAAAAAATATTGTTATGTTGTGATCCTTAAACCATCTCCTGGTCAAGTTAATGTGACATTAGATATTCACATCTTCCCTGCCTGCTTGCTTTATAGTCTCTACCCTTTACTCACAACAAAATGGATGACAGTTTCATTACAGAATGGCATCACTTGTCAAACTTTGAATTACCGATCATAAAAATATCAGTTATTCTTTGAAGGATTGTTTGAACACTCTTTTTCTTTTTAATTTTTTTTTTTTATTTTTATCAGCATTACTGTTTAGTGCAACGTACACAAGGGGTTGAGGGGGGAAGTGATGGTAGAAAGAAATCAATCCTGGCTGAAGAGCTATGAGTTTGCAATACCCTACCCATACAAACAAGCTTCTATCGCAGTTATAGACAGCAGAAATAAAAGGGAGCTTTTTGGCTCACAGCTATAAAAAAAAAATTATCATAGTGATGAAGTTCCTCAGCCATCAACAGAGCTGTGATAACGCTGTTTGATGATGATTTTCCCATGAATGTTAAACAGCCGCCACTGCGGAGGAAAAGGAGCTTATCTGCACCTAATACTGATCTCTAATTCCTGCCCTTCTTGAACCATCCATTTTCTAACAGCATTAACTGGCAAATTTACATCCCATCTTAATGCTGCTAAAGAGGACAGGAGATGAAGAGTAAATGACAGCAGTGTAATGAGGATGGCTTTTTTCTCCTTTCTCTTTAATGGCTGAAGATTTACACAATTGTCTGTAAGCTTATATAGAGAGCTTACCTGAACCTTTTGCCAGCATGGATTCAACTTACAGGAGCTTTTGTTAACTAAATACACATAAATATTTTTAAGGAGGTTTAATATTGTGACTTCAAAGAAAGCTAAAAAACAGGATGAGAAAAAATATTTTTAGCATTTTGATTATGGATAAAAATTGCTAATATTTCTTTCTTAAGCAGAGGCAGTTGTATTTCCAAAATACAAAAATCAGATTTTAATAAAAATTCTTTTTCTGCTAAAAATACTTTTTCTTGTCATGTAGAAGAAGAATCTTTTTTTCAGGTTACAGAATTTTAGTGAAGAATTATCTCCAAAACTCAGAAATCAATGGTTATCCAAATACATTATGTAGAGCTGTGTTTCACATGTCACCCACAATATGGATTGCTTTCTGATCATGTAGCTTCCATCAGAATAGAAGCCACTACACTGCATGGCAGAAAGGAGAGTAAGAATGGAATGTTCTAATATAGGAAACCACAGCAACAATACTTGGCCAGATTCAGTCAAAGTATTTCTATACATCCAGATGATAATTTCAACGGAAATTAGAACCAGTTCAAGATGTGCTGTTGATATTCAAAAGGCTCTTGGTCTGGCTCAGGCTTTAGCCCAGATACAAAAGACCAAATTAAATTAGCAAGAATTTTTTTTAAGATAGCTTTTTTCTCTAGGGTGTATAAGAAAAGCTGTAGCTGAAAGGGAAAACACAAAATATTGTTTAGAAATGCAAGGGTGGAAGCTTCAACTCCCACTCCATGAGTATAACCCAGGGCAGCACATCTGAAAGAAATGCAAGACAGAGGACTTGCTGGTTTTCATAGACTTTTGTTATAATCTATTATGTTAATTCTTCAGAAATGTCAGTGTTTGTTTAATACACATTACCACTATTTCCATATCAGGCATGTCACAAGTATTTAATACGTACAAGATAAATATGGGTCTTTTCATGTACAGATATCTATGCACAAATATGCATAAGTATAATATTGTATCAAATGGATATGACAAACATAAACATCCAGCATAATAAAATATTCAAAATTAATTTTTATTCTTCTTCCAGCAACACTCGTATATACTTCCCTTCCCTTTCTCAATGGAAAAAGTGTAAATGTACCTTGAGAAGAGGTTCTCAGGAGCATGCTGCCTGTCTGCCCATACACCTACCACTGCTCATCTAATGGAGATGCAAGAGCCCTGAACTACCGTTGGGTTAGAAATGAGAAAAGACAGCAATCCCAGGCCAATGACTGTTGCTACGCTGACTGTGGCAACACATATTCTTGGAAACACAATACAAACTTTCTTTAGGCTTAAGATAACATTTTGCATTTACATTTATATATTATACTCATCTAAACCCCCAGGCCCTAGATTTTAAAAGATGCATAGGTATCTAAACTGCTTTACTACCTTCGATTATTTAGTCTTCTTTTAAGGACATTAGGACGTGCTGTAGGTAGAACCCAAGACACACAACAATGTATCGGATGATATACTTTGCTTTTAGGTATAAATGGAAATTTGGATGGCTGTCTTCTGTTCCTCTACATTAATCTCTTGGTCCTAAGAGCCTGATAATTTAAAGTAAAATAATTTTTAATCTGTCATTACTGTCCAAGACAACTTAAACAATCTGTACTTCAATTCAAGCTAGTCAGCCCTCAACCACAACGAACTGTCCATAACTTTCTTCTAACCTCTTAAAGACACCTTCATTAATTGCTATAATAGATATATATAGATCTCGTAGAGAGAAATAAAAGCAATACATGCCCAGAATCATCTGAGTGCTTCTGTTTATAATCAATTCTGACCAAAAACCAGATTCTTTGATAATGATAAGCAGTTTTAAGTATTATGTTACCACGACCCAACACTACTTAGATTCCAGAATTACTAAGGAAGTTGTCACATAGAAGCCTTCACAGAAGAAACAGATAAGCCTGCATTTTGTGATGTATAGATCAAACCAATTTCAGAGGCTGGGAAGGTCTGTATAATCCTGTTTTGGTTTTGATTTTCCTTTGAGAATCATCCAAGCCTTCACAACAGTTGGCTTTTTGGCAGACAGAAGTGCCCTGTCACAGACCAGTTTGCCTTTTCCAAATAGGTCCCAAACTGAATCACTCTGCCCAACTTTCAGATATGAAATAACCGCATGCTTATTAATCCAGCTATCTCCATGACATATTAGTACCCTCCAATCTAACTTTCCTGGCAGCTCATCCTTCTACATTGCAGGCAACTTTGTGAAAAAATGACGACACCAGGGAAGAGGCTTGAGCTCAGAAGTAAATGAGAATCTTAAAACACAACAGGATATAGATGTAGAGGACACCAAAAAAGAATCTAGGAAAAACTACTGGCATCCATGTCTCCCTGTCTCTCCAGTGATGTAAGCCTGGAAGTATCTCACTACAGCCAGGTGAGAATTTTTTACAGAATGCTATTTCCAGGAAAACAGGGCTCTTTTCACAAGAATCAAAACATTATCGTTTTCTTATAAAAACAGAATTAAATATATCCATCAGGCAGATGGATATAACTGGAAAAAGTCTGGGGTATGCCTTTTTTTTTTGTTAATGAAATTGAAACTGATTCATTTATAACATTTGAATTAAACTTGCCATGAATCACTGCGCTGTTATGAAGGAAAACACAGTTCAGTGTTAAACTATGCCATAGAAAACATCTGTTTGGTGTAACAAACTAAAATGAAACATTTTAACATTTTAAAATTGTTTATATAACTATCCATTACACTGAAAAATCAGTCTGATACAATGAATCTAGAAACATCAAAACTTTGGCATTGTAGATATTTCTGGTTTTAGCCAGTTCTTCCACACATTCACACAGACTTAGATCTACATTTAAAATTTGTTTACAGTTGGCTGCATGATAAGAAGGCAAAACCAGAGCTCAGTGTGGCAGTGTGGCCAACAACCTTGCAATGAATACCCACCACAAATAAATGTAACGGTATGAAAGAAAGAAAACCAGGGAAGCAACAGTAGAGGTCCACCTGCATTGCACACTTGAAATTAGATTAAAAGATGAAATATAATTAAAATATCACCCTAAAATTTCATTGTCTCCTCATGTTGTAGCATGTGCCATAAGAACCAGTATTGTCAATGCAGCATGCCAAGTGTACCAAAACTGTACCTTACTATAAACTGCAGATTTTTGGTGTATATATAACATTTTAGCATAACAGGATATAGTAAAGATGTGCCTTCAACTGTACTTTACAAACTATTTTCTCCTGTGCTACATATGTGTGAAAAGAGGAGACAAGGATATAATGGAGGAAAAACTATAGCCAGAAATTAGGGGCTTATGAAGAAAGTGCAAACACACTCCTAAAACAAACAAACAAAAAGCCTTAAATATCATCCAAACTGCTTGAATAGATCAGGATGCCCCAGATTGTGTTAACGCTAAGCCTTACAAAGAGAGATGGGAAATATGATGTGGCATAACTCTGCATTTAATCAAGGTGAATCCCTCTCTGCTGATTATCAAGTGAGGATAGATTTCCTGCTCCACTCTCTATCCTTACACGTGAAGAAAGATACTGTGCCTGATAACATCTAAAACCATAATAAGAAAAAGAGATTATGTTAACTGTTGCTTAAGAAGTTTCTTTGTACCAGAGAAACAAACAAATTGAAGGCTTTAAAAATCAAAGGGCAATTTAATGTTGCAGTTCTACATGAACTCAAAAGGACTAATAAAGACCTGCTGCCTCTTGTTGCAGGTAGATCACAGAACTCTCACTGTTTTGAGCATGTCAGCAGCAGCTTCCTACTCCCACCACCTTATACCAACCCTGGCTGGCCAGCTTTATCTTCAAAACTGGATTACAGGCTGTCTACGCTAGCTTTATTATTGTACTTGAGAGAAGAAAAATACAAGGCAGCTATCCTTCTGGGGAGAAAACAGTCCACATACCTCAATAGGCAAAGTCTGGCTTTTGTATGTGATGTGCCCCACCACCAATCTGCAACACTGAGCCAGAGGCCCCTCCCAGGCTACAATGGTGCTAGATTGTCTAGTGGAAATGGATTTTATTTACCAGAAAAAACCAAGCTAAATACAGAATGAACCATCTGCATCAGAGACCCTAAATCAGGACCCAGATCAATAAAAATCCCAATAAGCTGGACTGAACTGAAAATGCCTTCTCACATAGAGGCTTTTTGGGGAATGTCTGAAGCTATAATATTGCACGCTTGAGAAAGAACAACCTGATCCCACTGTAGTAAGAAATATTTCTGACTACAACGAAGTGAGGAGGGGATGTGCAGGTGAGAGATAACAGTGCCTGTCTTGCAGTCCCACAAGACACTGCAAGGACATCGCAAGATTACCCTGAGCAAAGCATGCAGTTCATCTCAGGTGATCTCCCCGATCTTTGTCTCTCCCTTCCACATGCAGATCAGGATGCGGATGTCCAGAAAGTTCCGTATCAACAGCTTTCCTGTTTGTCATTTGATACAGCCCTAGTATGCCCTGGAACTCTTCATGATCCGCGTGTGGCCGACCTTAATTCTACAGTGTGTTAAGATATATGCCTGGCCTTAATTTGCAAACCCATATATTCATTTCAGTCAATGCGATTAGGAAATAAAAGAAAAAAGAAGAAAGAGGGAGTCATGCCAAGGAGTGACTTTATATCTAACCACTCACTCCTAGGCATCCAGACTTGATCAAATAGATGGAAGCTGTAAGCAGTCAGCACAACAAAAGACAGGAGTAAGTATTAACCAGCCTCAGTTAACTTTTTATGCACAGACCCCATAGTGTTTTGCTGCAGACTTAAATACATTTTAGTGAATGTGTCAAATTATGATGCTTATAATGCAGTACTGTGAATTCAGCCTGTGCAAAATATCACCAATGACATTTTCAAGTGGTCCAGTTTGAAAATATGACCCTTAGAGACTTGAAGAATAAAATTAGTCAACTCTGTAACTTTAAAATAGCTCTTTTCTAATTAAAGTGTGATGAAGCTTTCAGCCTATCTAGCCTGGGATGCAGAGTGTACGAGCAAGCCAATTAGAGATAGTAGCAAAAACAAAATGGTGTCACAAAAAGATTTACCACATCAGTCCCTCCAGTAGCTGTAGCATTTCTGCTGATAAAGGTGAAACAACGGCTACGGCTGCAGCTAAGGCTGAAGCTAATGTTAAGCTGACAAATCAACTTTTAGAGACTTGGGAGATTCAGCAGAGCTATCACGAGGCACAAAGGCTACTAATGCTTATGTCATACTTCTCAACTCTCACATTTTACCCAGGAGACACCAGATTTTTTTGGCTTAAAATTTTTTTGATTTTTGTATTCTCTTGGGCAAAAAATCAAAGAGGCCCATTAATTCAATGAGAATTTCACATATCTCACTGCTTGATTTTTTTTTTCCATAAGACTCACACTGTTTGAGGTTGAGAAGTATGCTCTACTTTGATAATGACACCCTGAAGGATAGCGCTGGTAGAAAGATGAACATGCAATAAAATCCCAGCTGCTGCTATTCAGTGCATGTTGATGCTTGCATTCAGGTGGAGACACCACCATATATCACTACCTTGCCATTCAGGGAAGTCTACATAAAAAGAAAAAAAGAACAATTCAGCTGCTATTTGAACCTACATAGCACGGAAAAGAGAACAGATTGGTCTGACTCTTGTAAGCAAGCGTACAGCTAGTAATAATCTGTCAAACATTTGCACGCCTTGTGGTAATCTGGTTCACCACTTCTTAGAGGACATGATTACATGCTTACTTGAACAAATCTCCCTGGCTGTCTAGTGGTGAGCATTAGTAGAAATGGGAAGAGACAAACAGATATGATGCTACAAAAAGAAAAAGCAGATTTTTATGACAGACTTCCTTCATGTTGTTCCAATCTTTCCTATCTCAAAATGCTGTGGGGAAAAAAAAAAATCAAATTTTTGCAAAAACTTAAAATTCTAGATGAAAGCTAAAAGCAAAGCAATTGTTAAAGGACAGACTAAGGTCTTGCAAGTAAAGTACTACTCAAGGTAGGTTCAATTTATGTTCAAAAAACCCAAGAATACAGGTTCTTTGGGGTCAAAAGCACATGTGTTTGGGCACCTGAGGGCAAAATTACTAGATTTTCTGTATACTCTGTGTCGCTGAAACAACCCAGTGTACCCTGTATTTACACTCAATCACATTCCATGTGGTAGAATCATAGTAGAGTAAGATGTGTGATAAAGACACAGGAAAAGTATGTACCTTAGATTTGGTAAACCTATATCCAGCTTCAAACAAATCTGTTCTCCTTTACTTCAGTTGCTTATAACTTTGTAAAGTAACAATATGTGTTATATATATATGTTATTCAGAAATTAAGGTGAGATATAAAATAGAAAATACAGATGCAAAGTTTCAGAATTCAATATATCAGTCTATAAAATTCATCTATAAAATTCAGATCTGAAATTGAACTCAAATTGTACGTGTGGCTCTTCAAAGCCGTAGATTTAATTCAAGCTTAGCTGCATCATTATTATTATGAAGAAACAGTAATTAAAAGACTAAGTTAACCAGAAGAATTGGGAAAAAATGTAAGGCAAAGCATAATTTTAAGATGTAGGTAAACACAGAAGAATGATGTCTAGTTAATTACATGCAGGAGCATGGAAATAATATGAGTTAGGAGTTAGACATTATTGAAGGCAATAACACCCAGTAATATATCATAGATTATATGAGATAAATTGAAGAACAGTAGATTCTTTACAGGTGCAATCAGAAAAGGTTACAAGTAAGTAACCACCGTATAGTCTGCCATCTATGGATGGTGATATGAAAACTGGCCTTTGGGAAACAGCACAGGGGTGGTGGTTGAAATCCTGTATGATCACCACACAATTTTTCAGAGGAGGCAGAAAAAAATCGTACAGATTTTCTGAATCACTGGATTAATGATACTTGCAAAACATAGTGAAAACATCTGCATTTGACATAAGATGACATCGTGGAGGAGTCTTTTGGAAACAAGAGAACCATACGATGGTCTTGGTGCTGGAAACAGCAACTAAAGGAAAGAGCTCCTAAACTCTTAAAAACTCAGAAAAAATGATAAAATCCCCAAATTAAGATTTGATTTTCAGTTTGCAAATAACAGAGCAAAGATGCCAGAAGAAATATTACTAAATGTCCAACAGAAACACATTTCTAATTGACTGAGGCCATTCTGCCTTTATAATGCTGATACCTGTATTTCTGATTTTGTCTTACCAAAGATGTTTTCTAAACCTGTCAGTTTAAGCAGCACACGCAAAATACAATCTGTTTTTTCCTGGGGCCAGCATTTTTTTTCTGGGCTCTGAAAGCACAGCTCTGATACAAATCTACATCTATGTGTGCCTGCTGCATTAGTGATCATACGCAATGGCCTGTCTGCTGTGTGAGATTATGGGGATACTGCAGGCAGGGGGCAAAGGATCAGCCAGGATGTGTACAAACTTCAAATTGCTGGCTACACCCCTGACTGAAGTCTACATAAATTATGTCCACCATGTTCCCATCATTTATTTCTTTTGTCGTTCCTTCAAAGAACTCGGTCGTATTCTGTCTGACAGGATTTATTCGTGGTAAAACCATTGCTGATCTTCTTTTAATAACCCTTTCTCCTATAAATACCCAGCGCTTTCATCCCTAATGATTGATTCTCATATCTTAACTTTCAGCAATATATCTGAGAATAGCTATTGAAAAGCAAGTTTCATCTGCCAAGGCAAGTATAAGATGAACTCAGGTGGCTCTACGCTTAAATGTCTATGTATCTATTTATCATCTGCTAAGGTACAAACAGCTCATCATTACAACAACCACCACTGAAGATGAAAATAATATCCTTCACTCACTCAATTCTGAAGCAGGAATCCAGTGGCTGGAAATAGCACTTTAACTTTTTTGAACATGAAAAGGAAAAAACAACCTTTTATCACAGACATTTTTATGTCAGAAAGCCATTTCCCACCCTCTCCATCAATATATGTCTACTACAGCTAACACATACACACTAAAAAATGTGATTAGTTTGTTCTAATACAGACTCCAAAATTCTATAGTTTCAATCTCCTTTTGGTGAGATTTTATAATAAAATTACGGGTAATGATTGAGGCTGTCATATATTAGGGTATTCATATGCAGCTAGTTACTGAGTGGTTTATTTCCTCCTGTTTTAAAACATAGAGAAAAAACCATGGTATGTGCTTTTGCTAGTCCAAGTTTGCCTGTTTGTGTGCACTCTAGAACGAGCTAATGCAATTCCATGGCAGCATTTTGTAGGTCTTACTACTCCACTGATGAAGAAACTTCAGTTAGTCTGGAACTCAGCTGCTGAAATTTTGACTGACACGATGCATGAAAATCACATTACCCTGGTTGTAAAAAACCTTCTCTGGCTACCTGTAAAGTACAGGATTATGTGTAAAGTCCTAGTTATTAACTTACAAGTCCTTAAATTGACTTGGGTTTGAATACCTCAGAGACATTCTGGAACCATACATCCCCAGTCGTTTTCTTTGGTCTCAGTCAATTGGATTAGTTCTTTTTGGCTGAAGACATTGAGCTATAGGGCATTTTTAGTGTTTGCTTGCTCCTCATGGAATTCATTAACCATGGAGGTCAGACTAGCTGACTCTCTAACATGCTCTATATCTGAACTTAAGGTATACATTTTCAGATTGCTTATTAGGATGTATAAACGTTATATGGTTCTCTCTTGTAGGTTTCTATAGCCTTTTCACATATGCACATATGAGTGAGTGTCAGTATTTCAGAGCTAGAATTAGTCTTGTCTTAGGGTTATTTTCCCCCTATGCACTCCAAGAAAAAAAAACACTGTATTACTGCAATTTTTCCCAATAGCTTTGCAAGGATTCAGAGAAGAGACTTGACAGATGGAAACCCAATGCTTAGACAAGACATTCCTATATTTTAAAGCACGTTTGACAATATGATCTAGATCAATATGTTCAGGAAGCACAGCAGGCAAAATAGAGAGCAAGTCTCTTTTTAAGCTTTTTGAAGTCTTTCATTCAAATATTATGAGTATTTGCTTTTAAGATATTTATAACTGTCTTTCTTTTTCTCACCAGTACACATCCAAAGAAGCTCCCTTGCTTTTAGCTGGTCTGCACTCCAGTAAACGAGCACTGAATTCAGGCATTAGATCAAATTAAGTTCTGATCTAAATAATTCATAAGACTAGATCAGATCATAATTTTACTGCACTAACAGACATTTGTATGAAACCTTGTGTGGTGTGATAATACTTACATTCCACAGTGGTACTGCAGGTGGACATACTCTAAACTATAAAAGCATAACAAAAAAGGTTGACTGATGAGTTTAAGGGTATTTGATTTGGCCCTCCTGGTGTGTCCTAGGCAGAAACCTTAACTAGCTATACAGAGGATGATGCAATGAAAAAAAGGAGGCATGAATGCATCTAATCCATGCACGTGCTCCCTATATTGGTATATCATATAAAGAACAATTCCCTATCAGCAGTGTATGAATAACCATGTCTTGAGCTTGCATGCCAACAGTTATGGGTAGATGTCATCACTTTTAAAAATAAAAGCTGTTTCTATAGACATGCAAGACAGATTGGTGAATTTGCCTGGTTTCAATTAGGCTGAGTGGTTCATGATGGTGTAAGGAGGGGAAAGATATTTTAATAAAACCAGCCAAATCAAACCTTCCCTGCCCAATCGACTTTTCGCAGAACAGGTTGACAGGGTATTAAAAGCTGTTCCATAGCATTCTGCATGTGAAAAGGGTGCCTAAGCATCTAGATTTAATAGAGCCTTAAATAGCTATAGATAATTTATTCTAGTTTTAAGTTCTGTTTTTCAAAAAATATGAGTCTTACAAAAATGGTTTCCATGCAAATCAAAACCAGCTGAAAGCTTGCCAAGGCCAAGATGTAATTTAAGATGGCATTTAAGCTGCTCTGTCTTTTCTGTCTCTAGAGATATCATCATAAAATAAAAGAATTCATCAGGTAATGTTTTCTTCATTATTCAACCGCACAATTCTGAAGTGAAAAAGATAATTAGACATACAGTGCTGTCGACACATAGTTTATGAGGAGATTCTGATTAATTAGCTATGGTAAAAGGTTTTTATATAGTCATAATTAATTTATATTTCAAGAAAAAAGGCAAACAGACAGTACACAGATTTTAATATTTCTTTCCTCTGACAGATTTATCAAAGTAATTCTGAAGTTCTGTTGAACCTACTGCACTTCATTGTTACTTTATAAAGCAGGAAACAGACATCTAACAGCACAACTAATATTGACTTTCCTGGGAGTCAGGCAGCTTAACACTCTCACACCACTTTGAAAAATGAATTTTTTTTCTCTACTGAACCAGCAAATGAAACCACTGTGAACTGCTCACCAAGACACACCTTGGTCTGGAATACATTGAATCAGCAATGCAAAATTTGGATGTAACACACAGGTTGCCTTCTAAGTTCTATCATACTTCTACTGAATTGACCAGATTTATAGTAGGAGTGAGGTCAAAAGGTTATTTTTCCATATTTCCTTTACTTTTGCATATTGAGTATTAGCTAAAAGAGTTAGACATACTGTCTTCATATATTGTCATGTTAGCTCTAGACTCATGCTCACACTCAAATCTAAACTCCCCTAACTGACCTCATGGGGAACAGGTTGATTTACGCTGTGGTTAACACTGGAGTGAGCCAGCCAGCAGTGCCGGCCAAGTGAAGGATGATGCAAACTCAAGCAAATCCAAGTGAGTAGAAGAAATGCACCTTGTTCAAACCATATGGTACAGAACTAGCAAGCCCGTACTCAGACACAGATTAACAAAGGCAAAGCCACAGAGACTAACTTGTATATCTTCAGTAAATTACTGGCAGGGATTAATTTAATCCAAATAAATCACTGATCTTTGAGACAATCCTTAAACTGCATCACTATGTTTTTAGGTATGTTAGCCCTAGCACCTATGTACTATAACATAAGGTTTCATTTTTTTCGGGACAAACACATTATGAATTCATATTTGGATGAGGCTAAAGGTACAAGCACACATGCAATCACCAGATCAGGGATTGCTATTTGCTTTTTCTAGTCACTTATTCTGAGAGAGACTTAGAGGTAAAGTCTCCTCTTGGGATGTTCATCAACAACCACTGGAAACAGTAGGAGTCTTTCCAATATAATTTGGCTCAGGTCTTTGAAAATGCTCAGGTGGCACTTCAGCTACTGGCAGAATTAGAAAGACTGCCAAAAAACCTGATTCTTCTCTTGTTTCAGCAAGAACCCTAGTGATAAAAGTAGCTTAGAAATCCTAAACTGCAAGATCCCAAGTAATGTCCATTCAATTTCTGATTAAGCTTATTTGATGCAGTATATTACTCAGAATGATTTGGAGCTATAAAAAAATGTTACAATAGTGAAGATTCCTGAATAAATAATTCTCAATTAAGTGTTAGCACCTAATTATATTAACTTATAGTAATTACTGATTCAATTATGAAATTGAAGATTAACCTGAAAATGCAGACTGGCTAATTTATTTTTACTATAGCTATACACTAATAGCATATGT
Organism: Gallinago jamesoni; assembly: GCA_025769975.1. Lineage (NCBI taxonomy): Eukaryota > Metazoa > Chordata > Aves > Charadriiformes > Scolopacidae > Gallinago > Gallinago jamesoni. Next base: position 32,284,649 of record JAOQGH010000002.1, on the reverse strand, counting down.
AGTTGGGCTTCTCTAGGCACAAACAAGGTGAGGGTTATTTTAATATTCGTTTAGGAAGCTCGATTATCGTGCAACACTTGAAGAATATCTGACTAGAATACCTACCAAATTGTGTCTGACACAATGCTGCATTTTATTATTCTGTAGTCTCATGTATTTTTCACAGAAATAGGGGAAGAAATAGACCTTGATATTTATCATCTCTGTTTATGATTTTTTATTTTTTCCATTCAAAATATGCATGGGCCATTTCATGTCAGAACCTGACTTTTATAGTAAGTAAAAGAAGTATACACTTCTAATACACTTATGTTGGATTTTGTCTTGGCGACAGGAAAATTTGCTTTACAGTTCAAGTTTGGGTAGAGGGGAGAATAAGTTGAACTGTCAGTCCCAATTATTTTAGTAAAGTATTTAGGGAAAGCTTTTTACTATTAAGAATGGTGAAATAGAGTAAGGTGAAGATAACACAGGTAAAGCTTCCTTTGGATATGGGAAGACGGACTAATGAACTCCTGAGGTTCCTTCCAGACCTCAGATTTTATGAAGGTGTGTAAAATAAGACTTTTGGTGGTTTGATCTCTCATGTGATCTCACGGTTATAATTTTTCAAAAATGCAGTAAAATAAAAGAAATTTATTATTATTTTAGTATATTTAGCACAGCAGAGTAACTGCTAACTTTCTCTACTGTGTGTGACTAAGGACAAAGTTTTGTTACAGATTTCCACTTTAAAATCACGTGACTAGAAAAATAACTGCATGCCTTGGAATCTTAAACAGGTAATTTCTCCCAAGTCAAATTTTCAGTGATCTTTTACTTATTGTGCTACTTACAATAAATATGATTCTCAACAACAAAGATAAGAAGCTGTATTTGCGAGCGGTGCATGTCGCATATTTAAGATGTAACAAAGCAGTAACGTGTACAGATTATGTATTATTTGTTAGTGTGTCACTTCCAATACTCTTTCTTTTCCAAGCAAAAGTATAAAAACCATGTGATTAGTTATGACACTTTATGTGTTAGCTTTCACCCAGATAAATGTCAGATTTAGATAATCCTATGGGATCTATGTTTCAAATGCTTCGAAACATGACTCTGGAAGTTTAAGAAAATACATACATACATATTATTGAGATTAGTATACCAAATAGTAAAGTCCTGCAATAATAATGTATGGGGCAGGATTGAGTTTAGCAACCACCTCCAAACAGCTCCTATGTGAATTAGTGGAAACGAAGTATATGGTAAAGGGGGATGGATTATTCAGTAAAAACGACTATTAAATATACCATTTTTCCCTAATCCATCTTGGTCCTAGCATGTTCTTGAAAATTTCAATCTCAAGTATATTTCTAACTTTCAGGAAGATAATATATAGCATATATGGCTTCCCAAAGTGTCTGCTGTGGATATTTTTTTTAATTCTAATGCATGGGCTTTTGCATACATAATTGTTTTTTCCTTTACCATTTCTTCTTGTTTATATTTTTCCCATTTTAAATACCAAATTTCTATAGCATTCTCAAACAAATAAGCATCAGTATGAATACCACTGCTGTAATGGCAAGACATTTTTCTGTTTTAAGAGCACTGATCAACTTGGCCCATCATAGGCTAAATATCTATTAATATTCTGCAAGCCTTCTGAAGTTTCATATTTACTAGACAAGTCATTTTTGGGAACTGAATCTTGCAGGAAAATTTTGTAATTAATCCTCAGGAATCCAAATCCTTTTCCAAAATTAATTTTGCTTTTGAATATTGTCTTTTAAGACACAGCCAAAGTCAAGTATGCTATGACACAACCTTAAAGGGAAAATTTATATCTTCTAGAGCCTCTCGGGGATACAAATAAGTTTGTATACTGAGATCTTACCTCTTTGTCACATACCATGGTGCTATACAAGCAAGCAGAAAACTCCAGGGCATGCAATCTGCTCTTTTGACTTGCTTTCCTCATCAGAGTCTCATACTGGAAAAATATAAAGAAATAAAAGATAATAGTAATAATAATAATAATAAAAAAAAAAGTGAGATTGTGCAACCTCATTTGAGTTTTGGAGAAAGTCAGACTGTTTCATGCTTAAACAGAAACCTGCCACTACCCAAAATAATGTTAACAAATTATATAGGAGTTCATGGTCTCAGCATCACTTTCACCTCGCTTTTTCTACTTCATGACTCATTTACTGCATGCTTCAGTTACTTCCAAGACACACTGTATTAATTCTTTCATTAATTAATGTAATAAGCATTAAATGTTTTAAGAATTCTTTAATACTAGTTGGCAATCTGAGGGCATGAATATACCGTAAGAGAGACATTTGATCTTTCCAATACAAAACAGAATTTGTAGAACGTGTAGAAAAAGAAGTGTGAACAGCAAGGTTAACCTTGCACTCGAGTCCTTCCCATTGCTGTTGAAATCTATTTCTTGCTGATGGTTAACTCACAAATGCAAAAATTATTCACCTGTCTCCTAACTATGCACAGCTGCATAAATCTTGCTGCTGATCCAACCATCTGCAAAAAGCAGCAGCCAGTTAATGAAGAAATCCATAGCACACTTAGGAAGCAATACCTAATTTGCACAGTGCCCCCTGCAACTCAAAAGAGGCATCCGTTCTTTGGGATTCTCAATTAACAGTACTGAATTCCATTTGGGACCCTAAATGGACAAGCCAGCCAGTTTTAGTATTTCTGAGTTTCATCAAGGGCCTGATACAAATCAGACCGGGTTTGATTCATACACCAAAACAGGCTAGAATTGATGTCACTGATATCTATCCATAATAAAACAGTGGGCAGTAAGGAAAGTGCCAACCTTAAAAAAAACCCACCAAAAAACCCTGAGAAATCCACATCAGATATCTGCTGTGCACACACAGTTCAATATATAGAAAATATGTGATTAGGGCTTTGACACTTTGAAACATATGTAACTAGATATACTAAGAATTTAGGGTTAGAGCACTCAGAGCTGATTTAATTGGGCCCTTATCAAAACATTCATTTCCTCAGGGAAAAAAAATAAAAAAAAGAAACAGACCAATGTTGTGCAGTTTTGAAGAAAAAAAAGGATGAAGAAAATATCCTGAGTACTTACAATACAAATGACTGACTGCTAAACGATAAGGGATGATATAGATGATGTCTCTATCTCTTAAGCTATATCCTTCTCTTGGAAACTAGCTCCGTGTAAACTGCAAATAAGCAAAACAACTTTTAATGAGAAAAGAATAGGATTCTGTGCTTTATAAGTATCACACCTAATTTCCTAATTTTTTAAGAACATCCCAAACCCACAGCTTCTGGAAAATTATTGTTGAAAAATAATAAGATACAGTAAAACTATGGTTAAAATGTCATAAATTAAGATGACCTGCCTGACACTCTCTATGTAGAATTAAGCAGAAACGTTTTCCAAAATGCTTGCTGATTTACAACCATTAATTCCTCTTTTATTTAAAAAAGTAATTCCTCCTGAAATTTTTTTTTCTAATGAAAGGCCATTTAAGACATTTTTAAAAAATTAAAAAGCACCCATTAACAATATATGTTCAGTAAACTCTTTCATCCCCCTAAATATACACAACAATTACCTTACCTATTGCACTGACTATGCTATCCTAAAGAATCCCAATGTGCTTTGTAAATCTAATTAACAACATGGCATGTTCACTTCCACTGCTGATACACCCCCATTATTTCTGAAACCACACTTGGCAATACTGTCTAAATAGTTAAAACAAAAGTGAAGAACCACTTACCTGTCTACAGGGCAAATATAATCACTTAACTTGGAATTTGATCAGGACTAAGCTTTGCAACCCAGCTCTTATTATTGCATTCCCATGGTATGTTGATGGTCAGCATCCTTTAGCTGCGTAACGGATGACAATGCTTGATTGGCTGACTGCATCAGAATGAAGGGTGCTATAGCACGAATAAACCTGGGTTTGGGTTTTTGTGGTTATTGTTGTTGGTTGTTTTTTTTTCTAAGAGAGTTCAAACCTTCTCCAAAATACGTGTTTGGTATAGTTAAAAAGAAAGCACTTTTGGGGATAGAGGTAGGTAGGTCGGTTGCAGCAACTAGAGCATCTAGAAGCTGCTCACACCACATCCTTTCTGGTTTTACCTTTCAAGGGATTATCAGGCAGCTGGCTACAGGCAGTCAGTCCTCTGGGTATCACCTGCCATTTTCCTGACATACTGCCTACAGTAAAATGAGTTAACTATTGTATTTAGAATTGTATTTAGAATTGACTGTTGCAGCTACAGAGACTCAGTACATTGGAAGAATCTCAAGCTGGTCACTTAGGCTATCCATATGGTCTGATACCATGGTAGCCCAACAAAGATTACCACAGGCTACACAAACACTCTTAAACACAGCACAAGGCATTACAGCTAGAATACATAATGATTTTATGGTTCATGAATTCTGTTTTATGAAACAATAAATTGTGTTTACTTTCCCTACTTATGAAGAGGGTGTGAGAATTCCTGGGTTGTTCCAAAAATGTAAAGCAGGATCAGCAGTAAAAGATGTTGAAGCAGCAGCGTTTCCCTGAGAAGCAGCCAACTTAGAAGTGGAATATGGATTAGTGTCATCAGGAGCAGCAGCAAGAGCCGCACAGGCAGTCTGATGGGGCACTTTCCTCGCACATCATTCTGCAGCTCTACAGCTGAGCCACTCAGAAAATCACAGCCGAAAAATTTTGTCCAGAACTATCAAGCAGATTTGCACCCTCTCTACACTCTGAATTTTACAGGTTACTGAATAAAGATGAATGAATATCTTTTGTAGCAGGTGTAATTTTGATCTCCGGAAAAGAAAAAAGTAGCTCCACTGCTGTACATAGTAATGGCACGATCTAGAGTCTGATGTGCCACACTGTATCTTTGGAGAAGGCTCTAATCTCTTGTTGGATGAGGAAAACAAATGCTCTTTTTAAACAATTCAGTCAATCCCTCCTTCAAATTCTGTTTGCAAAAACTGTAGCTGAGAAGTCTCTAAACATGTTCAGATATAACACAGAAACATGCAATGAATTTTATTCTTTAATGTCATTTTGAGATTGCCTAGTCTTATTTATTATAAACTAACATAAATTATGCTAGAAATCAGTCTCCCACATTAATTCAGTGGTAGCATTAATTTTAGTCTCTATCTTTAACTGTCTATGGTCAACAAACCTGCAAGGAGTTTGTGTATCTACCTCTCTTAGCAGAAACTGGCCATCAAGTTAAAAAATTACGAAGGCATTGATTACTGAATGTCTGAAAGTCTGACCGCAAACACCATTGTTCTTTGTAAATACATAACATCAACCAATGCTTATACTGTAAAGTTCTTCAAGTGGCAAAAGATATTTAAATTTAAGTTGCACAAGTTCAATAATGTATTTCATCAATTTTAAAACATTCTGAGTTAGTGGAGGGTAAATTTAAAACACTCTATTAGGCTCAGTTAAAAAAAATATATATATTCTGGAAGTCTGGCTTTACCTTCTACGGTCTCAAGGCAGGCACCTGAACTTGCAAGTATCAGTGACAGCACACTTTTTGAAACATAAGGTTCTATTTCCAAAGGAAAAATGTTATTATTCTTACTGACTTTCAGACACAGAAAAAGCCTTAGTTATTCAATATGCATACTCAGAACCACATGTCTAGTTTCTTTGGTCTTGTCTGGATTGATTTGGTTTCTCAGAGTGTCTTTATTTCTGTCACTTGAGTTTGCTCCTACATATATTTTTGTGTTGTTATTAACATTCTAAAAATGTGAAGAATTCAAAGCAATAAGTGAGTTTTCCAATAATACTATCTCTAGCACATTAGCTATAACATTAGCTTCAAAAACCTTCATGCTACCTAAAGAGTTGGTAATTCTTTGTTTTGTAAAGACTTCTGAACATGAAGACTCTTGTGTTCTCCTTCTGCTTAAGGTGAGATAGCTTTTACCAAGAACATAGCTCTGCAAGATTTTAAGGTAAAGATACAGTATGAAATACCTCCTTATTCATAGAATGTCCATTCCATGCTATTCCTACACTATAATGTAATCACATACCTTTTATTACCTGGGAGTAGGTGGAAATAAGACAATTCCTAACCTTAATACTAAATAACCACTCTGACCAGAGAGTTCCTTTACCCCGACGTGTTATTCCTTTGTGCCACCAGAAGGCAAGTCAAACTTTTTATCCCCATCCTACAGATGTGAACACTGAAGGGAGCTAGACCAAATGACCTATCAAATCTGTGGGTGGTATCAATAACACAAGCAGGAGCTCAGAACTTCCAATTCAGTTCTTAGGCTACCAGCCAGTAACCTCAAATTGTGATCACGGGCCCTTTCAAATAGTCAAAATGACCATATAGTCATAATAACTATGCATTTAAATTAGCCAATTTGTTATTATAATTACAAGTTTAATCTTAATTCTATGTGTGTAATAAAATTTAGAACTACCCCAAATGTTTCTTATAGTAGATTGCAAATTTTAATTTCCTGACACTCTGCAGATGTCAGAGAAGGGTTACTGTGATCCCTATGTCTTTTAATATGCCCTAAAGATAAGTAAATCAAGATGAAGAAATCCATGAACCATAGGCAACCTCATTATCCATACTCTCTGTGCTGTTCATTTCCTAAGGACTGTTCTATATGAGGGAAATTATCTATATTCTATGTATACTACAGCAGGACAGATCTATTTCCATCTGCTACATTTTCCCCCCTCTAAACTACACTCCCCCTGTTGGTATAATCAAAAGATGGCCACCTGTCCTCAAAGAGAAAATTATAATTAACATCTAAATTTGTATATTTCATCCTATATTTTTAGCAAAATACACAAAAAATCAGCATAATTGTTATATACTCTTAAAAATGAAATAGGCCTTAACAGTTAGCTACCTCATTTTCTTCTAAAATTCAACAAACTCTGAGAAAATCTCTTTTTATATAATCTTTCGGATATGTCATTTGCCATTTATATTTGATGGCCTTAAGGAAAAAAAAAGTTACAAAAAGGTATTAATGCAAGTAGATAATAAAGCTGCATTCTATAAATCTATAGCAGCTTACAGTAATCATTAAAGCATGCAAAACTCTTTCATCTATTCAAAAATATGCAGTGCACAGAATGCCTGCTAAGGTGCATGACAAGTCAGAGTTAAATATATATTAATAAATGAATTAGCTTCATAAATAATAGCCATAATGACATTTTAGGAGACAATAAGTCTGAGGATTGTCAGAAAATGGTTGATGTATGAGCTTCACGTCTCAGTGATTCTTCAAAATGAATAGGCTTTGCGAGATAGTTCAGACCCACGACCAGCCTATTTCCTTGAATAATTTACTTGTTGTCAATTTGTACAGCCACATTACACATGCAAATTGTGCTGCCTGTGCAAACACCACTTGGAGATGATAAAAACAAATTTACGAAGGCTATAGAGGAAGGATTTATTTCACTTTCTCGCCCAGGTCAAGCAATACATGTATCTGACGATTGTGTGTACCCAATTTTGTTGTAATTATATCAGCAAATTATTCTTTATAATCTTATTATTTTTAGCAGTCTCCTTGTGCTTGGGATAATTAGCTTTCTTCACTCAGTGTAAAAACAATTCAACTTGCCAGCTAGGCAGGGCACAGCTCCATTATCTGTTTTGGGTTTAAATTTATTCCCTATATTCTTGGACACTTTGTGTAAATTAAAAATTTCATAGTCCCTAATACTGTACACGCTGTTCATTCAGTGATGAATTAAGGTCCCTAAACCTCTACGTTTGCTATTAGATATCTCACCCACTTTATATGTTAATCTGTGCTAATGAATTCCACAACCCCTAGCCACAGCGAGATGACTAAAATTATTACCACTTACAGAGATATGCCTTTTTCATTTAAAGTTCAATTCAAATTGCTCCCATAAACAGTCTGCCACACAAAGATACCTCCTTTAAAGAAGAGTTACTTACCTGTAAGTAGACTTCTCTGAAGGTAGCATTATCTTTGGATACACATTCCTCAGCCACGTGACCTCTGGTTTGTGGCAGAGGGGAGTGGATCCATCCCTTGATAGTTAAGACTTTTTCCTCAAGGCACTTCATTACCTCTGCGGCTCCCGTGTCTCAAGGGTTATTTATACCACAGCTAGTCAACACAACTGCCCCTCGCCTTCCAAAGTAGGCCCTGGACCAGGCTGAAGAGCCGAGAGGCTCCTTAGAGGGAGAGGTGGCCGTTGTGTTGAGAGAACATCTACACAGCAGCTTTGTTCTGGAAGAGTCTCAGGTAAGTGTCTTCTTCCCTCCCAAGACAGCTACCTGCCATTCACGGCAAGGACAGCAAATCCAGTGAAACAAAACCATGCAGAAGGCAACAAAACCATGCAGAAGGCAACAAAACCATGCAGAAGGCAACAAAAAAGGTGGCGCAGTGTTAGGAGTGTAAGACAACAGTCCCCCAGGTGTCGGCTTGCCCGTGGTGCCTCTACTCGCACTTCACAGACAGCCTGGACACACAACCAAAATTCTAGCACTCTCAAAGGAAAATAATTTAAATATTACAGTTTCCTCAGTAAAGGAGAACAGCAATACCCTCTGCCGAGCAATTGTGTTTCAAACCAGTAGAGGGCATTGGTATACATAGAGACTAAACAGGTTCATTACAGTAGCTTGAAAAATCAGCTGTTATTTATATAAATGAAACAATAGCACATCTCAAATACGGTATGGAGTATAAAAATTAACCCTTCAAAATTAAACCAACACAAATAAAACTAAAATTATCAAGATTCTTATAAGACTTTCAAATTACAAAGACCCTTATTGCAGTATAAATACTAATTAATTTTATCTAATATCCTTGAAAAGTACCTAAAATAGTGTTTTTTGTTTCACAAACTAACCCAAGGTGAGGTTAAGTGCCTTGCCCTAGCTTTGTATCTGAGCACCACATGAAGGAACTCCTAGCTGTAAGGTTCACTACTGCGCTTTTAAATGATGCTAATTAATACACAAAGACAAACTCTCTGAGATGTTAAGAAAACTGCTTTCTGACTCTTCTTGTGTAAAAACAGTCAGATGATATTTCATTTAGTGATATGGCAGAAGGGCGTTTCTCTTCTATTGCCAGAGCAGAGGAAAAGTATCCAATATCCCAGTCCACTATAAGGACTGTGTTCACTACAACAAAATTGGGACAGATGTATTTGGATTGCTGAAGTTTGTCTTATCATTGGTGAAGACCCTCAGATAGGGGTGATGTCTACATTGCAGCAAATAATATGTCTGCAGGTCCCATAAAACCTATCCTGTACTTAAATTAGCAAATGTAGTTGTACCAACACAGGAGTCAGGTCAGCAAGCAGAACAGTCATCAGGTCTCACGTACCTGAATAAATGTTGTGGCACTTAATGAGAAATGAAATTCATAGTCTCATTGCTGTACCGCTGCTGGTATCCCAGCAAGTTAGGTTAAGACTGTTATGGGTACACCTGCAACAGCTCAGTTATGCTTTTGCCTTCTGCAAAAACTTAAGAACCCAGATCATCAGCACCTTTAAGTGCTTACACTTTTTTTGCAGATCTCTGCCACAAGGTTAATTAGTCTAATTGTTATTTGTTCTTTAACTTGACATAATATCTAAAATCTGTCACAGACCTTCAGCGGCAATTTAAAATGAGTTGGCTAAGGCTTCTTTAGCTGTTTGTGCTCATTCCCCTCTTCCCTATCAACACCTGCAGCATCACTACTCTTAAAGGCAAATCGGATGTTTTCCAATTGGTTCCTAAACTGCCATACTATTCAACAATCATAATCACACAAAATGCAGAACAGAAAGCTGCAGTGGTTTAATAATTTGACCATATATCCCCAACTGAGGGGAAGGTAACATGCGTTATGAAGGCTGACCCTTTGAAAGCTGGCCTGACTGTTTTAGCCTTCCAGTACAGCCCTTGCCAGTGTCTAAAATGCCCTGAACAGCCCAAATGGGGTCAGAACCCATTGCAATAGACAAGGATGATGAAAACTCTTTCTACCTGTGAGGTACTAAAGTTGAAAATATGTTGTTCAGTACACACAGGAAGCTTGTGGTAAGAATGATAACTGAATGCAGATCTTTCAAGTTTCAATCAGGAATTTTGAGCAAAAGGTCTTATTTCCTCCCTGAATACTAACTGTGTGCTAATACTTCAGAGGTGTCTTTTTTTAAAAAGTAGACAAAGCAACTTGCTTTTGTGCTGCTGATGCTTAAAACCACTGACATTTATTTCTGCTTCTATAGCCAGAATTTTCATCAAAATGCAAGCCTCAGAGGAACAAGGACAAAGTAAATAATGGTATGACAATCTTAGTAAAAGCTCAGAGCTTGATCCTACATTGCTCAACTATGTAGTGCTGTCAGACAAGCAAATTTAGAAAGGTATGAGCAGACCTGCTCTGGTGCTGCACAACAAAGAGCCTGGACTGACCGTGGAGCTCTTCTTGGCCAGTGGGAGCACAAGGAGTAAGAAGGAAGCACATAGTGAAGCTTCCCAAATGCACATAGGGGATTTTACTCAAGACCATTTTTCTTCAGAATACAATTCTTTGCTACACCCATTTCCATCTTTTTACATAGTGTCCTTGAGAACATGGGGGTGAGAACACAAGGAGACCTGAGACTTAAATCAATTGTCAGAAAACAATCTCTGTTATATAAAATGACTGTACGCACACGTGGCCACATTGTGTTGCAGTGTAAGAGCTCTGTGCTCCCTGCTGCACACTCCTGGCCTAATCCTAACCTAAATGAAGACAATGGAAATCTTTCCACCGACTTTAACAGGTTTTCGACCAGGGCTAGGGAAGGGCCCGCCTGGATTAAAGTCTTACTTCGAATAAGGTAAAGAGAGCTCAAATTACAAAACATCATTACTACTTACAATATATACTATAGAATATTTACTAATATACTTTAATGTACGGTCTTAGATAATGTTCTTTGGAGATTTCCATTAATTGTCTCTATGATGGTTCTTGTAATGTTTGTTTAGCAAGAATTAATTTGGTTCTTATATGGCACAGTACGTGGAAAAAAACACCTCTGTAATCCTTTTAACTGACTTTAAATGCTCATTTGAATATAATTATTTTAAAGGATTAATAAAAAGTATTTTTTAAGTTAGCAACAAATTAAAAGTTAGGGAAAAAACAGGTTATTTTATTGTCTTTACATCTCTCTTTAAAATCATATTAATTTTCCTTTCCAAGACTATTTTATTGTATTAAAATATAATCATGCTAGAAAAATTTCTCATTATGTTAGCAAAAATGAATACAAGGTAGATAGTATACTAACACAATGACTGTAATCTGCTAATACAATAAGGCCTTCCTATTATGTTTAAGCAAGAATTCAGTTCTTGATCATTTCGACATATTTCCAAAACGCTGTCTCAAAAGGATAAAATGTAGCATATTTCCGTGCTTAAGAAAAAGTTTGTGATGTCCTTGTTTACTGCTAAAAAACAACAAGCAGCTAATAATGCATAATTTATGTTGTAGGAGATTCGATTTCTACACTAGGAAACTGTGTATATTTGGGGGAAATAATCATGTTCATGATTAGCTAAACTCAGCTTCAAGCATATGTCTCATGAAATGGTTCAGGCCTCCCTCGTATCCTGAAGCCAAACAACCCAACCTCTAGCCATCCTGAAGAAGAGAAGGTCAATTCCTGAGCAGACCATGTGTTTTGCTCTACAGAGATTACCCTAGCAGGAACCTCATCTTCCTGTTGCCGCATGACAACACATCTGACAAAGTAGACTATAACAACAGTATTATCCGTAAATATCCAACAGCAGAAGGTAAAGGTAGGGAACAGCGATACAGAGAAAATCATCTAGAACTTGAAAATCCATAGAGATCCTGAAAGATTCAAATTAAACCAAATGTTACATCTAATTGCAGTAGACCTTCCTTCTAAAGTTCAAGTAGCTCTTAATAATAGCATCAAAAATATCTAACTTGTAATTACCATGTTGCACTAGTTAGATCAGTTGACCTAAAGGAAGTAAATCAGATTAGCTGAATATTTGCTCAACAGGGAACAGAAAATTGGCATGAGAAGAATTCGACATTGAATCAAGTTTGGGACACAACAGCAGCCCTCACAAACTTGATGTGGGGCATCAGTGTTGGTTACAAGGGTGTTCTGCCTTCTTTCTTCCCCAGATAAAAAGACTCTACACATTGTTTCAACATAAAACCAGTAAATTGCAAATTCTGCCAAGTAACCAGCAATTTCTTTTTTAGCTTCAGCAATCCTTCGGAATACAAATGCTTCTGGATCACTGAAAGCCAGAGAGGAGCTCTTTCCACCTTTTTTTTCTCATGGAAGAACCTGTGAGAAGTCAAAATTTGTCGTGGGGAAAACTGGAGATTATAACGAAATGTGGCTTTTTAAATTACAAGAACAATAAAGTTACAATTATAAAATGAAATGCAGGTGAACATTTGAGTACTTCATTTGTGTGTGCTACCAGTGCCAATTTGTGCCACAAATTGGCTTGTGGATACTAAATAAGGTGCGCAATGTTTGGATACAAGTTGTTCCATGAAATTAAACTTGTCTTCTGAAAATGTATCCCTACCAAACATATACATTTACATAAAGATGTCACACATCTTTCAATTTTTGGAGTGTTCTCAGATTAGCTCACATTATGAAAATATCATGCTGCCTAATGGTCTAACATTTTGCTAGAACAAACAGCAATGAATATCCAGTATCAATACATTTATCAATTACCACGTATCTGTATACCAAAAACAATCAATTATTAAATGTAAACAAAATAAATCTCTTTAAAATTGATTTCCCAGATGAGAGGAAAAACTAGTTAGCAAGCTGAGTGTGAAATTTACATGTAGTTCATGAAAAAGTGATTACTTACGGAATTAATTGATTTTAGAAATGAATCTGAGGATGTAAAATTATGGCATAAAAAGGAAATGAATCTGAAGATCTGCTTTATGTCCATGAGAAAGGTGTTTGTTTCTTCCTTCCATGCACAGCCAATCCCAGAAGCTGTGATCCACCACGAAATCCCCACTCAAAGGCATATTCCCTATTATCCATCTTTGGTAACATTTAAAGTCCTGCCCCTTTCTCACTCCCCTCATGGGTTAACTGTTTGTCCACAGCCAGGTTTTGTCCTGATTTGGTGTCAGCAATTCCTTTCTCAGAAATCTTGATACTGAAATTCAGTTTTTAACCTGTCAAATTGTCACTCAAAAATGCATCTTCTTACAAATTATTTCAATCATGAAACCTCCTTTCAGCTACATTCCAGTGCTAGTGATGTCAATCCTATTCCTTCCTCTTTTTATTTTTTTGCCTCCCTTCTTATTGCTTCTTACATGCAAGGTTTTCTTGCTGAATCACATTCACGCTCTTCCTAAATACTTGTTTCATCTCTCTCACCTATGAAAGCTGGAAGGACAGGAAGGTGTAAGAGAACCTTTGAAATAAACAAGACCTTTACTGAGTGCTCTGCATTGACTCACTGCTCACCTTTGAAGCACAAAGCATGGCGCTATTTGGCTCAGAACTCCCAAAGGGTTTCTAGGAGCTCTTCCACATTCTTGGAGCAGTTTAAGGAAAATGCAAGCTCTGATACTGGAAAACAATCCACAATGAACAACATTGCAAGATCTGGGACTAGTGTTTTTGAGGTTTTCTTTTTACCACATGAATCCAAGAGACTATTGGGAACTTTAAAAGGATTATTCCAGTCTTGAGGAGTAAGGTTGCTGACCCTAGTCATTGTGTCCCAGCATAAACACTTAGGCACTGTATAAATTACAAGGTTTATTTTTGGAATAGATGCCAAACTCCTTTGTGACAATTAGGATTGCTGTAAAACCTGTCACCAGCCTTCCTCTCAGAGCACTGCTGTGAATTCCTGACAAAATCCCCTCACTTGCACACACGTTGGGCCGTCAGACCCTTCTGGAGCCCTCCAGGCTGCGAGGAGGTTGCTTTTTTCCGACCAAGAGGCCTTGCTGCGGGGAGGGGGCCTATATCCCCACAGCCCCCGAGGGGAGAACCCCCTGCCCAGGAAGGCAGCACCTCTTCCCCGGAGGCTGGGGCAGGAACCGGGGCTGATCCTTCGCCCTCCGTCCTGGCACAGCCCGCCCCGTCTGGCAGCGCCGCCCGCCGCTGGCCCGGCCTGGTTGTCATGGAGACCAGAGAGGCAGGGCCCAAGGCAGCAAAGAGTCCGTTGATTGGCTGCGGGGCAGAGTCCAATCAGCGGGCGGGGTGTTTCGGCCGTGCCAAGATGGCGGACAGGTAAACAGGGCCCCGGGGAGACGCGGGCGTCGGGACTGTGGCGAGGGGTGACAGGGTTGTGTGCGGGTCTGGAGAGGCTGCGGGACGGGGGTGCTGGCTGCCGGTCGCTGCTCGGCTTGGAGAGGTGTTTCGCTTCCTTCGGAGCCGGCCTCTCGCTTCGCCGGCCTACGGCCTCCCACGGGCGGCCGCTTCGGCCCGACCTCGCCCCCGGGGACCGGCGGAACTCGCCCGTGTCCGGGAGAGGCGGTTGCCCCGCTCCGGGAAGCGATCGCCGGGAAGGGCTGGACATGCGGTCCCCACTGCCCCTAAGCGGTGGTGGAGGCGTTCGCTGCCGTATCGCTCTTAAACGGAAAGCAGCGGGAAACAAATGGGAAGTGGCAAAAGTACAAAGAATAAGGAATAATAATAAAAAAGAGCTAATAGCTTCAACCTGTGCACTTAAATCCTCCGCTTCTCTCTGAAATAGGAGGTATTATATGCTTTATAATGTGCTTGTCTTAAAACATCTAATGTTACTTACTTTTCTTAAGAGAAAAACGAAAATGTCTCTTATGATGTGTTTTGCTATTTCTGTTTCTCTTTTCTGCAGACTGGTTATGTTTTTATCTCGGAATGGGTCAGCTCGCATAATTCTGGTGTCTTTGCAGTGACTTGAAGTGGTTTGGACTTGTTTAAACTGGAAGATGTGGAGTGGACTTTTACCTCCAGGACTGAATGAAAGCGATGTTGACTTAAGTTCTGATGATGGGGACGAATTGCAAGGTTCATTTTCAAAGGAAGATGCAAAAGAAGATACCGAAAGGGTGAAACTTTCTGAATTCCAGGAGAGCGGACCTGAAAGCAATGCCATCAGTGAGCCCATTGAGATACCAGTGACAGGTGGAGAAAACGAATCTCAAACATGCCCTTCTGGAGTGTCTTTAAATATTTGGAATGTGGGTATCGTTACAGGTCTCCAAATGCCCAGGGCATAAATGCAACATGCTGAAAGTCAAATGGTTAATCTTTAAATTAAAATAACTCAATGTTGAATATTCAGTATACAAATTTGAAATGAAATAAAATATGATCAGAGTGCAGTCATCATACTATACCTTGGATTGTTTCAAGCAGGGTGAGCAGAAGTTTAGACAGGAGGTGAATGTAACTTTTTTTTTTTCTCCCCCTAGTTCAGTGGTGGTTGAAAACCAGCAGAGAGATGTTTGGGTAGCTGTACAGTTGCATAAAGACTTTTTGTCTTTGTAACTGGTTTCTGGATGAGTAAGGATTTACAGCTAAATCTATCAGCCACTGTACTGGTGATGTTTGCAAAGCAGAGGTGTACCCCTCTGCTTTCTGTAGGGCTTATTTGCAGGCGTTCAGACTCATAGGTGCTTATGACCTTTTGATTTTCCTGTTGCATGTAAAGATTGGAAAAAAAAAAAACCAACAAAGCAATCTTTGCCTTTTAGGCTTTTGAATCAAAATAAGAATTGGCAAAAGCTAGGTGTTTTCCTCCATCCATCAATCCATGTATGTAGCCTGCTGTGCAAGGACTATGCTGTCAGAAATATTTGGATTGCAAACTACCAGCCTGGCAATAATGATACATTGAATAGCTCAACCAGTAATAACTGTATCCAGTGACGTGTCCCATGAGAAAACTCAGGTTTGAATAGTCCTGGGATTTAGGGAGGGCAGAAAGTCAGAGAGAGGTGGAAGATTAGAGCCAGTTCCAGTTTAATGCCATCAGAGTTGGATGTTGTCAATTCATAAATTTTAGTGTCATAAGATACTGTAGATAAAGAAGAGATTGGGAACAACATTTCTCAGCACGTTATGCAGGATTTTAAAAATGAAAAAAAAAAGTACTGATTTGCCTTTTCTTAATCTTGTAGAAATTTTTGGAGCTTCAGAAGAAAAACCGTGAAATGAAAGCCCAAGCAAATCAGGAAAACAAAAGCCGAAAAAGAAAGCGCCGCAGAAAAGGTGTTTTATGTAATTACAGAATTTATTTTCGCAAAATGGAATTAGTATCAATTACATTGGAAATGGGATTTGCAGGGTTTGGTGTGGGTGGTTTTTTTGTGTTGAGGTTGTTTTCTTCTAGTGGTTTTGTTTGTTTTGTGTTTGGTTTTGTTTTTTTTTACCAAGATTTGAATGCCTGAGTAGATGCATTTTAGCTGTTAATGGGATATTATTTTTCCGGTTGTATACATCATTTGTAGGACGACGTTGTAAATTGCTACTTAAACTTTATAAGTAATACATTTGTCCTCCTTTTTTTAAAAGGGAGCTGGGCTCAGTCAGTTAATACTGATTTCTAATTGCTAAGTGTATTTCAGTAATTTCATAGAGCATACCTTTGTTCATTCTGGTTAAAACTTCTTCACAGATATTGTAGGAGTTTCTTCTTATAAAAAGCCTTATAGCTGTGTGGTTTAAATCCATGTGATCATTGGGTAAAAATCCTAATGTGTCAATCTTTCAAAGGAAATGTGACCAATTAGAGTTCTGTTAACTACATTGGAAGCTGTAGGGTATTACTGTGTAATGTTGGATTTATTTATTTTTTTTTTCCCCCTAGAAAAACAGAAAAAGAACGATGAAGTGACTAAGAGGTATAACCAGGTCAATGTGATTATTTGAGGTCTGTTTTTAATATCAGGCAAAACGTGTAAAAAGCTTGACCACATGATGGCCAAAGCCTTGCTTTGAACATCATGTCAAATATCTGCTGCAGTTGTTCAGTGTCTCTGTTGGGCAGGCTGAATTTGATACCGGGGATCGCTTCATGCAGTTTATTGCTTGATTTTAAAAATCCACACAAACATATTATTTAATGTAACTTAAAATGGAATTAGTGTTATTTGTAATGATGTTTTGCATATAATTGCATACAAGCTGCTGTTCAGCCTGCTCCTCTTCCTCTTCTTTTCCTCCTTGCCTATGTTACATTTACAGTTGGACTCGATTATTTTAAAGGTCTTTTCTAACCTAAATGTTCCTATGATTCTGTATAGTTTGCTTTCAAGATTGTGGAATTACAGTTATAGAGGGGAAGGACTAATTTCACTTCCATTAAAAACTCTGAATGGGTGAAAAGAGCATGTCCGCCAAATGGAAGAATTCCTTTTAGTTTTAGAAAGAGTATTACAATTGGAAAGGCAACTAGTTATATTAATGCTTCTGTTTGTGTGTTTTTAGTAGTCAACAGTTGGCATATGAAGATAAATGGAAAGAACTTACACAATACTTTGGAATCAATGACAGATTCGAATCACCTGTGGATAGCAGGGCTCCACAAAAGGTGACTGTTGATACAAAAGCAATGTCGGCTTGCACTTGACAGTAAAAGAACCCAGCCTTAACTGAGATAAGAATAAAACTGAGACTATTTAAAAATGAGTAAATGATCAAGTCACTCTGAGGAAAAATAATTTTGTACATGTTTTTAATTAATTTCCTTTTCAATGTCACGTGAATTGTACTTGTATTGAAGGCTGCTGCTTTAAAAAACTTCAGTTGACCCCAGTGGCTATAGGAATTGGAGGCCCAAACCTACCATACAGTTTTATTGAACTTTTAACACATTCTGTTCATAAATGCTACTGTGTGATATTGAAATATTACACACACTTGTGTAATAATGTTTGAAATAACTGGTACAAAGTGATGGGTAAGTAAAGAAACTAGATATATATTGAGTTCCTTTATAATATTGTTTGTTCTGTAGCTTTTTCAGTAAAGGTAAGTTCTACATCAAATGTTCAGTTAGCCTTCTTTATGAGAAACTTCGTATTTTTCATTTGCCTAAAGAAAATTTCTGCATGCCAGTCATGAGGCATTGTTCGCTTCTCTTCGAGTTCTTACTTTTGGTGGCTATTTAATTGTCATTAAGTTGCTCAGGATAGATCTGGAACAAGGCAAATGCAGATGCTCTCTGTGGAAGTTCAGGGACTTTAGTGGAACATATGTTTCGTTAATTTCAGAAAATGCATCTAACAGAACTTGCTATCACTGCAGCTTCTGCTTTTTTTTTTTTTCTTAACTTCCACCTGAATAGTTCAAGTACAGTATTTGCAGATAACTATTTCTCAATAATTGTTGGCTTTTTTTTTTTAAAGTATGTCATGAAACTGTCATGTGTTTTCTTTAACCATTAATATTTAAAACTAGTGAGGCTGTAAACTGTCTCTTTTTGATGAGTGAGGTTTTTCTGTGAAATTCTGAAGTCAGTCAGTGCTTATTGCCCCACTACCCTTCTGCAGTCCTTCAAAAATTTCCAACTGTAATCTGCAGTAAATACTTTTTGTTATTATATTATTTGTAAATGGTGTCGTTAAACATGTTGTGTTGATTATAAAAGTTATTTTCAGAGGTTAAATTGTGAAGCTTTTTCATTGTTTTCCATAGGACTGCTAGAATTTTTAATTTATTAGCACAGTGGAGTGGCACTGTGCCAGAACTCAGTTTTTGGATAAAGATAAGATCTTAGAACTGTAACGATACAGTGGTAATTGCCATTCTTCATGTTACCTGACACATATATTTCACATTTTGTTTAGAAAGCTCCAGGGATGGAAGAGATAAGCCAGATCTTCAGATGAAATTTTATTGTGACAGGCATAAACTAGTCCGTGTAATTTTTTTAACCTACAGTATTATCCTGCACATAAGGTGGAACTAATGCAATGATTTGTGCTCAGGCAGTCTTTCAGTGAATTCTTAATTATACTGTCCATTACAATACATAGACAAAGTGATTTGTGTTACATAGAAATTACAGGTTTATGCGGTGTCTTAAAATGAAGAATTTTACGAAAGAAACATTTTTAGAAAGGAGATGCTTCCTTTAAATGTGTTATTTCTTTTTGTCCTAAAGGTATTTGCTTTTCTTTTTCTAGTCTGGCCTTGAACTTAGCATAGAGAAGTCTGTGGCTGAAGGTGACATTGATAAGGCTGAGGAGCTGAGTGATAGATTAGCCACTCGTGAGGTAAGTGGGATATTTACAAAAGCTCTTGGGAAACTTTTAGTTCTGTACGTTTGTACAAAAAGTGTCTGAATTAAAACAACATTGAAAATTGTTTGGGGCGTCTTCCCAGCTTCCTTAGCAGATTTCTGTCAGTGATTGAAAGATTTTGCTGCTGATCTAGTGATGCTTGGACAGCTGTATAAGAATTGAAAACATAGCCATGGATGATCCCAAGTAACCTGGCTTTAAATCCTTCCTGCTGACTCCACGAGTCAGATGAGTCAGTAACTAGTTCTCTATATTGAGCTGTTGATTTTTCTGCACGTTGCCAGCCAAGAAAACAGGAGTAAGATGTTCCCTTCCTGTGAGTTCTCTGTTCTGCAGATTTTTCTTTGCATTCCCCCCTCAATAAGCTTGGGAGGCCTGAAGAAAGGTAGAGATGTAGCAAGTTTAGAGCAAGACATGCCCAAATACGGACAGATACACTCAAACTTGTGTGTCATTGCTTTTTTCCTGTATATTTGTGATAACTAGTTAATGAGTGGAAGAATTCTGAAGAAGAATGGGAGTAGATGGATGTTAAACATAGTGCTGTAGCCTTAGAATGACGTTCGTAGAATGAATGGATGTGGTTTTTTTTCTCCTTGTCATCATTTTTACAATAAAATCATAAAAAAAAAAAGAAATACCAGATGAGAGAAACCCCCTTTTTCAAGATGTTGTCCTGTTAGTTGGTGCTAGAAAAAGTGGACCCTTTAAAGATTTATGTAGTGCTGAGTGAGTACTTAAACTGATGAGGAATCTACCAGGTTGCAGTTTTATATAAGAAGTTTCATATACGAAGTAGTTAAATTGGTGCACGTATGGTAGGTGGCAGCAGCTGAAGTATGTAACTGAAATCCATGAAGGCTGTTGTACCCACTGCTATTTGTGTGCAGGGGAGAAAATGCAAAGGAAGAAAATGAGGATAAAAAGATAGTTATTTTTTTCTTATCTGGCTTCAAAACTATTCTGACTATTTGAGATAAGTGGAGAAACTATCACTTTTAAGTCATCTGATTTATATAATTGAAATTATAAATATTCCAAATTTATTTTAGAAATTGATTATTTTTTTTTGCTTTCATTTGTCTGTGTTGTATCCTCAGTCTTCACAGAGTTAATGGGAATTTTCTGACCACTATATATACTAGCAAAATCCAAAGGTATGAGAAAAGCATCAAGACAGATTCTGAATACTTTTCATTCTCATACAAATACTTTATATCAAATACAAATGTTTCCCAAGTACAGGGTTTCAAGCTAAGCTTTAATGCAAAATCACAGATTAAAATCTCTTTAATATAGTAGTACAATATTGTGATGGCTTTAAAAAATATAGCGCTTTAATAAATCGGAAATACGGTTCTTAAGGTTCTATAAATAAGTTTAGGTAAAACTAACAATTCCTCCGTGTGTGGTGTTATACAGTTATTAAACTCTTATATTTAGTCACTCAGAGCAGGTTCTAATGAATATGCTTTTGCCTGCCTTTTCACCAGTGATCTCAAAGCTTCAATCTGCAAAGATAACAGCTATTGACAGTGATGGGAATGGTGTCCTAATGTTCCCTTTAAACATGACCAGCTTCTCACAGTGATGCTTTTATATTGTATATTACCTTCTGTGGTTACAACATGTTGTACTTGCTGTTCTCCTTCACAAATGTCATTATCCCATCTACTCTAAAGTGGTTAGAGTATCATAATCAATAAAACATACTGAGGTTCTAGTGCAAATTGTTTGACTATAAAAACAAATTAATGTAAGAAGTTTTAAGGTTTTGTAATATTTATGATAAGCTGTTATCTGATTTCAGTAGCCATGGGATTGTACAGCATCTAGCATATCCCAGGTGCTACAGCAATGTATTATTATTTGTGGAACATTAGCTCCAAATTGTTGACTTTCAAATATTAGCATGTTGTAATTCTGAAAACAAAATGCTTGAAACGTTATTAGTATTCACAGCCTTGACTTGGTTTTGGTTAAGTGGGTTTATCTGAATAAATAGTATGTTGAAAGAAGGAAAACTCAAATGACTCTGGCTTGATCTCATGAGGAGTTCTGTCGAGGCAGAAGCCATGTGAATTCACTGGGGTTCTCTGCCCTTGTAAAGATGTGCTACAAAACCCCCTGCAAGATTCTTTTTTCTTTGTGATTTTAAGAAGCTGGTGGCTTGGTTGTTTTAATAGATCTTTTGAAATACTTTTTATTCTAAGGAAATAATTCCAACAGTGACTAATTCTGGTTCAATAAAGAACTGCAGAAAAGGGTTTGATTATGGAAGAGGTTGATTCGAAAATCAGTTTTGTTTACAAGTACAATTAATACAATACTGCTTTCATATTATATAGTATTGATTCAATTGCTGCTTTCCTTCTCTTTGCAGTTTAAGGAATGTCCCTTTTAAAACTCATTTTACATAATACCTCTTAGAAGAGAGTTAATTTTTAAAGTATGTGGCTATTTGTATCCCTCTAACTTCCAAATGCAACACAAGAACGTGAGGAAGTCAGGCATGGAGCTATGCTGTGACCGTATTGAAGTACACCCCTTCTGAAGTCTGGAGAAATAAGTGGATGAATTATTGTTCTTTTATCTCCACTCCATCTATGTATAGTTTTCATTTTTCTTGAGCAGCATTGCAGGGTTGGGGGCAGGGAGGGGGTGAGAAACAGCTGCCTCCTGTTTGGGGTGCAGCCCCCCTCGCAGCTGTGCGAAAAATGTTCGGTGGGTAGGTGTTCTTTTTGAAATCAGGTGTATGGGCTTTTAATCGGCACCATTTTCTTTTGCAAGAAGCAGTGACTGGAACCTGCTGATAAAGCTTTTGCTTTGAGGCACAGATCCCAGAGTTCTTAAAGCCGTTTCCTGCCTTAATAAGTGAAACTAATTTTTGATGTATAACATTTATAAGCCTGTGAAACTGATAGGGCAGCTTCAGTATTTAGAAAAATGAAGCCAAAAATAAACAGATGATGAGAATAGGCAGTCAAAACATGTTCTAAAAAGCAAAGGAATGCCAAAATGATGCTGTCAATATGCTATCATTATGACACAGTGAGAAAAGGTTTTTAAAAACCAAATTCCTTTAAAATCATGATGATTTAGGCAATATGCATAATCTAGCAGCTGTGAGTGGATCACTGAGATTTACATCCTAAAAGGCTAAATGATACTGCTTCAAGGTTTTGGGTTTTTTGGTTTCCATGTGGTACTTGTTGCAGGTTCTTTAAGGAAAATGTTATTGTACTGTTGGAAGTGAGGCTTTGGGCAGTATGTTATTTGTTGCTTTCTTCTGTTCTAAAGAGTATGCACAAATGCTGGTTTTAAAACAAAACTTCTTAATCTAGTAGCATTCAAGGTTTTGGACTGAGAGAAGATAGAACTTGGATACTTTGTGCATGAGACTCTGTATTTACTAGTGACTGCATGTCTGGATTCGTGCTTAGCTTTTGAGACAAGCTAAAAATGCTTCACCCTTTTTTTTTTTTATTGGCAGTTACATTTCTAGTAAAAAAAAATTAATTGTGCTTATGTGATGGTGATGATAATTCAGTTTAATCTCTTGGCAAACCTCACTACAAAGTATTACCCTTTGTCTCCTGTTGTCATCCTAGTTTGTGGAATAGAAGAATGGTTGCAGTTAGTTTGGGAGTTACCAGGGTAGCAGATCCTGAACTGTAGCATCCTTGGCTGTACCCACAGCATGTTCTCTTCTGGTGTGTTCCACTTCACTAAGAGTTCTAGTCATCCTGAACTTCTTGATTACGTTATTTTATATATCAGTGAAATTCTTTCTGAGACAGCATGGGCATGTCTGTGTTATGTTGTACAGAATAATTTAGGCACTCGGTAACTCCACTTCTAGAACCTGGTCCAGCTTGAGCATCTCTGCTGGGGTGCATTTTCTGTATATAAGATAACACGTCTTTGATAATTTTTTGTTGAGCACGAACATAATGCAGGTGTGTCATACTGCTTAATCTTAATTCGCTGTGGATTTTTAAACACACCATTAGACTGAATTACTTCTGTAATACCTACAACATAGTACTATTGGTATTAAATAACTAGCAATTCATCGCAGTGTGCTGCTATAATATGCACAGCTCAGGTTTATTATTGTAATCCAGTTGCTGTCTTTGTTATTACATTCCAAGGCTTTCAGCATTGGCGGAGAGTCCTTCATGTTTCAAAGTTATTCTTTTCAAACCTAGAATGGCGTATTTATAGCTAGTGCTTGAACACTGCATTTCATGATGACTTGTTTATCTTGAGAGATGCCAACAGAAGTGTTAATATGAAGGTAGGAGTTACCCCCAAAATTCTGAACCTTTTAGAGTGAAAGTTGTTTATGACAATACTTGGGCTGAGATAAAGTCATTTTCTTGGTACTGCTTGAGGTTAGGGGAGTTGACATTTAATGGTAGCAGGTACTTGAATGTGAAGTTGGGAGCAGGCACTTGGAATTATGTCGCCTTTTTTGGACTAATATCTTGAAATGTACCTTAATTGTTCCTACAGTGTATCTGGGAAACTGCCTGGGTTTTTTATAATAATAAATGTTGGTAAGTTAGAGCACTGTGACAGTACGTAGTTGGAGGTGTTTATCCTTTTGAGTAAGGATGGTGTGTGGAGATAACTGGTGAATTCACTTTGTTGTAAATCAGTTACAATTTGCAGTGATACTTGGAAAAGTTCTTTTCCTAATTAAGCCAAATAATTTTTAAAGACCCTAATATGTAAACCTGAAAATATTTTCCAAGCTGTTTTTCACCTAGAGAAAGAATTTTTCGACGTGCTTTCATAAGGAAATCGTTGTGTGGGATCTCAGGAAGCAGAATGCAGATTTCTTATGTCTCTAATATTCCAAGACCTAATCTGACTAAACCTCAAAGTTTGCATTATGCTTGTGGTTTGTCTCAGCTGCCTGGTAGGTAGGTGCCACATTGTCTATGAGTGTGTTAGCCTGAGGACTGTAACTTGAAGACGATAAAATAATCTTGACCATATTAGACTTACCTGTCAAAAGGAACTTTTAAAATATTTTGTAATTTAGTGTGCTAAATTACTGGAGTTGTCAGTCTCTAAATAACACAGGCTTTTTGACAGCACTGTTTCGAAGTGCTTAGCTTAGTGGCTTCTGGCATTTTGTGAAACGTTTTTTTAAAACCTGCAATTTATAGGTAAACTGTGGCATTGTAATCAAGCTTAACTGAAAGATGTACATCATAATCAATGAAATTAGTTGGCTATTCACTGGGGTATCATTCTCATGTTACAGCAAGATCAGTCCTGCAGTTGTCTTCAAAATTTGTTGCATCAGTTTTGATCACTGTCTAATGAACAAATTAGTATCTGTTGTCTGTAAGTAACTTCTAGCCACGTAATTTAGAATGGGAAATACATGAGCAAGGGTATATGTCGTAACATTGAGAACCATTCTGGAAGCTGTTTTCCCCTGGAAAATCTGGGTTGGATACAATTGATCGTGAGGTGACACACACACATCACTGTTTCAGGTGGACATGTTATGTTACTTGATGGGTGCTATGTGGTAAAAACTCTTAATTTTTTTTTTGTTGGCAAAATAGAATTGTTTCTGAATTCTGTGCAGCATTCAGAATTCATCATAGTGCTTTGAGGTACCTGAAGAGATTGATGCAATTGTATATGGAATGTAACCAAGTAGCAATTAATTTGGAAGTCATGCCCATTGAAGGACCCAGGGAAAGCGGTGGGGGGAGAAGAGTTTATTTTTTGTCTCTGAAGGATTTTCTTTCTAACACTTAGCAGAGGTGCTTCCAAATATCTCTCTTCATTGAGGTTGTTTTCTTTTAACCTTTGGAACATGGCAGGGTTATCACCTAGAATTACATTCTTATGCTCCCTTAATTATGTATATCTTTTTCTTAACAAACCTTAAAAAAAGATTTCAGATGTTACAAGTCTAATTAAAGAGACAGACAAAGCACAGTTTATACTGTAGATTTTTTCTGCAGTTCAATTAATCAGCATGTTTTCTCTTTTAATTAAAACCATTTTAGTAAATTAAAGCCCACAGCAAAACACATATATAATTTGTTTGTAATTAGCTCTTAATTGGTGGTAGTTGAAGCTTAGCACCCTTGGTTTCTTTCTTCATGATTGCCATTTTATTAGCAGCCAGTCATTAATTAATCTTTTTTTCTAATTAGCTTATAAAACTGTTGATGGCACATTATTGTAAATGTGATTTTAAGTTCAAAGCTTGTTAATAAGCTTTCTTACTTAGAAGAACAGAGATAAAGAAATTGCTGAAAACAGTACTACAGTTCTTTTTTTAAAACTGCCTTTCTTATAAGGGCGCTGTGTAAAGCATCTAACAGCTTATAGTTAATTTTTTAATGCTGTGTTTTCTCATGAATGGAAGAAGTTACTTGCATTTAAATGTTTGAATCTATCAAAGAGCTTATTATTAGAACAGTTTTCTGTCCTTGTTCCATTACTGTGTCATCCAAATATAATTTGATGTTGTAATGCACAGCATAAAAATACAACAAAGATATTACGAAGTATTTTACAGTGGAAGTTGAGCACATCATTGAAAGGGGACAATTTTCACTGCAAAATCCACTTGGTATTCTTGTTTGCTTTATATATTTTATATACGTCAGCAATGGATAACATTCCATAACATAAAAGGAGAAAATCATTGCTAAAGGCAAGCCTGAAATAACTAGATTCATATTTGATGAGAAACTGTAACACTGTATTAAAGGCTGTTTGGCTTCTCTGGGTGTGATCATAGGGTGTTTCAGGACCTGTTTGAATAGAGATGCTTTGGTAGAGCTTCTGTAGGGTTAGCGTTTTGTATATCACACCCAAATATTTCTGGAACAGTTCTTGAATCTGTTGTCTCGTTCCTTGGATCTTTTAGGGTTGACATTGCACAGTGCTACCTTAATGAAAGGTCTTTGCTTTGTGATATTTCGTGTTAAAGGCCTGGATTTTCAAGGAAGTTTTCTGGAATTTACAGTAGATGCTGCTGCAACTTAATAAAAACGTTTACTCTTCTGCCTGAACTTTACATACTATTTCAACTTCAGCCATTTCTTTGCTTGTTTTAAAAGTGTTTTATGATGCTGTGCAAGAAACACTAGAAAGGGATAGCTGACAAGGAAAAAATTAAAAATTGGATAAAAAGTAAATGAATAATGTCATATTACTAAAAAGATGAGAGGCTAATTTGTGCCGACTTTTTGCTAATTTTGTTCAAGCCTCAAGATGAGGAGCTGTCACCCGTTCTGTGTAGCACTGATGACAGTGCCAATGATCCATGAAATAAGCTGCCGCTGGCTTTGTTCTGATAAGAATGAACAAATCTGCACAATGTACGGCTCCCAGAATCTCATTTTCATACTTGCATGCAGGCTAAAAGAAATAAGCTGTTTGCAGGCTTGATTAATCAGACATTTGAGGGTTTTTTGTCTCTTTGATCTCTTTCGTCTCCTAGGTAACTTGCTTGACATTAATGTTGAGCTTGAGTAAAGACAATCAGGAATTGTAGACCGAACTGATATAAAAATTAAAGACCTTAACACTTTAAGTACTCCAGTAATGGTTCCGCTTTACTTCAGAAAACATCTGTTTTCATTTAATTAAAGAACAAAAGAGAATAGCATAAATATTTTTCATAGAGACCTGTTATTCCATAAAAAGTTAAAGTATGATAATTGGTATTTTTAAATAAATGCCTTGAAACTGTTCAAAAAGAAGCAAAGCTTCAGAAATTTGTTACAAGGTAACAATTTCAGATGAGTAGAAAATTTATGAAAAATAACGGATAAGGAATTTTCATTTACGCCACATTAAACATCTAGAGTAAGAGATTTGACGTGATTATTGGTCAACTTCAAAACGGAAAGGTCTTTGCCCAGTAGAAACTAAGTTGTTTTTTTAAGTTTGTCTTAAAAACATATATATATATTGTGTTACAAGGATGAACCATTATATCAGCTTTACTACCCAATATGATTTACACACTTTAAACCTGTAAAATTGAAAGGAATTTAAAAAAAAAAATGTCGCAGTGCGTTTGCTTGAGGTTATGCAGACGCTTTTACAAATCTTCCAAGTGGCTGTAAAGATGAATGCCTCAAGGGTCTAGCCAGGGCCCTGCTTTTCCAACCAGCTAAAGCCCTTATCTTAAATCCAAGCAAAGTACCATTAATCTTTTTGAAAGACCTTTTATGGCTTTTAATATATCCCAAATTAGAACATTTTACACCCTTGGTTCCTGAAATATGGTGATAAAAAGCCTTTAGAGCTTAATTTTCCTTACTGCGTGCTCTGACCAATTTGCAGTTCTTTGTGATAATGTTTAGACACCTTAATTAAAATGCAGCAAAATATTGGATGTTCTATATGGAAAATGCTGATACTTTGACTACACAAGAAATTGTTGTATATATTTTTATTCATGCTTTCTTACTTCTTTAAGATTGTATTTTATTGAGTTATCTGATGACCTGAAATGTGTTTTTTAAAAAAAAAAAAAGTAAAACCCATTGACCAAGCTTTTATGGATTTCTTTTGGGAAAAGGGGAGAGTGAAGATGTATGTCTGGGTGTGGGTGGAAGCAGAAGACGTGTAATCTGACTGATATGTTTGTGTATGTGTTTATATGAGACATATTTTTTTTCACGTCTTGAAAATTTGAGTCTAGCCTAGAAATGATAACATTAATGCTGCAGAATGTTTCTCCTTTTACTTCCACGCAGACTGCAAAGGATCTTATTATCCCATTTTTCCTGTACTTTTCAGAGATGGAAGAATTCATTCTGTCTTCCAAGAAATACAGATCAAAAGATTTCTCTGCAGCACTTGTATAGACCTCACTTGTGTATATTTGTATTTAAATAAGTGTCTAATAGGCCACTAGAATATATTTTGAAGAGATGCTGTTACTCATCACATCGTAAGAGCTCATTTTGAAGTATGTTAGGAGGTAAAATACAGTTCAAAAATAAGAGCATGACTCCCCTGATTGACAGTCTTCAGCCATCAGATTATTTTTTTTAAGCTAATAATTAGTCCTGTTTCAATTAACAAGTAAATATTTTTTGAATATTTTAGGTGAGTTTTCATAAGCCTTTTTATAGCTGCCCTTAAGTGTTAAGTGACAATGCAAATAAGAGAATGTTATGTTCTAGTCTTTGACTTGAGATTTGGCAGTTCAGGTGTTGGCATTGAGTTACTGATTACATAAAATGTTACTGCTCAGGGGAGAAATGATGTAGGCAATAATATAAACGTTTTGAAATACCTGGTCACATGAATTATTTTGTGCATCAAAATGATTCTGTAGGTACATATTTATTATGACCTTACAATACATGCAAATAGTAGATGAAAAACTTGGTTAACGTTATTTATTTTGTACATGTTCCTTTTAGAATACTATGCTTATCTCTCAACTCTGTGTTTGTGTTGCCAGTGTTTAGAGCCTCAAAGAAAGCACAAACTGAGGTTGTATTTGCTTCATGTAGACTCTCCAAGCCTTCTGCAGAAAAGCTGCTTTCTTGATTCCTGAACCCAGAAAGGCCCATAAAGTAGAATAAGGCAGAATAGCTGGTAGCGGTGCTGATTTGTTTCACTTTGTTAACAAAATGATGAGGGTGTCAACCTTGCGGTAGGTGTTTGGTGGGAGGGTTGTAGATGTGTCGGTGCCTCTACACCTGAAGGTGTATCTTCAGTTCTGTCTCATCTTACCTGGATAAAGTGTCTCTGAGTAAGTAAGAATTGCCTGTATAGGTGCTGCAGATTACTATTAATCAAAGTGTTAAGGAGTCTCCCTTCCCTCTCTTGTGTGATGCTCCCATGACATTTGGGGAAATTTAGAATATCCAGTCAGAACCATGTCAGTGAAATTCATTTGGTTTGGGCTGGATAGGAGAAAAACCTGGTTATTCACAGAATCACAGAATTGTGGTGGTTGGAAGGGACCTCAGAGATCATCGAGTCCAACCACAAAAAAAAAAAAAA
>JAOQGH010000002.1:32241914-32255160 GCA_025769975.1 Gallinago jamesoni | reverse complement strand
CAGCAGCCCACGACAAACCAATAATCTTGGGCACTAGAGCATGCCCTGAAGAACCATGTCGATACGTTTCTTAAATACCTCCAGGGTATTTATATGAACATCACTGTTCATAGCAGTTTTGGCTAAATGAATCGCTTGTTTGTCTTGGAGAAACGCAGTAACTTTAGAGGCCAAATTCTTCCATAATTCACAATTTAGTTGCAGATAATGTCAACTCATGACAGTAATCTCAAAACATAACTACAATAAAGCAGTTATGAATGCTGATTAAGGAAAATAATCTGGTCATAGTTCACAGTACATAGTACATTCTTCCATCTTTTTTTCTTTATTCTCTCCCCCACCATGCCCTTGACATTCACTAAAGTGAACTTAATTCTCACAGTGTGAATAAGTTTCTGAAAATACAGTAGTATTCAACTATAGCCTATTATGACCTTATTTGAAAAGCATGCATGTTATCATGCTAATAATCTAAAAATGTGATGTGAAGACTAAATGCCAGATGGACTATAAGGACACTGCTTTGTTTTCTTTCTGGACAGTCTGAGTAAAACATGACTACTGGTACTACTAGAAAATGTGTGGTAGCAGCAGCTCTTCCTGTACAAAAGTATCTTTTTGGGGTATTTGTTTTATGGGTAAGACCTGATACTGTTGTGTTTGTGCAGCTGAGGTCACAGACTGGTCTTAATATTGAATGCTGTGTGTGTATATCCATGTCTATATGTTTATTTAAAGAACAAACAAGCAAAAGGATCTAGTGAGCTATTGCCCCTTTTATTCTTAAAAATGAAGGATTTGGTGAAAAGGATTGCTTGCCTCAGGATCCTACTCCTCTGTATTTCTCTCAATAGACATTCCTGCTTGTCTGATCTAATAGGCATCAGCCTAATATCTGAAAGATATTTTAATATCTACTGACTTTTGGGAAACAGTATCAGACCAAGTAATTTGCGAGGCTTAAATTTCATATGAGCCATTTGCATCTATTCAGTTTTCCTTTGTTCCTTTTTATGTCTTAGCTTGGTGTGAAAATTGCCAAAGCTGCTGCTTGCCGCAACTTTGTAAAAGCCAAGCAAGAAGCGGAGGCTGCCCAAGAAGCTCGAAAGAAAAAGAAGCTTGCTTGGGGGTAAGTCATTTGAGTACGGAATTAAACATTTGTGGTTTCGTTGGCACTAGCTGCATACAATACAATCTCAGTTCAGTGTTTTCTTAGTTGAAATAGGCTTGTGCTAATCTTATTTGTTTAGTTTAACATTGTTGGGTTTGGGGTTGTTTTTTGTAGTGGGTTGTTTTTTTTTTTTTGTAGCAGTGTATCAGATTTAAGTACAGAGGCTTTACCAGAATTAAAGTATTGATTATATGGCTACAATTGCCTTAATGTCTTTATTACTTTATACTTATTACTTATATGCTTTATCATATATTTATTTAGTATTAAAAATAAGTTTTATTTTTGTTATTAAGAATAGTATCATTGAATACCTGAAACGCATATGTTCATGATTCTTAATGTTTTTTGTGCTCTATTTCAGATTTGAAGCCAAGAAAAGATGGGAAACAAAAAGCAACATGGGATACATGTAATCCATCCTGTTTTCCTCAGGACTCAAATACTTGGTTTTGCTTGAAGGATCTTTGTCAGCGACTTAAATCTAAACGCAAACAAAAATCCCAACACATCGAATTCCTTGTGTTTCTTTGAATGATGTTAGATTGCAGTATATTGTTTTCTCTCTCTCATAATGTAAGAAGAATACTATCTAAGCATCAATAATATGTTAAATATGGTATTTTTCTCCAAAATACTGGAATCTAAGGTAATGCACTTGGAGTCTTGGTAGAGAACTTTCTGATGTTAGGATAAAATACTGGGTCCATATGTATTCTGTGCTGCGCAGCAGTTACAATGTGTGGCTGTAAGGAGGGGGGTAGGTTTTCCTGCTAAGGTTATACAGACTTAATGCACTAAGTACCACTTCTTGGGTTGCTTGAAAGTTTGGACAGCCACTAAATAAAGAAAAGCTAAACCATGCTACCTGTTTAAAAAGTCATTATTTATGCATTTATGGGCCTAGTAAATATAAACAGAAAAAAAGTTGGCTGAAAAAATCCATCCTCCCTTTCCTGGGAGGATCTGGCAGTATTCATCATGTCCTGGTGCCATGTTCTTCAGAATACTTCAAAGTCCCATTTTTCTTGCCTTCCCAAGAACTCGTTTGAAAAGTCCTAGGTTCTTTGAGCAGATAAAGTATAGAAATACATATCTCAATATATATCTGGAATACGTTACATTGTGCAGTTAACTGTACCCAAGAAACTCCAAGTCAAATGTTTTACAGATCAATTAGGATTTGAATGTTTTTGTTATAAGATTATAACAGGAATTGATGATAATGTGTTTTCAAAATTGTTCTCAGTGAAAATTAAGGACGCATTCAGAACTAATAACTTTTCTCCCTGAAGCTCTTGCATATGTGTTTAGTCACCACAATGCCTGAATTGAATTGGTAATGTAAATGTCAGTTATTGTTAACCAAGATTAATATGTTTCAGGCCAAAGGTATGGTATTAGCGTAATGGTGATTTACTATGTAAGTACTTGGGGCTAAAACAACTTGCCAACAAATAGCAATTTGAAGTTTTACGGCACCAATTCGAAGAGTTTAGGTTTGCAGTCCAACATGGAATAGTGCATTTTTGTTCATTAGCCCTCAGGATGTTTGAATCTTTTTTTTTTTTTTGAGCAGAGCATCATATTTCTTTCACAAAGATGAGAGTTTGCAATATGGTAATCTGCAGTTAGCTGTAATTAGTTACGATGACAGAGTTGAATACAATTGCCAGGATTGTAAATCAGGGGCTAAACAGGTTTCTGCAGTATAACATCATAAATCTCGCACTTCAGTTTACAAAATGTATTAGCTTTAGTAACTTTGGTGTGGAAGGAAACAAATGATATCTCTTTGTGATTATATAAAGTTAAATTGCATGTTTACTTGGATAAACAGATTGCATCATGAACCTTCCTCAAGATTTTTCTCAGTTCCAAATGTTCCTGTCCGAAACTTCCAGGTTCTCTGTCCATAATTTCTTTGTTTTTTTAAGCAGCTGGTAGAGGAGTGTTAGACACAGTTGACCTTTCTGCTTGTTACATACTGAAAAGCAGAATGATGCTGATAATTTTGTGCTAAAAACATCAGCACTATTCCATTAGACATTTAAAAGTAGCGTATATTAAACAGAGGCTATACCTTTTCTTGTAATAGTTGCTCTTAATAATAACAGTATTTATTAGTCAAAGATCTTGATCTTAAGGCTCTGTGCTGTTTTGATATGAAAATGCAATTTAAAGGAAATACAAAGCCTCAAAATGCAGCTATTGTCTGACAACTTGCCAGATTATAGACAGCAGTGCATACCCAGCCACCTGGAATATTTTTCACTTAAAATAACCAGTTATTTTTATGTTATGCTATTAGTACTGTAACTATTTGGAAAGTATGCAGAATACTGGGTATTGGGTTACTTGTACAATGCATTTAAAAATGATCACGTTTTAAGTATTTTGTTCTCCCTGAAGTATTCGCTCAGAATATTAGTTAATTCCCTGAATTATACCAATTCAAGAAAACCCACCTGATTAGCAAGGAAAATACAAAAGACTAATACAGCTTTATAGAGGTCATCTGAATACATAATAAAAAAATGAACGCATAACTGTACCTTTAATAAACATCCTCCTAAATTGCTGATCTGATTCTAAGAGGTCTTGCATGCCTGACACTTTTTTTTTTTGTTTTAAAGTATTTTTTCTCTGTGAATTTTGGCCAAACAAGTCAAACTGCATTCTGAGATTTAACTGTTCCTGGTTTTTAGCAGTGTTAAAACAATCCAAATGCTTGTTTCAGTTAACCGAAACCTTTTTAATCAGCTTAAATGTATAATCTCTTATACTGAACTAAATTTGAGATGTAGTAATAATTCTTTTAGCAAATGAAAAGTTAGTACCGTCTCATTGTATGACTGAAATCACGTATCTAGAGGAATGTACTTAAATTATTAATTTTCAAGCAAATCTGTTGTGAAGCTAAATATTTATTAGGACCTTATTTAGTGGTGTCTTGGGTTGGGCAGTAGTGAAAAGGCAGCCTTGTCTAATCTCCTTCCTGCCCCTCAGAAGCCTTGAGGAACCTAAATGCACACACTAGTTTTGCCACAGTTTTTCCTCCACCATGATTTTTCATCTCTTCCAGCTGTAGCCATGGTACTCTCTTGGATATCCTGAGTAGTCTTAAGTCATTTCAGGAAAAAAAAAATTCATAGCTTCCCAAGTGCAGTTCTCTGGAGTCATTCTTTCAACAAGGGTTGAATCTTGAGCTACCTGTCCTCATCAAAGGTAGTGCTGTTACGTGCTGATAAGGTCTCTTAATGAAGTTTATTACTCGGGTACTGCAAAGCACTGAGAGATCTGGATTGCTTTTGGTTTTGCAATAGATTTGGTCGATGGGAAGTTGATGTCTCTGTGCACTCTTCACTGAGCAGTGTAGACGCTCCTTGTCCTACGCTTCTTACTCATGCTGGTGTCATTTTTTTCCATTTCTGCTCCCATCGGGGAATAGTCCAGACTCGTGTTCCTGCAATTCTGTTGTGTTCTAAGGCCTACACCATCAAGAAATAAATTGTTTTATCAACTCCTGTGGCAAAATACAGCCAGTTTGAATTTTGACACCACCATCCTAATACAATTACTAGTGTTTCTTAATACTGCATTCCTGAGCTCCTAAACCAAAGAGTGGCTGCAGGGACAGTTTGACAGATAAAAACATATATATATAGTTGTTAGAGTTTTAATAGTTTTTTGCCTGCAACCATAATCTGTATCATTTTTTTTTTTAAAGTTTAATTCTGTTGGAGAAGTTTCAAAGATAAGTATGGTGTGTAATAAGCCTTTGCAACCTCTAATTTGTGAAGGAGTGTCTGTCCAGTTAATACTTGCTCATTGAAGCAAGGGGTTTTGAAATAGCTGAAGTACGAACTGTAATTACTGATGTCTGTTTCCTATTCACCGATGGCTTCTGGCATTTGATCAAAAAATGTAATGTATTGCTTAATCTCAGAGCATTCCCCACTTGCAAAAATGTTTACTTCATGAGAATCGTACAGCACTAAATGACCTCAGCAAAACCCAAGTAGATTTTTATTTGGTATTGATCATGTGTAGTTAATCCACCAACAAGTATTCTTCCTGTCACTTTTGAATGTTGGTGATTTAGATATGCATGTATTTATAATCTGCTTCTAGTGTAAGCTCAAAGCATTTAAAAAACTTTAAAATATACGAAGGGAGTGGGTTTTTTACTTCTCAAGTGGGGTGGCTAAAAAGAGGAATACAAAGGGCGAGTGATTTATGTGAGGGCAAACTGCAGCCTGGCAGCCAAGTGGCAAATGGAACCTCCTGGTTTGTGTGCAGTTTGTCATTGCTGGAAATGATGTGGAGAAAGAAGTCACAAACAAATGCGGGGCAGGTGCCTAAATCTCTTTGAAAGCCATTGGGTACCCACCTCATTACCATCTGTCCTACTGAGAGGGTAAAAAACTGGGATATTGAATGCAGATGTTCCAAACATCACAAGAGTAAGTGGAAGCCCTAATTTCATTTCAGAAAAGTTGTCATCTTTCTTGTTGAAAAATGCCTGCGTTGCTTTCATCTGCCTCCAGCTGTGTCTATTATACCATCAAATCTTGTCTTCCCGGTTTGCTTGGGACTGTGTGTAACAGAGTTGAGAGGTTTTTCTATTTCTTCTTTTGGAATCAGATCTGGAATTTAACATTTCCTCCTTAAGAAAGCATGAAAGTTAAACAGATATTAAGAAGTGCAACCAGCCAACTTGTATATCAAATGAGCTCTGCAAATTGCATGTGGTGGTGCTTGCCATGCCCATTCTGTGGTTGTGTTCATAAATAAGATGGGCGCAATCTGAGGCAGGAGAAAGGTATTTGAGTTAAAAGACAGCATCATACCAAGATGTTGGTTGAGTTCCAAATCGGAGAAGCGTGTCGGTTCTTAAATCGTCCGAACTGAAATAGTGCATTCATTTCTCATGGAGTTTCCCAGGTGTGCTGGCTGCTTGGCTCGTACAGGTGAATGACTCAAGGTCAACATAAAATGACCACAGACTGAAATGAGCAGTTTTATTTCTTTGTTATGTCGCAGAATGAACTATCCTTTTGCAACTTTTTTTTTTTCTGTAACTGAATGCAAATTCATGATATAAGAGTAAAGAGACATAGGAAATAAGGATTTTTACTCAAATGAGAACTGCTTTCTGATAGCAAAGAGGGAAGAATTTTGTTCATCCTTTTTGGCAAACAATCTGAAATGACCAATATACTCATGTCCCAGACAGCAAATCTAGGTATTGAATGAAGTGCAATGCTGCCTGTAGAAGGGTATATATAGTATTTTGAGGCTTTCTGTGTAGAGAATTGATTGCTTACCTTCTGGGGCCTGCCTTAATACTCAAATGTTAGTCGGCCCCTACTGCTAGAGACCAGTAATTCCAGACTAGTAACCCCCTGAATTTACCAGTACTGCTTGATGAGACAAGGAAAAATCATCCTATTTTATAGGATCATCCTATCATTTGTTATCCTGGGAAAAGATTCCTAGCATAACCAGGGGAATTGGTTTCTTAACTGAGATGGTTTTCTTTCTTTAAACATGGATTCCTCATTTGTAGAATTTATTAAATTGCCTTTCCCACAATTATATTCGAAGTATGTCACCAGCTCCCCCAACTACTCTCAGCAATAGCGTAGCTTTTAAAGAAAGCCCTAAACAAAACTAGGTACAAACTGTAAACACCCAAAGACCACTGAAGCGTTGGTGCGTTGCATGATTCAGCTTCTAATTGCCATCAAAGAATGTAGCATGGAGTGTTTATTTTTCCTGCAATTAACGAAGTGAAGGTTGAGAGCAGCCTGGTAGCAGGAGCTGCCCTCGCTGTTATCTGCAGAAAGAGTACACAAGCTGCAAAGGGGAGAGGCAGGCAGATGGGCATTTCCTATTTGAATACTTTTCTCTTTATAGAAATATGTTTATAAAATATCCTCTGCTCTCACCGTAGCAATGCCAAGGGCCTTTCCCACGGAAATACCGACATCACAGAATATTCTTTCTTAAAAATTATTTCCTTTGCTTTTCTTATGTTTGTTTTTTCTCTATTCTAACAAACATAATTTTAAAATAAGCTTTGCTTTAGGTCACTCTAATTTTTAAAGACCAGCTCAGAGAAGGGATTTGGGTGTGTTTTGTCAAGCAGCAGCACATTTTTCCAAGCTCCAAGGCACTGCTGTCTCATGTCATACCTTTTTAAAGATCTGTGTCCCATCTCACACGCTGGACTGGACTACCTGCCCTTGGGGTCAGGACTTCAGGCTTCCCCTCTCTGGAGTGTTTGAGCAGTTGCTCCTTCCTTTCCAATCTTTTCTTCCTAAAGGAAAACTTCTTTAAAGCAGTTCCTTTC
Source organism: Gallinago jamesoni (assembly GCA_025769975.1). NCBI lineage: Eukaryota > Metazoa > Chordata > Aves > Charadriiformes > Scolopacidae > Gallinago > Gallinago jamesoni. Next base: position 32,247,628 of record JAOQGH010000002.1, on the reverse strand, counting down.
ACTGATCCGGTTTAGAGTGCGACTCCATGAATGGTTGTACAGGGGTAATGGGGAGAGTGGCTGAATGGGGCAGGGAGATGGGAATAAAAGGAAGGATGAGGTTCCTGTAGAAGTCATGGGAGACAGTGAATACATCTCCTAGACTGACATCATCCCAGGCCATACTGTACTTAAGGTCCCTGGGTCAGCTTTAGTCTGACAGTGCTCCCATTAGAATCAACCTCCATTGATTTTGATACCTGATGATAAGGCTGAATGTTGTTGTTGTTAAATAGAGTTCTGAATTTGAAGCATAGAATTATTTGATGTAATTAATTTTCTTTTTTTCTGATTCATTCAAAAAGCCTGTGCTCTAGGAATATGCTCCCAGACTCTTTCATCATGAAAGTGGCACGGTTCAGCCACAGACGAATCGCTGGGGATCATTCTGCTGCCCTCAATCAAGAAGAGCCTTTACTCCAAAACTGGTCATGCTGGAACAAATAAGGGTGACAAAATGTGTATGAAAACCAACTAGACTGGGGACATGGACCTCCATTTGCTAAGGGGAATGGATATTAGCTCCTATTTTAATGCTGGGTGGAGAAGGGTGTATAATTCCTTAAAGTCTGAAGGCAACTGGTAGGTGAAGAAAATGAAGTAGGAACTGCTGTGTTTGCTGCTAAACATGATCCAGCATTTAAATGCTGTCACAGCAGGTGCAGAAAGAGCTCTTCTGTGTGTTAACTGCTTTGCAGGGGCCTGAGCTCTCTTCTTCAGCGTTAATATTCATTGGTCCTACCACCTGTATGTTGCCAGAGTTCTATCAGGTATCTACTGATCCTCAAAATGTGATTCCCAGTGGCTTTAATGGGCTCCATCAAAAGATCTGGGCCTTAGCTCTGAGGCTTCTGGCTCAGTGGAAGTGAAGGTGAAGTGGAACAGGTTGTGGAGGAGTTTTTAACTAATGGCCATGAGTGAGAGTTGTGAGATGTCCAGGTGTCAGACCCTACTTCTTTGATACAAGGAAAATGGTCTATTGAAGCTGGGGAGAAAAAGAAACTTTAGAAAAGGAATCGAGAGCTGAAGGACTCCAGCTGGAAGAAGGAAGTCGAGTGGTTGGTGGAAACTCTTCCAGCTCCACTGATGTCAATGGTGAGATAGTTTCTGTCTATTAAAAACCAGATGGCTGGTTTACGCAAGTTGAGAGTGCGTGACTTGCTGTTATTTAGGTACAGGGAGGTGCTAAACAACTCACTGAAGGCTGCCTGGATGTTGTTGATATTTCAGCATGTGAGCTCTGTAAAATTCAACACAACTACTGCTGCAACAACAGAAAAAACCTTCCCAGAAATGTTTTTGTACTGTTTGGTGAGACCTTATCACAGCTGGCATGTCCCTTTCATTACCCTTAGGTAAGGTAACCAGGTGGCTGCAGCCAGAGGTGCACCAGTCACTGTCACTAACGCCGTGGGTGGCAGAGCACTGGAAGAGGCTGCCCAGAGAGGTGGTGGAGTTTCCTTCTCTGAAGACACTCAAAACCTGTCTGGACACGTTCCTGTGCAACCTGCTTTAGGTGGACCTGCTTTGGCAGGGGGGTTGGACTAGATGATCTCCAGAGGTCCCTTCCAACCCCATGTGATTCTGTAGATAGAGTGATAAGAACTGGAAAAAACTACCAAATAGACCATGTAGGAGCCATTTTTGGTGCCAGCTGGGAGCACGCACGCCTTCATCAACAGAGTTCCTTGGTTTGGAAGGAGGGAGTTCATGGATTATAGAAATTGCTTGGGTCATGGGTTAGTATAGTACAGACTCCTTGACTCACAAGGAACCAAGTGTCAGGGTAAAGACATCCAATTTTTTTCCCCAATAAGAGCACAGGAGGGTTGGGAAAGTTGGCCAAGACTGTGGAGAATATGACTCACAGGTTACAAAGCCCTGATCTCGTGTTGATCTTAACCAAGAGCAGGCAGCCTGATGTTTGACTTCTATACAGTGGGAACCTGGCAGCAACCTTTGTGATTCACAATCTGTTATAAGCACCTATTTTTCTGCTGCTCGCAACCCTTAGGTCTTACATATTTTACCTTTGTCCCATATTGATTTACTTTTTTTTTCAGTTGACTTAATTATTGTCAAGGTTAACTAGAAATTTATGAGCCATAACCAGATCTAGGGTCCAAATTACTGTTGAAATAGGTTTTGGGGAATAATTATTAGAAATTCTCAATTTTTCCCATGTTATTTATTTGGTGTGGAATTCATCCATTTTCCTGACATACCAAGAGCTGTATAATCCTTGTTGCACTAATTTGCTGGTGCAATATGCTACGGACTAAAGCTTTTCTGTACCAAGACTGAACAGAAGCTTTTTTTCCAAACCTTTTATTTTTTTTTATAGCCTGGTGTTTCAGATTTAGCATAATGGCATCGCGAATGTTAATGTACCTCAGTTGATATTTACAGCAGTGCTCAGCAATGCAATTCATCATATAAGCAGAGCATTTTACTTTTAGAAGAAATAAGTGGAAGTGCTTAGATCACATAGACTCCATTAGAAATAGGATGTCCATCTAGTAATAGAAAAAATGTGTGAATTCATCCTGAGGATAAATGGGCACAGATCTATTGAAGCAAGCGGTCTTTTTATATGAGTGGAGTTGCACATGTTTTCTCCGGGGATCAGTTCAGTCCACTTTGCCTTTGTAGTCTGTGCTGAAATTCTTTAAGATAGGAAAAACTTGCAGAGTATTTGCATGTAGTAAGTGCCTGGCATAGATCAGAGTCTTTACTTTTCACTTTTGCTAGCAGTACAATCATTTAAAATTAAAGAAAAAATAAAACAAGTAATTAATCCTGTATGAATGTTCAAACATTCTGTTACTAAGAGTTATTTTCTCCCCCTAGACCTTGGACTTCCTCTGTGTATGATCCAAGAAGGCAAGGAAAAGTCCTTTCCAGGAAAATACATTTTTCAAGTACCCTGATTGTGCTATGATACCCGCTCTACCTGAATCTTTTTAGATAACAGGCATCATGCTGTCTTTGGTTTATTTATCTCTGATCGAAGAGCAAGGGAACATAGAAGTGGCAGTCAAGGAACATATTAGGGTGTATACACAGTTTGTGATAGTAAGATCAAGCAGAACTTGTGAGAGGGAGAATTTTCTTCATCTAGAAATGCAGCAGTGCTTATAATAAGATCCACCGTCACAAAGGACAAAGAACGATCTGGAAAAAACTCCCTCCCCCACACCCTTGAAAGGACAGACTGATCTTGTTTTTAAGGTATGGATTTGGACTCTGGATATTTCTGCAGGATGGTCTAAGATCATCCTGTCCTGAATCCAAGCTGGCTAGGAAACAGGCAGCTCCAGTCCCAAATCTGTGCAGCTCTCTGAGCGCGGTGCTGGGTCCACTCTGTTAAACCTTCTGAGAGTCCCCGAGCCTTGTTTGCAAAAATCTGGATAGACATTCCTCTGAAGATCATAGTTCGATATCCAGCTCTGGCACCATTTCACTGTGAGACCCTGGAAAAAGTGCTCCGAGCCAGATTTTTAAACATGCAGAGCCATCCCAGAGCCCGCTGTTAAAGCGCTGCTGATCTTTTAAAAGATGCTGCTGGGTTGTAGTCTCTGGTTTTGCCAGAGGGTATACATAAAGCCACTCAAACTTTGACACTGCCTCACAGGGAGGCTGTGAATGAACTTGTGCATTAACCCCTGAGTACAGGCACTCTCTTTTTGATCCAGTGGAAATTTAATTATTTATTCAAACCGACATGATGCTTTTAGGGAGGATCAGTCAGCTCTGGGATACCCGGTGCCTCAGTGGCTGGGATATTTCCTCAGCTGTGAGAAGGGTGTCTTCCAGACTCTAGTCCAAATTTGATAGAAGTAATCAAATTAAAATGTTTTACTACTGTGATGACTGTTTTGGTGAAAAACTAGTCCCTAATGAGAGGCTGGTTGCTTTCTGTCCATCTTATTGCAGATGGGATGTGTAAACTTCAACTGCTACCTATAGGGAGAACCCCAACAAGGAAGGACCTCCTGTCTGGTCTTAGGGAAGTGCCTGTTTTTAGGCTTATTTATATGATCTCAAGCTGCTGCCTCCACAGTTCAGCTGTCAGGTCCTCCTTAAGCTATGGTGGGTGGGAAGGGGGAGCACTATGGCAGGGAGACCTCATCCTTCCAGGCTCAACCTCTCAGCACTGCAACACCCAAATTCTTTAGGGGATACAGTCGTGATGTTCTCACTCTTGTTTTCTAATCAGGAAAAAAAGAATAATTTTGTTGTCTAACCTCTTGATTGTGTTCTCTGCTTATAGTTTAGTTCTTTGCTGTCTTTGCTATGCTGTTCAGACCAGATAATAAATGGAAATCTGATCCTGACAGTGCCCCGTGCTGCAGAGGGAACAGCTTTCCTTTGTCATTGCTGAAGGGGAGAGAAGGAGAATGAGACTTCACCCAGGTGTGCAGGTGGTGGTTGATCCCATGAAGGACTCTCTGGTGGAGCCTCCATGGGCTGCAGGGTATCTTTGAGAATACTGTGGCTCTAACCAATGCCTAAGCTCTCGACTCTTTCTGACTGAAAATTCTCCTGGACAGAGCTCTGTGTTTTAGAAGAATAGAGGTTTTCACCATCTGACCATAGTTGCTTCTACCTCCTCCCACTGTACAACTCTCTCAGAATTTTCCTTTTTTTTTCCCCAGAATGGCTTTCTAAACCTGGTGCTTTAAATCCAAAACATACAGCCCAGTTCTTTTGGCGAACGGTTTCTGTGGTTTTGGTGCTTGCTACTGCTTCCTTTCCCCAGCATGGTAAGTGTTCTTCATCTTCTTTCTTCCACAGTTCTCAGATGGTGAGTCAGCCTCACTTGTGTTTAGTGTTCTGAAAGCAGCTATAAGGGGTTATAAGGCCAAAAGGGATAAAGAAACATGGTGAATTATACCATGTTTTGTATTAAAAGTGTGTAAGAAAGGAGGACAGAATCTGTTCTACACAGGCAGGTAAGTAATGGTACGTAGAAAATCCAACTTCCAAATCCTTTTTAGGAATTTGGAAAGAAGACTACTTCTAAAAATCTAACTATTTATACCCTGCCTTGCTAATTAACATGAACTAAATTTTGTCTTTCTTCATGTGGGAAGAATGAAGATAAAGGTAAAGGTAAAAAAGCAATTCAGTTAACTTCTTGCATATCATCACACAAGAAGCACCTCTGAAGAGGGCTGGAGCCAGTTCAAGAGAGGCACACACCTGAGAGCTCATAGGGCAGACTTCCAATTTGTATTAACGAGCTGGGTTAGAATTTTGTCCTGATTCTAAGACAGGAAGACCAACAAGACAGAGTCATTTCCAGGAGATATTGGACATAGAATCTCATTTAGAAATATTAATCTGATAACTTTTTGCTTCTTGAACAATAGATATGCTTAAGGGGTTGAAGACGCCTGTGAAATCACCTGCTTTTGTGGCAAAAAAAATTGGCTTTTCTTCCCCAGGGTGGCTGTTGTCCTTCCTGAAGAACTCAGCATTGCACGCTGAATAGCAGGGAGGTGTCTATATTACACAGAGTGTGGGTGACATGCAGAAGCAGCCAAATTTTTGCTTCAGCGTAGCCTGGAAAGCAGCTATGAAATGAGAAACAAAGACTGCGTAGCTGGCCACACCTTGGGAGGACGGCAGCACCCACAGCAGCTCTGAGCTCCCAAGCTCCAGCTCTCCCT
>JAOQGH010000002.1:32149917-32241814 GCA_025769975.1 Gallinago jamesoni | reverse complement strand
GACTGCGTAGCTGGCCACACCTTGGGAGGACGGCAGCACCCACAGCAGCTCTGAGCTCCCAAGCTCCAGCTCTCCCTCCTCCCTGCTCCCGTACCGGCACGGAGAAGGGCTTGCCTGGCTTCCCCCCGGCTTCCTGCAGCTCCGATATTGTAATTCTGCTGCAGTCGTGCCTGCCATCTGAATTCATTTGTCATATTCTATGAACTAGAATCCATCAAAGCATATTCACTGGCCTTTTAATTAGTGTTAGATTAGCATTTTAAGATACGGGTAAATTCCCAAGTCTAACTTTGTTTAAAGGTGCATATTCACTACAGTAGCCAGGAAATCGTGTATTCTCGTGGACTTATTACCTTAGTAATGTAATGCTGTGAGGGAAAAAGGCCGATAATACTTCCGACAAATATTAAATGTTATTTGTATAGCTACTGTCTGTGAATTTAAACAGAAAATCATTCCTCGTGCCTTGCCATGAAACACGCACAAATTTCTTTTGTGGCTTTCATGTTTCATTAAAGCTTTGTATGTGGAGGAGAGGAAAATCTAAATTGCTACTTAATTAAAGGGATACTGTCAGATTAAATATATTTTGAAGAAATGAACTTGGCTCTTTACCTAGATTGTCAGTAACACCTAGGATTATTAAAAATGAAATATTTTTTAACATCTAATATACTTCTCACCATTTATCAAGCTGGGTCTTTTCTTCTCTTTGGCTGGTGAAACTGAAACAGTCTCTTGCTTTTCCCTGTAGTCAGCTTCATTGTCTGGATCCTATTAGCTAACCCAGTATTTGAGGGCTTTAAGTTGTAAATACCAGGAAGTGAAGCTTACATCTAAACCAAAAAAAAAAAGAGAAATGTATGGCTCTTTCTTTATTCCATTAAAATATTTCTCTAAAGCTGGACATAATGTAATATATGCTCCTTTAATCACGTTTTTATCGCCACACAGCATGCGCAGTGCGGGTTAAATCCTGGAAAGTGCTGAGCTGGTTGTGTGTGCACCTTCCCGTCATTAGGACCAGGCGTGGGTACCTCTGACAAGCGAAAATGAGAATTGTTTTGGAGCCCCTCCAGCACCTTTGCTTTCCCACAAGGGCTGAATGGTCCTCTCTGGAAGGGCAGGCAGAATCTTACTGAGGCAAGTGCCAGGTAGGGAAGCTGTAGAGAAGACTGGGTCCTGCATAAGGAGTTTTGTTGTTGATTTTACAGGAGGAGAGAGATGGTGTGTATTATGAGTTAATTTTACTGTACTTGGAAGTGATAATATGTTTAGCAATGCCAGAACCCTGCAATGTCAGAAAGGGCATTATTTACAAAATGGCCCTATCTATGTATACCAGTGGAAGCTGGTTTTGGAGTTTCATATTAATGCACATTAGCATCCTCAGGAACCTATCTGATAATACTTACACATGGAGACTTAAGCTCCTTAAGTAGTGTTCACACCTCCATGAAAAATAATACAGTTAAGTTCTTCCTTTAAATAAACTTTCTAAGCAAGTCTATTAACAGTTATCTGCTATCTGCCACAAGGGGAAACATGCAGACAGTTCTGTAGTGTCTTATAAATCTTGGGCTGCTGAGTATTAGGTAGTAAATTAAATGAGAAGTGAGAGCTCCTTTCACTGGATCCTCCTACTTCATTTTACCACATGGGAATGTTTAAGTTGAGTCCTAAGGAAACAATCTGCATCCCTGAGGGATGTGTTCCTGTGTTCTGAAAAATAAACCTCCTACATAAAAGGCATTTTAGAATACTTTTGGGGTAAAGATTCACCATGGCCTGCCCTGGTGTCATACAGTGTTGTAGCATTTTAGCACGGGTATGTGTATAGCGAGGTCACTCATAAAATCTGACTTCAAATATCTGTAGATGTCCACAGGCTCCTACAGCAAACAATAGCCTGTGGTTTGGCTCCTGCTAGGAGAGAGTTGAGCAACTGGAAGGCAATTCCCAGGTCGGCTGTTTCCTCTGACTGTGAGCAATTCCCTTCATCATTCCCTGCTTCATGGTCCCCTTGCGGAAGGTGTGGACAGGGGAATAAAGGAATACATTCCCACCCTTGCCATGGCTGTGGTGGCCAGGGATCTCCATGGTGGAAACCATACGAGTCACTTGAACAGAGGTTCTGGACAGGGCCATGGAAGCTGATGGGAAGTTCTGTCTGCTATGAAATACTATCAGCTCATTAAAAAACCCAAACTCTAAAGAAGAGCGGTCATTGTAAATTAAATTCCATAGATTATTTTGGTTTGTGTTAGATACATTTGTGTGAAATCTTACTATTTTCATCCCATTTATTGCTGCATGGATTTCACAACGGCAGTGGGATTTCATTTGAATGAAAAAACCCTCAAAAACTGGAGGATTTGGGTTCTAACCATAAAAGGTAAGCTAGCTGGATTTATAATAGGCCATAATCAAGTAAAAATACATAAACAGGGAATCAGACATGTACAGGCAACACAGAACATAGATAATTCCTTTTAGGATTAAGCATATGGCCAGCAGCTGGCAGATCTCTGCAGATCTCCGTGAAACTAAATGATAACGTAGACATCCTTTGCTGCGTGTTCCTGGGTGACAATAATTGGTAGGAAGGAAAAGACTGGCCATCCATAATCTTTATTTTTTATTTCTGTTTTGACAATGTGAAGGAAGACAAGTAAAGGCAGAAGCTTCCTGGAAAGTATAAGCCTTATAAATGGCAGCAATGGGGAAAACAGGCTTTTATTTTCTTTTAAATTAAACAGAACTTTCCAGCATATGTTAGTATTCATGGCTTTTGCAGATCATGCATCAGAACAGAAGACTTGTGATGATTATTAGTTCTTTGTATTGCGGTAGGTCCTAGAGATCAGGGTGCTATTATGCTAGTTGTTCATAATTAGAGATTGTGTACTCCCTGGAGTAGTGACTATCTCAACAAACAAGACAAAGGATGAGAAAAAGGAAGTATTATTGTTCTCACTGTACAAACAGTGCACTGAGAAACCGACAAGTTAAATGATTTGCCCAAGCTCATACAAGGAGTCTTTGGCAGAATCTGGTAGACAAAGCTTCTTGTCTTGTTTGCTTTCTAGGAAAATGACTACAATGTAAGTAGTAGTAGATCGACCTCCCTTTGGAAAAGAAAGAAAATACTGTTTTAAATATAAAAATATTTTCAGATTTTAAAAATAAATTATTTTTGTCACACAAAATGCACATGGATGTCAGGTTTATATTTTTGAAAATTTTGGTTTTCTTTTCAGTTTGCCCAGTTTATTTCCATCCATCTTTCTATTTAAAAAGAGGCCAATAGGAAAACTAGGAAAGAGTTGAGACCTGGCAAGGAAAAACAATAAGCCAAAATGTTGATAAAAACCAATGCAATCTCCGTGAAGCTTCCAGCTTTGCTGAAAAAAAAAAATCTGAAAATTTGTCAATTTAGAAAAAAAGGGCTCCTTTTCACAAGATACACAGTTAACTTACTCTCTTATTTTCCCTCTTTGCCTACACACATTCAAGCCCCCAAGCCCAACGTGAGATGAAGCCAGCAGAGATACCTGGCTGTGCACCTGTGAGGATGCCCAGGGTAATCAGCCCAGGACACTCTGCTCGTTTCCATGACTGACAGTTCCTGTGCCTTTGGTATGCGAGGTGGAACAAGTGCTGGAGTCAGGATGAAGCTGTCACTCATCAGCTGGAGATGGGAGAGGCTGTGCTACAGAGCAGGGATAGGGTTCAGTAAGCGAGGGCCTTCAGAGATGTAACTTGCAGCACTGGGGGTATTTCAGGAGGGCTGTTGTGAATAGCTTGTGCGATCTGCAATCCTGAGCTCTTGTCCATCGTGGGTTTTCAAGGCCATAATTCTGTCTCTTCCCAACCTGTAGCACGAGTTTCTTTGAACAATTTCCTGCCATATCTGCACCAGTCAGAACCTGCCCTTTAGATACAGATCTCATTTCACTCTTGCAGTTCTTCATGTGGTGTCAAAGGTCCAGAATACCAGTAAAGATCCTATTCTTGATGCTTTTCAACATGGACACATGGAAGAGAGGTGCTTCACGCACAACAGAAATGTCCCTATTGACATCCCTTGATCAATCCTGTCTCGCTTTTAGTACACTGGAGGTAAATATGTAGTTTGTTTCTCTTTGTCCTTGTTTCTTAGTGCTAGAAGCACTGTGAAATGGCTCCTGTGCTCATACTGAGGCCAGCATGTTCCCCCTAAAGTCAGGGATGGGGGTCCTTGGACATCATCCTGGACAGTCTTGCAATATAAACAAGGTTTAAATACATTCTAAGACCTCCAGTCTTTTGAATGATAATGATGTAACATTTTTATGACACTTAACAGCTTCAAAACTGGAAGGAAAAGCAACCAAATTAACAAAACAAAACCCTTTGCTAAAACTTAATACTTTTTAGAACACTAAGTTGCCATAACAACTTGATGCAAAAGTCTTTGGTAGCAACTTTGTACTCGGTCCTATTGAGGCTAAAATAACCTTACTCTTGTGTTAATACTTAGCCAGCATAGTAAATACTATTGGTTACAGAAAATTAAAACTTTTAAATAGTGAAACTACTTTTACTGAAGTAAAAGAAACCTCTTAAATCTAAGTGTTTTTCTTCTTTTAAAAAAAGCATAATTTGTCAGACATTAAAATAACAAAAGGTCTTTGAAAAAGGATTATGGTTTCTGATGTTTCACTACTAGAATGGATTTACTTTATATCCTACTGATGTTGTAATCTTGAATTCTGAGGTAATGTTTTAGCCCTTTCTTTTCACATAAATAAAGATTTCAATGATAGCACTTCATTTCTTCTGTAGAACTTTCCTTTATTTTTCAAACTACTCATTTTCTCTCGCTTAAACCATTTCATCAGAATAACATACAAATTGGATGCAGTGCTTATTAGGAGGAGGGGAACAGTTAGAAAGGCAGGGCATTTCAAATCAACACGCTGCTGACTGCAAGGTAGATTTTAAATGGAGAATTTCCATACTGCTTATGTTTTCTTCCACAATGTATTTGTTAAAAAAACCCTAAGATTTAAGATTTCTCCGTAAAACAAAAATGTGTGCTTTTCATATATTGTGGGGTTTTTTTGTATTTTAAAGTCACTTGAACCTTCATCCCTATATGATGCACAAACAATTGTTTTCCACCACTACTGAGGATTTTAAGAATCAAAAAGCATATTTTAACACGGTAACAAATTACTTGCTAATCAGGCTGACTTTGTCCTTCTTTGAGAAACAGTACCATATATCTCTTTGGGTTGCACAGATTTTAATTAACACTAAGTGTCTTTAAAAAGCAACAAATTCCCACCCCCTCTGAAATTAAATCTACTCTTTGCACTCATTTGGGCTGCTTTAGGGTTGGTTTTTTTTTGGTTACATCTTATAGGAGAGTGAGCGGTGGGGCCAGCAGAGCATCTTTAAAGGTTTATTGTTTACCACCGAGGGAACAAAGACTGCTCTGCGTCCTTCCAGCTCAGGGAGACTCCACAAGAGATTTCCCTCCAGCAACTTCACTGTTATTAGCTTGCTTGCCAAATAGGGACCATTCTCCTGACTCTCACCCTACAACCTGCCTTTGAAAGTAGAGAAAAAGTGGTGTTTATAAACCAGATTTTTTTTTCTTCTTTATTATGTATAGTGAAACGAAGGCCAAAGCCTTTTCTGCTTCAGCAGAACCAGCAGGGAGGAAATACATGTCGTAATTACCTTAAACAAGCAGGAGATAAAGGCCGCTGCCTCTCAAGCCATGGGGTTTAAGGACACGATGAAAGGTGGAGGTGCCAGCACTCATGGCCCAGGACAACTGGCTGGGGACATGGTAGGGTCCCCATGTTCCCTGGTCTTCTCCTGCGGACAGGGAGTAGAGCCAGCCCCTAGGGCCTGGGGTGGGCTCTGCTCAGGTGAGTGCTCCCTCTGAGGGAAAGGATCTCCTCAAGTGAAAGAAATTATTTATTAGAGGAACTTGGAGACAGCTGAAGCATCGTGGAGGTTTCCTACTTGCAAACTAATGAGAGAGAAGACCAAGCCCTGAGGTCTTCTGGTGTCTCACGAGGACTCGCATGGACGCTGCGCTGAGGCTGCTGCAGGTGAGATGGGGCCGGGGATGGAGATGGAGGGAGGTTGCTCCCCGGGGGCTGGTCGGCAAGACGGGGCCATTGGGGTGGCCATTGGGATTGCCACTATGGGCCAGAGGTGGCTCAGGCCTGAGGAGGCCCCAGAGTGTCTCAGGCTGATGCCCAGCCCTGGCCCGCCATGGCAGGGCTGTCCCGCTGACAGGATTTGCCTTCCAGGCTCCCACCCTGCACAGCCAGATCTTTGTTGCCCTCTTGAGATGTGTGGCAGATTTATTTCTACTAATTTTTTAAGTACCGAGTGTATCTAGTGTACTTATTACTCCTAATTAATGTGAGAATAAAGAATCAAAGAGGGTATTCCTCCAATGAGTTGTTTCTGAAGAGTGACAAATTAATCCCCTTGGATATGGCTGAAGCCGGGGACGATCTTTTTGTTCCTCTAACAAACTGCAGCAATTAGACGTTCAAAACTCTGCTCCTGATAAATAGATTTTAATAGCTATTTTGTCTCTTTGTGTACGCCGGAATCCCGAGGCTTACGTCCTTCAGCCAGACGTTCTCCCAGGTAACGGTGGGCGCAGGAATGTGCTCCTGGCCGTCAGACCTGTGTGTGTGCACACTCACTCACGTGTGCACACACCCACATGTGCACACGCACACACATGTACACACACACACATGCGTGAGAGAGGCCGGCGTTCAGGGCTGCCCGAATCCCACTCAATTTGTTAGACTTTTTCTTATGCTCTTGTGAGCTTCAGACCAAATCCTCAACAGCCCCACTTGCTTGCACGGTTCCTGGCATTCCCTGAAGTGCCCTGAAAATACATAAATACGTTTTGAGATGCGTAAGGAAAAATTTGGGGGCTGAATTTTTATTATTTTTTTTTGGTTTGGTTCTCCCTGTAAATGCATCGTGACGTTTCAAGGGGATACTTGTAATCTGCTTTAATAGGGACCAGGTGGCATTTACCAGAACTCACTCAGACTTCCCGGGTACAACTTTAAATCCTCACCTGCTCGCTGAGGATGCTTTGGTGGCACTTGGGGGGTGATAAGCCAGGGATGGGATTTTTGACAGGCCCCCTTTCCCGATGGGCTCTGGAGATAAGCAACTGGGAGATTTCCAGTCCAAATTGTTTCTCCCACTCCCGGTGCTGGGCGAGGAACGGGGGCGGCGGGGAAGGGGTGGAAGCCACCTTTGTGCTGAAGTGATCAAAGCAGAGGGCCGAAGGCTGCTTCAATGCTATCAGCCTCTAACAGGCCCCCCCGGGACTCCTGCACCTGCCGGCCGGTCCCCTTACCCCGGGGTGACGCAGAACCGACTGCGCCAGAGGGTCTTCTCTCACAAGAGGGTAATCCCCCCCTGTTTATTCAGGAGGGGCAGCAGCTGCCGGCTTGCTGCCGAGGTGGCCAGGGGAAAGGACGGGAGGCTGTAGGCAGCCAGGCTCCAGCAGAGCGGGGCTGGAAGGTGTCATACAAAGCTTGTGTTGCTGGATGAGGTATACGCACCAAGTGGGATTTTTTGCTGTTTAAAAGTCTTTGCTGCGCTGCTGTAGATGGCCTCTGTGTTGCCCTAAAATTTGCAGCTGACTAAATATAGTCACCTTATGAAGTGTACTATCAAAGGGAAGGCAGGGGTCTCCCGCATACTCAAGGCAAGGAAGATGACACTCATATTTCACTGCAGCCATTCAAGACAAAATAAAGTATAGTAAATCCTTCTGCAGTGTTCAACTTCAGAAAAAGTGGCATTTTCACAGGTTCTTTTTTTCTTGGCTATCAGACCTTTTTCAAATGGAAGCAGGCTGTAAATAGCTGTGAAAGTCAGTGAAAAGGGGAATTTTTATGAAGCAGAGTTTATGCCAAAGGATGCCATGTGAATGCAGAAAAAGATATATAGATTTTATTCTTTTTATCTCATGTAATATGCTTTAAATGTTTTTTTTTGGGGTAACTTCAATTAACAAGAAGTTTTAAAACTGAATTCCATAATGAAATTCTAGAGCTAGAACAGTCTTGATAGCTTAAATTGAGGATATATCATACCCAGAGCTGTGTGAAAGCTATTGGACCAAATCTGAGCTATTCAGCCCATGAAACCAAAGTAAATTTTGAGGCTATGCTGGTGTGGTTGTGGTTCTTTGAGTGTGAGGCTCGCAAGCAATGTACTGCACAAATGGGAACTTGAGCGGCCAGAAGGGAAGGAAACTGGTTTTTGAAACCAAAGAATTGGTGAGGGACAGATGGAAGGTCTAGTGGTGTGTGTTACTGGGGGGGAGTGAGAGAGACAGTGGGGACAGCCAGATGGTGAGACACACACCGGAGAGACACACATAAGCCCTTGTTCTTGTTCTATATTTAAAGGAAATAATTTGCAAGACTTCTGGAAGCAGATTTTTAAGTCAAACACCAAAATACCCAAACATACCATGCAGCCATGGAAGCAGCAAACGCTATGATCCCTGGATCCAAGACCGAACAGAGCCAATTGTCATCTCCTTGATTTCTCACTCCTGCTCGATTTTCACCCAGATATTATATAGACAGGGTTGCACAAATAAAGATATTCTTTGCTTCTCTCCATTTCTTCCCACCTGTGGCTGCTGTAGTTCACACTGGCCTTGCCTTTCCCTCAGCACAAAATCTTGCTGCTGAAGAACATGGCTAGACTGCAGCGCAGACACTTATCACTTTATTTTCTCCTATGAGCAAAGAGTGGGAATGTCTCATCTGGCGTGTTGAACTCGGATCTAAGTGCTAAAATGTTTACTGCTTTTCAATCCGCCCAGCAGGAGACTCTGAGCAAAAGTGAGGGTTGGCAGCCTGCTGCTGATGGCAACATCCAACTCTCAGGGCTTACAGCAAAACTTGCGCAGAATCTCAAACATTCAGCTTTTAATTATTTTAGGGGACTTGTTCCACAAGTACTTCAGATGGCTTTCTGTTAACATTTGACAACATCTTGGCAATTGAAATATGTTTAGTGATATTACAGCGTTTAGATTGTGGTCTGAGAACTTCTGATCAAATTCTGCTTTCCCTAATTAATGCATTCTGGCACCTACTTAATGGCATTCATAGCAACAAATAATTTCTGTTCTTTAATGATATGCACCATACCTTGGCACTAGAGTGTGGATAAATACATATATGCTTTTGTTATTTTAGAAGAAAAATCCATGTGCTGTGGTTAATGAATTGAAGGTTAAGTGACAATTTTTCTTTACAACCACTCATGTCTTACAGTCTGTGAACTGAAAACTGGATTAACCTTTAATTACCCCCCGTGATCTCTCAACCCTGAAACAACATTACCACTCCTCCTAGTGTTATTTGCATACAGCATTTAATGAGAGAAACATCTGTTTGCATATTTGATATCATTAATATTATGCAGATGAGCTGAGTTTTCATGTTGCAATGGGCAATTGTGCAGAAGTCTCCTTTTCTCTCATTTTTGGTCTGTTTCCCTCCTCCTAACAATTTGCTCTGACTTGTATTAATTAGAAAAAGAGCTCTCTGGTGCCACTAGCCTTGCATATGTAATGCATAGCTGCTATGTGATCTGAATGGCAGCACAGCAATATCCTGATGAATTTACAAAATACAGAATATCTGGCTTGAAGCTATCAGGCAAACCTGTTGATATTTTCTGAGGCAAATGTACTCATTTAGTAGAATACATTGGTATAGATGAAAATTAGCTGAATGCAAGTAAGATCGTGAACAAATCTTTTTCTTGTGACTTTTTTTATTAAAGTTATTTCTGTCTAATAAGATAAAACATATTCATTAGGTACCTGATCCGGCAGCCATTTGAATGAGTGGAGTTTAGGGTAGGGCTTGATAATCTGTATCTGCTCTCTCCAGCAACTGGAAATGTCTCTCCTCTGTACTGTGCCACGGCCATTGAAAACCCATGGGCCTCTGCTTTTAGTGAGTGCATAAACCTGAGGACTGGGAGAAGCTGCTTGTTTTTCTTGAGAAATAAGGAGATTTTTTGAACTATGGAGAAGCATTGTAGGGGGAAATAGAATACTGATTTCTAGTTTGCTAGTTAAAATTCCCAGATGTCACCATTTGCTGGGTGTTTAGTCAGCTCAAGGTACATATAATGTCCTAGATATGTTCCCGGTAAACAAAATCCAGTGTCTTTAAAATCAGGCTTTTTAGAAGGATTTGGTTAGATACTATTCCTGTATTATTTTTGCCGTTTTCTGAGGGAATTTCCACTATTTCAAAGGTAGAATATATTTCCTACAGAGAGATCTGCAGCATGCTTTCCACGGATCCTAAAGTCATCTAGCTCAACACAAATTGCTTCAATTTGTCCTTTTGTGCCTGAGTTGCATCACTGAGCCAATGTCAGTGACCACTGAAAGTTGGCAAAATTCAAATGATTCTTTTTCTAGGCTTCTTTCAGAAAAGGACAGTACTTACATTCTTGTCTTCAAGGTGTTTCATCCCAGTTGGACTTCAGCTAAAGCTGAAACTGCCGTGTGCTGCTGCTGCTGCCTGTCTGAGTCCCTGCTTCCGAGCTGCTGCTCGTCAGCATCACCCATTCTTCCTCCCAGCCAGCGGGGACCTGGCTACCTTAGCAAAAGACAAATTAGGTTGACTTTTTCACATTTGGAAGTAACTTCGATATGGAGACAACTAATGGTCCGAATTGTGCAAGGCTGGCTAACATTTAGTGAGGAACTAAATAGAAACTTGAAAAACCTACAGGCTTATCAAAAAGTCAGTGTGTTATAGATAGATGGGATTATTCTGTTAAGTGTGTGTTTACCTCAGGATGGCTTCTTTCCAAAGAATTTGGGGTGATTCAGGCCTCAGTAGTCCAGGATTAGCTGTGCCCACTTATTCCTAAAATAAAAGAGATACCATAAATAGTACATAGCCTGTGACTAAATGAAGGTTGAAAATGACAATCAGTGTCATTTTTTCCTGATTCTGCTGCAAAATTACAACATGGCTCACTTCTAATTCACGACATGGATTTTATAGGAAAAATTTGTGGGTGTTGTGTTTTGTGATGTGAATGGTTTTCATGATCAGTTACATGTTTTGTGAGAACACATGTTCCTCTAAAGTAGATTTTCATAGTTTAAGGGTTGCTTTTTATAAGTCAAGTTTGTTTGTCTAAAGGTCTGACTTGCAGGTAGGATTACTGTGGTTTTGCACACAATCCATTGCTTTGGCATCTACCAAGCCTTTTATGCAAAAAAATTCCTTAATGTATGCAAACTGTTGTGCATGCAAATTATAGTCCTGTGTGTGGAATTTAGGCGTGCGAGGGAGCACAATACTTCCCGCATGTCATTACCTGACTCCTCTGCAAATTGTCTGACTCCTGAGTACCTGCGGTGGGTCGGAGCTGGATTGGAATTTATGAAGCCAAGCCATTGCTCTGGAATTTGGATTTCTTTGGGTAAACAGATTGTGTTAGTGGCAATTGAGATTTATATTGACATAACACTTTATTTCCTAAGTCCTGTCATTTCAGGAACTGCTCTGGATAAGGAAGGTTATTTCCAATGGTCAGACAGAGACCTGGAGAGGTAAATGAAATCATATGAAACCTTGGCAGAGTTTGGGGATAAGAATACTCTTATTCCAAAGCTGTGTTTTGTATTTCAGCTAGACAAACAAAATCTAGGTTGCCAGAAATTTTTGGATAAAAAAAATTTGAGCCTATCTTGGCAAGCTTTGTTTGTGTAAGGCTATTTAGATTTTTCAGATATAAAGCAGATGGTCTTAATTCACGCCAGTGTACATTTCATAGGTGAGGACTATCTTTGGGACATCGGAGAGGATTTAGGAAAGCAAAAGGGCCTTTTTTTGTTTGCCACAAACTCTTTATGCATCCCAAGACTCTGACTCTCCCAAGGCACGGTTTCCTCTTACTGCTGAGTGCAATCCAGTGGCTTCTCAAGTGAAGCAAAAGTTCTTGGTTGAGCTAGGTAAGAAATAATCTCCTTGATTATTCCAGGTTTTTTTTTCAACAGAAAGTCAAATAAATTTTTGTTGGTGTGGCTGTATTTTCACACATTGTGACCAAGAAAAACAAAGCCCATAAGAGGTGCAGTGCTCAGCACTGGCCAAACTATTCTTGCTAAAATTCTGTGCCTGAATTAACTGAATACTGGGTACTTTTGGTGAATTTTTGTTTGTTGGCATGTGATAGATAGGTGCTTTCCTGACAGTTGGTGAATGCAGTTTCCCTGTTTGTCCTTAGAGCAGTGATATCACACTAATATCTGTTCCTTAAAGTGAATGACATTATTTTAGAAACAGTGAAATGTTTCACCAGTGAAACATTTTTTACTTTACTGTTCAGCTGTTTGTCTGAAAAGCTGCCCTCTATGAAGTAGCTCTGCGTGCTCTGTTTGCATGTGAGTTGAGAAAATCACTAAACAAGAAAAACAAGAATAATATCAGTGTCGTAACTGAGTTTAAATGCGGTGCAATTTGTGTTAATAGTGGCTTTTATAGGCACTATTATATAGTAAATTAAGTTATATCTTTATTCTTGTATCTAAGTAAACAGTCAGTATGTAATATATCAGTAATAGAAAACTCTTGGCATTTAAGAAAGAATTGTGCTTTAATGTAAGGACGTTTTTATACCTCAGTAATAAATTAACATTTCAAAAGTACTTTAGCCTGCTGAGATGGATCATTCTATGAGTATGGGTAACACCATGGACTCCAATAATTAGTGTAAATTGCCTTTGAATAATACAGAGCTGGGAACAACTTTCAGTGCTTAATGCCCCTTGCAGTACATGATGAAGAGTCCTTAATGGAGCTTGGAAAAACAAGTAATACCTATAAATCAAAGAAGAAAAGCCGTTTTTGATGCATTTGTCTGAGAGTGTGAGTTTTAAACCAAATTGTTAACACTCCTCCCTGCTGAGGGTCATGGATTAGCTAGGGTGGGAGTTTCTTATAGGATCTTTCACACTAACCAGCAGAGGTAGGGGGTTTCAAATACAAGTGTTTTCTTAACCCTAATCCCTGCCTCCCTGACCAGTAGAGCTCTGAATTTCTCTCTAATTAGGTGGAGAATTAGTAGGTGAATAAATGTGTTAGTGGATGAGGATGAAGTGATTAACTTGCCCCAGACTATGATAGTGAGTTCAAGGCGCTACTGAATTCATTTTGTTTCTAATAACTTTCTCCCCATATTCTAGTGTCACCATGGCAGAGTACTTGAATTTATATCTCTGTAATCTTACAGCAGAATATTCTGTTGCCTCTTTCCCATGGCTTTATCTGCTATATTTAAGCAGCAGTGTGGTGTATTTCCCATGGCGTTCACATGCATGTATACTATTTAATTACCTGAACAGCCTTGTAACTTGATCGGGATATCTTAATGTTACAGTAAGACTGTACATATGAAGGAAATTGAATTTTATCACAAGCTAATGAGGTTGGAATACTTTCTCCAAGTATTTGGTAGATGCACTTTTAAAACAAATATCTGCCACTTTGCTGTTGCTGCCTGCTTCTGCTCTTTGTTCGGCGTGTGGGGCTCTGCTGTCCCAGAGGAAACTCAGTTTCACTGAGCTGTAGCCAGATGTGACTCTGCTAATCTGGAGTGGTGACGTTTTCTGTCTCTTTGCTGATGTGTCCTGGTTGACCAGGTAAGGAGGGATTTGTCGTGGTGGAGGGCAGGAGCTGCTCCCTGGCGTCTTTCCCTTGGCAGCTTCTGGCACAGGGCAGGCTCTGACTTCAACTCGGTGGGAACCTCTGCCTTTCCACAGCAAAGCTGAATCATCCCCGGTCACTGCCAGAACACCTCTTATTCTTACTCATGCCCACAGCAGTGTCTCAGCCCCCCCAGCATGTTCCTGTCCCTGTAGTCCCTCTGTCTCACAGTGGCCTGCTCAGACCTTTTGGCCCCAAAGAAGGAAGTGTGTTGGACACAGGCAGACCCAAGCAGCAAAGGGATAAGTTTCCCAAGTTGGCTCAGTGCTGTGACTCGGTCAGGCTGGGATACCTAAAAGACCTTGCCTGCAATAAAAGTCAAGGAGTTTTTCAGGTCTATTCAGACCAAGGGAGGGTGCTAGAAGATGCCACAAGTAGGATTAGATCATAAATGTGCATTTGCTGAGAAAACAGACTGATATATACAACTCATGACACATAACTTAACTAGTTACTAAAATTATTTATTATCTTTCAGAAAAAGATCTGTTGTTCCTCAGTTTACTTGTTGAAGGGAAGTAAAAATGCTTTGTGGAGATGCCAACCACCGTTACTGGTTTCCTAGTCAGGAAAGGAGGCTGTAGGACACAAGCAGTGATCCTTCAGTGCTGTCCAGGGGTGATAAAGCCTCAGCTGAAGTAGTTTGTTCAGAGGCATGTTGAAAACTTCAAAAATGGTGTGGAGGGAGAAAAGGAGCATGAATGATCAGGAATCCAGAAAAAAATGACTATAGAAGTAATGTTGAAGTAAAGGGAAAGGTTCTGGTCAGCCTGTGTTAGAAGGCAGATATGGCAACTTATGTGAGCATGAATGTGAAAAGTGGAAGTATGTGTGCTTAAGGAGATAGGTAGTAACTCACCCTCCAGGACCATAGTGCATATGACAAGGATGCTTTATCTAAAACAGGGAAGATTTAATTTAGAAAGTAGCTGAAACTTGCTAATAATAGGAGGATAATGAAGTACTGGACTAATATGCCTAGCTAGGAGAAAAAAAAAAAGAATCTTAAATTGGCAGTGGTTTAGAACCTCATATGACATTTTAGGTGATGGTTGTTCTTTTTGAAAGCCTGGTGTGAGCTCTACTATAGCAAACCATGCTCTATCAGAAGGCAGGTCAGGCTGCGGCGAGAGGCTCTGCAGGTCAGCCTGGGTAGCTTGGCTTGCATGACTGAGTCGTTAGACCAGGTATTGTGTGTGTATCCAATAACTCAGGCGGGCAGGAAATTTAAAGGGAAGTATATTTTCTATGCAGCACAATCAAAGTTGGTTTTGTCCTTATCTCAGCTGCTTGCTCCAGTGAGCACCAAATGCTTGAGGAGAGCATGGTTGCTGAGAAATCTGAGGTCTAAAGGGGTCACGGAGGTGGTAGCAGGGTTAGCAAAAACTAGCCCTGGTGGCTGCCAGGCACAGCCCCATCCCTGTGGCTGGTGGGTGCTGGTTCCTTGGTAAGTCAAAGAATCTGGGCACTGCGCAGGCACCTTAAAGTTGACCTTTAGAATGAGAACCCACTTATCTCCATCCCAGGTGCCTCCAGACTTCCTGGACTGTGTACCATCCCGGGATATGTCAAAAGCAGCAATAGCTTCAGAGGCCCTTAGCAACAAATCTTTGTCTTGAATGGGCTGCTCGTCTTTAGTGCTTCTCTTTCCTCCTGTCCTTTTTGCCTCTAGAAGCCTCTGCCTACACGTCTGACTAATAAAGCTCAAAGTGGCACTTCTGGGAAGTAAAACCTTTTGTTTTGACATATTCATGACAGTGCTTTGCAAATGGCGCTGTGAGAGTTTGGAGTGCTGGACAATGACGGGAACTGTAAGGTGCCAACACGCAGCTCCCTGGGACAGGGTAAAATGCCTCCTTTCAGGCAATGACTAGAAGGATCAACACACTCAGTAGGCGAAATCTGCGTTTGCTGTTTAGGTGCAGGGTTAGCCCTCAAGAGGGTACTTCACCCGCCCATGATCCCCCAGGTGGAAGGATTGTCTTTCAAATGTTCAGCTGCATCCCGTGCAGTACATAAAAAGTCACTCTGCATTAGCCAGGATTATGTTGTCTTTTGATCTCATCAGGTTTTGCTCTGCAAACTACTAAAGACTATAGCCTGATTTATGCAACAAGCCAGGTATCTCTGCTGGAAGTAAGCATTTCACTGGCTAAAGTCTCTCTGAAGTGACTATCTACAGAATTTATCTTCAGTTTTTAACAGACGTACGGCTTCATTAAAGCATTGGGAGCCAGAATTTTGCTGGAAAGATAAGTTTTTCTTCATTTAAAAAATGGAAGTAGAGGCCAGAGAATGATCTTGTTTTCTTTTTCTAACTGGCTACCATACGCCTTGAAATAGTTTTATATATTTAAATGGACAAGGATGTAAATTGCACTTCCAAACTATTAAAGCCAATAGCACACATTATAATATGCTGTGAAAAGAAGATAGCTTCGGCCAGTAACTCTTAAGCCTAAATGAGTTTCTCCTAAGAGGAGAACAGCTGCTTAAAGTACATATATTTAAAATTAAATTTCTTTATTACAAGTTACTTAGCGTATTTTGGACTTATATGTTCTCTAGCTTAAATCTTTTTTTTTTAATTGCACAAAGCTGTGGAAAATAATCGGAAGCTCAGTTAGCATTACAAATTGAAAATCAGAAATTATACAAATGTTTTTTTCAGGTTCTCAAGCTACATAGGTGTATTAACCCTCATTAGTCATTTTGTGGCAGTGAGAGATTTGAAAACAGAATTCCATTACAGTATTTATGGTCAAAATCTGATATGATCAAATAATAGGTTTCCCAATAGAAATGTCTATGTGCCATGTAGTAAACTTGATAATTGTAAGAATACATTTAATGCAGTAGAACTGAATACCGAACCAGGAGATTAACATTTCTGTTATATAATTACAAGTTCAAGGAGTTCAGCTTCTTATCATACTACAGTGAGTATAGAAAGTAGAAGTGATCCTCTTTAATTTGTAATTATTTAACTGAAATAGAATGTCTCCCAGTCTTATTCTTACTCTTCTACACTGAAGACATTGGTATGCAGAAACCATGCACCAAGGAATAGTACACTATCAGAGTAGGACATGTTTGAGTATTCTTTAAAACCAACTAAGAGAAGTTAATCTCATTGAACTTCTTTTTATTCAACAAAAGAGTTAGATGTTTCCAAGTCTAATGTGACTATAATGTTCATTAAATGGACTTCTTTACACCTTTAAATGGATTAACTGTACATCTTCACAGTCTAATTATTATACATGTCGCTCACAAATCACAGATCTAATTCAAAGCACTGTAAAAGCTCTGTTTATGAGCATTAGAAATGGAGAGCCAGTGAGAATTGAGTGTGATTTTTATCTGGGTCATAAAAAAGAATAAGCATCGTCCACATTAAAGTACAGAAATGCATGTACCTTCACTTGTTGAATTTTCCTTCAACCTGGGCCATGTGATAGCCTTCTTTGAAAAGTTAAGCCACAGACTATTTTGGCATCTCCACTCCCTCATTTGTCCATAACCCAAGATGATCCCTCACTAAGATACCCTCCCCGCAGCTGAGCTGTTAATAATTTCCAAACCATAGTTGTCAGCGGGACAAGGATGATATACAGTTTTGCTGTTATGGTTTGGGTATCTGGGAATAACTGTGATTTAATTGGTTGCCTTAAGATAGGTTTGCTTATCAGAAGATACTGAGAGTGGTTCTAGTGGTCAGGTTTTTAAAGGCAGCCAGGTGCTTAACTCCCCGGTGCAATCAATGTTTAAACCCTTAAAAAAAGAGTCCTGATCTATGCTTTTGCCATGTGTGAATGGTTGTCAGCGCATAGAAGTCAGTGGAGCTACACCAGGTTACGTGGGCTTGGAGGTCAGGGTGGCAAGTTAGCTGTTAAACAAGGTTTGTTCTCCCTTTGGGAAGCAAAACCTTCTCAAAGGGTTTGAGTATGTGGTATGACAACATGGTCTTCAGTGAACATACTACATCTGTAGTATGAACCAAAGAAATCGGACGTTTGCTCAAAATTTCTCATGCTTTCCTCTGTAGAAGAAAAAGGACCTCAAGATACTACTGAAGAAGTTTGCAGGATGACCTTAGGGCTTTTGCTATGAGGGGCTACAGTAACAACAGCTACAGATATTATGCATCTGAAAGAGGGTAGGTTTAGATTAGATATTAGGAGGAAATTCTTTACTGTGAGGCTGGTGAGACATGGGCCCAGCTGGTCAGAGAAGTTGTGGATGTCCCATCCCTGAAGGTGTTCAAGACCAGGCTGGACGAGGCTTTGAGCAACCTCGTCTAGCGGGAGCTGTCCCTGTAGATAGCAGGGGGTTGGAACTCAATGATTTTTAAGGTCCCGTCCAACTCTAACCATTCTATGATTCTATAAATGTGTTATGTATGAGATATAGTTCCACTGAATTCTGACAGGGCAAAAATATCCTTACTGCTTATAGAGATGTGTGCTGGCAGCAGTTGCAAGTCGGTTTGTGTTTATAATGTAACACCAGAAATATTTCCCTTTTCTCTTAGCTACAAAACCTCTAGATATTCCTGCAGCGTTCTCTTTATAAAAGGTTACAGATTTCTTCAGGAGATGACAGTTTGGGTAATTACAATTCTCAAGTTGAAAACCATCATGACAATGCGAGTTCCCCGGCGAGGCTCACAGAGCCTTTCAGCCAGCGGTGGCCCAAGAATCCCAGCTCTCTGATGAGAAGTGGTGTATCTGCAAGAAGTACAATGTAAGCGGTTTTTTTGTGAGGAAGGATATTACTGTGAAAAAAATGCGTTTTGACAAGACGGAAAGTGATGGACCTCAGTGTGTGTGTGTGGGTCTGACTTTTCTCATGTGTTTGGAGAACACAGATCTGATCTCGCCGGATCATCTAGAAGCTGCTGTGAAATAAATTACAGAAATCTATAACGCTGCCCCAGCAGTGTGACTGTGCACTCCCGAGGTATGCTGGTCTCAACTATGAACCACAGTATTTAGGTACTGGGACTTAAATGAGTGAAGACTTTGAAATGGGGGGTTTTGGACATAGCGGGCAGGTGTTTATCCCTCACACGTGTACCTAGGACAACCACAGCCAACTGACTGAGACACGTCATTATATTTCGATCCAAAACTAATGGTTGGAAATAAGGCTTTTGGATTCTTGCCTTGCCAGACCACCTGCTTCTATTCCATTCTCTCCTGTGCAAAAGCATTTTAGTTCATAAAATATATAGCTATGTTCATGTCTCCGCACCATAGGCTCCCCTGCCCCCAGATAGTTTCATGTTTTCTGTAGTGATTTTAAATGAATCTTTGCTTGGCTTTCCACATGTGCCTCTGTGTCCTGAGTGCTGGTGGCAGGTATGTTAGGTGGTATGAAAACCAGGTGTTCCCCCACAATTATTTACTTATTGGCAGGCACAATGGCTGCAACATCCGCTGCAGCAATTTGACAGTGATTTACCTGCTGCTGCCATCTGCTCTCTGCTTGGGGGGGCTGAGCTTCTCAGACTCCTGGGGGCCAGCACTAGAGTAGATTGACTTGATACCAGACCGTTTGGAGGCCCTGCTGTGTGATTTCAGTGAGAACCAGCCAGCTGTAGGCTTCTTTCAGCAGACACCGTGTCTAAACCTCTTGCAGTGCCTTAGCTGGTGGGGTCTTCAAGAGGTTTGCTTGCCTGTGGTCTGAAGATGCGACTTCAAAAGCTTTCACGCTTCTGTAGCCTTAGACTGGAAGGGTTCATCTCAGCATGAGGCACTTGTCTGACCAAGGTACAGCCAGATAGTCATGTGGAGCTTTTTACTCCAGTAAAAAGGTGCTCCCATAGGTAAATTTTGTGAATTTGCATAGCAGCATACTATCTCCTTGAAAATTTTAGTGTTTTAATGGCATCAGGCTAAAATATCACAATAGCTTTGTGAGCAGGATCTCCGCGAAGAGTGGAAAATATTTTTAATTTCACTACTGTACATCTGCACAGATGGCTGGATACAATTCCAACCTGCTGGCTGTTCCCTTGACACCTTAACTGAGGGAAATCCATTTCTTGCTCACTATGCTCCTGGAGCTGCATGGTGCGTGGCTGGGGACTGGTGTAATTGCAGTGGATTGGATTTGAAATGCATGGGGTTTTGGCATAAGGCACAGAAAGCAGGGAAGCAAGTAGTACAAGGAATTAATTTTTTTTAGTGCTCCTGTTCTGTTTCACTCTGCCACATTTTTTTACTTCAGAACAAGTTAATTCACTTTTGTTTAGATTTTTAAATGAATTCCCCTAAAAAAACC
The DNA here is from genome assembly GCA_025769975.1 of Gallinago jamesoni. Taxonomy (NCBI): domain Eukaryota; kingdom Metazoa; phylum Chordata; class Aves; order Charadriiformes; family Scolopacidae; genus Gallinago; species Gallinago jamesoni. Next base: position 32,221,709 of record JAOQGH010000002.1, on the reverse strand, counting down.
CAACTGTGACATACAGCAAAGTTTTCTATTAGAGTGAACCAATCTAGGTAAAAATGACCTGTCTTTCTAAGTCTGTAGCCTGATTTTCCTGACTTTTTTTCATGTGATACTCTTTTACTTACACAACTAAGTAAGCAAACAAATTCTCAGGTGAATGAGTTTTCTCTCTGTGAATAAGGATGGGGGTCTAAGCAGCCCAGGAAGGCTGAACTTCAGCTGACAGTGGAAGTCTCTTCCAGAGACCAAGATGCAGGGGTAAAGAACACAGGACCTAGTGAAACCCAGGGCAGACAGAGGTTCTGAACATATTTAGTTAAAAACATTACCTAAGGGAAAGTAGGGGGTGTGTTTCTATTGAAACTGAAATTTCCATGAGAAATGTGCAGGGTTGGGGGTTTTTTTATGTTTTACTAAGAGTATGGAGAGATTGTTCTTTCAGACAAGAATATTCAGTTCTGGCTTTGTGCATGTGGTAAGATCTGGAAAGATTTTAAGCAAGTCATGTTGGACAGAAACAAAATCTCTTTTCTAGTGAGCCCTCAGGGATTAAGTCCCTGGAGCTTTGTACTCTGAATAAAAGACTGTCATCTTCATCTCTTTTCCCTTCCGAAGACCTCCAGCCTGCCCAGATCTGCCCAGGGTCTTGGTCTCTTTCCGGAGAGGATCAGCTGGTAGAAGATACTCAGAGATGTTTCTTTGCTGTTCACACTCCCTGGTCTTTAAATGAGTCAAATTAGGGTAAACTGAAGATTAAATATTGACTGTGTAAGATGCCTGTCATTATAAAGCAAGACCCATTCTAGAACAATATTTGGTAATAGTCTGTTTTCTTCCCTGTACAAATCATGCCTCAAAAATATAAGTCCAATGTCACTTCTGCTCGATGTGATTCTGGCTCTGCCTCTGGCCCTGTTAACCCAGCATGTGTCTTTATGATCAAAATTCAAATACAGTTGCACAAACTGTTAAATAACTTGAATCCTACATGTGTAACTGATCTCAACAGAGATGTCAATTCAATTAATATTACATTAGGCTACCCACAAGACTACGCTAGTACAGAGCCAATGCTCCAAGTCAAGTCTGGGCTTGTCGTCTGCTACCTGCCAAAGCTGAAAAAAAAGATGAATACTAAATGCAAGGTAACTCCATTAACTCTTTCTTTCCCTGAAGGCATATTGAAATAGTTTGAATGCCGGGAGGCCTAGCAATCTCAGTGAATATTTCATTCTGACTCATCACGCAGTGCTTCAAAAATAGCTAGGAGTTTGGGGAGCACTTAGAGACATTCAAAATCACTGCCCATTTTGGGAAATTTTGATCCTAACTCATGCTGAATTTTTATATATTCCATCTGAAGTTTCCTACATCACTGAAAGTGAGGGGAAAAAAAGGAAACTACTTTTTTAGTGGAAACTTTAATACTCACTGAAAATAATAAGATTTCTTGGTACTGTGTAGATGAAGAACAGGCAGAGTGTCAAGGACATTTGGAGGGAGAAGAGCTTAAAGTAGGTCTCAAATTATTTGGCATTCCTGAGCCACCTGCTCCTTGTGGGGCTTACTCCACAGGGAGTTTTTTCATCCACTGTACTGATTGTATGGGAACAATCTAATGGAAGCAACTAAATAGAGAACGCTTTCTTCTGCTGTCTGACAAGCAAAAGAACAACCAGTTCTCCCTTTGTAAATAACAGACTGTGGATCTCAAATAAATTTTTCTTTCTTGATGACAAGCCCTGCAATCCCTGCGTTTCTCTTACAGCTGTTAATCTATGTGATGTCAATTCTCATATTTGCCTGCATGGTGAAAGAAAAAGCTGGAAAGGGGCGTGAAAGTTTTTGGTTTAAAAGACAGGAAACAAGGAAATCTTGATTATTGTTTCCTTTAATTTGAATTTATTGCCCATTGCCATAATTTTTTGGGAGGGGCTTTGTTTAAGTGTTTGAAAGATGTAGATCAGCTTAAGTAACCAGTGCTGCTTAAACATGTCATTAAATACAAAAATGTTAAGGAATGGACAGAAATTGGGAACTGTTATCATGGTTTATATTCAAGATGATCTGATTCCTATCACCTTTGACTTTTGTTTTGCAACTCTGAGTGAGAAGTGTCCAAAATCCTCTAGATCTTGTCCTCTGTGGTGTCCCTCCAACTCAGTGACTATTTGTATAGGATTTTGGGGGTTTTGTTTTATTTTTTTTTCTTCCATTTCCTTATTAAGATGAGCTGCCCTCTAGCTGTTCTGTCAACAGTGCATTTTTCAATAGGGATTTGCATATTGATATGCTAATTGCATTGATAAATTGTTTTATCATTTGGACTCCATTACGAAATGACAGAAGAGGTGTCTCTTCTTCTGCCAGAGGAACTTCTTCTGGAATGCAGAAAATTCTCTTCGGGTGAGAAGACTTGATAAAGTCCCAGAACAACTCATTATAAAAAAAGTATTTATTTTGGCTCCTGAATTTTTGGAATAAAACAGTGCAAATTTCTACTGACTGCTGGACTGATGCTATAATGGTTTGAATGGCAGATGGACAAGGGACAATGGAAATCAGTTAGTTAATTTTTATGTGATTTGTTTGAAAAGCCCCATACAACTGACAGGCACAGTAACAAGGGATTCCAATTTTAAAGTGATTTAAAATGTCTGGATGAAGACTTTGATTTATTTGTTAATTACTTTCCCGGTTGGTATTGAGCATGAAACAGAATTAGGGCAAATCTAGTGACTCATGGATACCTTAAAGAGCTTCAGGCTTAGTTTGTGTTGTATAGCATCTTGACCTGAGTTTGCACTTGCTGACTTGTTGGAGTTTCCTAGGTTTTTGGAAAGGACTTGGAATATTTCCAATTAACCCGTAAGTGTGTAGTATATTTTTCTAAAGAGCCTATTGGTACCTATAGGTTTTCAAAGATGTTTGCAAACCTGCCTTCTAAGCTCCCTCTGCCAGGACATCAAGAAGCTGCATCAGGTCTGTCTGTGAGATGTCCAGCTGCTATCTAACCACAGTAGAGAGCCAGGTCTGTAAGTTGTATCTTAAGGAATAAAATCAAGGTTCTGTCAGTGTACCACGTGATGTTACACCTACTCTTAGCACTTTGAGTTTCAAAAGCAAGAAAAGTACTCTACTTCTTTTCCTTGTTCTGTGCAACAGATGCCAATTTTTGAAATAGTTCTATTATCGGTGGGATATGGTAGCATTTAGAGGCTCTGGAGATTATAGCTCATTTAGCAGATGATGAATATACTATCTATGCCCTGAAGATGTTAATCTAATTGAAAAAAAAAAGAAAGTTTTATCTGTATTCTAGTAACTGAAGCAAAAAGAGATGAGGTAATATGGCCAAGATCTGCAGCAGAACTGGTGTCTGCCACTTCAACCAAAAGAGCATCTTTTTTTACTGTAGAATAGCATTGCTCTGAGATTCCCATATGAGCTGAAATCTAGATTTCACATGTTCAGAGTAAACACATAAAGATATGGTATAAAGGAGTGCACAGTAGCACTCCTTGATGAAAAAGAAAACCCTTCAGCCTTTGTTAAATGGCAGGTCCAAATGATGCACAGAAAATTATGGAGTGCATTCACTTGTGGACAGGAAATTGGTCTTGCTGGGGGCTCAAGGTGTTATTTATGGTGCTCCTAACTGGGTCAGGATTCCTAATTGTTATTGAAACAGGCTCCTGAGATGGACTGGGGGTGGGGGAACTGCGCTTGAGAGCAAGAGGTGCAGGAAAATGGTGGAGGGGACACCTGGGGGAACCTTTGGCATGCCTGAAGCCAGCCTGAAGCATCTGCTCTCTCCTGTAGAGCTGCTGAGCAGACAGCAAGCACAGCATGCCCTGCTGCGACCCAGAGGAATGAATGGTCCAAGAAAGGATACAGCACTGGAAGGACTAAAAAGAAAGTTGATGTTTCTCAAGTTTTGATCCATTAAGGTAACCCTACACTGTGCAACTGAAGCTATGGGTCAATGAAAACAAATTACAGCTCATTCCCCAAACAGAAAGATTAAGACACAGGAAGCTGCCGAATGCTGTAGGCACTGGCCTTGACTTCACAACCCAGCCAATTTGTGCTGCCTGTGGGGCTGTACAGCTGTCAGTGAGAAAACAAATCTTCTCGTACAGAAACTCCTCTTTTATATCATATTTCCTTTTTTTTTCCCAGACACCAGCCTTTGTTTCTAGAGAAAAGCCAGAAAGTATTATGCATATCCAAGATGCAAAGGCAATACTTGTGTTGCTTATTGAAACTGTTTCAGTTAAGAACAATTACAAACAAATGGAAAGAAAATCCAGGGCAAAAACACCTGAAATGGGAAGGTTAGAAAAATACTGAGTATTTCTGATGATAGGAGGTGAAACCAAATAATCTCACTGCAGACTAGACCACCTAACATCAACCTTTATTCTTTGGCAGAGAAAGCACCCTCGCTTCATTGATGACTGACAGTAGCAGGCTGATAGGTGCAGGGTTTTCAAAGGGAAAACCTAATTTGTAAACAATCAACATCTTAACAAGCTATAAACAGCTGTCTGGACTTCTAGCAGATTTGCTGATGCTTGAAGGGCTAAAAATCACAATGTTTTCCTAAAACCTCCTTCCTTAATGTGTGGCCTGGTATGCATTAAGACAGCAAGCCTTGGGAAGTTACTTACAGCTCAGGTACCCCCTCCCCATCAGGTTAAAGCCAGGGTTCTGCTGATCTTGAGGGTGGGCAGGCAGCTTTGGGAACTCAGTTTTAGGTATGTCCCCAAAACATGGAGGTGGGTACGAGGACCTACCAGGAAACCAAACAGAAATAAGGGCACCAAAAATACCTGTTTGGTTCCTCCTACCCCAAACAACAGGTCATTTATCACTAGTGCTTCTAGGAGCTCTTGTCATTAAGTAGATTCCACAGTGATGCTTCTGCCCCATCCACGTGGGAAATCAAGGAAGACGAGACAAGACTTATTCTAACCTAGAGAGAATTTATGGAATGGCCAGACTGGTCCCAGTGAGCAAGAGCAGTAACTACACCCAGTACGGGAAATACAGACTGGTCCTCAGAGTGGAAGAAGATAATGAAGTAATTGGGTAGAGAGCAGTAAGCACCCATGACACTGATTAGCACAGCCCATTTCAGGCCTGACTTTGAGAGTGGCAGCACGTATTTTGAAGTTGTAATAGTATGAGGTGTATTGCAAAGCACTGTGAGAGAGGTTCAGCATGCTTTAAACCTTCCCAAAAAGGTTGATTTAGTGAATTATAGAGTAAGAGCATGCAATTCTGTGTGTTCATGCTGAGAGAAAGGAACAACAACAACAAAAGAGGGGAGAGAAATATGGGATGGCTTGTTTTTCCAGTGTGCCTTAGGTAAACAGAAGTGTTCTCAATTAGATTTCTTCTTTCCAATCCATTAGGGTTAATGCAGTTTTAATTAGCACTTGATTTGCAGGCTGTGAGGTATGGTTTAATGTGCCTTTTAGAGATTCCAAGCCAAAGTACTGCAAGGAATTGAACATAAATGAGCAAATTAAAGTGTTTTCATACCCATTTTTGTTTGTAGATAATTTTCCCACCAGCTTTCCTTTGTATAAAGGTGATCCTAAAATAGAGATCTTGGTTTCTTTGTGGAAGAGGCATTCAATACAAAACACTTCATGAGAACCTTGGGTTTTTCCCCGCTCTCATGTGCTAGCCCTGTCTCCAGCTCCCGTCAGCAGGTGCACTTCTTGGTCTCATTGCTAAGGCCACTTATCTTGCCCCGTTGGCATTGAAGATAGCCAAATCTGCAGCGGTGACCTTGCACTCATGTTGAGTAATTCCTTTCTTCAACTATGCCATAATTATCAACTTTGCAACTGGATTACAGCCCAAGAGTTCCTCCTGAATGCAAAATACGAGGAATTCAGCGTTTGCAGTAAGTCTGAAGTAATCTACACAGGTGGTTCTTATATTGCACCTGTCATCGTGGTATCCGAGCTCCTGCAAAGGTCTGTGATCATGTTGGTGTTTCCAGCTCATATAAACAGAATCTGACTCCTGCATTCCTTTTGTGCTTCTGAAATGTGTGGAAATCACAATATCCGGGGGGAGCATTTAAAATAAAGCTGAAACAAAATCATCGAAGGAGCAAGGACACTCTGCCCTGAATGGTTTTATCTAATTTATTTTGGACAGAAGTGGTTTCTTAGTCCAAAATTATCATAGTAAAAAGAATATAAAAATTAAATTGAGAAATTCTGGCCCAAACCCAGAAAACCACTGCCCTTGGGGCAAAAGGCAAGTTGAACATTGAAGTGTCAACATTAATTCTGAAGTCCTGCAGTCTCTATCTCTGCATGGGATTTGTAGCTGGCTACGGTCTTTGAAACCCCAGCGTAGGCTCTGTTCTGCTGATCCACGCTTGTAACCCCTGTTCACATCCCCAGGTTATTGTCTCCCGTTGGAGGGAGACTCTCTTTCCATCCAGTATGTTCTTGGCACGGGAATGCATCATGCAGGTGGATGACTGAGCGCTTCACCCTGGCCAGATGGCCGCTCAGCTTTAATGTTGATTAGACTTTGTTATGGCTTATTGATGCAATGCTGCTACTAGCTTTGCACAGCAGGACCTCATTAACGTCAGTGGAGCTCTGCTGAGGCCCAAGGGTCTATCCACAGGGGTCCAACTAGCTGCAAGATCAGGGCCTATATTTGTAAATAGTGGGATAAGACGAATGAGACTAAACGTGATGGGGGATGGCTTCAGGCAAGTGGTTTAGCCAAGTGCTTGGCTGGATGTGCCTTAGTCTAACGGGAAAATGATATGTTGGTTTAGGAGAGAGTCCTAGTAGGTTGAGAAATATGCTGAATAATCCTGAAAATGTGACATACTCGTGTTTCCAGCAGGTACGTGAGGTCCTCGTGAGTATAGTGACTAGCCCACCAGCTCTTTGAGTTGGTGTATTAGAGCCGAGGCTTGCTGTTGGTCATCAGACAGGAACTGCTCAGGACCACCCAGCTCAGGTTTCTCAGGCTGTCCCTTTTGCACAGGACCTATGGTGCCTCCTGACTCTGGGTCTGGGCTCCTGGAAGGTCAGTTTGTATGCCGAGTAAGCCAGAATCTGGGAGCCTCCTTGTCAAATTATTGCTCAAGTAAAACTTAGCTGCAATAGCAATTTAGCTAACTGGCTAGCATTGTTTCTCCTGTCACTCCCTCCTTTCCCAATATTAAAGGATACGCAGTGAAAACAAAAGAAGAATGTTGGCTTAATAAATCTTTGGGCTTTCTGCATAAAATGCTGGCACTGAGAACACTGAATGTCCTGCAGCCACCCTCGGGCTGTCCTCGCAGGACAGACACTTTGCTCTGTGCCTTGGGTTCTCCTTACCCATACCTGTGTTTACCAAGGAGCGGCTCTGGGGAGCTGCTTGTCCCCAGCTGGGGATGTGAGGAGACAACCCCCCATTCGGTGATGCCAGTTTTAAGCAGGACATTCCTCTGGGCAATGTGGTCCAGCCCTCGTCGGGACGAGGAGGAGGAGGAGGAGGAGGAGATGCCGGGGCTGCTGGAGCGGCGGGTCCGGGGCGGCGCAGGCTGCGCGCTTGCACTCTGCCTCGCCACCACTAGATGGCGTTTGACAACCACGTCTGTTCGCCGCCCTTAAAAAGCCTTTTCCTGGCTGAAAAAGAAGCCCGGCGATTTCTCCCCGCTTCTAATGAAACCCTATAGGTAATTTTTTAAATTATATTTTTAGGGTGATAACAGGCAGGTGAACAAAGAGGCTGTGGCGCTCACCAGCTAAAACAAAGCAAAGGATTCGGGAGGATTGGATGCTGCTGTTCTTGACTTTGTGAGCTGGCACCGCTCGCTCCCAGAAAAGCACCGAGCGTTTTTCCCCTCCCTACCATGCCATACTTTCCCACCGAGGTATTTTTGGAGTATTCTTTCCTTTCCAAGATGGAAAACCCAGCCGAACCACCTTCTGATGGTGTGAGGCTTCCAGCACTTCTGAATTTCCAATGCCTTGATGTTTTAGAAAGCTGCTGTGGCTGCGAGCATGGTTCAGCATCGAGAAGCACGTGCTGGAGAACATGTGGTCCTGCCCCACCGAGAGAAGGTCGATGGGGATTTAGAAGGTAACCCAAATGGGACAGCCCTGATGCTGAGAGCAAAATGATAAATGATTCAGGTCAGGCCACCTCTGGTTTCAAACTATAGCTTTTAAGATCTAGCTCTCCACACTTCGTACTACAGTTTCAAATAAGCAGTTTGCCTTTTTTTTTTTTTTTTTTTTGGTTGTTGTCACTATAAAAGATGGACAGGAGTCTGCCTCGAGCAGTCAGACTCTGATCTCTCCCGCTTTAATTGGGTGGTTAGTTGTATCTTTTCTTTCCCAAATTATTTGCAAGAAATTGCGATTTAATCCATTCTGCACTTAAGAAATTTAATCAATCATTAGAAATAACTGCCAATGATAGGGAAATATGGTAATTCATGTTATTTTTGCAGACAAAGCACTGATATAAACAAAACATAATTAAACATGCCCTCTTTATACACTTCATAAAAAGCCACAGTCCTTGGGTATTGTAAATCTAAACTTATTTCTCTGATCTCAGGGCATAAAATGTCTTCTGTGAATTGTGTTACTTCTTGTAGGAAAACACTGATAATATTTGCCTTGCAGGCAGCATAAAACACAAAATGTAAAATAAAAATAAGTTATTAATCAGACTAACGGGCAACTTAAATGGAAAGCTGTCACATTAAAAATGATAATGAGCAACATTTCACAAGGCAATATTACTAAAAAAAATAAAAAATAAAAAATCCATGTTAGGCACAGACTTCTCAATCCATATCTGTGCTGTAGTCTCCAGGAAGCAAACAAGAAGGACAAGTTTTGTAGTTGGTTACCATGGGTATGTTGCCTGAGGAATACCTGCATTTCAACATGGCCATACCTAAAACAGGTGTTGTTTTTTTATCTTCAGCTAACCCAGCCTGAGGCAACAGTGATCTTGTTTTTCCAAATTTGCATCTTAGTAGAAACAAAGTTTTAGCTCAATTAAATACCTGTCACAGAGGGAAGGAAGGAGTAGGAATTTGTTGTGACGCATAAGAATATGTTGTGGTTTTGAAAGTGGTCTGGTAAGAGCTATTTCTTTAATGATCTGTGACAAAAACAAAGCAAAAAGAAAAACCTTGCCCTAAGGGCCAATGTGTTGTTCTTTGCTTCTCACTGGGAAATTAAGAAACAGATTTTTTGAATGAAGTTCATTGTATAAAAATATAGCCTGTTCCCTAGCTCATCTCATAGGCACCTGCAGGCTGCTTTTGCTGTTTTCGGAAAGACACGGGCCAAATTCTTCCTCCCATTCCAGCATATTTTGAGTTGAATGCTGGTTTATAGGTAATATTCTTATTCTAGGAGGGTTATTAAGGCTTGTGCTTTTCTTGCCCAGTAAAAAATAGGTCACCTCAGAGTGATCCTCTGTGTCTGCGTGCATCATAGGAACAGTCCCACGTCTGAAGGCTACATTTGGCTGCATGTGTTGTTTGCTCACAGCAACATCCTTGGGGCTGCCTTTGGTGGCAGCAACCAGTATTTCCAAGGAGTGGATAATTCCTGTGCTTTCAGATATTGTATGTAGGACAGACTAGCCCTGGCATCCTCCACCTATCCCAGAAATCTTTGTCTGCCTCATCTGCCCTTGTTGTGACATCAGGGAGACTATGCTAGGCAGGCAAACCCACTGACTTTCTCCTTACGAAGACCCCAGCGTCACCTGGGGAGGACCAGATGGGATTTGTAGGGCAGATTGACCTGGAACCAGCGTTCAAAGACTGCGTGGAACCCGTGGCTGACTCTCAGGTGACCCTACACTTGGGGCTGCCCTCTGGACAGGGGAGGTGGTATACGGTGTACATCTGGAAATTTGTTTTCTGATGTATTTTTAGAGATTTTGAGACTTTTGTCACAAATCTAATGAGCAGTCACTCTGAGGCTGCTCCGGTAGTGCACACAGGAGTCTTCCTGACAGTGATAGTACATCACACCTGCATCGCCTCCATGTTTCTACTGACCGGCTTATTGTCTGTGTGTCTGTCACAGTCTGGTTTCAGGGCTGTGGCTGGAAGGATGTAAGAGGTCTCTTTTTCTTAGAAATCTTAGCAAACATGCTTCTAGGTATATTCAGAAGCTCACCCGCTATGGGAGGTGTGTTTCTGCTTCCCATATGTAAACCAGGTATCAAGGCTTTCTTTTTCTGTTTTGTGTGGTTTTGCAAGGAGTTTTGCAAGACAGGTGTTGCTTGTTGGTGTGTAGCTCTTACCGTGAGAGGACCCAGCTGTCAGGTGGGCTTTACAGAAATAATAATTACCCAATTGCCAAAACAACACATAGAAACATAATATTTTTCTCTAGCCAGAAAAGAATCCTCTCTTCCCAGCTCATCCTGGAGATCTCAGTAAATTCCTAAAGCTGATACTTTCTGGAGTGTTCTCCAAATCTCTCTGTGTGACAGCTCAACTATTCGGGTGCTTTTTCAGCTATAACTATACTTGTGTTCAAAGCTGGTGAAGATCCACGGGGCTTATTGTTTCAGACTGAACACTCATGCTGAATGCTAGGTCTTCTCTGTGGCAGAGGATAGAACTCAGTTGTCTGACATGCCTCACTCTCCCCATTTAGCTCTCTGTTGAATTTTTATTCATGTACATTCTCATCCCATTACTTTTCAAGCTCAGCTAGTTGTATATAACATTTTATGTATATATCTCTACCAGAGGGAATGAGTAGGGTCTCCAGCAGTGGAATTCTGGGGGCACGTCTGCTGCACACTGGCACACAGCTGAGATGCAGTGCCAAAAATTCAGGCTGAGTGCCAAGAAACATGTACCAACATCAATGTACCAGGCTGTGGAAAATGATGTAAATCCCATACATAAGCATAAAGAATATTGCTGTGCTACTAGAAAAAGGACTAGAAATGTGTCAGCAGAACAGTCTTGCAAAGGAATGCATGGATTCTGAAATGCCTCTCACCACTGTGTCTCCTCTGCACCCTGCTGCTATCTTACTATTGCCATCTATTTACCTGAGGTTTCTTGAACAACAATAAATAGATCCAGCACAAAAGTTAGCCCCTGCATAGTAAGGGGTGCCATTGTATAGGAGGTTTATTGATAATACATGCTAGCTGAGGTAGGGACATGGAAAAGGTACTGTGTGTCCTGGGATGAGCAGGGCTGCAGTGAGCACAGGCAACCTGGGTGAGCTGGGTGTGAATATTAGCTAGGAACAGATCTGTATGTGTCCAGTGGCCCTAAATCTTCCAGGTACCTGCAGCTTAGTCACAACTGCTATTCTACCCAGCTTGCCCTGAGGTCCAGAAATTTGAGGAAATCTTATTTTTACTGCGAGAAAAAAATCAGAGTGAAAACATACAGGAAAAATAAAAATACTTTTGTTTTTTCAATCACTTTTAGTTTTGTCATGGAGCTCAGTGGGCTGATATGTTGCCTCTGCCTTAGGTCTTTGTGCCCATTTTCTTAGATGTATCGCTTTTCATACAATGCAATGAGTTTGTGTAGAAGCTTCAAGGTATGTGACAGGAGAGCTGTGCTTACTGGATCCTACTCTTCTAGGAAGGGGGTGACAGTGAGGAGATGGCAGCATTGCTCCAGCCCCAGCTGCAGAGGAACCTGCCCTGCAGAGCTTGTGACAACTGTCACAACTGTCTCCCACAAGTGATTACATTAATGACTTACAGAGGAACAGGGGAGCTGGCTGGTCCCTCAAGGCAGGCAGAACTTGGTCATGGGACTGCAAGGGAGAGACTGCAGGTTCCTTGGATGGTGATGTTGGAGCTGGTGAATCTTTAATGCTTGTGAAATGACCTGTTATATACATCTTTCCTATGAGGAGGGGCTGAGAGAGTTATAGTTGTTCAGCCTGGAGAAGGCTCCAGGGAGACCTTATTGTGGCTTTCCAGTGCAGGGGCCCTACAGCAAAGGAGACAAACTTTTTAGCCCAGCCTGTTGCAATAGGACAAGGGGTAGTGGTTTTAAACTAAAAGAGGAATGATTTAGACTAGATATAGGGAAGACTTTTTTTATTATGAGGGTGGTGAAACACTGGCACAGGTTTCCCAGAGAGGTGATCGGTGCCCCATCCCTGGAAACATTCAGGGTGAGGTTGGACGGGGCTCTGAGCAACCTGATTTAGTTGAAGATGTCACTGCTCATTGTAGGGGGGTTGGGCTAGATGGCCTTTAAAGGTCCCTTCCCACCCAAATTATTCTGTAATTCTATTATTCTATGATTCTATTACAGTGCCTGGGAGGGAGACCGGATACGTCTCTGCTTCCACTCATCAACTAAACAGCTTCTTGCCTCCACCAGCACATTGCAGTGGGAGTGGGTATTATATATCACACAAGCCACTGAAAGAGCTAGTTATCTTTTGGAGGAAAGTATGTGTAGAGGATGAGAGTAGTTATTTGGGTGCTAGTTCTTTAAGTGAATGTTATGGCAGGTATAAATTAAGGGTCTCAGAGTGAGTGTTGATTTACACAGTCCTTGAAGGGAATCGCTCTGGACCCAGCTTGTAAGAGACATGCCACAAATCTATGTGCTATTTTCTGTTGCAGAGAGAAGGAGAAATTCTTTGTTTTGTCTCTGGTTAAGTAGCCAGGTGGGACTAGGATTGAAAAAAATGTGTCCACTGAAACATTCTTTTCAATTAGAATATAGCTTTATGATCCTTTTTTATTTATTTATTTAATTAAGATTATGCATATTTTAATAAAAAAAAAGGTTGCCTAATTCCACTTCCCCTCTTAAAATGTGTTTTTAGTTGGGAGATTTGAAACATAGACTTTCTATATATATATACATATATGCGTGGCACAGAACATTAAGAACTAAAAATATTTTGAGGAATGAGTTGCTGAAAGTGTTCAGTTTGTGTTTTTGATAGAGTCTCCCCAAACAGCAGTCATCTCGAGGGGAATGTCCTCCCTTTATCTTTTTCATGAGTTTTCTTAAAGTACTCATTGTATTTTTCAGGCAAATGTAGTGGAAGCTGATTCTGATCCTGGCTTCTGTCTAGAGCAACTCTGAAACAGGCTGAGCCCTTTGGTAAACTGGCCCACAATATGAGTGTTCATGGGTGATATATATTCAAGTCCTTCAATTTTAGTGGGTAGACCCTTCATACATATAATGTCAAGTGTGATAAAACAGAGGGGAATGTGATAGCTCCTGGACCCATCAAGACTAAGTCAGCAGGAGCTAGACAGACAGAACATCCATGTTTTGTTCAAAATAAGTGAAATTAGCAGCATGGTCTGCATCAGAGCAGAAGGCCTTTGTACAGAACTGTAAATTCCAAGCATTTTCAGTTATATATTGCTGTACCTTTCCCCTTGCTTAACAAATGCCCCTTTTTACAGATTCTAAACACTCCTTGGATCACATCATGTTTTGCTTTTATTTGTTGTTTTAGTTTTTCTCAATGGTGATGTTACAGCACTGTTAGGGTTGGTTTTTTTAATGCTTTATGTTCCAAGTCAGGAAAGCAAATAAAAAATAGCTAAAGAGAAATTAGTAAAGACGATCTGACTTGAACAGGAAAAAGGGAAAGAAGAATGTGAGGTATAAATGAAATGCAGACACCACAAGATATGTACCTGATAAAAGGCTCAGACCTAACTGATCTTCAGCTACAGAAATACACTTCTTGAGGATGAAACAATTGAAGAAACAGGAAGGACTTAAGTCCTCAAATAGTTTAGTGATTAAGATGTTCAAGTAAGTCACCAGAACTTTGTGGCAATGTAACATCAATAATTTTGAAGCAGTATTTAGAATTCCTGCAGTTTATGTTTTACTGCATCTCCTCCCAGGCACTGAATATTCGGGGGCCCTCTTCTTCACTGCTTATGCGTGAAAATAGCTTGTACTACTAAGAATAATCTTTTGTGCTTAATAAAAAGCAAAACCAGATCATCTAAACCCAGGAAAAGCAGGAAATCTGAACAATGTGCTTCCTATTCTTGGGGCTGTTTATGGAAAGCTGCATTTGTATGACAAAAAGCATAATTTTTTAGTCTATCAAACTTTTCACATCAAATACTGCTAATGCATTTCAGTTCCTCCTCCTTTTCTGTCTAACCATTACCAGCTCATTTACCACTTGCTGAAGTGGAGGACGGGCCAAAGCTTTTATCTATGTTTTCTTTTTCTCATTACTGGAGTGTTGGTGCGGAGTGGAAGTGATCACAGTGAGAGCTCCATCCTGTGCAGACCCTGGAACCCCACTCTGGCTGCTCAGGCAGTTGTCTCTGTTACTGAGATCTTGTTGCAATTTATCAGCTAAGTAAATTGGTTTTATTCCTTCTGGAGAATTAATAAGCCTTTTATTGCCAACCAAGTATCCGTTTTTCAACTAAGGACTTAAGAGGTCTGTTTTGTCTCTTACATTAAAGAAACCTGAAGGGGTTTTCCTGAAGGAAAAAGCTTTCTGTAGAAATGTGCCAGTTGTCCAGGGTGGTGCTGCATTCCAAGTGTGATTTATGGATCATCTGTGCTGTAAGGAGGTTTTTCCTGGAGATGTGAGACTAACTGGTGTGTCATGAGACCTAAAACTAGAGACTAGAACTTGAAAAAAAAATGAAAGAAAAAGGAATAAGGAAATGAAATTTATTCCCAAAAATGAAGCTATCCATGTACCAGTCAGAGCCTAGTGAGATATGATAGTCACTTTTGTGTCTCTCACCATAAAAAACTGTATGGGTGCCCTAGTGCAATGTGTAGATTACTCTGTGAGCGCCGCTCTCACACATCAGTATTCTGCACGGTTGTGCTGACATAAAGTAGTTCATTCCTACATGGATGGATTCTTCAGCATTAGTGGGAAAATTTATTCTTGTTATCCTCTTGAAAAGCTTTGTTTCCTGAAATAGCTTAGGTGTCTTGGATAGTCCTGAATTCCAGAAGGTCTCGCCAACTTGAGTGCTTTCTGCATACCCTGTCCTTTTCGAGGGAACTACCCCTCATCTGATACTGGAGCTTTCCCCATCATGAAACACAACGGCATCTATAGAAGCTACTGCACAGTAACACAAAGCTTTTAATCCCATGGCAAAGAGAAGGAAGACTGGAGGTAGGGGTGAAAGAAGAAATTAGGTAAATTAGATGTAATCCTTCAGGATAGAATTTTGCCAGGAATCACTATTTCCTATAGTTCTTCATCTTGCAAAAATTTGAAGAATATCTCGGAGACCACAATTATCCGCAAATTTGGGAATGTATCCTGTTCTAATCCAACAGAAGTTTAGAGATATTAGAAAGGGTTTATTACCATCCATAGCACAATTTCATGACCTTGTTCTGGATAACGTATTTTGCAAGGCTGTACATCTACAGCTGAGCAAAGAACAAGACATTTCGAACTTAGATATTGTGATTAATGAAATTCAATCAATTCAATCACAGTGGTGAAAACAGCTGAAATTTCCTGTGTCTTTGTAAAGACTTTGGGAATTCCAGTCAGTTAAGAACAAAGTAGGTTTATGACAGCAAAATGATAGCAGCTTTGTGTTTTAGAGCATAAGTTTTCTTGCAAGTTGTTTCTCAACAGTGGAGGAAGTTGTGGCAATCCTTCACAAGTAGTTTAGAGGATAAAACCCCCAAACTTATAAAGGTTCCTGCCTTACAGAAGGCAGCTCTTCTGGCTCAAAAAGGCATTGTGAGAAAAGAAAAGTAATTGTCCGGGTTGCTGCAATTAAGGAAATCACCAGTGTTGGTTCTGTACTGAATAAATGTTCCTGATTTTTATTAAATAATTATTAAATGAATAAAAGCAATGGGCATGCTTGCTCAGGGTTTACTGGTGTGATCCCCATTTTCCCTCTGGGAAACCAGGAGGATTTTTGAAAACACAGAAGAAATCTTTCAAGTAAAGCTACTTCATATCATACTGGAATAAAAAGCTCTCTTATCGTACAAAAGGTAGTATTGTTGTATTGTGCTTTGGAGAGTCAAATAGCTTAAGGATACAGGGCTTCTTTCTTCTTCCCTCACTGGTGAAATCTATTGACGTGTATAATTTCTTCTGCTTTCCACCAGATTTGTCTGCACTGAGTCAATTCGGTCTCTCCTGTTTGTCAATATGGACCTTCCTTGTGTAGTTAACATTTTCAGCCAGGAGCTGTCTGCAGATCTGCACAGGTCCACTGGAGCCTAGACCCAAAGCAGGTCATCAGCTCTGTTGATACACTGTGGTCCCCACCATCAGTCTTCTCCTGGGCTCTCCTTGGCAATGCTGCAGTAGCCGAACTTTTTCAGGACGTAATGAATGGGAAAGGGCCAGCACCCTGGGGTACTTCCACAACACTTCACAGCCACCACCTCCTTTGTGGTCCTAAACCAAGTCCTAGAGACAGGAGCGGTGTCACAGCCAGCAGTTCCCACAGCTACATGCCATTGAACAATAAAGGGCTGTGTACTCTAATGATGATTAATTACATTTTCTCATATCTTTCTATCAATTAACTGGAAATGTTTCTTTGTTTAAATAATTGTCTTTTGGTAAATAAATGCGTAAACACTACTTAAAGCATTTTGGGGTCTAATTATACTTATCTGAAAGTTAACAGATTCAAGATGTGATTTGTGTTTTAATTGTTTTAATTTATGGTAAAACATGGTGTTGGGTACTGATTTTCTGAACAGCCTGATCTCTATTGTGAGAAGATGAGGAACTACAAAATATTCTCTCTCAAACTGAGCTACTTGTTGAACGGAGTTCTGTGCCTGAGCCTGCATTTGTATTGAGGTTTTTTTTTCTTTTCAGCCTGGTCAAACCAATAACACATTGAGCTCAACCACTCAGTCAAATGTTAAAAACAGCTTAAAGATGCTGGGGCCTGGCTGCAGTGCCCCGTGGAGTACAGCATCGCAGACCCGGTGTCACCAGGCTGGGATCCAGGAGCACAGAGCCAAACCAGTAGGGCTGGATGTGGCTTCCAGTTGGGTTCAGTCCCATTTGCAGAGATAGAGATCATGGATAACTCACACGCCGCACCTGACCCCAGGGCAAGAGAGATCACACTAAATCCCTGTGATCTAAATGTATCAGGATTTCGGGCTCGCTTACCTTTATACTCTTTCATCTCTCTGCCCTCTCTAATAGCGGAGGAGCCCCGTGTCACCGTGGTTTGTTATTCTCATTAGCTTCCATTAGCCCTAACACCGGGGGCCTCTGACCAGTTAGACAGAGGCTGTGTCCAGCCCTCACAAAGATAAGGTACGCCCCGAGGCTGCGGTGAGGGGCAGTGGGTAGAACAACCACCTGGAGGAAAGGGAGATAACAGGGGGAGAACCAGTGGCAGCAGCAGAGCCTAAAGCACCCAGCAACTTCCCTGGTGGCTCATAAGTGCCGTGGTGGAGGTGAGTGGCAAGGAAGGATCTGATGGAGGAGCACATGCTGGTGCCGTGATGCTCTCCTATTGCTCCATAGTGCTATGGATCCACTGTGGATCCTTGTTCAAGGAATGATGGAGACCGTTTATTCTCTCAGCCACTGTGCTCGTGCTCTTCCGGGGCTCAGCAGATTGAAGATCATTTGGGATCCAAACACACGGTGTGTCCGTGGCCACAGACCTCTTACGTTATCGGCCCTGTGTCTTAATTTCCCCTCTCTCTAAAACAAGGGTAATATTTCCGCAGTTCAGAATGGTGTTAGAAGGTTAAAATCGCAAATCTTGAGAGGGGATCAGGCAAGACAGGGTAAGGACAGCAATATAAATAAAGAAAACAGTTCTCTGCTATTTTTTCCTTACCCAAACCTTATTTGTGGGCTTTTCTCAGTTAGTCTTCTTTTTTCAAGATAAGGGGAAAAGAAGGAAAGGAAGAAAAATCCTCCCACGCATTCAAACAGAATTTGCATTTGACTGTATTAAAATTTTTCTTAAATTGCAATTAAGCAATAAATCTTCACCAGTTGCAAAAATAAAGCGAGCGGGGTGGGGGAAATTTATTAGATAATGTAATCTTTCAGGCATTTTTTAATTTCCTTCTGAGATCTAGAATATCAGTTGGAGTCCCAGGTAAAATAGGATTCGAGTTTTCAGCCACAAGTTGTGACTCAAAGTGCTTAGCTAAATTAAACAGAACAGATGTGAAAAATAAGATGAGAGCTATGCATACAGCTCTCAAACAGTTCTCCCACCCCCCCCAGCCCCATTGAAGAGCCTGGACTAATTCCCCTTTGTCGACTAAAGTCTGCAATTCGATCCTAAAAGCTTGTCAGAATTAAGTACAATGCTTAATATAAGTTTACATTTTAACTGTTTTTCTTTGATATTTGACAAGGACATGGGAAGTAGCTCCAGAACTTTCTCCTGGGCCAATTTGCTCAAGGTTGCTGGGAATCACGCTTTCCCTTGGGCTGCTTGCCCCGAGGACCGCACTTGAGACCTGGCACCTGTTAGCTGCCAGAGCAATTAATTGCCAGAGCAATTAATAATTAATTAAACAAATAACCCCTCTATGTTGCACTGTGAAATCAAAGCTTCAGCATAAAAAAAGAATTTTATGTTTTAGGTTTCTAGAAGTAACCTCTGCCTCAATGCTTGTGTAGTATGTGCAGGAGCAAACTTTTGCTTTTTCCTCAGAGTAG
Organism: Gallinago jamesoni; assembly: GCA_025769975.1. Lineage (NCBI taxonomy): Eukaryota > Metazoa > Chordata > Aves > Charadriiformes > Scolopacidae > Gallinago > Gallinago jamesoni. The sequence goes on along the minus strand of JAOQGH010000002.1, from coordinate 32,203,038 downwards.
TGACATTTTTCAACAGATTTGGGTATAATTTTTTTTAAAGAAAGGAAGGAAAGGTCAGCCTTGTTATACGTTTTCTAATAAGCACCACTCTGCTGCAACAACATCAGCCAGTATCCGAAGATTTAACAGTTAAAGGGAAAAAGAAATCCTACACATTCTTCTGCAAAGGGGGCTCACTGGAGCATTTCAGATTACGCTGCTCTGTGCACCATCTGAGATGGAGCACAGTTTCTCTTACTGATGGTAGTTGGGTTTTGGAGATGACAAGTATATCACAGCCTTCCCCCCCCGCCCCGCCCCCCCCCCAAAAAAAAAAGTAGCTGCGCAGTAAGGAGATAAGTGAACTTCAAAGGGCTAAATACCAATCAGAAGATGGAAGATGGCCACACATAAAGCTATACTGCTTCTGCAAACCCCTTTAGTAGCCAGACAAGGTCACTGATCAGGGTAATTTGCAGGAAAAGTCAATTTCTCAAGTACCCAAGGCAGGTGTTGTGGCATTCTGTGACAATTTACTGAAACTAAATTGAGGAAGTTGAAAAAAGCAAAGGTCATGAACCATGGGAGAAAGAAGGGAAGCAAAGTCTCTTTGACTGTATTTTTAACTCCTTTTCACCCAAAGCATACTTACAAATTACTGAGCCTGTTTCCACTTTAAAAAAAATCCCACTTGTGTAACCCAGACCTGTTTATGAAAAACTGAGCTAAAACCTGGTCACACAATGAAGAACTGTGAAGGATAATTAAGGAAAACACAGAGTGATTCATAGACAACTCTTAGGAGCATAAAAAGGAAAAGAAGCAGCCATCCTTCTCACATAGAAACAGTTCTCAGAGTCTTCATGACAACAAAAAGCTGGATCAAAGTAGACAGGGTGGAAGTGAAAAGATGAAAACTTATCTGAGAAATTTGAAGCAAGTCACTGAAATGGCTGCTGGAGGAGAGAAAGGGAGTTGATGCACAGAAGGGATCTGGCTGTGTCTCTGCTTCAATTGCATCCCAAAATGCAATTCTTAGACTTGGGGATTTGTTGAAGCACATCCCAGCACCCTTCCTGCTTAGCTTTGGTTTCCTTCCAGACTCATGTCTTGCCTTGACCTTTGGTTGGCATGTGGTCTGGACATGTCTGCCCTGGGAAGTGGACACCATTCCCGGGGTGCAATAATTCCTTGGGCCCTTCCAGCCCCTGTGACCCAGTTCTGCTGTTCTACAACGTGATCCTTCAAGAAAGGGCCCGGGATGGTCCCAGTGCCAACAGGAGTTACTGTTAGTGACCAAGGCTATGAAATAGGAGGCAGAAATAGGAGTGAAGGAAGTGTAGCCCCTGCCTCAGCAAACTTCCATGCCAAAACAAAGCTCCGCAAGAGTTCTTGAACTGGTACATGGAAGAGAGAAAGACCAAGACTGGTGGGCTGGATGAGGTTCAGACAACAAACGGGCAGATTCCATCTCCTGTCACCACAGTTTATGAGCTGGTGACCCCTTACAGTGCAGGAGATGTTTGAGTACAAACAGCAGTCCAGTGTCTGTCCTACCTGGCAGTGGTGTAAAATACCCAGTCAATCCAAACTGGCTATGGCCACCAAGAAGGAGCAAACCAACCCAAACCAGGTCTTCATCACTTTTGCTCCCATGCTCCTAACTGAACAAATGTTTTAATAGTTGTGTTGCTGACACAAACATGCATGCAGCTTTCCTTCCTATTCCTATTTTGTGCTACGTTTTCACAGGTCGTTGGTGATGCTTAACTGTGCCTCTGGCTGTGAAGCCTGAGAACTTTATGGGGCAGCAAAAGACCATTCTCTCTATTTGTTTTCTGTGGGCTTGCAACCAAATCTAATCAGAATAAACTTCCCCAAATCCTTCCTGGAAGGGAATATTACAAAAGGGAATAACCTTTTCATTATCAGGTCCTGCTTTGAATAGGTAGACAAGGAAGAAATAGTTTCTGACATATTCCTGTTAGAGCTAAGCAGGTTGCAAAGGGTGAAATTGGTTGATAGAGTTTGCATGTGGACGTTCGGCAGAAGAGACTGACTTTCATGCGAATGTGAAAGATCAGAAAATGTTTTTGACTGAGACTCCAGGTCTCTGGCTGGGGCTGCTGGCTCACAGCACTCTGGAACTCACGTTTAGCCACCATTAAGTCTGTGGTGTGTGGATGAAAGATATGGTATGTGCACTGTTCAGGAAAATCATAACAGGGGAGAAAACTAATTCCACCAGAAACAACCCACATGAGTGGACCTCAAAAGCCAAAGCAAAAATCAACATTTCAGGAAACCACCATTTATTTGAATAAGTTCTTTATAGTAGGGGATAGTAGCAACTCTGCCCTGTGGATACCTGCTGACGATGTGAATTCATGACAGCTGTGGCAATAGCCATTGAATTTTGGGAGATGGTCACATCCTCCTAGACCCATAGTCAAAGGTGGACAGAGACCTAAGAAAGGTCTTTGAAAAATATTGGCACTAGCTGATAGCTGCAACACTTCATCTGGAAATAAAAACCCTTGAGCAATCAAAAATGTAGCAATGTAGGAGCACTACAGTGGCTCCTGGAAAGGAACTTGTTTGCTCCAACTTCTGGTTTTTTTGAGTAGCTTTTTCCCCTTTTCCACCAAGCTCCAGCTGTGCTGTTGTTCTGTATGTGAAATGAAATCCAGTAAAAGCCAACTTCTCTTTGCAGGTCTTCTCAGAAACAGTCAGTAGTTCAGGATGGATCGAGCTGGGAGTGACTGGACTGTTTCCTGACTTTGTTTCTCTCCCACTGTACAGAAGGCTCAGTAGAAAGATTCATTTAAATACAGAGAGGATATAATTAGCCTCCCAAATTACTCCAGCCCCACTGCTGCATCACTTCAGCTGACTAAAGATCTCTTTATGACACCAGGAGGTAACTGTTTTATGTGTTCGAGCTATTCCCAAGTGCTGCTGGTCATATCAGCTTCTGGGTCAGACCTTCTAGAAATACAATCTGTGAATTCCTTGTAAGTGCAGAACTATTTTTATTTAGCTATTTCAGGGCCCCATTGCCTGAAAACCAATCCAGTTGTTTAACTTTGAGGAAAAGAGCCCTAATCTCTCTTGCTTCTATCCCATGTCTTTTACATCCTGAGACTGGAAACAATCTATATCCTAAACACTCAAAGTTCCAGGAATGTTGAATCAGAAGGCTCTATCTGCAGTGGGCAAGAGGACATGAGTTAGTTAGTCAGGCAAATAAACAAACACAGTAAAGCACACAAATAAAGCCACCACACCTGCAAGAATGTTAGATATGTTAAAAGGGGTTGCATCCCTAGGCGAGCTACGCTGGTTCACTTTTCATCACCAATGACCATGTTACACATGCAGCTGGTGACATTACTTAGCCTCCAGCAAGGTCAGAGCACGCCGTGGAGCGAACAGAGAAAGAACTGTTCCCCTGTTTGTAGCAAAAACATGGTCAGAAGTGATTTGAACTCCAGCTGCAGCTTGGCCTGCTTAATGATATCTAAGCAATACCGCTACTAAGGGCCAGCTTCCCTTTCTTGTGGAAGCATCTCACTTCCACAAGGCCACCTTTAAAACAAAGATATGTTTAAAATATCTTTATATTGCACGAAGCTTGTTTTTATAGGTCTCCCTGAAGTGAATTATAAGGAAATGATTATTCAGTGACGGGTTACAATAGAGGTTTTTGTTGTACTTTATAGGCATTCAAATAAAATTATCTGGTTGTGTGACAAACTGGATTTAGAGGCCCAGATTTTGAAGATGCTTAGCAGCACATGGTTAACTCCAGTGCTTACTCGTGCTCTCAAAAATGCTCATACAGCTACATCCAGCTTATATGAAGGACATGAGCCTGTTTGTTAAGGTATCTGAACACATTTAAAATACGGACAAAGATGTTTAAGAATGCAATTCCCCAACTAAAAGAGGAACTAAGCAACAGACTGGTGTGTTCTGAACTGTTTATGTGAAATAAAATACACTATACAGAACGTATCTTGAATGCAGAATTACTATTTATTTGATTTTTTTAATGGTGATGCACAGGAATTCTTAAGCAAGTTAGTCTTATTACCTGGTTGGTAGAATTGATCAAAGGCACTACCTGAAAAGCATTATTCATTCTGAAAAATTTCACTTTTTGCCAATTGCTAAAGGGGTTAATAGAGGCTGTGCATGAGGAAGATAACCTAGGTTTAAAAAAACTATAGTCATCATTGTTCATTTATTCTCTTTATTGAGGTAATTTAATTATCATATAGACACAAACATTTGCTCCCATGCTGGGCTCTTCACATCTGTTAGTAGAGATTTGATTAGGTCTACACAAATGTGCTAGATTATACCATCTAGTTGGTGAAATTCAAGCCACCTGGATATTTTAGCAACATCAATAAGAATAATTCTCTTTTTCCAAATCAGTAAATCCACGATATATTAAAAAGAATTAATTAATGAGTACCAGATAGGCAAAACAAACATTTGACAATGAATCATATTATCAAAGGTTTTGTGGGAGATCCCTCTCAGCTTATGTTTAGATGTCAAATTATATTACCAAAACTAAACAATCTGTTAAACCGATCTCTTAATGCAATAAGTCTCAGCACCATACTCTTTTTTTCCCAAAGTCCTTCATGAATGCAGTGCAGCATTTAAGGACAACAGTAGTTAAAGTACCAGCAATAATGTTACATTAACAAGTCATTAGTATGAAATAGCTGACTCCTAATATTTTTAGTGCCATTAAGGTGTTGGTTTTTTTTTAATCATGTAGGACCTGATGATGAAAACTGCTAATCACCCAAGGAGCCATTATGCTTGTGAGTCAAGCCAGGGTGACAGCATACGAGCATTAACGCCCTAAGTGTGCATTTCTGGGTTATGCTTTTAGAAAGTGAATGACCCAAAAAACTCACAGGGAATTTGTAAATACAGCTGTTAAGATTACATAAAGTGATATTAAATATAAAAGGAGGGGAGAGAAAGCAGCTGTTGTCCGCTGGAGGACTTCTCTCAAAGTTAGTGCAGTAACTTACACAGATGTGTGTTGCAGTTTTTTTTTAATTTCTCCAGAAGGAAGCTACAGAAATTAATTTAGGTAGAGGGTTTTTTTTTTTAGAAAAGAACTTTTAGTTGAAGTCAGAGAGAACAAATTTTCAGTCTGGAAATATTTATGAAAATACTTTATTTTAGTCACTTAAATATTTTTGCAGATATGGAATCACTTGAATTAAGTTTTAGCAAGTTTTTCAGGCTCGAGGAGGAAAACACAGAGTGGTCAAACCGGCAAGGAAGAGCAGTTCCTAGACCCCAGTAAATGTGATAATTGTGAGTGCCTGAGCAAGTTCCCCTCAATTCTGCTCCTGGTGAGTCTGTCACAAGCCATCAAAAATGAGCAATGTATTTCTGATTTGTTTTGGTCTTTGCCTTATGAAGCGAAGTTGAGCAGACTTCAGCTTTTTTTTTGGATGAAGAGCTTTCTCTCTGGATGGAAGGCTGATGGCCATGGCCAGCCTGGGGGGAACACCCGCTCCCACGTCAGGCTGGGTGCTGTCTCCATCATGCTTTCTAGAGTACTCTGCTCCAAACGAGCTGTTTGATGTGGTCCTTTCAGATGTAGGACTGGAATCAGTCTTTAGCCATAGAAGTGGTGATGTTTCTGACACATCCATGCTCTCTGTTCACGTGTGCCACCAGAGTTCAGAAGGTGTGGTGGCACCGCAGGTATGAACCCAAGGGATTGTGTTAACCAAAGAAAAGTGTTTGTCTAGGCACAGTCTTGTCAGAAGTAGTGTTAAGGCTTATGTTATAACTTGTCACTGCAAGAGCAAGTTGGAGTAAAAGCTTTCTAAATCCATATAATCGTACTTAATTGTTTATATAATGAAATTATTTTTAAAAGAGAACAATTGAATGATGATGATTCAGTCATAAGAATAGTCTTCTAAATCTCCAAACTAGCCTCCTCTGGGAAGATTCATTATCGGAAAGATACGTCTTCACTCTAAGGCAGTTAGATGTCTGTGAAACATGCCAAGTACATAAACACACCTAAAGCAGAAAGAAGCTGGATGACAAACCCAACCCATCACAGCTTTATGATCATCCTGCAAAAAATCAGCTGGCTTGCTTTGGCCTATTTATTCCAATTGAATATAAAAAAAAATATGAGTCGTGAATCCACAGGTTATGGAGAGATGCTAGAGCAGCACTGGAGATGCCCACAGGGTGGAAATTTATGTTGAAGCTCTAGTTTTGTTATTGATGAGGTTGAACTCAGGAAGGGGGGTAGTTTATGGACATTGATTTATGCTCTTGGTGTTCTGGTGAGAACAGGTTGGGACAGAGTCCAACCGGTTACCTGCTTTCTGTTGATTTTCTGTGAACTTCTTAAAAAGTGAGTGTTTGTTTTTTTTTTAAAAAAAGGAAAAGTAGCAGGAGTTTTAGAAATGTTTTCAGTAATATAAAGGTGCATATTGGTGTATATTTCGCATATTTTATTTCAAGTCAGTATTAAAATTTGAATTATTTTAATGTCTGTGACTGTGCTCAATTCTTGTATCAAAAGTGGCTTGAAGAATTATCAGTTTAATTAATTCATTGTGCTGAGTTGCATTCCACAACACAACTACCCACAAAGCCACTGGAGCTTTATGGGACTACTGCAAGTTATTGTCTCATCTTCATTATTGCCTGGATATGACTTGAAATCACATCGTATTAGCTTGAGTGAGAATTACATGAGAAACATTGTCATAGACGGACTCAGCAATGAAAAGACAGATCCTCCAGGGCACTTATAGCATCTTAGTTTACTGTATATGGTAGTAAAGTCTTTTTGTGGTGTGAGCAGGTGGTTTTTCCATCCTGTACAACACAGAAGTCTGCAGCTTTTGTGTATCCCATGTACTTCCTTCCTAAGGTGTGTCCAGAACTGTAATTCCAGTAATAATAATAATATTATTATTAATAATAATGATGATGATGATAGCGAATTCCACAGTTTAAGGCTTTTTTTTTTGAAGTAAGACTTTTTAAAAAATTTCTGCAGGACCTTTCCTCTGTAGGATTCTGCTCTGTAGTCTGACAATAAATACATCCTTATTCTTCCTCTTTCCACTTGGGCACATCCCAGGACAGCCAAGGTGCACATTCCAAAATGAAACGTTGATCTAGATGCAGCTGCTTTTCTGAGATTCTGGTTCTTGCTCATAGGGCAGGTTGCATTTGAACAACAGATGTCAATCTTTTTGGTGGCTGGAGGTTACTTCATTTAATAAAGTAAAATAAAAAGCAATTGGAACTAGGATATTGAGAACAAAAGATACTGAGGGGTTGAAAAGGTAGACTTTACAACAGGGAAACTACGACGTGAACGGATTTGGAAAGGTACTGCTTTAAAGGATTGGATTGATTGCTAAACTTGTCCACAAAAACTATTATGAAAAATGTTAATTGGAATTTCTCCAGTGCTTGAACCCAGAAATGGATGTGATCTGCAGATGAATCAGATCTCTTTTATACTCCAGCAGGCAAAAATTAAACTGTGCACATGCAGAAGGTCAGACATGCAGCAGCCAGTTCGGTGTTTCTGGAGCCAGGCAGATCTCCTGCAAGGGCTCAGGGACAACCATAAGGGAGAAGCGATGGTCACGGCACCAGGGATGGCGCCCAGGTGTGATGAGTGACAATGGAGGCTTGTACAGGAAAGGCTCAGCATCTGTGCTTTAACAAAGTGCTGTTAATCAGAGCTGCTTCAGGAATATTAAAATGCAAATGGTCCAATTACAGTGCTTACTTTTCTAGATTTTTCTCAGAGAAACACTGCTGTGAGTTTGTCTTGTGTGCTGATAAGGCGTCCCATTAATAAAAAGTTTGCTGATTGTCTAAAGCAAATAGGCGGGTCATGGGAGCAACAGAAAGTCTAGAATATCTTTAAATGGGCTACATATTGAATTCTATATATGTTGGGCTCCCTGATTACTGAGGATCAAAGGCAAAAAGAACTGATTGATACTGAGCCCTTAAAAATCAATTCTTTAGGAAAATGCCTGCCCTTATTTAGTCTTTTGGAATAATAAATGATGAAGTGATTTCAGCTGTAAGAGACACATTGTGGGCAGCTGCTGGTCGTGAGTTCAGGCTTGTGTTATTGTTAAGAGGTAACAACAGCACAGATCTTAATTGAGAAAAAACTGGTCAGAAAAGAAAAAGAGAAACTGTAGTCAGGCATAGAGTATTTACCAAATAGGCTACACCTAACTGGCATCTTGGATTCACTCTCTATTCCTAATAGCTTGGATGGTTCACACAGCATATTTATCCACAGAACTGATTCATCTTAAATATTTTTAATTGTATTTTTAACTACTTTTAAAAGTGAGCTTGAGAATGGCTTAGCTAACTTGATAGTAATCTAGTTAGACAGAAAATAGGCCTTATTGCCAGTTTGTGGTTAATTATGGTAAAGTCCTATCTGTAATTTACTTCTGCCTATAATGGAAGAGAGAGTTTTTCTCGAATGTGCATTACATTACATGGGGTTACATCCCATGCATTGTGTAACTTCATACATCCAGAGCAAATGTGACATGTTTTTTCAATGTATCTGAACAGAACACAGGGATATGTTCTGGTAGAAAATATATCAACAGAGGACCCAGTTCGACAAGCCTGGTTTATGCCAAATCACAGTCTTTAATGGAAATGCTAATCACCATGTATTTCTGCAAGTCTTGCAGAAGCAAATCCAGAGTATCTTTTAATTGGGAGTCTTTCTTTATGGTCTTCAGATGTTTATAAATATGCACAACCTAATCTGATTAGGGCCAGACTCTACATGCTGCCTGCTCTGACAAAAGGGGAGAAAGTTCTTGCCTGCAGCCTGTGAATTTTGTTCCATTCTAAGTCTTTTCTGGTATTACAGTATCTGAGCACTTTTAGTACAGTATTAAACAACAGCAAATTCTTTGTTCCTCTCTCTCCTGTTGGAGAAAGAAGTGTGTGCACCAGTAAGTGGGTAAAGCTAATAGGAAAATCTTTGAGGGAATAATTTCTCTGTTGCAAAATGCGCTTTAGTTGAAATAAAAACATTTGATGTAATGGTATCAATTTTAAGGGGAATGTGGAGCAGAAGAAAAAAGTAAGAAGCGATTCTTATAAAGCTTGCAATGTGTAAGCTTTCATTTTTGAAGTGGAGATCCTTTAAATTTATGCTGCTTTCAGTATTGCAATAACCAAACTAAAATTTTTCAATGTAGGTGAATATACTATTTCAGTTGGTTAAGGGAAAGTCATGGGGAACTTCTAATTTTTCTGTCTTTCATCCCACATCTGAATTTAATCATATTTTAAAGTAGCATATTCCTTCATGAAACAGAATGTCTATCCTCCACACAGGTTCCGCTTGGGGAATTTCACTTACTGCTAAGCAGCTCTGGGCGATATTAAAATTGCCTAACTAACTTTCACATAGGTCTCGGATCTATTGCTTGGCTCCGTGCCTTCCAAACTGGCTAGCCAGTAGGAAACAGTAGACTTTGAATACAAGTTTAATCTGGGCTGTCTGAATACATCCTTCCATCCCTTTCATAAGATTCATTCTGTGGCTCACATACATTGACATATTAAGCCCCGTAACAGCTTCCAAACAAAATTTTGGCTCATCTGGTTTAATGTCATCTTATGAAACAAAGAAGGACAGATCTTTAGGTGTCTATATGCGGGTTGGGACCTCTTTCCACCTCCTCACTTCTCCTCCCCAAGAGGTACATAATATGACCAATGGTTGGTGGTGAAATCATAAAAATTCATTACTTGTTCACAGCGTGGAAGTCAAGAAAGAATGAATGGTCAGGAAGACAATTTTTTAGTGTAAGGTAATGTTGACCTTAGCAGGAATAATTCGTGCCCTTCAGCATCTGCAGCTGTGTAATAGTCACCAGGGAGTTGTCTGACTCTGAATATATATATATATATTTTAAAAAGTGTCAGCCAAGTCTGAACTCCAAATGCAAAATGTATTGCTCAGGAATACTGGGAGGATTTGTGTGTCTCTCTCAGAAGAGCAGTGGTGTAGAGAGCAGTGAGAGATACAGATGCAACTGGAACATTTTCATATCCTGATGAGGACAGGCTCTTTGCAAAGCTGCTCAAGTTAGGGAAGAGAAAATTGCTCCGTTTCTCTCAGACTATTCTATCTGCAAGAATAGAAAAGAAAGAAAGTGTCTCTAAAGAGAAATACACTGAAAAGCTTCTATAGGGAATACCTGAGTTTTCATCCAAGACAAAGGAATTCTCCAAAATAAATGATGCTATTGTATGATATAAATGGATAATGGTATTGTTTTGTAAACCTTTACTAGATAGATAAAATGCCCTTTGCAGCTTTAGGAATAAATAAAACTACCTGTCTATAAAATTCAGTATTATTTCTGCTGACTGAGGCATGTGCCAGTGGTGATGTTTTACTTGTCTGTGGTTTTCAATATCCTCATCTGTGACTTTCAGTGCCGTAGCCCAAACCCTGTTTTCACATGGCTTCCATTGGCATCCAGTGCCGAGTTTGGCACCTGGATGCAAGAGAATCACTGAAACTCTAGAAGACACTATAATTAGTAGAAGGGACATATAATGGGAGGTGCGTCTTTTCAAACTGAGCTGTTTTCCCTCTTGAAACTCACCCATCTGTGGAAAGCCGACAGAACTCTCTATGTAATTCTAAAGTCCCTTAAACCTTGCAATAGTACTAGTGAGACTTAATCAGAGCATAAAAATCATACACTGGCCATCTGCACAAACCTGTCTCTTTGTCTCGAGCCACAGTACAGTTTCAGGGAGAAAAATGAGTGGAAAAGCACAGCAGAACTGGTGGATGTTTATCAAGTGCAAAGCTGCACCTCTTCTTCTCTAAGAAAAATCCATGAGACAATAAAGTATCATTTCTTTCTTACCTTTGTGATCCAGGTTTCCTAGTGACTTAATACTAATAACTTCAGGGAGATTCCAGTTTGTGACTGTAACTTTCTGTTTGTGCAAGCACACGGTGTGTAATATTGCTCGTTTCTGAAATTCAGTGACTTTCTCATGGGCTGCCTTCCTGCTTGCTTACTCACGCTTGTGATCCCTTTGCTAAATATTTTCAGCCTATACAAGGAAAATTAGTGGGTTATATTAGCAAAATCATGACTATTTTAAAACCTGCAATGTTTCCTTTATGCAAATATAGCCATTGGAAAAAATTGACGAGGTAGATAATTCTATATATTCTATATATAGAACTCTCATTTTTGTAGACGTAAAAATATCCATTTCCTTGTGCAAGGCAAAAAGGATCATTGCATGAAGGGCAGAATACCTTGACATGAGACCCAGTCTCTTGGGTTCACAGGAAGGGCTGTGCACCCATATTAAGGGCAGAATTTGGCCACCCTCTATAAACACAATTCAATGTAAATACGAAAGCACTGCTTTCTCTTCCCTTGATTGTTCTAGTGAGACAAAAAAATCATCAGAAGGTGAATCATTCTTGCAGCTGATACTTGCCAAGACATGAAAAAATGGGGATGGCCTGTGAAATAAGAGGCAATGGGAATGAGAGTGAAAACAAAGGAATTGTTCAAAAATACTAGATGTTATTGCATGATAATGGAAAATAATTACCAAAACCTGTGAATGTTGCACCTGGATTGCTGTCTGCCCTTGTGTGGAAATTCTTGTATGTGTTCAAAGTGTCATGCTGGAAATTAATGACGATAAAATTAAAACACTTGTAATGTAACATATTACATGCCTTCTCATAGGATTGAGACATACCACTCAAGAGGATTAGCTTATAAAAAGTCAGATAATCCTTACTGGTGGGATAAATATAACTTATAGAAATTCCTGAAGCATGCCTTCCAGAAGCATTTCACTAAAATAATTGTAGCAATAAAATTAAATTTTCTTTAGACATATTTTTGAAAAGTTGTTAAAGATCAATCCAAGTCATTGTTTTCTAATGTACCTAAATTTATTTTCTCCCTCAACTACATTAGGTACCGGCTTGCAATTCTGCTCATGCCAGCAGTGACAAGGGAGCTGAACAAATAAGATTTTCTTTTAGAATTCTTTTTGTGAACTATTCACGGATAGAAAGAGAGAGGTAAATCTATATCTTTCTAGTTTGATGTGAAGGAAAGTGAGTGCAAGCATGTGGGAGAAGGGGTTTGGCTGCAGTCTGCAACGTGCTCACTCTCTGGGATGGCTCAGTGGTGAGTGGGACAAAGCTTCTCAGCTGGAGAAAGAGTGAGAATTCCTGCTGGGACTGGCAGCTTCTGACCTGTTAGCCATCAAGGTTAAGTGAGTGGGCAGGCTGATTAGTTTGAAATTGAAGGATCCCCAAAAGCTAAATAATTAAACAGGAAAAACCTGGGTAAATTTATATAAGGCAGAGAAGGAAATGCTCTTGTTTTCCTTCAAAGCAGTCCTAGGAAGAACTGATGATAACAGTTACTGAGAGAGCAGTGAAGGTGAGCCCCAAGAGTAGAGACCACAAAAGGACCAGACACAGCAGCTGGGTGACATGTTGCCTTGGGGCCGGTAAGGTTGGGAGAAACAGCTTCTGCAGAAGTGTCACTTGATGGGACTTATTACAGAGAAGATCTCCAGGGCCGTGGTGATGCAAGAAGCAGTGCTGGAGTTCAAGTGAGTATTCAAAGTCATGGTAGAGAAAAGAAAAAAGAAAAAGGTTACCGAGAGGTGGAGAGGACTTTGAATAGATGTTGTAAGATGTTTGGGAAGTAAATCCAAATTCAGTTATTTTGAGTGTATGGATTTTCCATTCAATAGTAAGGTAAAACTAAGAATCTAGGCTTTTCCATTTAAAAAATGCTAACTTCAACATCTCTGCTTAATAAAGAGGGCATGATTGTAGAGGTGGGATGACTTGAATCCAATGAAATCTTGAGTTTGTTTAAAAAAGGTTTTAAAATGGCAGGAATGTGTGTTTTTAAGTCAAGGGGGGAAATGTTGCAAGGAAGTGCTCTGGATTTACCTGTTTGGATGATGTATAGTCTGGAAAATATAATTTATATCAACTATTTTAAAAATATCATATTACTTAATTTATCCAAAAGAGAATTAGAGGTAATCTGTGAAATGTTTGCATGGGGGAAAAAAACTGCTTTTGAAAACCAGTGTTTTAGCAGAAAAAGGTACAGTGACATCTAAGGCTTAGAAGATGATGTTGGACAAATTCACTTGAGAATGAGTGTAAAACCTGCTAAGCAATGAAGAAAATAATATGAATAAGTGTACTTACACATGGAATTCATATTTAGATGTATTATCAACCAAATCTTCATTTTTCCACTAAGCAAGGGTTACAGGCATTCCTAACTTTTTGTTTGAAAACTTTCTGATTCTAAAATATTCTTTGTGAAATAGTTTGAAATTATATCATGCACAAAATTACCTTTTTCTTTTTAAAATGTGCTCACAAACTTCTTGCTAGAAATTATTTTCATTTGTGTATCCTGAGAAATAGACTCTTAATAATAGTGTGATAAGAATGCTTTAAGCAGAATCGGGACAGAGCAAGAGAGTAGATGCGAGGCTGTGACTGCTCTAAACCCTTGCATTAAGGTTATGCATTATTATTTTCTATGACACCAATCTTTGCAGTATGTTTATTGCTGACATTCATATTCATTTATTTCTATCACGTGGCCCAGATTTCTCAGCTGTCAATTTAATATAGGTATTCCAAACAATGGCAAAATAGAATTATTTAAAATGACTCCCAACAGTCCCATACAATTATTTTTACAATTTGCCTGTTCACTTACATCACGATGACATTGCTTTTGTGGAGACTCAGTGGGTTGAAGGAAGTCTTTTATGCAGCATAGAATAATTTCATATAGGCAATGGATTCATAGTTATTTCCCCTAGTGATAACGGCACTCTTCTGGGTCAGAAAAAAGCTCTCAGTCTCTTTTTAGGCAAACCTCTTCCTGAAGCTGAGGAGTGAATCCCACAACTGAGTAAATATTTTATTTTCATATATCACCACTAGCACTGTAATACAAACTTTTCAAGGTAAATAGCTTCAGAAATTGCAATTGTGATACCCGAATGGCATGCCTATCCTTTGAAGTCAGACTCTGCAGTGTGGAATCGAAAGTAAACAGTGAAACCTAAAGTGCTCTTGGTTTTTCTAGTTACTGTAATTTTGGGTTGACAGTCCTGGGTAAGCAGAAACCAGAGATGACAAGAGGCAGCCTTCCCATGGTGCGGACCTCATGTATTACAGCCTTAAGAGGGAAGCAAACCTCAAAAGCAATAGTGTCACTTATTTGGCTATCAATGGCTAGATTTTGTGAAGTAGATATTTGTCTGGAGAAGGAGGACAGAGATTCACCCAGTAGGCATGTGAGCTGAAAGACTTTCAGATTAAATTAAACCCAGAAGAAAAGTTGATCTTGTGTTTAGTTTAAAAGAACAACAGTTTCTTCCTTTTGGAATCTGGAAAAGAAATAAAATCTTAGATATGACATCGAAGTGTTTAACTCTCATGCGGAGTACTGTGGTATTAGTCACAAATCCACTTTTGGCGCTTGGATAAATGACCTAATTTTCAGAAAGGTTGGAACACCTAATTTTTATTACCTTTTTTTTTTTTTTGCAGTTTTTCCCTTTGTTGCTCAAGTCCAGGTCACTGGATAAAAACAACAGGAGCTGGCTGAAGACCTCACAGTGTTTGGAAAAGCCTCCTCAGCTGAGGGACATCTGCCTTTGCACGGGGACAGGGACATGGAGCAGGTGGCACCAGAGGGATGTCAAAGCCCTGCTTCGTGCAATGCCAGCCCTCTCTGCGGTAGGCAGGTGGTGATTCAGCAGGGCCAGTGCTTTGTGCGTGTGGGGAAATGGGCTTTTGAAGAAGGTGGGTTTTTAAAAGAGAGGGCAGGGTAAGCGGTGCCCTGCTGGCTTTCGGGAAGTTACGTGGCATTGCAACACCATAAGAGTAGCATCAGCCTGATTCTCAGAGGCTCATGCAGCTAATGAAACAGAAAAACACCCCAGTATGCAATGACTAAACCTTTAATTACCTCTCTGAATGATGGAGAGAGGCTAAAATCTGATAAATATGTTTAATTGCTGGCAACTACAAAAAAAAAAAAAAACTTTTTGAAACACAGCAGGTATTTTGCAATATCGTTTCAACACTGTAATGACAACTACACTACACTTAGGAAGTGTGTGACAGGAAATTTCTTCCATTAATTTTAGTGGAGCAGGATTAGGCCTAACGTTGCAAGGAATGGACACCTTCAGTGAAAACCACAGTGTGGGACTGGTGAGTCTCCTGCTTGCAGGTGTTTATTTCATCCATCCCTTTGGGAGAGGAGATCCCTGCTTCTAAGATGTGGCTTTTCTTTGGAAATGACTGTGAGCTACACCGTAGAACTGTGGCTTGTATTTATGGATAAAAGCAGACTGCTATGCTTCAGTAGGATTTCTTGCAGGTGAGTAAATACCCGTGGCTGTCATATTGCTCCCAAAACTACAGTCCTCTGTTTATCTCTACTTAATTTATTAGAAGAAAATTCATGAAAGCCTGCTACAAAAGAGTCTTTATCAATTATTGGCAAAACTTGAAAGAGAGAGAAAGTTTTCACTGATTTCTGTGTTCAGTGAGAGCAATAGTAATAAAAAGGTGGCATTTCCTGTAAAATTGGCAAAAGCAGAAAAAAATCAATCCCCCAACTGATTTAATACATGCTGTTTAGCCATTGATTCAATGTCGCTAAAGTTTGATTGATAATGTAACCTACCAAAATTTCATGGTATGCCATCTAAAAGTGCATCTAATCTTACTGAAACCAGATACAATGGATTTAGAATGTGGCTGAAAAGTTCAGGGATTGCTCAGGAGAGGGAATGAAGCATCAGCCAGTGCCGTGACTTCAGGCTGTTCTCAAGAGGAGAGGTTCATTAGGGACTCCTAACTTCCATGCCTGATTACATGAAAAATAAATTTTTTAATAGAGACATAACCAGCCTGTCTTAGGTGTTTTCCATATTCCCATGCTCAAGCATCATCTGAGAACCTCATCATCTTCTATACATTTAGGATTTCAATGAAGTGGGAAAGCACTGTTATCTCCAGATGAGGTCGGAGGAAAAGGTTCTCAAATGGTGAATTTACAGATGGGGAGGAAAGGCACCAAGAGACTGAATAATATACTGAAATCTGGGGCAGAGGGAAGAAGTGAATCCAGGTGTTCCTGCTCTCTCACCCGTCCTTCCTCTTGCAACTGCCATTCAGCTGGGAGGCAAAATCCATCCTGCTGCAGAGGCAGCACCAAGAGCCTGCAGCCCTTGAGCTCTTTGGGAATTCAGAGTCTGATGTGTCAGGCACTGCTTCCTTCCCCTAGATCAAACCCACCTTCTGCAAAAATGTGACACACCAAGGGATGATTTTTGCAGATCTCTTGTCAGATGAAGGCTGGTAATTTATAAAGGCATGAGACTCTGCTCTGAGATGCAAGTAGTTGAAGCATCCTAGCTGAAGCTGGGTGGGTCATCTGGTCTCTAAATCCCTTCACCTGGTTGTCAGGGCTTTGAAAAATAAGACACTAGTGGCTGGGTGCAATTCTAGGGAGAGTGGTATTGAAAGCCTGAGTAGGAGAGAATGTGGTTTGTCAGGTGTCACTGGAGGGTCCGCAAAGTCCTTGGCAAAGAGAGGAAAGGGGATGTGGTTGATGAGGTGAATTTGGTTTATGTATTTTGTTGTAGGAAGAAATAAAGCTGGAAACCTGAAGAGAAAGGGGCTGAAACCCTGCAGCTAGAGCTTGTTGCTGAGTGTGTGTCTGTGGGACTGCACCTGCCAGGAGGGAGCTCCCAGCCATCCGTAGGTGAGGGGAAAAGCAGGCTGTGGCTGTGGGAAGAGTTGACTGGGGCTGCAGTGGGACATTTAACATGAGGCTGTTACATTTTACTGTGATGATATATGAGCTATTTAGTATGTTATACAATGGGATGTGATGCTGATAAAATGTTCGTGTTTGCTTGGGCTTTTATAAGCAAGAAAGACTTTGTTAAATTTTACACAATGAAACCTTGCTCCAAGCTCAGTGTCTTTAACTTCCACCCATAAGACGACAATCTGCATGCACTGCCTTGCTTTTAATTAAAGAAATCCCTCATTAGGAAGCCAAAAGCTCATCTAGGGCAGTATCTCAAGCTCTATTTTCATCTGTTCCCTGGCACACCACATAAAGAAGGCTTTTAGGTGGTGTGAAGAACAAGTGCTGTTTAAAACTGTGGGGTTCAGGTTTGCTGTGATAGCCTGAGCCTTGGCAAAGGTAGTTCTTCCATACCTTAAATATACCAGTCTGTACAATGGGAGGATGAAAACTAATTCTCATCTGAGGACTCTCTCATAACCACCATGCAGCGTGTTAAAATTGCTCAAAGTCTTGAAAACTTGTTGTTTCATTTCTTAGACAGCGTGGTTCCTCTACAAGCATCTCTCATCTCTAGGCAGTGAAGACAAATCACTTTGTCTGTGGCACGTCTGGATTTGGCTGCTGAGGTAGCAGGAAGAGCTGTGAGCTTGGATTGGTGGACTTTTCATCCCCACTTGTATTTCCATCTGAGAAGCCAAGCCTGTGTGCCATGCAAAGCAAAGCTGTGCTTCTCCTCAGTGATGAGAAACACTGGAAGGAACACCAAGAGTCTCATTCCTCTGTGTTTAAGAGGGTTTGTATCTATTTGTTTTTTACAAAAACTGATTTTGTGGGGTAGCTGAGTGCCTGTGTCACTTCAGGGTCTTTTTGGAAACATCAGCTCACAGTCAACCTGCTGATGTCCTTCTTTTGACACAACATGGGTGCTGTTTCATTTATTCTGGAGCTCTCCTTATGTGCTTGTTTAATCAATGGAGTGTTTGCCATTGATTTTGATAAGAGAGGCACCACTATTCATTCCTTTCCATCACGTACATACATGTGTAGCTATGTATTATACAACTGTCTCAGCTACAAGCTCATAAGAGAAGTGATGAATAGTAACTTAAAAATGAAGGATGATTTTAAAAAAAAAAAAAAAACGAAACAACAATAGAAATTTGATTTGTTATTAGTTTTGGTTGCTACTGGTTGCTACTGATTACTTCTATAGTCTTTCTTACTCTGCACAACAATAAATATTTAGCTGACACCACTGTGCCACACACTATACCATAACCTGTGCAATACAAATATCAAGTGTCTGGGATTTAACCCCAGTAAACTCTATAGCCATGAGACATTTTTATTTCCATCTATGTTGTGGAAGGTCTTGTATTTCTTTTAGAACCATAATGGAAAGAACAGATTCACAGCTTTGGAATTCATTCTTTCTTGGTCTGAAACTGCCTGAATTTCATGACATTCAGGCATGTAGAAATTTCACCTTTTCTCCCCCAGGCATTTGAGAATGACGAATAACTGTGGTGGTGGTGGGGAAATCACTTTTTACTGTTATTATTATTACCTGTCTTACCAGTAATGGTTTATATTAAATTCTGCTGTTTTTCTTAAGTTATTACTTGAGATTAAGGCTGTGAGAGGAAAAAAATGTCTGAAAATATGGTTTAGATAGAACCAAAAGCATTTAAATGAAAACCGAGTATTACCAATGCTGGTCAAAGAACACTTTTTCCTGAGCTAGTAACACATCAGTTTCCTTCCATGATGGGCATATGCAATGGAAGTAAAGCAATGCAAACAAAAGGGCTATACTTAAGTGCCTTTCCCAGAATGATGCAGCAATAGTCTCTTCCTCCATTGAAACAGTCCAGCTCACCAAGCACACACCTAGACATAGGTGACTTCAACCTCCAGCTTTAGGTCACAATGAAAATTAACTTATATGGATGGTGGGGCGCCTGGAATTCTTTCTGTTCTTCTTTTCATGTTAATTTTTTCCCCTCAAACTATTTGAAATGATTGTGACTAATTTTAGACTGATTGGTGGAGTGTTCCCTAGTAAATACACTATAGGAAAAAATGTTTTAGGGTGGTTCATTTTTAAATAGCATGAGAACTGTGTGCACGTGGTTAGATGTTGCGACTAGGTTTCATATAAACCAGATAAAAATGTACAGCCGTGGTGAGAAGTTATTAATATCACAGTAATGGTTAAGAAGCCCCAGTTATAGACAGAAACCCTTTATATTCAGCACTGTGTAAATATAGACCAAAGACTCAAATCCTGCCCTCACTTCTAGTCTAAGTCAAGAAATAGTAGTAGCAGATATAGTACCACATTAGTGGTAGTTGTACCAGGCAGACAGGAAAGCACAAGGAAATAATTAGCTAAGAGTAGCCAGAGTAAAAAAAATCATTGTATTTACTATCAAGTGTTTTCCTGTGGCTATTTCAGGAAAGGAGTCTCTTCTTGAGGCATTTGGAAGAGACCAATGAAGTGGGTTTGCTGATATTTATGGGAGCTTCTTCCATGCATGAAGGCTGGCATGGGAGAAAGGGCAAAAGTGCTCCTTGGTGACCTTAACAAATGGGTGATGATGGCAGGCATCGCTGGCTGATCAGTGGAGAGCTCTGGCATGTTGATAGCAGAGCGAAAACGATAGGTCATGAAAGGCCTTTAGAGGGAAGATGAATAGCTCATGCTTGATGTAGTGCCAGTTTCACAGATGATTCACTGTTTTATTTTTTGAAAGTCTGAATTTCCACATTATTTTTATTTGATTAATGCTATTGAGTGCCTTTCACTTATTTTTTTTGTAATAACACACATTCCATTCATTTTACAAGGAATCAATTTTAAATGATTGATGGATGCCATGAGCTCAATGAATTTGATGTCGTGACATGTTGGTACATTTCTATACTATCAGTTACAATGGCTCAGTGCACAGAAAATGTCATTTAAATTACTTAATATAAATTGCTTGATTTTTCCTAGGTAAAGAGCATCAAGTAGGCTTGAGTTTAGGTAGTATTAATTGCCTGGAGAAAGTCTTAAAAACTGTAGTTAAAGATTGAATGCTACCCAAAGGTAACATCTGGTAGTTGAGCTTTTTCGGATGTGTCTACCTTTTTAACTTGTGATATTACATGAAGATTTTGTTTTATGCCCTTCCAAGAACTGAAGTCTGGTGTGGAGAAACTGATCCCAAGATGAATTTTCAGTGATGAATGCACTGAAGAAAACACTGGGGATGCGTTTGCAGCCTCACGTTAGCTGTTCACTTCTCACTGCAGATATCCACGTGGTAACAAAATGATCTTTATTTGTCCCACTTTCTATTAGTGCCTGAGCATTCAAACTATCTAATCGTATTGTGTATGCACAACTCTAAGACAACTATCTTTCCACTCTTGTTTGGAAGCCAGGGTTGTCTGTGGGCTATCTGTACGTGCAGCACCTGAAATAATGAGTCTGTGGTAGAAGCGTCTCATTGGAACCCAAGAAAAAAAAATTATCCTGGAATCTCAGTTTGAGCAAAGATGTCTCCACTTGTATGAGGAGCAGGCAAAGTTCATACATAACATTTTCGCAAATGGTGAACTTCCCTTAAAAAAAAAACAAAAAACAAAAAACAAAAAACAAAAAAAAAACAAAAAACAACTTTGGCTTCCTAAAGTAGTCTATTAACCATCTTACTGATGCTCCAGTTGCTGATAAAGTCAAAGAAAATCTTAAATGACTTCATCTGTGTAGGATGAAGCCTGTCATCCTGAATGAAAAATTATGCAAATCTTGGTGAGAATGTGCTTGCTGGTGTTTCCGTTGCACTTGCTTTGTTCAGAGCACAGCAATCAGCTGGAATTTATCCACAAACCCCGGGTTTTAAAAGAATGGGAAAAAGATGTCTATGTGGCATAGTTTGATAGCAGAGCACTGAAGTGCTGTCCTCTTACATGCATATTACATGAAAAATCTTCATGATCTTCATTCTTATCAAGACTGCCTGTAGACCTTCTGCTGTCCTGATCACAGATAGCTAACTTCTGCTTCCTTTCACTCCTGCAACATATGCCATGTAGGGATGGAAATCAGGGATGCTTTGTATTCAGAAAATCCATAAGGAAGAAATGACAAGATCATGACATCTGGAAACTGACATGAAAAAAATGTAGGGGGAGAAGAATCCCCTCTATTTCAGGAATATGTGTGAATGTGAAGAATCAAACCAAGTGTTCCCGCAACATTCCTAAAAACAGTGGTTTTGTTTTCAGCTGCTGTAATTTGGTGGAATGACATTGATTTACATAGATCTGAGATACAGCCCTTTGAAATGAAGAATTCATGCCTTTTCCTTGAATGCTAAATACAGATTTAAGTACCAGAGTGAAGGCATCCAATTTTAACAATTTTGCCATGCCACCTTCTCTCTGGACTTCCATACCAGCCCAAAAGCAGAGAAGCTCCTCCAATAAATGTTTTTGAAATATTACAAGAGTAAGAATCTTTTCTTTTTGATATTTGCTTTTAGAGGGGCTTATATATAATCCCTTTTAAATTACTGTGCCTATGGAAGTTTGCATGATAAGGCACCTTATAAATTAGACTATTATATTGTATTGAAAGGTGAAATATGAAGCTATATTGGCTAGACGATATCTTATAATTAGAGTTTGGTTTCACCATCTAAGTGGAAGTGTTGACTGCTCCTCAGCCTGAAAGCACTGCTCTCTGCTTAACTTACATCCCTGAGTAAGTAAATCTCTGTATCTTAAAACTCCACATATTTAAAGGTAAGTTTTCCAGTATGTAGTATTTGATTTTTTTTTTCTCTCTCTCTGTATTTTTAGGCAAATGAAGGCTGGATGTTAAATTAAACACAAGATTTTCAGAAACAGGAGCCTAAAGTAATGTTTTTTTCAAATATTTGTGTAGGGCCTTCTGCAGAAGAGCTGGTCACGGTATGATGATGGCTTTAGATACTGTCAAGAGCTACTGACTGCTCGTCACTGGGAACCAGTCAACCTTGTTGCCAAAACATGCAGAAAGATGACTAACACGGGTGACGGAATGGTTTATCTGCATCAAAGTGAGTGTTTCTGGTTCAAGTTCTGTCCACGTGCAGGAAATTTTGACACCTTTCTTTCTATGAGATTTCAGTGTAATTATATATTTCATGTATAATGGGCCAGGACCAGTTTTAGTATCTGACCTGTCTCAGTTGATTCTTTATAAGACACAGCTAGAGATCAGCAGCAGTATGAAGTAAGGAAGACTACTTCATAAAGAATGAAAAATAATAGAGGATTTTGAAGGCCACAGATGTCCATTCTCATGCAAAGTGGAACCAGTTTTGAAATTGGGTTAACTTAATAGGCTGTGAATTATACAAGCTCTTTAAGTTAATCTGATTTCATTGCCACCTTAGCATATCTGCACTTAACTGTCTGAGGACCAGAGCACAAGCCCTTTGAAGTGTCAGATGAGGTGGATATTGCTGCAAATTTCTATGCCACGGGAGGATGTTGCTGGTGGGATCTGCTACTGAAAGGTATTTGAACCTCAAACTATGACATGAATAGGTTGGTGCAGAAAACGTCATTGCCAGCACTCGTTTGCTTGGAGTGATGACAAATGATTATGCTGTTTCTTTCCATTGTGTGTGCAGTTCTCTGATGTTATTCCATCTTCTCTGCTATATCACAAAGATCATTCAGTTTCTGATTGAAGTCCCTGGCATCTTACTTCCAATGCCCTGCGGCATTAACACATTGCATGATTCTGTTTCAACATCCTTTGCTTCTTGGCAGAGATTCCCTTCTATATTCCAAGCCTAGACAGTGCATGAAAGGATTTCTGAGCTTTTATACAAAAATCTTGGCTGCTTTTTTTTCTTTTTTTCTTTTTTTTGAGGTAGTGACTAACTATTCTATCTCCCTATTAGCTGTATTGAAGACATGAATTACACAGAGAGGTTACCTGAAGGTAAATGTCCCTGTAGGACTCAACACAAATGTTGCCAGAAACGAAGTTTTTTGGTAACAGATTTTTTTTTTTTGATAGATGAAAAATCTAAAAACTCAGATTTGTTTTATCCCAGTTCAACTGAAAAATTACATATGTGTGTGCATATACATATGTATACATACAATCCCCCCATACAATTCTGTGATCGAAATTTTCATCAAAGCAAATGTTACTTCTTAAAATAAGTAATTTTTGTGAGATGGAATTTTTTGGGGGGAAAACTGGTTCTTCAGACCATTTCCTGCCTGTTCCAAGCAGAACAACACCAGACGGATCATCTGCTTGAAACTGCTTGGAAGGCATTTCGTAGCAGTCCGTACCAAAAGACTGTGTTATGAAGAAGTAGTATGTCCAGTTCCTCTGTCAGGAAAGACTAATAAATTTACAAGTGCTAGAAAATCTCCCAAATAACCACTTCTGTCTTTGCCAGCCTAATGCAGAGCACATTAGATAATGAAAGTAAACAGAAAACGCACACACCAATATTTCCTGTAGCACATAACTGCATCCTCACCTAAATGCTAATCACAAGCTGATACTTGCCTGCATAAATCTAATCAGTTCCTTTCAGAATTGCATGAGGAGTGAGTCCTTTCATCTGCACGGGAAAACATCCAAATCGAATATCACATTTGTGTCCTTTAATAGCGCTGTTTTCTCTGAAATATACAGTAACAGGCTCTCTCCTTCTCACAAGTGTCGTGATAGCAATGTGCTCACGCTCATTTTAATTTCCTCGGCATCCAGCTCTGAAGGCAGAAGGGGCTTTAAGTGCCTGAACATATATCCTGCCAGGTACTGAGCAATTCAACTCGAAGAAGGTGTTTTGTCGCTCTACGCGGTCGGATGGTGTGTCAATATTAGGTGTGATGAGATACAGAAGCAGGACTCTGGGCTGATGTAAACTAGCATAACCCCCATCAAAAGGAATAATTCTGGTCTGCTGAATATAAGCACTGTAATACAGTTGTGCTGATTGCTCAGGGATTGATTTTTAAAGCAGGAAAGGTAGAGAAAACCTGGGCTTTAAGTTTAATTACTTGTTTTATTCAACTTCTGCTTCTCTACCATGTGGGTGAGGGGAAGGGGGACGTCCTGCCCTCTGCTCAGCACAGGCACAGCTCTGCGTAGCTACACGCTTCTCTGCAGTTTCAGGTACCTATTTTCCACATTATTCTATGTGATAGAAGGGATGGTGAAATACTTCCGTCATGTTTCTCCCCGGCAGAAGCAGCCTTCAGCTTGGTGAGCACAAGCGCTGGCTGGAAAAGGCACAATCTTACAACCTATAGGTTGTATAACTGCTGCAGGTCCCGGCATGAGTGTGTACCCAGCTGTAGGCACATGGGAATTTTGAGGCTGAAAAGGAAAATATCTATAGATGTTAGGAAGAGCAACTCGCTTTCCGAACTCCTTTGATCTCAACCGAGTTAGATTTCAACGAACTGGACTTCAGAGCCTCTCCTCTGCTGGCAGAGGTCTGTGTCCCTTCCCCGGGTCTGCTTTTCAGTCTCGGTGCACCACTTCCCCAAAATGGGAATAAGCACAGCCTCAGAGGGGGAGTCGCTATGGAAAAATGCTGCTTTACTCAGATATCACGGCGATAGAAGCCATAAAGGGACTACAGAAAACAGCTAAGGATATTTTGTTGGTCATTTTATTTTATGTCAAAAGTTTTTTTAACACTATCTCATCTCCTTCAGGCACGTAACAATAAAACTAGCATTTTTCCATTAAGCGCAGGATGAAATTCAGTAGAAAAGCAAACCTAAAATAGGATGAAAAGTATTCTGTGCATCTTTTGTTTCACAGTTTTAAAAGTTGTGTGGATTGGCTGCTGCACATTTTTTCTTGTCAAACTCCCAAAAAAGCAATTATGTAAGTCCTCATTACAAATGAGTCACCAGCATTGTTTTGTTTTATAAAATGAAAATGTTTTAGCACTGAATTGCCTCTGAGAGTGCAAAAGAGCATACATAAAACTTTGGCTGCTTCTGCTTTACCCCTTCACAACTCAAAAGTGTTTAAGTAAATTATAGCTGCTAAAGACTATTTTTTGTTATTGAAGAAAAGTAAGGTTAAGGTTTATTCAAGTGTAACTAAAGTGGTGTTGCTGAGCAAGCTTTAATAAACCACTGAAGGCAAGATAAAACTTAACAGAAAAAACTGCTTTACTTAATATTTACCAGATAATGTTTTTCCCAATATCTTTAAAGCTAAAGTGCCTTCAATCTAAACTCCAACTTTCTGCTCTAATAGAACTTGGAAGAGGTCATGTTTTGAGCATATGTGTAAAACAGCATTCCATAATTGATTTATTAACATTTGAGTTCATATTTATGATTTTCTTTTTGAAATATATGAAAGCAAGCTATAACTGTATAATCCTGTGTGATCTATTCAGCAAAAATCTTCTTCAAAAGTCCAAGGAAAGAGTGAAAGAGATGGAAGGGGAAAAGCAAGAAAGCCAGTAAAGTATATTTTGTAATGGTTAAAGGTTATTCTCCAAAGGACAAATTAACGTAATTTGTATTTGGTAAGGATCATATTGGATGTTTTATTTGCATTCTTTCACATCTCAGGAGAGGTGTTGTTAAATAATTCCAAATGGGATAAAAAGAATATTTTTTTGTTATTTAAATGCAAACACTGCAGTTTTCAGGCTACGATGTCATAGCATGTATGGGGCTCAGAAACACCACCTTAAGAAGACTGTTGATGCCCAAGTCTTTTGTATGCTGCACTTTTTTTTTTCCCCCCCCTTTTTTCATCTGTGAAGTCTTTTTCTGCATATGATTTCTGAAATGTGAAGCACATGCTTGGTTGTTCTGTAGCACAGGTCCCTCTTCAGCAGCCCCTACTCACTCTCTATCAAAGTCAAAGCTCCCTTTGAAGTCCTGCGTTCTGCCCGAGCCCTGCGTGCCGCAGAGGCGATGCCTCCTCCGTGGCATGTTCTTCAGGGCAGGGACTGCTGTGGCACGTGTTTGCGTGGGGCCCAGCCACGCTGGGCATTCACCCCTGGGCTGCTCGTGTTCTCAGAGTGTTTAATCACCGTTTAAATACACAATTTGATCCAACAGGAGGTCCCACTGACTCCTCCGTGTCTGGCTACAATTTAGTTGCCATTTCTGGGTCCCGGTCTGTGAGGCACACTTGAGTCCTCCCAAGATGTGACCTCTAAGATCACCCAAAATCCCACCAGTCATTTACATGTGCTTTCCTAAGGCTCTGCAGGGGCTCTGTGTGATCTGGTCTTCTGCTTTATTCAGGGATGATGTTACAGGAAAACAATGACTTTAGCATGTGAATTTTTTTTTTTTTTTTAAAAAAATGAGCTTAGCACATGACTCTTAACTATGAGATTCGTTGAAGTTGTTCAAGTATTAGACATAATATTGATCATAGAAATGTCCTGACAGGCATTGTCTTCTGATCTGAGCAGGCCCTACCCTAACCTAAGTATCCAAAATCAGTTTGAGTATACCCCACCCAAACTCTGGAAAGGGCATATGGAGTAAAGTCCCTTGATCATAACTCGTCCTATCTCCTTGTCCTATGCTCCAGTGCCAAACTCTGATTCATCTGCTCGGTGTTTTGGGTGCCTCATACTCCTTCAGAGGCAGCTCAGCAGTTCAAGGTGGCACAGGGTTACAGACTTGATGGTCTCCCAGTGGTAGCCCTCCAAGGGAGTGACAAGTGTCTCCCTTGGGCAGAGCTGCTGTCTGGAATGCTGTTTAATAGGCTTATCTTGGGCAAGCCGAGACATGAGTCAAACGTATAATATGAACTGGAGTTCATAATTTCGTACAAACAACATCCTCTCGGTTATGATCTACTCTCAAAGGCTGCTGATGGATTGAGCTTGATAAAACAAAAGATAGGGAGAAGGACAACATTAAATGACAGGGAAAAACTGATTTCCTCCAAAAATGGAGTAAAAAAAAACAACAAAAAAATTTGATGGAAGGCGTTCTATTAGCTGTACAATTGGCTAAGAATGAACTGTGAAAGTTTCATGGCTTATTTAATTTTTAATATTTTTTTTTAATTTATTAACTCTGATTTATTTACTACCCAAAGTAAAGACGGTCCCTCAGAAAACTCATTTCAAGTATGAAGAGTTTCTGTGCAAGAGCTAGATTTTTGAGAGCTTTGTTGATTGTGGAATTTTCCATTGTGGAAATAATTAATAAAAAATCATAACTGTGCATCTCTATAGAGATATTCAATGGCTTAATGTAAAGATTTAGCTGTTTCCAAGAAATGCTCTTTATATTTAATTATCTTACCGTTGTTGGGAAATTCTTTGTTGGTGCTCTAAGCGCAGTTTTTGTTTTCGCTCCTGTGGAGAATATTGTGGTATTTTAAGATGTTTGTGTGCACTTTGGTTCGTATCTTCCTACCCTCCTACGTACTTTTCTATCTTTTTCTATCTTCTAAGGTGCTGTGATTGATTGACTGTTCAAATTAACCACAGCTTTAGAGAGAGGAAAGTAAAACACATAAAGACACAGGTGCCACATTCTGTGGTATAAAGGACCTAAGGACTGAGCAGCTGGGACCTGATGTCCCAGCAGGGGCTGAGCCCCCGGGGGACCCTGGGACCAGGCTGGGGATACTTCAGCCCAGAAGCCCACCCGGACATCAGCACCCACCTGAAAGCTGCACCTGGAGCTGGGTTTGGCATGGGTGGTGAGTGATGGGGGTCCAGGCAAAAAACTGGGGTGGCTTCAGAACTTAGAGCTGTA
This sequence comes from Gallinago jamesoni, assembly GCA_025769975.1. Classification (NCBI taxonomy): domain Eukaryota; kingdom Metazoa; phylum Chordata; class Aves; order Charadriiformes; family Scolopacidae; genus Gallinago; species Gallinago jamesoni. Next base: position 32,175,301 of record JAOQGH010000002.1, on the reverse strand, counting down.
CGCTCATAGCAAGTGACAAAGATAAATCTTACCCAGAGATTCTACAGTTGTTCCTGAGTTCATACAGTAATCGTGGATATCCTCTTTGAAGAAAAAGTGCTTGTTTTTTAAAGCCGTTTGTTGGCCTGTGGCAAAAAAAAAAAAAACCTCAATGGGAAAAAGATCCTGACAGACACATGAAAAACATTTCAAGTTGTGTTATACTGTAATTATCCTCTTGGAGTTAGGCATTCATATAATTTTGGTATGACAGCATGCTAGAAATTTTTTCTTTCTCTGTGATTTTGGTAGCGTTCTTATTTAAAAAAGAGCTGGGGTATATTTATCCCCTGTCCCCAGCCTGTTATTTTTAATCACTGATGGAATGAGTCATTGATGCGCTAGAATGGAAATAAGTTGGGTGTTTTTTGTGGGACCTTGTACTCTTGAGAATCCTTTAAATGCCTGGAAATTCCTATGGGAAGGAACCATGTCACTGCCTGTGTGTACCATGAAGTGCCTTTCAAACACATGGTCCTTGCTGGTTGAAGGCCAAACCCATCCCTGGGGCAGACCAGAACCTGGGTGTGGGAGCGGGTTAGGACTGGAAACTGCAGTAGCTGGAGCCTTGGTGAGCTTTCTGTGTGATGCAGAATGAGATGGTTTCTCTTAGAAAGAGAAGATGCAAAAAGCAAGTGATCTAAAATCAGTATTTTCTATAGGGAAGGCAAATTCAGTCATCCTCTTACCAACCCATGTAATATTAAAAAAGAGGCATTCAATGATACTGAAAGGTAACAAATCGAGATGTTAATCTGATAAAGAAGAAACCAAACCTAAAGCGTCCCATAATCATTCAAAAGTTGTTAAAAAAAGAGGGGTGGGAAGGATGCAATTTTATCATATGTGAAGTATTTTTGCAAACATTTTAGGGAAGATTTCTGAGCTGAAGAAGGCAAGATACTGTCTGATCTCCATCCACAATGTTGAAGTGTCTAATTCATTCACCCCTGGTAGAGTCTCCCACTTAAGGTGCCTGTTTCATAAGGAAATTTTTTCTCCTTTTTTTATTCTTGACTTCTTTTATAACTTTCTATTTCTGAAAATTCAAATTTCTGGATGAAACTAAAATGCTGCTTTCTACTCCTTTCTATTTATGATGCAGATTTCTGCTCATGTTCCTTTATGGTGTTATGAGCTACTGTTGAGCAAAGTGCTGGAGAACATGATTCCACATTCAATTTGGCATGTCCACATGACAGTTCTTGCATGATCTATTCTTTTTAAGAAAACTTCAGCCAATTACTGAATAAAAATATTTCCCTTTTTATTTCCTAGTCTAATCATATGAAAAATTATTTAATTATGACTAAAACAATTGAGAGTATGCATATTGCATGTATAATAGCAAAGACAGGCCATATCTTTTTCCATTTAGCAAGGCTATAACATGATAAACTGTTCAGAACAGTCTCAACAGTATTGAATCTGCAGAAACATCAGTCCTAAAAATCTCCTGTGGTGCTGCCATCACAATGGTAAAAAAGCCGTCATGGTTTCACTGGAATACTGGGAGGATTACAGCTTGGGTTACAGCTCTTATGATGTGGAGTGTGAACATCTCAAAAATGAAAATTATTTCACCTGTCTGTCTTGTGGCTGTGCTTTGCCAAAGATTAGAACTGGGACATGACCCAACCAAAATACTGCTTTGTAGTACGTGGCCCGTGTGTTGTAAGGGGCTCAACCAGCCCTTGCCATTTGGAGGAATGTTTTCCCAGTCACTGGCACTGCAGGTGATGTCAAAGTGGAAAGAAGGTGGCTGAATCCGGTGCTGCCCTCCTGGGCTGCCAGGAATTTTAGGCAATTCTCTGGAAATAGTTCAGATATTTGTTTGCCTGTTTGTTCATTCTCCTTATCTCATGAAGTTACAGAATGCTCATGAGATGTCTTTCTATTTATAGAAAATAAAACATATGGGAAAAGGATTATGCCTGTCACACACTGCCAAGCTGATTTCATAGAGAGAGAGCTCTACAGGGAAAGTTTCACTTCCAGTACTCCTGGGAAGTCGAACTGAGACTGCGAGCCAGAAAGCCTGGGTTCCAGTCCCTCCATCTGCAAGGCACTTAACCCCCTGTTCCTCCCCTTCATCTGTGACTTAATTGGTTTAGCTACACTTCCCTGTCTCACTCTGAGAGCTGCGGGGTTAACTAATGTGCAGAAAGTCCTTAAAATGCTTGGATGTAAGTTTTGTTGTCAGTGTTTTCACAGTGGCTTTAGAAAGGAACCTTCCTACTAAAATAAAGCCTTAGGGTTTTCTAAGTGGAAGGTCACCTCTGCTATAATATCTTTTGCTGACATGGGGCTGGGGTGAGTAGCGTTGGACATTAAAGGATCAATTCTGAGCAAACATTCGGTCTTTACAGACCTTCTTCATGCTTTCCTTTAGTTGTCATCCAGGTGCTCCTCAGGTGTGCCTCAGTCCCACTGTGATACAGAGCTGGAGCTGGTGAAAAGGGTTGGCAGACACACAATGTGCACAACCACGTAGGTTTGCATGGCAAAGAACCAAACTGGAGAGCTTTGTGAGCAGACCAACTGAAGCTGAAGGTAGAGTGGCTCTGATCTTCCTTGCATGTGGTGCACTAAAGTGCCTGGTAAGCAGCATTTTCCTTTGGTTGGCTCAAGGTGTTTAAAGGCAGCTCCTCAATAAGAGACTCTTGTCACGGGGATTTGTGTGATGTTGTTGTCCCTGGAATCTCACCACAAGTTTCTACAGAGTGCTTAGAAAGACCCCAACCTTGGATACTGGCTCTTGTCTTGGCTCTTCTCCTCCTGTACCCTATACAGTCACACCAGCAAAGTCTGGGTGTCCCCCCACAGCCCAGTCTTTCCCGTGGAAGCAGAGGCCAGCTGAAGCTCAGCCCAAGTGTGTGTTCACATCCCTGTGCAGCATAGAGCCACTAAGTAGGGGCTTGAGCAAAGACTTGGGCTTACCCCAAGCAGGGAGTCCTGAGGGATACCCACTGATACAGAGAGGATAAATATCCCCGTCACCTCACTGCTGAATCCATGCTAGCACACATAGCTGAAATGCTAATTGTTGGCTGCTAAACTGGGAATGATGTTGTTGAACCCTGGCTATAATATCTTTTGCTTACTTGGGGCTGGGGTGGGTGGCATTGGCCATTAATAGATCCATTTGGAGGAACCACTCGGTCACTGCAGAGCTTATACGTGCTTTTCAAGACTTTCAGCGTTTGGGTCTTTCTCCTGCCTTTCTTCTCCCTCACCTCCCCTCTTCCTCCAATATCTCCCAGATGGCAATGAATTAGAAAAGGAGCCGCAGCTGAAGTTGCACGAATAAGCTCTGTGGGCACGGAAAGTTGTGTGTCTGCAAGTCTGTGAGATTCTTATTCGTGTCCCGGTTTGGAAATTTACAGCGCTAAAGCAACAAAATGAGTAGCATTTTTCAGAAAGAAATTCACTCTGAGGCAGAGGAAAAGAAGAGCTTTCGTATCAAACGTAATTGTTCCTGCATTTGAACTTTTACTTTTGCCTGCGTCTTGCAGCCAAATCCCGCTCTCCTGAGAAAAACTCCAAGAAACATATTTTGCGCAGGGGATCTCCGCAGGGACTGGATTTCCCTCTGCAGCCTCCAGCACGGCTCTGGCTACAACCTCCAGTGAGTAACAACGACTGCTTCTCCTGTGCTCAGGGAGAGGACTTTGTCCAATGGATCTGCCACGCACCCACCTGCCTTTTCTTGCCCCTTATTTATTTTCAAGGCAAGCAGCGGTGCCGGTGCCTGCGCCTTAGTGCTCAGTGCTCCTTCCCACTGTCTGAAGAGATTTCCTTGCCATACAGACAGCCTGCTCTCGAGTCCCCCTCCTTCCTTTGCCCAATCATTAACATAAATCATAACCTAGCAGATGAAAAGAAATTTCCAGTCTTTGTGATCTCCTGCCAGAGTTCTCCCAGTTTTTCTCAGTTTGGGAAAACAAATGTGCATTGCAGCATGTCCTGAGGATTGACAAAATAGGGCTGTTTCAGACCAAAGGGGATGTATTATGAACATGAGGGTCCACTGTGGCCCTCGGGTGGAGGTGTGGGGCCTCCACGGAGAGCCGTGGGGCAGGACAACCTCTCTGCCCATCCACCACACCACTGAGCCAACACAGAAATGGGTGGTGGGGGATGCAGTGGAGCCTTCTTCACTCCTTTCCATCAACCCTCAGAGCTGTCCACAGCATCACAGCCCAGGCCTGGTGCCCTCAGGGACGGCAGACCTTGTCCCCATCCTCTGGCACATCCCTGTGGACAGGTTGAGGAAAGGTGCACCAAGAGTAGGACAGGGGCAGTTGTCCCTGCTGTTCCCCTGCTGCAGATCTGCTCCTGACAGGTGGTACAGTTGTTCTACCTAGGTTGAACGTGGTCTTTAAGCTAATTTTTGTTTCAAACGAGAGTTGTTTTCCAGACTGCTGGTAATCCTGATGCACGCTCCGTAGGGAAGCAGGCTGGGCTGTTGATGTTTTAAGTTGTGACCTAAACAAGACGTGATTCCAAGTGCAGTCATGTCTTGGAGAGGAGGGTGGCTTTCTTAGAGGGCTTCAGACAAAGAACATATTTCCAGTAATCCCCCCGAGAAGTGAAATCACTTCTAAAATGCTGTCAGAAGTCAATAAAAAGTTCAGCTACGCTGATAAAAATGAGCAGCTTAAAGCAGACTTGCAATACTAAGCAGTAAAGCTTCACCCTTCCTCGGCATACCCTCTGCCTCGCTTGTGCTGGAGATCCCGGGTCAGAATTTATTTGCCACAGCCTCTGCCATTGTGGGACAGGGCACCAACACTGTTTGTGACTTGATATCCTGGAGGAAATTAGTAAATGTTGGGATACTCAAAGATTACAATTTCACAGACGTGAAGAAGTGAGGCTGGAAAATTTGACTTTGATGCAATCAAATGATCACATCTCAGGGTCACTAAAGGCAGATAATAGCTGAATAACTGGCCTCAGCCCTTCAGCACAGCACACTTTTAATAGGTTGATCCAAGCCCATATGGTCTCATTTTATTGTTCCTAGCTGCCTACTATATTGAATTTTGAGGTGGATTTTTTGAAATGGATATGGCTTCCAAATTTATTCTGCTGAGGACTTCAACTTTGCCGTTTGAAATTTTATCTTTATTTGAAAATTTTTTATATGGAAAATACATGTCATGTGACACAATTTTATTTGCTTTGCCAGGCAGCCCTCTTTCCAGGACAGGAGGCGCAGCAAGGAATGCCTTTGTGGGGTGCTGTCTAAGCGTTTCCCCCAGTTTATTAACTGAGTAGAGCCTGATGTTAACAAAACGATGCCAGGTCTTGTCCACCTACTGCATGCCTTGAATTGTACAGGTTTTATTAAATTCCTTAGCTCTCCACTCCCTGTGGGTGGGTTTTTTTTTTGCACGGTGGCAAAATACACCAGGAACAGAATTTCTCAGGCCCATTGTCATCACGAAAACCTGCATATTTCAAATCAAGGGGATACTCAGGGAAGACCTATTAAGACCATTTTGGCTGACACTACTTCATAGTTAAGTTCGTGATTTAAACTTTAAAAGCTAAAGGAATAATAATGTCTGTATTGTTCTTTCACTTACAAACTTTGTTGTCTTATGTCTCTTTCCACCCAGAACCAGGAGTATTACAGCAGCAGCTGATTTCTGCCTCCGAGGGGAAGAGCCATGTAATTGAGAGTGTTATATACGGGATCAGGTTTCTCGTACAGTTCTCATCATTATAATTTGATCTGCCACGATAGGGCTCGTAGCCTGATTGGCATCTCTGAAGACTTCTGTAATATGAATAATAATTATAAGAACTCAGACAAAGAATAGTATTCCAGTGTTCTTTCCAAGCCAACCAATGCATTTGCAGGAATTCCTTGGAAAAGTGAACATCGAGGTATGTGAACACAGTAAAAAAAAAAAAAAATTCATTTAGGATTCAGATGAATATTTGTAGGAAGCACGTCACAGTTTCTTCCAGCTTTACAAACAGGATTACATGAGTAATCTTCAAGTAATATAAGGATAAATCATTTTTGGAAAAAGCCCCCCAACGATTTAGGTATCAGCAGGCTTTCCCTTGCTAGCAGGCATGCATGTGTTTCTGGCCCACCTCTCTTGCAGTGCACAAAACACAAGGAAAATCCCACTCTTTCTCTAGGCCCAAATTTGCTGTAATCCTGATGAATATGCATTTTACATGTAATTCCAGAATGCGCTCAGATGTGTTTAGATTCCTACATTTCTAAGTTGAAACACTGACATTAAAATGTTGTTTCCTGGACATATGTGCATATGTAACTTTCTCTCCCTTTGAATCTCCCCAGGATTGAGCTCCTACTCAAATCTCAGTTCCTCAGTTTTGGCCATGTAGTTGTGGACATCCAGGGGATGGATATTGTAGCTGGTGAGTCCTTCAGCTTCCCTTGTATTCCCATGGAGTTTGGTGTTTTCAGCATCTCTCACACAGAGCCTGGTATTGTTTCTCCTGTGGTTTTTCCTGTTGAAGGCAGTGGGAGTAAAGCTCTTCCAAATAATTTTGAGGATTTATGGATACATGAATAGAAATGGATGTGTCAAAATAGTCCACATTTCTGTATGTGCTGATGAGGTTGTAATTACTAGGACTGCTATGGCCACTTGGCTGTAATTCCTAATTCCACTGCTCCGTTCCCTTCACAACAGCTTTACTTCTAAAGAACCATTTTGACTACTGGTCTATACAATTAATACATAAATTTAAAACATAGCTCAGATTCAGGGAGAACTATCATAATGAACACAGCAAGGATAATAAATTCATTCTGACCCCTTATTAGGTGCACAGTTAATTTAGTGGACAGCTGAAAAGACATGGGGTCTTGAAACTGTAAGAATCAAGGCTGTCTTAAGATGTAACTAAATATATTTCTATATCTGTATCTCAGTCCTGAATATTATGAGCATAATTTGATTAATGATACCATTTTAAAAATTAACTTTAAATTGATTTTTTAACCTGTTCTTTCAGAAGCTGCTAGATTAATTGAAATTATAGTCTTTGAAAATTCAGATGCAATGCTGAGTGCTCCATTTTTATGTGTGTGCATCTAAGACTTTAGTTCAATAATACATTCAGTCTTTGAGGCCCTAACCCAGGTCTGTAAAATAGCATTTAAAGAAAAAAAAAAAAGGTGAGGTAGAAGTTCGTCCAGTTCTGGAATAGCTTTTAGCATATGCACCTGCTCTCTACACGAAAAATCTAAATTTTAATTAGTGATTTGGCATGGTCTGCTCTTCTTAACTAGCAGTGTCTTTTATTTCTTCATCTGACAGCCTCCTCACCCCCAGGGTATGATGGAAAACGACTCATTTTCATATAAGGTAGAGGAGTTTAGTGAATATATGACCTACAGATTTTCCTAATTTTTTTATAATATAATGTACTTTGATGCATTTCAAAGATAATCTGACTGATGCTTTGCATATTCCTACTTAATTACAGTATATCTCAAGATGATTTACTACAGTCAGATAATTCTGAAATAGTCTCGCTATGGAGGGCATGCATACCACAGGCAGCTGTACAATTAGCCATAGAGTTCAGAGGGGAAATTATGTGTCTATGTGGAAATGGGGAGGGTTGGCACGGGAAGAGTTACCAAAAAAAGGGATACACTGCCTCATCTAACGCTCACTGATGAGGTCTTTCTGACAGTTTCAGTATATTTTGGCTAAACCTCAAATACTGTTTAATCATGGTCCCACTTCCAGCCTTTCAAAGTAATGGGCAATGAGCACAGGAACATTGAAAAAATGTCCTGAAGAAATTTCCGAGCTAACTTATTTCCTTTTCCAGTTTTATATCATAATATTCTAGTAAAACTCAGATCTATTTTGGGGCCAGAAAAGTCTGGAATAGCATTTTGGCTCTTTATTTGACCATATGTGTTAATGTTCCAGTGACTCCCTCTACATAAAATTAGCCTGGAATGAAGTGATCAGTGCTTGAGAGCATTTCAAAGCCATAATAACAGATCCAGACTTTTAAGGCCAGATGAGGACTGCGAGATCATCCAGGCTGACCTCCTCCATAACACAGGCTGCAGACAACTGGAAATAAACCTGCACTTCTTCAGCCTTTCAATAAATGCTGGGGCAGAGCGAGCCCATCAGCCCAAAGCAGGTGGGGGGTTCCTGTGTGCACGATGGGCTACCTCTGAGCCACCAAACAATCCCAGGGCCTCCCTGCCAATCCACGCAGGTGTTTCCATTCACAAGCATTTGAAGAAAACATCAAGATATTAAGTAATTTTGGAGTTAGAAAAGCTTTTCTGGAATTTAGGATTCCCTTGACTTAGATAATGGTCATATTTACTTCTTCTGATTTATTTTAGCTAGTGGACTTGTGGAGACTTGATTACCATGATCTATTTATTTTCAGAATATTTTATTCTCTCTAAGAATTCACTTATTTCCACCTCTCCAATCAAGCATTAGCCTGGCAAAAGAATCGTCTGTAAAACTTGCTGCACATCTGCAAATATCAAATGTCCACAAACAGGCAAAAGACTCAATCCACTTACTTTTTTTTGTCAGATGGTTTCATTTAGAACCCAAAGGGTCAGGAGTCACAGCATGACCTCATCAAATTAGACTCAACTGAGAGAGGTGTTTAGCACAACAAAAAGGAAGTAATCTGAAGGACATTAAATGCAAATGAGACTGCCATGTGTAAACTTCAAAAACACCTGATCCAAATGAACAGTGTTGACGGGGGTCGAAGGGGTGAGAAAGAAGGTTTCATATTTTGGTTGGTTTTTTTCAAGGGCTATCAGCAATATCACATCCTGTAGAGTTGGCTGAAAATCTCATAGGTATGTGAATATTTAAACTTAAAAATACCCACTTTTATTTTTGCCAGGTGAGAATATGTCAGTATTTACTGGCAGGAGTTTGGTTGGCTTTGTAGATCAAACCCGGTCACAACCCTTTCTCTTTTAGTGGATTTGTTACTAAACAAGTATTTTTAGAGTAGATTCATTATTGTGCGAGTCCCATTTTTGGGAGGGAATAGTACTTAATTTTGAATGCCTAATTGAAGAATCACAAGGAAGTTTCATTTGCTGATGGCTCTTTCATATAGAGAAGAAAAAGCTCTTTAGAAGGTTTGCACATTTTCCCTTCAGGACATTAATCCATGCCCCCATTGGCTGAGATGTCTTTCAGCCATGAAGGCAATGGGGCAGTGAAGGTCTTGTTATAATGGAACCAGGCTATTTCCAGATAATGTGAGTCAGATTGACTTCAGGGATAGATCTGCTTTCCAGATGTTGGATGTAGTCAAGTGGAGCAGGGAGGCAGCTAAGTACAAGGAGAACCTCAGAGCAAATAAGAAGTCAGAAATGCTGCTTGCAACGGGTAGAGTTGAGGTTTTCAACAGGGTGTGAGTCAGGGAAAAAGCTGATAAACAAATATTTGTTGCTGACAGACACAGGTATGTACAACTGTGTCAAGAAATGAGTCAAAATTAGATTGAAATAGGGTCAAAATTGGACCGAAAGCAGTACTTTGTTAGAGCACAGATGCTGAATAGTCCTTTAAGAGTGCAAAAGTGTGGAAAGTGGTCGAAATGCCTGGTGAACAGGAAAGAAAATCAACCATATTTGCTCACAGAAATCTAGGGCACATTAATACAACGAACACAACAGGAAGAGTGCGATTCAAAGAAATGTAGTTATGTTAAGAGCTGGTAACAGTCCTGAAGACTTGTAATATCTAATCCAACCCCCCCCAGAAGCCAGTGTAAACTCTGTGCTGGTGCTAAGTCCAAGGGACTTTTGTTTCTTTCTGTTTGACTCTATTCATCTGAGTTTGTCTGTGCCATGACAGCCATGAGGTCAAAATTAGCTGCCAAATCAAGTAGTCAAGCTCTAGGCACATTGGTGCTACATAAATCACAAGATAGGAGTTTTTATGGACAGTCTTTGAGATAGAGAGGATGGAATGATGGGTGAGATCTTCATGAGCTGTTACTGGGCAGGCTGAGACATGACTGTCCATGTAGAAAAAAGAAAATTATTTTATTCAGTAGTTGGCAGATGGACAGATTGCCTTACACAGGTCCATGCTTTCAGGAGCCTCTTCCCATCCTCAGTACTCCCTTTTGTGGCTGGGATGGTCACAAATGCAGTCTTCTGCTCCTTTGAGGAACAAGCCCTGCAAGAAGCGGGGGAGATGGTGGGACTCTGTGTGTTCCTCCCGTGGCCTGTGGAAGGTGCTGCTTTTATTTCCTTCGGCATGGAGCGGTTTGTCAAGACACAAGCGAGCCTTCAGAGAGGGTGCAGCTCATGGGAACAAGACCAGCCGCGTGATCAGGTGTCATTTTCTTAACCCGGCCAGTGGGTCTTATCTCCGAATCAGGCCAGCTGGCAGCAAGCTGAAGGCAATTGCTGGCGGTACGAGCAGTCAGGGGAGGCAGCAGGAGATCGGTACAGTCGAGCGTATACACCCAGGGTGTGGGGGGGCTCACATCTGGCTGCAAGATGCTTTGAACAGTTTGTTGGACAAAGGCGCTTGGTCAAAAGAGGTCAGGGCAGGTTCAGTTGTACTGCCAAGGGTGAAAACTATAGTGAAAGTCAATAAAAGGCTCTCATGGCTTCTAGTTTACCCAAATAAGGAGAGAGAAGAATTGTTAACACAGGGTTTTCCCTTACCTTTTCAAGGTCATAGGAAGGTTAGGGCAGCTTCAAATTGCTGCATAAGCTTGAAAAGAAGAATGACAAAACGTGGATTAGGAAAATACATGGTCTTATTTTTAAAAGGTTGTTTTACTGAAATGGCAGTGGAGGACGGTGGTCAACCAGAGGGTGAAGTGCAGGCAGGGTGGGAGGAATGCTCGAAATATTGTAGTTTAAGCGGTTTTCTACATGTTCTGAAAAAGGGTGTAATGACGAGAAAGATTTTGATGTTACAGCTGGATGAAGTCACAAGTAAGGAGTGTGTTTTTAACAGGGCTGGTGATTGTCCATGGACAAAAACTATCAGGAAAACTGGGGGCTCTCTAGCATGATTGTTTTCTGGAAACTATGATTTAATGATAGAAAAAGTCTTTGGGCGTAATATGTGTCAGGTTGGTGAAATCCTATCATCGGGTTATTGAAGATAATCTGGTAGAGCTTCCTGACATAGCAAGCTATTTTTTTAAGTTCTCCTTTATATATGAAGAAAAGCATCATGGGCCATCATCTGGGCTTTGCAAACCATGCCAGGTCACTTTAGTTCTGCTTTTAGAGACAAAGAGCGTAACTGGTTGAGGCAGACAATGAATGAATTATTTTCACTGCTGAAGTAACTAATTTTGCTGTTTAAAAGTAGTGTTTAAAATGAACAAAAAAAAACCCCTGAGTATAAATTCCTGTTTCTGTAACGTGATTTTTCAATACTTCCAAAGATACCTGAAGGGTTTAACGCCTAAACCCATGATAAATTAATGGTAGCTGGATGTCTAAAACCAACAAATTATCTTCAGGCAGTGCAGTCATCAAGAAGCTAATGTCAGTGCACAGTAAAAAAATCTTCCTTCATACAGAAATAGAAATGCTGGAAGTGGGATGATCAGAAAAAGATTGTGCAGTCAGTTTAAAAATCAAGGACTGTGAGTACTTCAAATATTCTTCAAATATTGCAGTGTGGAAAGGTATCAGGGAATCCCTGTCATTTTTTCCTCTTCCACCACTGGTTACACCAGTTGTTGATACTGCATTCCCACTGATTGTATCATTGTTAAAAATAATAATACGAACAAAATTTGAAGAAACTCATGAACAAATATTTTATGGTATTTACAAGGTGCATTTTTTATGAGTTGATTTTTCTGCTCTTTAAGCAACGCTTCTTTTGTATCTAGTAAAGTCCCAGATGAGAAACAGTTTACTAGATATAGAATATTAAATATAAATATTGGGTGGTCATAATAGAAAAGTCTGAAAATGGTTTTAAAAGAAATCAAAGAAGCTTTCAAATAAACAGCTAGAATAAATATATGAAAATTTGGATTCTCTTAATAAAATGTACTTCATATGTATGTAGTTAAGAAAATGTCTATATTCACATGCATGTATGTGTGAGAATATATATATATTTGTGCACTCACATAGTTCAGCTATACATGTATACACATATTTTATATATTTATAACATCTGTTTATTATACTGATATATGGTTTTCAACACTGTTGCGCTGCTTCAAACTGTTCAAAACCAAAACTGCTTAACACAAAATTCTAATACTCCAGCTGGATGTTACTGTCACCCTTCTAAAATAATGAGCTATAAATATAGCTTTTGGTTTTTACTGTTTACTCCAGATAAATGATATTTTTAACTAGTCATCTGTCCTGAGGACATGGAAGCCTTCCATATATATATATATATATATGTATACAAGGTTTGACCATTATTTAGTGGAAATAATACCAAATTACACTAGGATCTGAAAGACACTAAGCAGCCTCAAGCACGACACAGTGGTTGAACTTAGGAGTTCAGTTCATTTGCAGAGATGTCACTGGTTCCAGCTGTGGTCTCTGTATAGGGGGGTAGGGATAAAGTATTTGTCCAGCTAGAAATAGAACGAGCTACACAGGTCTATATGTTCAGACTCTGAATACACACCAGGAACCAAAAGAAGAAATGCCTAAGATATACAGCATCCATTCAGAATAAAACCAGCAATAGTAGTTGAATTGTGTCACAATAATCTGAGATACTTTACCTCCTACATTCTTCCAGGGAACTTCTTCAGGTGACACTTTGTTTAATAATGCAAAATACTCCTATACATAACCTTTAGAATCTCCCTTAAAGTCTTGAGTGATGTATTTTCATCACTGAAATTTATAGTAATATCAGCATTGGTAATTTATGTGTTTTAATTTAAAGCATCTGGTTTTAATTTATATAGTTCAAGGGTTTTTTAGCAGTTGCCCATGAATAAGCATTTGATCTTGATACTATATTTTGAGTCTATATTTGATGACCGTCTTTCCAATGTGTGGGTTTTCATTAGAAGTTAAATCATTTTGTCTCAAACCAAAAATCGTTTTTTCACAAGTGAAATGAAGTTGTTTTTAAATAACTGAAAAGGCTGTTCCGCATTTCAATCAGCTTGGACAATGAAAACAGTCCCCTTCATTTCACATTTGATTTTGGTCATTCTCACCTCCGGGGTTTTTTTTCTTTGCAGACTGATTCAGTGCTGCTGTGCTGGGTGATACTGAGACATAAGCAAACACCACCGTAACAGAGAAGCTCTCCTATTAATTTTCAAATAACAACCAGGCTCAGTGCTTCCAGTTAAAAAGCAATGCTTTCTTTGTGAGACATATGGCCTTGAGCAGCATTCTTAGCTTCCCTTGTGGTTTTAGGATGACTCATGAATTTTGATGGTTTTCTTGAAGACCCAGTTGCCAGAGTCCTGTAACTGAACTGAAGTCCTGTAACATTTGAATTTCATTTGATTTTAAAGCAAAGGGAAGAGTTTTCTGGCTACTTGGCTGCAAAGAAGCAGTCAAGAATGCAAAGCTCGAAGGCTCAAACACATGAAGACATAATTAAGGAACCCAGCTTTTCTTTGTCTGAAAACCCCATAAATGAGGAGGGACTTTCTGAATCCATGGGACTGGCACTACTGCAACTCTCTCGCGATTGCAGTCACTAAGACGGTTCCCTAATAGCAATTCCTTGGCTTCAGACCATGAGTTGTCCATGAGTTCTGCAGAAATGGGCTTTCCCACCAGAAAACAGTAACAAGGGGCTTCTCCTTCGCGTGGATGGTGGCACCGGTAATGACAGCTGCGTGGAAAGTTCTTTCAAACTGTACATTTTGTGCCCAGAGCCCCAAACGCTCCATCTTCAGTGGTGACAAGGCAATACGGCGTGAAGTCTCCTGTTGCCCCGAAGCTGGGGACACTGTCTCTACATGTCTGTGCCTCGTTCTTTACAAGTGGCTGTTTTCTGTTGTTTTGTTTGCACAGGGTACTTAAACTAACAGGTTCTCTCGCCAGCTCTTAAATATATGGTCTGCCTGATGCATGTTCTCTGTCAGTAAAGGAGGCACTGAAGATCAGAATTGTGAGAGAGAAGGTGACTAGCTACACTTACCATTTAAAATGCATAATCTTTTTTCCTCTTTTATTAATTCATTACAAATTAGCTTCCAGAGTTTCATAGTAGGAAGCTTTATCCTTATCTAATCTTAACTCCTCTGCAACATACCTAAGAACTGTGCCTTAATTCACTCCCCTTTCCATGACTGACGTTGGATATAAAGAAGAGATTCAATCAGGAATACAAGTCTATCATCAGGACTGATTTCTCTGCAAATCATGACACTCTATGGTGCATTTAACCAGGAACACAGCAGATTTCCAGAATTGGAAATATTTTAAATCAAGACTGGGAGCTCTCTAACTGTGCAACTTTCATTTATATGAAGCACATTAATCAAATCATAACCTTGGACTGAGTTTTTGGTTAGCAGCCTATTTGAAGTAAAACTCTGTGATTTCTGGTGAAAGAAGCCTTGGTTTTCTGCCCAGAAGCTGGCCATGCTGGGTGAGCTTACTAAAGTCTTTTATTTGTTTAGCATATTTACCAGTACCTGAGTGCAATAACCCAGCATTTTTATCCTGTGAACACAACTCTTAAACTTCCAGAGCTCCAAATGGGAATGTCCTGCTTCTCCGAAAAGACAAAATATGTCTCTTTAGAAAGGAATCCAGAATAATTTGTCTCTGGGTATGAGAACTGTAGGAGTGTTGGAAGGTCTCAGACCGTAGCCCTGCGGTAAGCCAATTTAATCAGAGTCGTGGTAGCAATTTTTTTTGAAGAAATTTAAATTAATCTCTCTAAAAAAAATTAAAAAAAAAAAGATTAACAAGTCCAAATCTTAATTAAATGCTATATTTTAAATTCTGTGAATAATATTGTTTAAGAAACATTTAATCATTGTATTTTCTTGTTTAGGATTAGCTGTTTAAAGACAAAAGACTCTAGGCTCCAATTAACTGCTGCCAAAAATTAATTTAAGTAGCCTAATTGACAACTTGCTTTAAGCTACATAAAATCTTGGCATAAAACTTATTGTCAAGGGAAAAATATTCCTAATTTATGACTTTATTATAAATGAAACTATTGACCAAAGTGCACTTGCTCTACTGCAGCTGTTATGTAAAACAACAATATGTAGATGACGACGATAATGAGTCCTTGTCCTTATGTGTAAATACAACTCGCTCTAAAATTGCACCGGTTGTTAATGACTGTTCGGTGCCACCAGGCTGGAGAATAGCTGCGGGAGAGGGAGAAATCCCGTTTTCAGGCAGCGCTACTGGATCCCAGCCCTTTTTCTGTCGTGCAATACCCGTGGCGGTGAGACCGGGCTCCTGACAAAGCCTGCGAGCCTGTCCTGCTCACCCCGAAAACCGAGCCCCTCCGCCTCCCACCTCTATGCAAAAGAGAAACGTAAACTGTTCCACATGTGGGAGCAGAATGTGATCGCTGTGGGGAGAAGGTAGCAGGGCTATTAAATGTAAAACCAGGGCTGAACAATCAAAATACTTGTCCGCGAGTGTGCGAGATACTCGGATATCTGTGAACAGGGAGAGAAAATTAAAAGCTGTAAGTACATACTGTAAAGCTCTTTAGTTTCTTGTTTATGGTCGCAACGGGCCAACTTTCAAAGCCACTTCTTGAAACGTTGCCCGTGGTTTTCCACCTGCAACTAGTTAGACACACAAGTCCTGTATTTTCTGTGCTGGCACAGCTAATTTGCATCCCTGGATACCCGGCTGATTTACAGAGGTGTTGGTGCCTGCGTGGGGCAGGGTTCCTTGGCTGGACCCCTCAGTGTGTACCATGATGGAGGTGTCTGGAGAAGCAGCCCTGTCCCCATGGTGCTGTGTCTTCTGCTGTTTGGCTTTTCCACCTGCTGGTTCTTGCCCTCCATCCTTCTCGACCTGCTGAAGAGGAGGCTGAAGGGGAGACCTCATTGCCCTCTACAACTCCCTGAAAGGAGGTTGTAGAGAGGTGGGGGTTGGCCTCTTCTCCCACGGGAATAATGACAGGACCAGAAGAAAAGGTCTGAAGTTGGGGCAGGGGAGGTTTAGGTTAGATATTAGGTAGAATTACTCTACTAAGAGACTGGTCAGGCACTGGAACAGCCTGCCCAGGGAGGTGGTGGAGTCACCATCCCTGGAGGGATTTAAGAAACATGTAGGCATGGCACTTCAGGGCATGCTCTAGTGCCTGAGATGATTGTTGGTTTGTGTCTGTGGATTTTTGGTTTTGTGTTTTTTTTGTTGGTTTTTTTTTGTGATTGGCCTTGATGATCTCAAAGGTCCCTTCCGACCATGAAGACTCTGTGATTCTTAATGCAACATTAGACATCATATTGGGTATCTTTTCCTCTTAGGACTGCAAAAAAAAATGATTGCATTGGCAAGGTGGCTTACTGGCATGCAGCTCTTCCAAGGAGCCTCTTTGAAGGCTAAAAAGGTTGCTTGGAAAATATAGTATCTTGGCTCAATTCTCATTGTCTGGGCACATTTCATTTCAGAAAATCACAAGCTACCAACACAACCATGTCATTGCGATTTTTCAAGCATTTTCTTTTTGTGCGGGTGTGTTTTATATCTCGGTGAAGTCACATCCCCCCCAGGCTACTGGAACAAAGCTCAGCTGAGAGCTGAACGCACGGAACGACAGGAAATTACAAAAGGAAAAGTTAATGTCTAAAACCATTAGTGTGGGCACTTCTCCCACAGCCTCGGTGAGCCCCAGGGGCAGCAACGTGAGTTCACTCCGAGGGTCACGCTGGCCCGGGGAGATGCCCGGTGTCCAGTCTGGCTGAGAACTTGTGAGCAAAACCCTCCCAGCCCAAGGCCAGCGCACCCAGAAAGATGAAGAGATGCTTCTGAGAAGCTCCCGGGGCGCTGTGACCCTTCACACCCCCCTCCTCCACTGAACACACTGTTTAAAGAGAGAGATGTGTTGCCGAGATAACGACCGCGAAAGAATTTACGGCAGGTGCTATTTGAAGAGACTCCGAACAATGCAGAATTACCTGTGCCCATTTAAGCCCATTAATCTTCTCTTGTAAAAATAGCAATAACCAGTGATTTAGAAGCGGGGAGGAGCGAAGCTGGAAGCCCTGAGGTTAAGAGAGAGAAAGATCGGCGCTCGTGGTTAATTTTCTTTCTCTCTGTGCAACAAGTGACTGAACTGCTGAAAAATGTAACTGCAGATACAGCTTAGAAAAGACCAAATTAGAGCCGTTGCGGACGGTATCATTTAGCGGGTGTACGACAGGGCTTCGAGCAGGGGGTCCTAGGTGCTGTGTAAACACACAGGTAACAGCCCCCAGTGCTCGGGAAGAGCTTACCAACTGCAAAGACCTCCTGAGCTGATAGATGGGCTCTCGCTGAGTGCCCAGGGAAGAGGTGTGCTAAAACAGAGCAAACCCCCCAAAATTGGAAGGTAAGCAACGGCGGTTAATCACAATAATTACCACCTGCTTGGCTATTATCTCAGTTGTGGCTGCTGATGTGTCCACAGTGTGTACTCTCAGCCTCAGAACAAAGTCTTATTATGATGGATAAGGTCTGGTTTTTAAACTAAAAAAAAAACAAAAAACAAACCACCAGAGACGTGACCAGAGATCACTGGAGCCAGGGGGGATTCTTTTCCACTGGAACAAGCCCTCTGGCATCAGGAACCCATCAAAAAAAGGTGATTTACGTGAATACAGCCGTAGAATATTTTCTTCCCGAATGAAAACAAATGAGCTGGCAAAGTATTAATTTAAAATACTTGACTTGTTAATGAGCGGTATATATTATTAAGGTTGCTTCTGTGAGGACTTTCTGCCTTTGCTCTGCAGGTGGCTGTGTGTCTGCCCTGCCCTGGTATGTGGGTACCTCCCCCGGGGGCTCCTGGACCGTCCCCCAGCCCAGCAGAGCGATGTTCTCGCTGCCTCCTGGCTGGGGGCTCTCGTGGGAGCAAAGACTCCGGTGACTCCGGTACGGCTGCTGAAAGTTTAGCAGGTAATCTTCAACAAGTTAACATTAATTACAAATGCCCTTGTTTTTATTCTCTATTTCTAAAAAAAAGAATTTCTGAAATCGTTTTTGAAACTATTTTGGTCTTGGCTTTCATATGAACAAGGTCTTTCTCAGTATCACTTTAAAACACTTTAGATTAAAACCATTGTTTTGTCACTTATTTAAAAACTTATAGAAACAGTTGACCCTTTAAAGCCTAGCAACCTCAAAATAATTATGACAACACTTTTTCTTTCACTTTGAAAAACCAATATATTTTCTGGGTTTGATCACGTTTATGTAAAAAATTGTTGTAACTTTTTTTTTTTCCATGAGGCAGTAATTTCAACGATAAATGATGAAAATACATAAAAACCTGAGGAAGGATGGAATTAGTGTTATTTAAGAATATTTTGTAAGATAATAAATACAATTCCTAAAGCGAAGCGGCTGACTAAATACCGACTTAGTCAATTTAAATTTTAGCTAGTGGAAATATTTCCTTTACAAATTACACTCCTCTCTTCCTCCCTTGCCTGCCCATGTGCCAAGTAGCCTTTATTTCTGGACACGGGGCAGCACAATGGAAAGAAAGCCAGACCTGAGCATCCAGGCAGAAAGCCAGGCCCTGCAGCAGCACCAGGAGGTGGCCGGGGTCCCCAGGGTTCCCGCGGCGTTGGTGCCCTGCAAGGAACCCTGAGTGGCCGCCTTTCGGAGCTCAGGAGCTGCATGCTGAACCCCACTGCTCCCGGCTCCAGCCTTTTAGTGACTCTTTCTGCCCGACAACGATGCTGAGAAAAGGCACAAAGCCCATGGCTTCTGCCCGGCGCTTTTGGGGACAAACTGGCCAAAGATGTCCGGGTCAGCAGGACCACGGTGCTCTTTGTCAGAGGCTTCAATGTCATCAAAGGGCGAGGGCTGGCAAGGACAGGAGAACCCAACAAATTGCATTTTCAGAAAGTGCAGGGTTGTTTGGGGTTTGTTTTGTTTTTTTTTAAAAAAATCATCCCTCAAATCTGCAATCTGGATAAGGTTGGCAGCAAAGCAAACTGTAATTCTGGAAATGGAGGGGCCTCTACCTGTAACCTGGCACAGGTTATTTTGCAACTTTTGCTTCTGACTTACCTGAAAAGAATTCCTCTCCCCCGGCTCCCTGATAAAGAACTCACCCTCCAAATTCCCCACTCAGCGCAGGGAGCTGGGGAGGGGGGGAAGGACGATGTGGCGCTCCCCCAGTTTCCTACACTTTAGCTTTCATCTGTGAAAAAATCCTTTTTATTAAAGGCAAACTGCAGTATAATTGAGCTAAATCTCCAGCCTCCGTTGGAGGTAGCAATGCCAGGCACAGTTCATTGCCGTGCCTGCTGTCCCAGGGAGGGGTTTTTTTATTTTTTTTTAATGAGATCGTGTTTCACAAGGAAATAAATTTCCTCCTCAGGTCTGATGCAATCAGTTTACCGAGTGGTAAATAGCTATGGATATCTCCTCCGCTGTTTTGCAGAGTGTTTGAGGATATTCGAGGATGAAAGTTGCCAAAGATAAGATCTTAATCACTGAAATCTGGAGAGCAACGGAGAAAATGGCCCCATAAGGACGTCGGTTGGGGCAGGTTCCCTGGAGGAAGCCCAGGAACCCCCCGCAGACGCTCAGCTCGAGCATGAACCACAGGAAAATCGTTGTGAAATAGCCCGTCCCAGCACGGCCCCGTGTCGGTGACGGCTCCCCGAGTGACAGCCTCCTCCCTGCTTGAATTGATTCACCCCTAAATCGCACCTGTGGAATCCGGGGTAAAATCCTTTGGTGTCAGTACCCGCATGTCTCTTCCCCTTAAAGAGGAAAAGGAAGGGAATGTCTTCCCAAATGGACATTCCTCTCCCTCTGCCTACACAAACTTCCGTGGGAAACGATTCACGGGATTTGCTTTGCGCTGTAAAAATCAGTGAACTGAGTTTTGAGGGAGCTGTTTAGGAAAGGCCTTTGGGTAACGCACTCTAGGGATGGCCCAGGCCCTCCATCGGTGCTCTCTCACCCACGGAAGGGGCGTTACGTGCCCTATAGAGGAGTTCACTCCTCTCGGAGAGCAGCCGGGACAGCTGCTGTTGTATGGCCATAAGAATCTGAAAGTCATCCATGACCAGCAAGCAACGCAACAAGTGTGGTCTCTGTGCCACGTTGGGTCCCGAAGCCAAACTAGAGAAGTTCAAAGAAACGTGAAGTCATGCTGGTTTCCATCAAAGCTTCTCCCTAAAAACTGCTAATTTTCCCCAGACAAGAAGGCAGAGACAGCTGGATTGCCAGCGAGATTGCTCGCTTCTGGCAGCGCCTTCTTGAATAAATCCTGTGGATCTCTGCTCTGGGAGAAGCAGGAAACTCAAAACTTCAAACCGAAATTGGAAACTTGTTCTTGCTAAATTTGGACACGTCACTCCCAAAATAAGACAGGAGACCTCCAAGAAGTTCTAAGATGTGGACCAGGAACTGAGGAAATCCTGCCAAAAACTGTGGACAACAGCTCCTGCCCTATTGCAATGGCCCGTGAAGAACCCTACCACCCGCACGCCGCAGAGCAGCTCCCAGCACCGCGTGGGCAGTTTCCACACACCCGGATTTGGAAAAGACATTTATTTCTCTGCCAGTTCCTGGAAGCAAAACAGGAGATGCCAAGTGTTTACCTTCACCGCTATATCCTGTCTAGCTTCATCACACGGACCAACATTTTGCCCTTTTTTTTTTTTAACCTCTTTTTGCTCATCACTCTTCCCTCACATCTCCAAGTTTTTACAGTAAAAAAAAAAAAGATGTAGGGATCACCTCCGTGGGATTTATGCTTCTGTTTTTCAACAGGCATTCGCTATTCAGTGCTTCCTTAATGTCAGATTGTGAAACAGCTAAAACAAGGCCTGATCTGGCAAGATAACGAACACGTGAATTGCTCTTGAGATCGGTGGTAATTGCGTGTTAACGCACACATCATGAACCAAAAATGCACGGATCAGAGAGCAGCTCAGGATGGGGTTCAAAAGGTGATGAAACGGGAAGCTATCGGGAGTGTTTTGATATGACATCCAGAGGATTTACCCAGGTCAGAGCAACCTGAAGAATTCCCTTGGAAGCAAAGGTACTTGGAAGCTTTCCTTCATCCTAGAGAAAGCACAAGGGATCAGAGCAGGAGTTCTTCACAGATAGTGTGATATTCAGCTCACGCAATCCTTCAAGTGCACAGGAGAGAAAAAAGAGGATGATGGGCTAAAGGCTCGGAAATAATATCCCCTTTACATCCACCGTCTTCCCACACACAAACAAACATGCCCATATAAATTCACTTGCAGTGCAATTTGAAAAACAGGGGTTTTAGAACAGTACACAGGACACAAACTCCTGAGAATTATATTTTCTTTAAAATAATTTGAATTGCCTTTAAAAGAAATATGTATTCACGTGATGATGCTGGTTCATCCTCGAACACACACATTTTTGTGCTTTTCTTTTGACTTTTTTTTAGTGCCAGGTGGTTTCCAAACCTTCCTAGGACTGAAAATACATTTTAATGAAAAACTTACATCAAAAATCACTTGGGAAATGAATGAAGTTCAAGGCATTTTTAGTCATTCCCAGAGTATATATCTGAATTTTCTTTAAAATGTTGCTTTTCCAAGACGCCTAGGTTACAAGAGTGATCTAATGCTTCCTTCAGACATTTCTCCCATGCAGATTTGAGACATGATTTGCATGGCTTTCGGAAGCTATTATCAGCTTCTCAATCAAAATATTGTATTTTCTATTATGGCCCCCATTCCCTATTCTCCAAAGGATGAATTTGTAAAACTTTTAGGTAAGAGAAAACTTGATCTGGACCGGGGTTTTGGTTTTGTTGGTTAACTCCTGATTTACCTTCACCACCACAGCAATGCCAGCACAGCTCTACGTTACATCAGCTTTTTAGAAATCCTGAAAAATTGGGAATGATGCCTTACTCTGTGGTGTAAGGAATGAGGTGACACTTGACGCAGAAGCAGCCCCAGCTGCACCTTTCCATCTTGGAGCTTCAGATCACGGGTTTTCTTCAGCCAGCGCTCAGGTCACTTCTTGGCTTGGACTGGGAAAAGCCCCAGCACAACTCACTGACCAGGCACAGGCTACTCTTGTTCCTTCTGCAGGCTGGAGGAGCCCAGAAACCCACCGCCTTTGCCTGCAGGAGTCTGACATACCATACACCAGGCAGCCAACATAAAGCCAACGAGGTCTATACTTCAGTGGCCGGACTTGGCACTTAGAGAAAAACAATTGTAAAGCAGCATGCTCTGTGTATGTTGATCCCACTGAAAGGCCTTCCCTGCTAATCTCAATAGCCCTAATTTCTTTAGACATTCCAGGAGGATTTTGCGTCTCAGTCTAGACACACTTCATCCCTCTGTTTGGAGAGAGAAAGCCTTTTGAAACTGCCAGAGCTCCTTTGTTTTCCTGCTCTGAAGGGCTTTGGTGCCCGTGAACAAAATAGGACAGGCTCCATTGAAGGTGAAGTCTTCAAAGCTCCTTGTTTCCCTATACATTTTTCAAAGTATAGGCTGTATATATGGAGTCCCTAGTCTCTTTCTGCTTCTTGTTTCTTAAAGTTCCCTATTAAGGTCAATAAAAGCATGCGATCCAGAGTTCTAGCTCTGCCTGAGCGGCTCTGACATACTGAGAAAGTCCCCTCATTTTTCAGTTTCCTACAAATATTCTTTTTATTGTTCAAATTAATCATGCAACGGCTATACAGTGCATAAGGCATTACCCAGAGTCGAGACTAAAAAGGCATAATCACTTCCGTTTCCGTTTCCCTGTATGAACTCTTCTATTCAAGAATCAATCTTGTAGGGTATAAATGCCTTCTGCTGGGATTTCTAAGTATTTCTGATGTCAGGCAGAATGAGACCTGATTATAATTATCTTTTTTTTTTTTTTTGGTCCCACAAGTGCTCACATATGGAAGACAAACAGGACTTTGAAAGGCAGAGGCTTTATGGAGAGCAGTAAGCTGTTGCCCGGACTCGGTGAGAAGCGACAGCCGTTGGGGCTGGTCCCATCTTTGTGCCCTGGGTCCTTTTGCAATAACTCAGTCAGCAGCATCTCAGAGGCAGCAGCGCTGCAACCCACTTCATTATTTTCTTACCTTTCCGTACAGTCCCTCCTGAAAAATGTCACAAAGTGTGACTCATCACATCTGCATGAAGTTATGAAAAAAGTAAGCCTTGTTAACCTGCTGTTTGAAAACCAGAACACTTTTATCAGTTCATATAATTGCTAACCCCTTATTCACTGTTCAACACTGAAGGGTTCTTTGCCTCCTAAGATCCCACTAATTGCTGACAGATTTGATTTCTCTGTGACAGCAGGAGTCCTGTTTCTGGCCTTTACATCAAGTAATTGCTTTATTTTTCTCCCTCTGCTCTGAAAAACGGAATTCCCTTCTCCCCTGCTTGAACCTCTGTAATGACTTCTTTCTATGTTATTAAATCCTTGCCATTTAAATCACATTTAGAGATGTTTTGAATAACTGATTCCAATTACTAAGGCTCTTACTAAGGAGCAGCTGAAAACGCAAGTCATTACTTGCCCATAGACAAGCAGCTACACCTTGCAGCAAAGTCTCTGGTGGACTGTATTTTATTTCTACTCAGTAAGGTGCAATTTATACTCGCAGGAGGCGGGTGTTCAACAAATATACAGCTGCTGGGGTTCTCATAACTTGTCGCTTGTGCAGAATAGAGATCTGATTTTATATTTATTTTATAAATGGTGCTATCCCTTAAAGAAATCAGCCTGTTCCTCCTGCAGCGGCCAGGGAAGCTTGTTTGGAACAACAGCAGAGATGAGCAGTTGACCGACGAATGACCCACGTAAGGTTGCTATCCAGAGATCTAATAAAAAAGCATGGCAGGGTAAAAGGAAACATGACTGCAGGTCGCACATTCCTTCCGTGAAGTACGATCAACTTCTGTTGTTCTTAACATTGTTTTTGATACAGGTCATGATTCCTTGAATGTACTAAGAGCTTCCCGGCAATAACAGTTTAGTTCAGTTATTAATCATACTTGTAATCATTAGCGCCTTTGTAGGACAAAAAAAAAAAAAAAAAAATTTGTGCCAGGAGATGATTATTTGACAAATTACTGCAGGGGCTCAGCATAATAGCTTTGCTGATACAATCAACGTTGAGCCATTATTAAAAAAAAAACCAACCAAAAAACCAGCATATGAAGCAACTTCCAAGCTGTTTGTGAAAAACACCACCCCGTCAGGGGAAGGGGGCTGTCGTTGGACCAGCCTGGGTGCAGTTGTAGCTTCTCAAGTGCAGGCTCCGTTCCTTTTCACGTACAGTTACTACCGTGGCACATGTAAACAGCCAATAAGTGAAGATAATTCACAATAATTGAGGAATTTGCAGTCGTCTCTAATTCACAGGCTTATTAGGAGCGTGAGTGCTGCAAACCAAGCTCTGGCTGAAGCTGAACTGGAAGCCACCGCTTGATGTACTGGGATCTGTGTGCAGCTCCCAGCTTCTGCTGGTGCCGGCTGAACTGGTGCCTTGGAACCTCTACAAGAAATACATAATCCCTCCTGTATTTGTATGTTAACTTTCTGGTACTTCCTTCAGTCTAGCCCTGATAATTAGCCCTGCTAATATACACAAAGGCCCTAGTTTACTTTTGACCGACAGAGTAAAACTACCACCAAGTGAAATCAAAGGTGTGCAGATAAAAGCACAGCCTGACCGCTAATCTTGCACCAGTGGTCAGGACTTCTGCCAGCACAGCTAAGCCCTAATAAAGATCTCTCTTTTTTTTTTTTTTTTTTTTTTTATTTCCAGCCCTGACAGCACAGAAACCCACAGCAGCCCTTCGCGTTCAGACCCCAAGGCCACATTCGGTCCGTCCAACATTTACCTCTCAACGGGCAATGACTGCTTTCACGCAACGCTCTTTTGCTTAGTAAGTAGACACATTCATGCCTTAATATTCTTACCATGTGTGTTCTGGAAAGTTATTTGATATATTTGGTATAGTGTAGGGTGTGCAGCAGGAAGAGTGTGACCAGCAGGTCGAGGGAGGACATCCTCCCCCTCTGCTTTGCCCTGGTGAGGTCCCATTGAATCATAGAATCATCTGGGCTGGAAGGGACCTTCCAAGGCCATCTAGTCCGACGCCCCCGCAGTCAGCAGGGACACCCCCAACTAGACCAGGTTGCCCAGGGCTTTGTCAAGCCTCACCTTGAATGTCTCCA